>OY796686.1:38657447-39893923 GCA_963680715.1 Tetragnatha montana | reverse complement strand
TGTTCATTATACATTTTCTTTTTTTTAATATACTTTTAATCATACCCCTGTTATTTCAAAGTGAATCGTTTACTTACTGAGTGAGGAGCAGTAAATTCGTAAAAACTTCAAACAATCATGAAAAACTTATGCTTAAAAAAAGTTAAGTTTGCACGAAATAATCTTAGAGACGATGGATTTATCCCCATGCAAAAAATGATTCTAAAAGTAAACAAAAAGCATCTCTTTTTCAAGTTAATAAGTTAAGAAGTTTTATGCAAATCGGGAAACACAGACAAACACTCAATTAAGTATAGAGTTTTTTTGGTACATTCTGTTTTTTCTTTCTCTGCGAAACTTTCACAATGCATTAGTTGTCAATTCATCAACACAATCTTTGTTTAGAAGTTAAACCGCCAACGCTCAATTTTATAGCGATATACGATTGTCTCCAGAATTGAAGGATAAATTACTTTTAAGTTACTTTTGGAATCAATTAATTTGCACTAGGAAAAGGGGGTGAGTCCTAGCATTTCCATATTAAGTTTGCATAAAACAAAAAAAAATATTTTTAATGATACGTTTTTTAAGCTTACGCAAAGAGATTACTGCCTTTGTCTCAATACCCTAAACCTAAAAGATGAGAACTAACTTTTTGTAATATTTAAAACCTATTCATTTCGAACCATTATAAGTATTCTTTAAGTTTGAATTTTTTATGGCCAATGGAAAAATACCTTTAAAACTTGTTACCAATGTTCAATTATTAGGTGTCGGAAAAGTGTTTCTTGCGAAACTGTTTTCTGTAGGTAATAAGGGAAATAATAAAAGATCTCACCACTTCATTTAAATCCTAACCTGGTAAAATTTACCTTTAGTGCCTGATTAACTGGGTTTTTTAAACTTGGAAATCAATAACGTAATTCGTATACAAGAACGTATCTTAAAATCAATATCATTCAAGGTAATAATGTAAAAAAAAAATTCTCTCGTTTTTGCAAGAATGTAATATATTTTTCTAGTTAATTTACAGTAGCACTTCTTTATTTCAGTTTTATCACCAGTTTTTGCTTTATAAATGAGTAAAATTTCAAGTTTGTTCTAAAATATTTTTAGTTAGTTGTTGTGAAAATTATTTTTTTTAATATTTACTATTTAGAATCAATTATCCCAGGTATTTAAAATTTGTAATAACTCTTTGGCTTATTAATAGAGTCATAGTTTATTCTTAAAAATTAGATATGTATTTTTTGGCAACTACTAGTATAAATTAAAGTAGCATGTATTCTTTATAAAATAGCGCTACCTGAATAATAAAACAGGGTTCTTTGTAAATATTTGCTTACAGATGATACAGGTAAGTCTGAGCATTGCTTTGCGCATCATTTTGGTTTGATTCAAATATTTTATGCTTGTGAAACTTTTACAAATATTTCAATATATTTTTCTTTGTTTTCATTATATTTTCGCACGCTCTGCTAGTAGATTTTTTAGTAGATTTTACACTTCAAATTTTTCTAAAACCTTATTCTTTAACCATCAATTCAAATATTACAGATTCGGATGTATCATATCAAATTGTAAGATCTATCCCTTTTTTAAACTCCGTCTCTTTAAAATATTTTTAGTTAGATTTTTGTCTAGATTCATTTAAACAAATTTATCACTGTACATTAAAAATCTAAACTGAAGCTATTTTTAAGTTGCATTAGTGTTAAAATAATTAATGGCACTGTATCAAAGGTAAACTTTGCCAGGAAAATAGTACGTTTAAAGTGGTTTAAAAAAATCTTCCAAATCCATGTAATTTCGTTTTTACAATAAACAATCACTTACCAAGAAGCATACCATGCATTTATTCGTTGGACTTATTTTACACAACTTATAACTAATTACAACTTATTTACACAACTTACTAGCGTGAATTGCAAACAGAGGATGCGCTGGAAGCTGATCGCAAAATCGTAAGATTAGTTTTTTACAGTTTTATTCTAAATTTTGTAAAAACTCAAGTGATTTTAAAATTTCACTTTATATAAGAAGTTGAAAGTATTGCTTTTTTAAATATCGATTTCTCGAAGTACTTGGAATGGTAGTGCTTCCCTGTTTGCAACTCAAGCTTCCCCATTGCTACTTTAATGTTTTAATTCTTATGTGAACTAGGTATCCAAAGCATTTTGAATCCAAAAGTAATACTGGGGTATGATCTTGATGGGGGAATCAGAGGCCAGAAGACATTTCAGAGCGATATATTGAAATATACAAAAGGGGAGACATGGTTTGGGATATTGTTACATCCCTGTTAGTTTGTTTCTTATGTAGCATATTGACTAAAGAACTGTCTTCTCCTTGCTATTCAATAGTATGCAGAAAAAAAAACTAACACGCAAACGTGTATTCAACGTCTCACCTTGGTTTTTAAATTAACACAGAACCCCTTCACTGGATGAAAAATTACAAATATTTGAGCTATTTTATTAGACAAGTATTTTGGATATATTTAATGAGGAATAGCCAAATATCAAAATAGTTTATAAATGATAACATTTTTATCAAATAAAAACTAAACCATCCCCATATTTTTATACTTTACTAAAAAAATATTTTTTAATCTAGATTATTACTAAATTTTGATTATTGATTATATTTTATGTATTATTTAATTTACTATACTTTTTAATTCGAGGGGTTCTTTCCGCCTTTTATTAAAACAATAAAAGGATTTACTCTCCACCCTTGACGCAAATTAGTGAATCTAAGGATAATAATTTTACCCAAATGTATTAATATTCAAACGTTAGTTTTGCACAACTTGCATTATAGTATGGAGCTGCTTTAATCTAAAGCTGAAAATCATGTACAATTAAGAAAATAAGAAATAAACGTAAAAACATTCAAATAATCCTTTGTATAAAATCTGTTGATAAATGCTGAACTCTTTTATCAAATTAGTCCTTTCCATGTAATTGAGTTTTTCTTGAGAGAAAGCTCGACCAAATTAAGCTTTCCGAATAAGTTAAAGTTTCGGTGCAAATTATGGTAAATGAAATTTCGGAGTTAAGGTAATTATGCTGTGCAAAGCTTTGAATTACAAAACCATTTTTGGGCCTCAGCAGTAATTTAATTAGGTCTTTCTTTCAACCATTTACCTTTTATTCGAAGAAAGCAAGCTATTTTTAAAGGAATGTTTGTGAATTCGAAGAGACTTTTTTATAATCAGCAGTATTCCGTCATAACATTGAGCGAAACTAGAATATTTGTGAGATTAGAATTAAGGATGGACAAAACTAAAATTTTATAGGAGACGATTAAGATAAAGTTCAGTTTTTGTTATTTTTTTAGTACGTAATGTTTTACGATTTTGGAAATTAAAATACTGACTTAATGTTATAATGAAAAAATAACCTTTTTATAAAAGTGATTGCGTAAGTTTAACAAAGTGGTTCGTTTGCGCTATGGTAGAATCATATTCAACTGTCCTTTTTCCTCTTGTTTCTACATAGGGTAAATACGACAATATTTCATAACAACTTTTAGCTAATGGTTATCGTGAATAATACAATATTTCATTCGGTATTCTCAAAACTTTTTCCAATAGTCTTTGTTTTTACTTACTTGATAATACTCCATACTTGATAATTACTCACTTGATTAGACACCATATCATTAATTCAATTGTCTAATTAAACGTTGCATTAACATTAAAGTGTTTGGGGTCGTCAGTTTTACAAAGCTGTAATGGGGCAATTGCTATACCCATCCCTAGAAAAAGCGAAAGCTATTTATTTTTAGTTATTTTCCTTCGGGTTTTTTTTTCACAAATAGCCTACTATAGTTGAAAGGCTTTAACAACACACCCAGCTCTACCCTATTTCAGAAATTTTACAAGAGAACAGAAAATACTCTTATGTATTATCTAAGCCGAGTTTTTTCTATAGTCCCTTATTATACTAGATTGTAATGTTTCTTGACAATGACGTCACAACGCGCGGAAGAAAAACTGAGTTCACAGATTGTCTGTTGGGTTGCTGAGCTCTTATTGGCCGGTGCGTTCGGTTCTAAACGAATGTACTACTCCGCTATATTGATAAATAATTAACATTTTACAAAAATTAGGACAAAAAACCGCTGCATATGCATGGGCTTAACAAACTAATCATATTTCTAAAGTAAAGAGCTTGCATTTTACTCGAAATTCGGACATCGGGCTGGGAACTACTTCCTTCGTTTGCTCTCAGCTTATTTCTCTATAGTCAAGAAACATTGCAGTCTAGTACATTATATTGCTTTTCTCCTGTAAGCCAACAAAATACCAGTCCAGAATAGATACCGGGTTGAGCTGGGTATTGTTATCTCTTCCTTCTTATCACCTACCTCCCTTATATCACAGTCTCCATGTATGTAGTTCAATCGCGGTGTTCGCCAACCCATAGGATGATCACCACAAACACACTAATTATTGCCGCCCAAAAGCGATTGAGAGAGAGAGTAAGTGGAGTGCAAAGTGTGATGTGTCTCCTTCTAACGTGCGTGCCCGTTTCTCCCCAGGGTTGTTGTCGTCGAGAAGAATAGATGCCCTGAGGGGGAGTGAAAGACAGGGGTAAGTAAGCCTCACCCCCTTCTGCATCGCACCCCTCTCGCTCTCACCTGCATCCCCCTCCTCTTTGCATTTTGTTCCTTCTTGCTGCGTCAGCTTTGCACTCTTCTGTCTCTTTGTCTCTCGTATGGGGAGGGGCACCACAGCACTAAAGCAACAATTAACACACATACGAAAAAAATTTGTTGTTTCTTATTTTATTAGACAGCATAGCAACAATTAACTTGTGAAAGTTTCATTTAGTGGATTTTTTCTTATTTGATAACCATGAAATTTTCATGAGGTGCAACCCACATACTATTGTAAGGTTTTATAAGCCTTGTTGTAACTTTACTGCTTAATCCATTTTGTAAGGTTTTGTAAGGTTGTAATTGACAGCCTGTAACCTTGTGACAAGGTAAAAACAACCTGTGCTAGTTGACGCCTATAAGGTTAGCGAGCGGTAATCTTACGGAAAAAATCTTGGAACAAGGTTAGAAACTGAGGTTTAGTGTTTTGAGAAGGTGTTTCTATCCCTAATATAGTATTGCGCAAAGGTTTTTCAGTCAACCCTGTTTTGAGAAACCCAATGACAGCGAAAAGAGAAGGTTAACCGTAAGGTTACATGTTATCTGGAAATCATTGAGAACTATGCGGTTTTTTTTTACTTAAACAAATTACACGGAAATTATACCGAATTTATAACCTTATAGAGCATAAATAAGGTAATTTTTCTCATTTCTGCAGTCACAAACACATTTTGTTTGAATAATATCTTTTAAGTAGGACTCATTTTAAAATTTTATAATGATAAGAAAATCTAAAAATATAATTAGGTTAAACTTACTTTAGAGGAACACAGAATAGTTTTATTCGAAACATTGTTCGTCTATAGCCTTTTGTTGAAGTGATGCGCTTCTGTAACTTCTAAAAAAAAAGAAGAAAAAATAAGAACTTTCTTTTAAAAATGGTTTTTTTTTTAATTATTTATATTCTTTTGTCTAAAACATACCTTAAATTTTAGAACCATAAATTTAAATATAATTTTAAATCCGTAAGTTTTAAAGAACCTGAGATTTAAATAATATATAGACATAAACTGTTTCCCTCTATATTTAGTTCCAAATAGTACTTATATAGGCTCCAAAAGAAATAGATTAATTTTCCCGGGTTATATGAAAAAATATACTACGGTTGTAGGAGTTTCTCAAAGTCGTAATTTTATTGTGATAATTTTATTCTATTTTTTTCGTCAATGGCTTGGATTACTTACATTACTTAGGTATAAATATAGTTCCTATTTTCCAACTGTTTACCGAATAGCTGAAAGCATCAAGGGTTCAATTTTTAATAAAATCCTAGTTGCAAGAGGCATGCTAAGGTAGGAAAGGAAGGTAGGTTTGATTAATTGAACTAAATTAATGTTATAGAGGACGAATCCTGATTAAAAATGAAAACATTTGTCGTTGGTATAAGGGAGATCATACTAAGAGAGCTCAAACGTTACTCCTTGGAATGACAAATTTTATATTTTTTTTAGTTAATAACAATTTTGGTAATTTAATTTTTATTTATTTTTTCACAATAAAGTAAGTGAATATATTATTTAATAATCTTTTATCAAAAATTGGTGATAGGGAGAACGGTTAGTCAGTATCCCCTTTTACTTATAAATATTTTTATAATGTAATCAGCGCTTTTTTAAGTAACCAATAAACACTGATTTGCTTAAGATTTTTAAAAAGTATCACACTGATGTGTGTAAATAGATTCGAACATAAACTATAGGCATAATGTTATCTGTATGCATTTTAATATGGGTTATCAAATGATATATTGTGCAATTCATCCTTATGCAATAAATCCGCAATTCTTTCATATTTATGCTTTCGCTTTACAAATTTCTAACCTTATTTTTCATCTCTTAAAAACTGTGGCAGCGCGTAAAAAAACTGCATAAGTGTGTAAGAGTTACGAGCTTCTGTGGCGAAAAGCTTACGAAAGCGATAAATAAGTGTTATGCACGCTCAAAGCTTATGTGAAGCACTAAAGGTGAAAATTGTGTTTTTCTACAAACGAAACATTCTAATACACATTTAGTGTGAAATAAAGGGATGTTAAAATGCATTATGGGCTAATGATGGCTGCATGAAAACCATTTTTAAAATTGGCATTTAATAAAAAATAATGGAAACTTGATAAAAGCGGTAATACATCCTCCCAGCATGAGTGTTTGTATCTTCTTATCTTGGTGTTTCAATCTTGATCTTGGTTCTTTTCCTTTTATTTTGATTGTGCTTTGAAAATGTCTGATCAAACTATCTTTCTATTGTTAAATTTTCCTTTTCACTATACTAACTAAATTATTTATTTCTTATTTAAAGGTAAATAATATTCTGAAGGAGCATGTCGAAATTTTTAACATTAATTTAAATCTCGTTTTTTTTTTCGCATCTGCATTTTTCTGTCTCTTCTCTCAGTATTCTTCTACAAATATATTTTAGCATATCCTGTGATTTGAGCGCATAATCCTCCTTCCATAATGAGGAAATTTATTTTTCCTCTGACCCACATTTATTTTGCTCGTTTTAAACTCTTTCTAACTATCAACTTCTCTATCCCTTACTAAATACCCTTATTACCATAAATAGTCTTTCCATAACGTGGCAACTAAAATACAAAAATATCATACCCTAAGTAATTTGAATGTGAAAGAGAGAGATCTTTTCATAAGTTAAATAATGCGGTGCAATATCTTTAAAGATCAAATTCATGCAATAATGAACTGGAATGAATAAACCTTTATGTATGTGTTTTTCTAGGAAATAACATAAAAAAGGAAACTGGGAATGACTAGCTTGATAAATGAAAAACAACAATTAAAATAAAATTGCTAAAGTTGTAAAAGAATAAAAAAAATTTAATGAACTATTACTTTTACTTCTTATTTGTAAACATTTTTACATTTAAACATTGGATCGATATGTTGGTAGATAAATAAAAATCAGAGATGAGGTTTTAGAGAATAAGAACTGCCAGTTTCAGAAAAATCTTCATAAAATAAATATTTTTTCACTGATATAAACCGTAATGTTTACGAAAAGACAAGATAAAAAATAATTTAATTGATCATAACGTCAGGTTTTTTAAAGTATTTTAATTATTAATGACTGTAAACTGATTTTGGCTTCAAAAATTGGCCATAAACGAAAGACATTTCATACTTGCATTTTTTTTTCCAGTAAAAAGATTATAATGGACGCGGGGTCTCAAGAGGTTAAATTAATTTTTAACATGTTGTTATCGTATTTCTGAGAATTTTTCGGGGTCTAAGCTAGAGGGGGTAGACTACCAACCTAAGGCGCTGAAGTGAAGCAGTTGCCAAAAGTAATGAAAAATGGGTTATTGTCAGCAAACGGTTGTGGTTAGAAATTAGAATTCCAGTTCCAAATGTTATGTTTAAACTTATTTATAAAAAATGTGTGAAATGTTTGTCGTAAGTGGTCGCCTTTAAAATGCGACAGAAACTTTTTTACTGCCTCATTTTTTGAGTGTGGTTCAAAATCCCGACAATCAGTTGCCCGATAGGTACGTTTGTCCGACATCATCGCCAATGTAAAACAAGGGGAACGAAGGAAGTCGAATTGTCGGGCAGTTGAGTGTCGGGCAAATGAACGAATCCCCATTTTTTATTTTCGGATTTTAAAGATGATACCTTTTAGGACAAACACTTTCTTCCTTTGTGTTCGTCAGTATGCAGAAAAACTAACTACATTTGAAATACTGTAGGGTATGCCTTAATTCTAAACACTCCAATTGTAATTCATTACATCAACGTTTGAGCAGCGGTATCATACATTCACGTCTCCTTTTGTGGACTCGGAAAAACCCATTTCTTTGCCTATAGATACTCAAAACACCACTGCCAATATTGAACGTTTCAGTTCGCTTTTCCGTACAACAAGATACCTGTAGAACTGTATTTTCCTGGCTATCTATCGGTATGCGGAAAAACAAACTACAGCTCAAATATACTTGATATGCCACAAATTCTTAATCTCAGACCAAAGGTTTCAAGCATTGAAATCCCCTTCTGCAAACTCGGAAGATCTCCACACCTCCCAGCTTTCTACGCTAGATTACAACGTTTCTTGACAATGACTTCAAGGTTTTGAATTAAGAACTTTGGTAAGACGCCGCACTTACTAGCTACTGTTCTGTCTATCATAAGTTGAGATCTCGTTTACATTTGTGTTACCAAAGCAACAGAACTCTCCTCATTTTCAACGGGGTAAATTGTTGCATTGAATCACTAATCCTCTTTGTTTATTAGTTTAACAATTCACTAATCCCAGCTTCTAACATATGCGTGCAACTGCAACAATTCCGAGAACTTGTGATCGCCAAAAATTCTGCCAATAATCCTCCGTCTTTAATTCCCACCACATCATAATACGGTTTATACCTTTTTAAAATGAACCGGTCTTGTTCTATAGCAACCAGAGCTCAACTTGTGATAGACAGACAGTTCGTTCTGTCTTATTCGCCAATTAGGTAGCTAGTAAGTGTTATTTTATTCAAAGCTCCTCCATTCACCCCATGATGTCATTCTCAAGAAACGATGTCATCTAGAAAAGTTTAGGAACCACTGTCAATATAGTGAACGCATCAGTTTGCTTTCCCGTACAGCGCGGTGCCTGTAAAACGATCTTTTCCTTCCTAATCGTCAGTATGCAGGAAAGCAAACACCAACCCAATGCTGTATCCCGCTGTGTTTTTCAGCACCACCGGGGCGCGACCGACCAAGAAGAGGAGATGAACGACGTCCAGCAGCAGTTGCGCCTCCAGAACCGGACTTCACCGGACGGCGGCCACTTCCACCGGCCGAGCCTACCGGGCAACGCCACCGTCGCCACCACCGTGTCCAGCTCCGGCACCGCCACCGTCGTCACCCTCCCCCCTGACCCCCCGCCGCCCACCAGCACCGTGCGCATCAGCACCCTCTGAGGGGCCTTACCGAACAAACAACGGGTGCTGCCCCCCACCGCTGCTCCTGGGGAGACACTTCCTTTCCCCGCCCAACGGACTGTGGAGTTTGGGCTGGAAAGGTACTGAAGCTCACCACTTTAAAAGCTGGCTAAAATTTTACTTATTACTCGAAGTCGATCAAAGTGACCCACGGGGAAAAGGGGATAAAGTGGCTTTTGCTGCCGATACCCAATGGGAAGCCTAAAAAGATTGGTAAGGATCACGAGGGATGGGTTTTTTTTTCTTTTGCACGATTGAAGAAATTTTAAATTTAACGTCCGCGAAAGTAAAATGTTAAGTATGACATCTTTGAGTGCCTAAAAAAAAGAAATTATAAAAAATTAATGTTGTCTTTTGTAGTGCTTCTAAAGAAAATTATTTGATTTTTTAGTGGTTAGTTTTACATGTTCTTGCTTACTCCTAATAATTCTTGAGCAGTCAATTTTTTAATCAAGAACTTGATTTTTAATACAAATTTTTATCTTCAAAAGTCTTTTTTTTTCTGAAAACATATTAGTATAAAAACAATGAAACGGATTTTTTTTTGTTTCTGGAGAAGTTTTCCTTCCTAATTATCTTAAAACATAATTTTCTTTCTTTCATCAGTCTTATGAATATTTGAAACCTGCAAATTAAAAGGAAATTTCAAATATTTTCCCTCATATTTAAATAATAAAACTTTATAAAATAATAACCGATTAATAAAACTGCTGCTCATCACATTAAAACAGCTTTCATCAAAAGTAAAATCAACGCAATTCTATAACAACGATAATTTTTTTTTCTATGACGTGATCCCGTTCAGCACTACTTCTTCTGAATCGTAACGATGTGTCTTCACTTCAGTTATATAGCGTGACGTCACGCTGAGTGGGTCATAAGCTCGATGGATTGGTCGAAAAGTTGAGCCTTTCTCGGGGCCTTAGCGAAAGAATGTCTGTGATTGGTTACTACCCCGGTGTCTCCCCTGAAGCAGTCGGTCCCCTATGCAAAAAACACACAAATGAAGTATTGAGTGATATTTATTTCAACGTTTAAGTGTTTTCTGTCTTTCCATGTTGTTTGTTAATGACTTGTCCAGGATGAACGACCGACTTGTCAACTTTAAGTTCGTACCTGTCGTCTTCAAGAGCTCAAACCCTTTCGATTCAAGCCTCTGCACAATGCTAGCCGATGATATGTCTGATATTTATTATATGCCGATGATATGTCTGATATATATGTCGAATACTTATTTGGTTTGCCAACTTTCTCTGTTGTTGACATTTTTTTTGTTACTACTGTGAAGTTAGTTAAACCGGAATGAAACTGGTAGTTGAGTTTGTAGACAAAAATGAAAACAATGTTACGTTTAAGATGGTGCACGGTGAAATCTTTTTTTTACAGTTGGACATAAATTATAGCACAACCTGTTGAATATTATTACGACCATCTATGTATGAATAACTTTATTATGCCTTATAAAGGCTTTCAATCAAATCGGGTAAAAAAACAACTAAAAAAAGTTTCATTTTTATAAAAATCGACATAACATTTTACTTATTGTCAAAGTGTTTTTATGTTTTCAACAACCAAGTTTCTTTGGAGTGTTTTCGACACAAAAACTGAATTCTGATTCAAAGAAGACGACACTTTGTATGGCACATTTTTCGCACAAATGATGTATATTATATTTTATGTTCTTCTATCACAAATTACTTCTTAATTTTATATAAAAGCACTAAAACACAAGTATTGCTCACTACTAGTCAATGTCTTTCAATTATAAGGCCGCAAATCGTAGAAAAGTCTTAATTTTTCTGCTTAATAATCACGTCGGAATTACCTGATATTGCAACGCTAATACGTAGAAAGAAATGCATTGGATTGTATTTCTGTAAAAGGCACGCTCTCTTTACAGCAGTTGGACCTGTGGTTCTCAGTCTTTGTTAACAGCTAAGCTTAAAATTTAGTTTTGATATGCTTCAATGTAGTTTAGACCTGGGTTTCTTTTCATAGTTAAATATTTAAAATTCAATGCAAGTTATGTACTTAAAAGCAACAACTTATTATTAAATGATGAATGGGATTTGTAATAACTAAGAAGATAATACAAAATGTTTTCAAAATTCAACTTAATTTTTGTGAAGAATTTGAGGTAAAAATAATAAGAGGTATACAACAATTTATAAAGTTAAAAATTAGAAAAAATAATACATTTAATAAACAACAAATATAGATTTTTTAAAATATTGAATTTAATTATAATACAAATTATCTGTTATTAATTACTAGTTATCTGATTAAATTGTTTTACAATTTATCATATTGAATGTTTACCAATTATATGTTTGATCTTATTTGGTGACACTTTCGTTGCGTGATAAAGACATGTCTTTTCTTCACGGCTTTACTTTAATGAGCTTTAAGCTCATTAGTTTAAAAAAAAAAGATTGAGAACCGCTGTACTGAAAACTATCGCACGGTGCTCTTTTTGATTCAAAAGAAAACCGAAAGAACTGTTCTAAACAAAGGCATTTTCAAACGGAAACCGAGTGATTATCAACGGAAAAATTAACGACTGTGGACCGAGATAAATCTTTGCGCTCAGATAACGTTGAGCCACATTGCTTAGTAGTGTGCAAGAAAAAAAAGCACACCGATCGAGCAAATGCGGTTAGTCGTGACAAAAACGAGAAGTAGGTGGTACCACCCCCTTTAGAAAAGCGCGTGACAAGAGAGCGAAAATGGAAAAGTTCACAAACGAGTTCCTTGAGTGACTATGTAACAAAGCTCGCTACTCTCGCGAAATACCTACCATTGTCCAACCCCTCAGGTAGAAAGATGATGATTACACTGGTCGAAGAAAGGTCCCTCACACAAGCACACCTTTTTGAAACATGCGCCACGTGACGAGTTGAACCTTTACGACTCCCTCTGCCGCTGCTCTCCGAAAAAAAAAACAAGTATTTTTCGATGGAACCATCTCTAGCGATCATCCTGTTCTGCAAACGGATCGGGAACTACTGTGTGTGCAAGACGAAACTGAGTATCTTCTCGTTTTTTCCTGTGAATAAATGCCCTCTAAATCCCTACTAAAGTAGAATGATTAGTTTTGGAACGGTTCTGAATATCGGCTGCATTGGTGACGTTTTGCGTTGCCATTCAAGGTCACCAAAATTTATTTTTGTCGATGGTAAAAAAGCATATCTTTTAAGAAAATGGTGTTCAACCGTGGCTCAAGAAGTTATGGTGCTTTATTTTATGTTCAATATTACATATTTTTACTAATACTTGCAATATAGATGTGTTCAATAATAAAAATATGCATTAATTATTATTATTCAAAAGTTTAAAACACGTTGTAAGTATTGATGATATTATGTCTTACTTTACCTACTGCTTTATACGGGGATATTCTTATATTAAGAATATAACTTTACCTTTTCTTGCAAATAAAGGTTAATAAAGTAATTTAATTTATAAAAAAATTATATTATTAAATTTGAATTTTTTACAGAATTGAACTGTACTACAGAGGTAAAAAAATTTTATATTTAAAAGGTTAAAATTAGTCAATGGTTGGACACTATGATATAATTATTTTCTAAAGCTAGGTTTTTAATTAAAATACGTTTTTTTATTAAACGATCGAGTGTAGTATTTCGATGCTCCACTATGCTAATTTAATTAATCCAGAACATTTTTCAAATAGTTTTACATTCGTTTACTTTTACCGATTTCCTTAAAGGCGATATTCTTGAATTATATTGCTGATTCAAAAAAATCTAATAATATCTTAAGTAACGTTTTTAATTCAGCTTTATTTTCAAAATAAACCGTGAAATAGTCCATTTGCTTTCATCTACCTCTTTTAATAATTTTCAAATGAAAAAATTAAGGCAAGTTACTAAATTTTCAATTACGATTGATTTAACAAAATGAGTAAAATTAATATGAAATTAAAACAAGTGAAATAAAGGTGTAGATTACTATCGAAGCTTCAAATAACCTTTTCGAAAAGCAAAAACGTGGCCAATGCATCCAATACCAGAGGTGTACAGTTTTATAAAGATGGTTAAGCCATCCATACATTTTACAATTTTATCAAAGTGTAAAAACTATATAGGTTTTCGATCAACTCCTTAAGACTACTTTAATTTCTCTTGTAAAAATTATTTTCTAATCAAACTAACTGACTTTATAAGAACTTTAAAATAAACTAAAGTATTGAGCAAAAAAAAATCTTTTTGAGGAATAGTAATTAATAATCTAAATTTTCAAACTGGGTACACTGATAATGCTCTCAGTGTACAAATTCGTTTCTTAAAGACTGTGAATGTTTATTACATAATAATAACATGTAAAAAACTATTTTCTTACAAATTTCGTACTGTACTTAATGATTGTGAGAACATTTCATTGGAATGTAAAACCACGAAAAACAACAAAACAATTTTTCCTATAAGATATATTCTTAATTTTTGTTTCTATGACATGACATAATGATAATATAACTGTAAAAAAAAGTACTGTTAACTTTTTTGAAAAAAGAGCTATAGAAATATTTTATCTTTACATGGATTACAGCAATTTTTGTTTGTAAAAAGTTTATGTTTAACCATGTTTAGAAATACAAATTGTCTAAAGATATTTAGTATGTTTGTAAGAGATATGCTTATTGATTGGTTAGTTCTCTACATTTCCTTAATTATCATTCAAATACCTTTTTAATAGTTTACCTTGGTTAAATTACATTTTTCCATGGTAATTAATATTTATTATTTAACTTACTTCCTATTTGTATTATGATCAATGTATCTTACTTCCATTTATGAACTTGAAATTGAAGCATTTTTTATGTATTTAGAATTTAGTTGCGGGTGAAAATACATTTTTACACACGGTCAAAAGGAATATTTAACAGAGGTAATATTTTTATAGATTATAAATGGTTATTATTGGGGGCGGTGAATTTTGTATGTATTAAAATATAAGCTGTCCGTCTAAATAATGGAATAAAATAAGTTCAAGTTTAAAATACAAAATTAAAACAATTAAAAGTTATTTCTTTTATTAAAAAAAACTAATATAAATAAAATGGACTCACTTCTGAATTTGACAGTTAAAATCTCAATTGGATAATAAACCAAAATTCAAAAATTTTACAATAGGATAATAAAACTGAATACCCTAAAAACATTATACTTACTTAACTTGAAGGTCTATATGGAGGGCATTTTCTAAGATAAAACAGTTGTTGAATTTTTAATAAAAAACTTCAAAACATGTACACAAAAATTTTAAAATATAAACTATTAAGAAAATTGAAGATTAACGTGTATCATAAATTTTCATTGCCATCTTCAATTTCCAAATTTAGAATTAGTTTTGATTCTAAAGTTAGAGCTAGTTTGATGTATGACGAGCAAAAAACACAGGGAAGGGATGGTAAACTTTAGTTGGAAAAGTATACTTAGCATGAAAAAACTTTTTTACTACTAAATATAAATTGGGCGAAAAAAAAATGTAAATCATACTTAACTATATTTTTTTAATGTTATGGGTCTGAAGGGAAAATATTCTAGGTGCCTGATAAATTATAATTGTATTAAAACTTGTGAGTTTAAGAGAAAGAAAATTATTAGGGATAAAGGGAAAAGTATTCTAGGTGCAAGATAACTATACTATAACTAGTAAAATTATTGCAGATTTGTATGTAGAATGCACTGATATACGTCTGCTTTTATAGATACATACTACGTATGTTATGCGTTTTAAAAAAAATCGGAACGTGAAAATAACCCTAAACTTGACACTTAAGTTGATGTTATAATAAAAACGATTTACATTATTGAAGAAAATTCACAAATCTTTATTAATACGCATAATTTAATGAAAAAAAATAATAAAGAAAGTAAATTACACTACAATGTTTAAAGAGGGGCTAAAATTATTTATAGTATCAATGATAAAGATGATAACAAGTGTTAAATTGAAAGAATTATTTTTTACATATTCCATTCACCCTCTAAAGTTCGAAAATTGTTTTCAGTACATACTAAAAGTGGTCAAAATATAAGTATAAAACAAATATATAAAGCAACTTTAGTTGAAAAGGAGGTGCGATAAAAATTACAAAGGGATCGGGAAAAATATGCAAAAGCGTGGTGACTATAATTTATGATTTCGGTATCACTTTCCAGCGTATGAAGACAATCACTTAAAACAATGAATTTTGTGAAAAGCTCCTAAGTTTTCTTGGAAACTTGATAGATTGATGTGGATTTTGACACTTTGGAAGTTTTTAGAGAACCGGTGTTAAAAATAAATTGATAAGAAACATTTAACGTATTATTTGCCCATACGTTGGTACAAGATTTATTTAAATCTTGTAAGATAGAATGAAAGATTAAAAGCTATTTTTGTGACACCATTTTCACAGTAAAGATTAAGGATAAATAGTTCAAAGCGGTACTTACATAATTACTACAAATTGGGATTATGATATTTATACTATATGGTTTTCGGAATTTCTTCGGTTGATAGTGAAGTATTTTTATGAATTATAATTTTTCCTGCCAACTTGTTTATGCAGGTACTCACATCTAGAGTTTTGTTAAAAATAATTTAAAATTAAGTATTGAATTAAAAACAACTTGAAACCAGGGAATATAAATCTATCCCTACGCGTAATTTCATTTCATGTTTTCTGGTATTTTTCAAACTTTTGTAAATTAACCAATTTAGTGATATTTCATGATAGAACAAAAAATTCTTATCAAACTTTTTTTTATGAATTTTTATGTACAATTTCCTAAAACAATATACCTCAAATTAAATAAGAAATTTGATAAGGATAAAGTTTAGCATTGATGTCATTGAAAAAAGACAAAATAACTCGTCTAAAATAAAGTTTAATTTTTATTTTTAAAATTTTATGTTTGAATTGAAAACATTGGTTTTATTTTTAAAAATTAAAAATATGCATGCATTTAGGATTAGGATTAGCATGTTTATTTAGGATTATGTTCGAAAATCATGAATGCATAGTTTATTTGTTTTTATTTTCAATGAATCTTTCTAATATTTTAAGAGTACAAATTTTAAAGCTCTAAGTAATCTGGTGAAAAGTTTCTTTCAACTATGACAATATAACTTTATGAAACAACAGTGACATAAACATGCAAACATTTGTAACAAATGTATTCAAAAAAATAATTAGATACAAAAAAAACCCTGAAAATTAATGTTTTTGAAAACTAAAAGTTCATTTAGAATTATTTTTACGGAACTTACTCTTTGTAAATTAAATAACATTACTGCAATTTGAATAATGACTACAAAATCAATATTGGTATATACGGTTATTACTAACCAAAATTTTACAATAACTGGAGAAAAGTTTTTAGTTAAGAATTGTTTGGAAGGATTTTTAATTAAATTTAATGTTCTTAAACTGCTGAATCTACTCGTTAATATATATTTTCTTTTCATTCAAATCTGATAATTCCAAATGCTTTTGTAATCAAGCTTTGATTAGTTGCTAAAAAATACACCGTTTAGTTTAAAATTTATTTCATTCACTTTAATTTTTTTGCAGCATTTCAAATGCTTAAAAGTGAATACTAATATATTTCTGTAAAGATTTCTAATAACTACTTCATTAAACATCGTCCGATCTCTTAGATTTTGGCATTTAGCCTTAGCAGATGACGCTATGCTTTTTTATCTGTACATATAATACTACAAATAACTAGCCATTTTTCGTAGAGTTAGAACTCTTTGATTAGAATAAGAAATGCAATTAGGAAAATAGCACTTTTCAGTCTAGATCAACGCTGAAAAATCAGTGTGTTACAATTTCTCAGCTGAATTTCTACCCTTCGTTTTAGACTTTTGAGGGAAAATTATTACCAATAATAGATTTTCCAAAAAAAAAACCCTCTTTGTACTGTAAAAAACATAGAAGAAAAAATATCTGTGCATTTAGTTACAACGCTATTTGAAATAGTAAGACTGGAAGTAATACATCAAAAATAATACATGTTATATCCTTAAAAATATTACTGTGGAGATTTTAGCGTCAAATCTAACTGTTGACAATGGAAAATAGAATACAAAACATTCCACAATAAGTACTGGTGTACTTATTGTTCTGACAAACGACACAAGCGGCCTATATATGCTAGCTTTGGTACATCAAGATAATAGTGCAAATGCTATTTTTTACGAAGTATTGAGTAAGAGCTGGAAGGCTAGTCGAGTTTTCTTCTAAATCCAACAGAAGGTTCTTTTTGATACTTTTAAGTAACTGATTCAATTCTAATGACCAACTGGTGCTATTAAACATTATTTCATATTTTTTACATATCACAGAATTTTCAAAATCTTAAATGCTTATGAATTGCAACTGTTTATAAACTCATTATTGAATACCGAAAATATGAAAATATTGGTCTTTTCTTTGGAATATACAAAATATATTTAGACACTCTTTTAAACATAAAGAAAACTGTCATATTATAATGTAATCAGTTTAGAATATATTGGAGGATAATTCCAACACTACAAATTCGAATAAACAAAGTTATCTGGTTAAAATAGTTATCAAAGTTACCCCTTATCTTCTACAACACATTTCCCAAGGATTCAAATAATTTTGACGAAAATGTTTCATTAAAGTTAAAAAATATTCCGTTTATACATCATAATATTTTCAAAACAATTTATTACTTTCAAAAATGAAAGAAAACAATTAAATTCTACCTCCAATGGACTATTTTGATACCCAATTCTTTTAAACTGCTAGTTTTCAAATTTTTATTCTATTCAACAAAATATTCATTTTTTACCCTTAAACCCGGATAATACTGAAACCCAACATGATATGTATTACATAGGATTGACATCAACTATCATTAAAAATGTCAACATAATAACAACACGAAATATGACAAGATAAATAGACCAAATGTAACTAAATTAAGGAGCCTTATCCTAAGAACATGGTGCCCATTGCCCGGGATATTATCATAAAACAATTAACAAAATTAAGAAAACAATGATGGAATATTTCATGAGCAATATACTCTATATTGAAAAACAAAACTTACATTGTGAATAAAAGTAAAATGCGATTTAGCCAAACATCGTTAGAAATTATTTAGTAATTATAATAGCATATATATTAAGATACCACCAACAATAATAAATGCAACCAACCATATTCAAATCATCGCAGTTCTAACAACATTATCGTTTGTTTTTTTATTGAAAGGGAAACTTGCGACAAAATCAATTTAATATTTCACATTATAATATTTTCCCCATGCATGTTTACTAATTAAAATACACAGTAACTTCAATTTTAAAAAGCACAATATTGACTAACTTTCTGTATACAAATTCATTTACAGTTACAGTATTTAATAGGTGTCTTAAAATGTTCAGGTAAGTATTTCTCAGAAGTTATATCATTCTCCCCCGAAAAATATTTTGAAAATTTTGCTAACTTGTGTACAGTAAGGTAAGAAAAATGTTTAGAAAAATTGCTAATATTAGTCAATAAACTTTTCCTATAAACAGAACTCAACCTTCTTTCCCAAACTAGGATTTATCATACACTGTCAGGATTTAAATGTACGTAGTTTCCCCGGCAAGCATTTTAAATTAAATTAATTTAAAAAATCAAGAACGCGCAGAATTTTAAAAAAAGAAAAGGGTATAATATCTAAAGAGGAATTACTGAAAGATGCTGAGAGTTAACATCTAGCGTGTGTGTAGCCAACTTACCGAGATTGAAATGGACCAACTTTTCTGAAATATTGTGTGTTTATTTTATTTAGATGTTCAATTGTACAATGGTTGCTTACACCACAAACATTCTAAACTGGCACTTTATTTTATCATTTTAGTTCAATGTAGTCTAGTAGGTTTAGAAAACCTTGCTAGGGAGTTTTAAAATATGAAAACCTTGCAAAGTTCAACACTGG
Source organism: Tetragnatha montana (assembly GCA_963680715.1). Lineage (NCBI taxonomy): Eukaryota > Metazoa > Arthropoda > Arachnida > Araneae > Tetragnathidae > Tetragnatha > Tetragnatha montana. The sequence continues at coordinate 39,874,366 of OY796686.1, read as the reverse complement.
AATTTGGTGCAAGGTGATTTTCTTCCTTAAACATCTATTTAGCCTTAAATCCTTGAAGTCAGATCAGCAATGTTTCTGGTGTAAACACTTCAACATATAAGATAAGGATCTGAAATTCACCTTTGATATGTTATTGTGTGTGTCAAAGGAGATCGAATGATTCTGAAAGTCTGAATAATGTCTTGAAAAGCTCTCATGCAAATGGAATAGGAATACATATTTCACTAGAAAGAGAAAGTGCAGATCTTAAACTTTTTATCGACGTTTATAGAGGAATTGTTTAAATTTTTAATTTTTTGCTCAATTATTCCCAATAAACTGTCCGTTTTTACAAAATCTACAATAAATCTATTAACAAAATTGATTTGATTTTTTTGTGTCAATAATTGACCACAAAAACTCACTAGAATTAAAAATATTTTCTTAGCCTATTTTCTGAAATTTGAATTTGATGGTGACTACTTTAAAGTTCCTTCTCAAAACAGTAGTATTTTTAAACATTACGTTAATTCCGACTTTTGATTTGTCAAACTGAATGTTTAGCTATTTCAAAACTAGGACACTCAACACGAAAGTACTCAGGAAAATATGATTCAGATAAAGGTAGTACTCTGACTGTTTTGAGACATAAAATCTTGGGACATAGTGTAAAGGAATGAACCTTTCATTTAGTCCAAGCAAGAGTACTATGCCCAGGTGCCCACTGATTATTGTTAAAATAACAAAAAACCTAATGCACACACATGCAATAACACAATTTGAAGGCAAATTTCAAGATCCCTTCCAAGGTTATATATTTTTTTGTGTTTAGTGTGAAAAGTGAAGAGATATTTTAATAAAACTATACTCAATTGTTCTATATTATTGTTAAGAAAATATCAAATGTACGCTTACATTCCTTTGGAGGTGAAGTGCATGATGGGTACTTTTGCATAACAATACTTCTTGAGACAAATGCTACACAATTGGTTTCCTTCTGTTCCTACAGTAATGGAGAAATGCACAAAAAAGTAAAATTCAGAATGAACTTTAAGATACCTTTCTTTGTAAAGACTAAAATAGGTTATTAAAGATCAGATAAGGTTTTACATGAAGTCATCTTACAGTAGTAGGCAAATAACTTCAATGAAAGATATAATTCCTAAGGAATAAGTTATGTAAAAACTTATCTGATCTTGCTGCATCAAGAGTGCATTTTTTAATTCTAGTTTTATGTTAACGAAAGTTGACTGCAATGTTTCTCAAACTTCTGTACACCAGAAAAATCATTTATGCCTAAAAAGTTCATAAACATCAAGGGGCTTTTTTTTTAATATTCGTGAAAATAAAATGCATTGCTTTCTTTATTTTCTCATAGGTAAAATTAAAATATAAATTTAACTGGGCAAAAATAAACACCACAGTTTACCTTTAAGGAGAAACTATGTGAAAAGCTTTGTGCTTTTTTTTAAAAAAAAACTTTACTTTTATCTAAAAATTTCTAATTAAAAACATTGGGATTGGGATCTTTAGTAGTACAGTTATAGTGTAGCAACATTGATATTAGATACTTGATTTCCAGCTAATCATTTTCCTACAAATACAAATTAAATAACAATGACATAAATTGGTTAACAGCTAAGTTTGAAAAACATTGAAAATTATGCATAAAAAAAGGACCTTTTGGGGTCATTTTCATATCAAAATACATTTCATTTCATACCTCACCAATTCCAGGAACTTTTCTCCACTACTGTGTACATATTCAATGTCGAAATTATGAGCTGCAGTATGCAGTTCAATTGCAATCAAGCACAAGCCTGTTATGGAGTCACTTCCCGCTACTGCTTATAAATTTTATTAAACACACGAGAGTGTAAACAGTTGCACTTGTCTATTGTTACATATATTTATTCGTAGGTTAAACATATCCAGCACTCAAGTGCAAAAATATTCCAAAGCAATACTACATTGTAATGAAGTATTTGATTTATTCCGTTTCACATATTTGTTTCTTGACACTGAAGAAACATTTGGATACTTCCCCTGAGAAATTCATTTAGAAAAAAAAGTGAAATGAAAGTTAAAACTGAAATTGAATTCATAAATTGTAACTTCAAAACTGTTAATGCATTTAAATTCATACTTAAATATGAAGCTAATACTTTATTTATAGTAGGTACTAGTTTCTTATGAAATGTGTGAATACATCTAACCTCAAATTACTTTTACTAATATGCCAAGTTCTCTAAAACATTTTTTTAAATAAGTTTTTTTTCTTAAATAAAAAAAAAAGACTAAACTTTTATACTTAATAAAAGATAATTTTAAAATAAGAGATTTTAGTAAAATTAATCCATTACCTGCTCTCTAATGTATTCATTTTAATTTGCAAAAGCTATTTTAAGATATTTCTGAAGTTATGCAAAAATTTGATTTTCTTTAATGTAATAAAAGAATGCAAAAATAGAATGTGGCCTAAAACTGAAACTATAAGTGTAAAGAAAGGGGTCTTCAAAACTGGGCATTAGAAAGTGCCTGATCACAAATGTTTCTTCAGTAAAAATGATTCAAATCCATTTCGCTAACTTTACTCCCTTATTCCCTTGTAAAATAATAAAGCCCTTTTTTTCCTTGTACTGTGTTTTCTCTCTAAAATATATGTAAATTATAAATAATCAAAGTATAAATTTCAATACTTTGCTTCAAATAAAATCTATGCAAAATAAATCCTTATTCAATTTTCAAAGCTGTCTGAATTTTCTTTCATAATCTGACGCTACAAAGAAATTAAAGTTTGAGGAAGGAGGTTTTACAAATATAATTCTCTCCCAAGCAGAACAAACTTTCAGGATTCATCCAATTTTTGTCATGTATGACCATAATTTTATTTACTTCTAGTTCCAGTTACATAAACTTGACATATTTTATATGTGCTTTGCTACTAGGGTCTTGAGTAAAACTAATATAGAACAATTAAATGTTGTCATTTTGTTAAATTAACACCAAATATACTTTTCACTTTAACAAAAATACCCACACTTAATTTTTGTAGTAACACTACTCTCTTTCACAGTTTAAACTTAAATAATTTTCCTTTCAAAATACTTGCTACCCAAGGCAATTTTTCAAATACTTTTTGCTCCTTATGAATATTTATTTCAATAAATAAGGGCTGATAAATAATAATACTAATATAAAAGTTGGTCTTACTTTCAGGTTTCAGCAAAAAAAAAATCCCTTTACACTTTTGGTCAAGTTAAAATTATCTGGTGATTCCAGATTTTCCTTGACCAATACAAACCTTGGTTAAAAATATAGTAATACTATTATTGTAATATTTTAATTATAATTACTTTTACCTTCATGCAATATTAGCTATAATAAAAGTTTAAATAAATAAATAAAAATGTCTTAACACTCATATAATATGCTATATTTACATTACAAATTGAGTTTTATGAGTCAGACCCACAGTTTGGGTTATATCGAATGTACAGCGGTTCTAATGTTAAACTAGGAAGATGAAAATATTTGGATTTGAAATACATCAGAAAAAAGATTTGGAAGAGTTAAGTGTTAGTGTTGTTGAGAGCTAAGAGCTTTGTGTAATGTTAATGAAAGTAAAATTTAAATTTCATAAAATACAACAAACTGCCACCTTCACATACCTTTATTTTCAAGTATTTGCAGAAAAATGCAATGATTTCATAAAAAACTACATCCATATTGAAATGAACAAATGAAAATGAAACTTTCTCGTATAAAATTGATATTAAAATAAATAACAACAAATAGGATTTGTTCACAGATGGATATTTTCAAAGTGTCTACCGAGTTGATTTTTTTAAGCTTTTGGTTCCAATAACAAAAATGGAATGGCAGTTCTCATAAATGCAGTTTTAAAAGATGACACTTTTAAGAATACAGAAACTTTTAAGAGCAGGCACTAAAAATCTTTGCAAGGTATAATAACTCAGTTCCAGTGTTTACAAAATTCTCCACTTAACTAAAACACATGCCTAGATGTATTCAGCAAGCCAACGAAAGCCCTCGCCATAACCTTGTTTCTTCAAGACACTGCACATGAACATCTCTAGGGGACGGCCAGGCAACTCAGATCGAGGAATTTTAGACTGAAAGGAATTAAATTAAAAACTCAATTAAATGAGAAGCAAATATACCTAAGTTCAACATAGCATATTGCTTAGAATCTGCAGGGTGATTCAAACCCCATGAGCAAAAATGATAGGGGTGAAGACAACCCTAAGACAATTCAGAATAATTTGGGTTTGTGTATAGGCCAGTCACTAACGACATAAAAAAGAGCGAATCGGGCAAAAAATCGCGTAGTTCCAATTTTTTTCTTATGTTGTTAGGACCCATACCAGGAGTTTGTAACCAATTTTGCAGCTTCGAAAGCCCTGTGCTAACTGCACAATCCTCGAAAAACCTCAAAAATTTCCGACTTTTTTCAGTTTTTGGCTCATAACTCATACAAAATACATCCCCCGGAAAAAGTTTCAATTATCATTTTTAAAGTACATAAAATTTGCAAAACTTTAAGACCATTCCAAGGTTTGTAAGTCCAATAGATTCCAAGTTGCATCTCTTCAAAAATGAGCAATTTTTTCCAAAAAATCAAAAATTTGAGTGCAAGTCGTCTTTATAGTAACAAATCGGCTATAAAACCCATCTAAGAGGGAAGTAAGGGTAATTAATCTTCAGTGCAGTTATTTAGCTTTAATTTAAGCCCAGAATGAAGTCTGTAGGCCCTATAGTTTTTACTTTATCTTAAAAAAACAAAAATTGGGAAAATAGGAGGAGTGGAACCTGGCGATTTGTGGGTATAGTAAAAAAGAAAAAAAAGTCGTATAAAATAATGTAACGTTATGAAAATTCGTATTTATTGATTTAAAATATTTCATTTTACCACATACATATATTAATTAATTAATTATATATTATTAATAATTTTTAATTTTATTAATTATAGTATTTATTGAATTTAAACAAATAGTTCAAAGGAAATCTCTACAGGCTTGTTTCTCCTCCAAAGGTGCAGAAATGTCGATGTCTTCATTTTTTTCGGATCTTGTCTTCATAGTTTTCTACCTCAATTGTGGGAATATTGTGGCATGACTTTCCCCGATAGAACTTTTAGATTACCCAACATTTACATTTTAATTTTTCTTGCCAGGATAAGGCTAAAGTGGTGTAGAAAGGGGACGTCCATAAATTACGTGAGGTGGTTTTTTTTTTCGAAATTTTGGTCCCCTCCCTCCCCCTTAATGAGATTTTGCTGGACACCCTCCCCCTCTGATTCTCACGTGAGATTTTCTGCATAACTTTTAAATAAATCAATTTCTCTTATATTTTCTAGCCATGCTTGTTTCGTCCTGTCGGCATGACCTTGAATACACACATTGCAAAAGTTATGATGCGCAAATGCATGTTGAAATCAAAAATTATTGGTCTTAAATTGTTATAATCACGACTGACTGGCTATAATGATTCGCTTTTTTCACTAATCTACGCATTTTTCCTAAAACTGTGCTAAAAAAGATAGAAAAAAGACGGACTTTCCAAAAATAAAATTAGTAGCGGGTAATTTTATTAGACTCCCCCCTCACCCATGGTGAGATTTTGCTGGATCCCCTCCCCCCTCTTTTTTTGACCTCACGTAACTTATGGACGTCCCCAAATGGGTGAACGCCTGAAGGAATAATTCAAATCCAGGGCAGAATAACAGCTTTGTGTGATGAAACTATATTTAAAGGGAACTACATACAACTTGATTTACCCTTGTTACCATTCCTGAAAAGCATGTTTTCCACTATCAAGCCCAATCCATTCAGGAAAGCCCACAGGTCTACATACATACTAAGAATGAAGACATTTTTATAAGAACTGCGCTTGTCGAGAGAAGCGTCCTTACGACTATACTCTAAGTACACTATGCATGCATCCTCGGTAACTCGTTTTCCAGAACACAGATGGAGTCTGTAAGAATTTTGTATTTTTGTACTAGTTTTAAACCGGACAATACTAGCAAAAGCCGTGCGGGTGCTCGCACGATTTGTATTTTTTGGATTTCTATTATTTAAAATTTAGTTGAGGAGTTTTAGTTTAGAGCTGGAAAGCTAGTCGTGATGTTCTCTCTCCCGATGTATTTACTTTAGTTTAACTTATACCTTTGAATAAATTTTTCTGTTTGCAATATATACGTAATTTTTACTGGCGCAGTCGGTAGGATCGGGAGAGAGATGGATATGAAACTGTACGAAGGAGAGTGTCATCCGACACTGTGTGTTGGAGCCATCCGGCTCGGTTAAGGGTTCAGCCGAACACTTGGTGGATAGTGCCGCCCCGGCACTGGAAGAGAGGTCATCCGGCCTGAGATATTCGTCGCCCAGACGAGGAGAGTGTCATCCGACACTGTGTTTTGGAGCCATCCGGCTCGTTTAAGTGTTCAGCCCGAACACTTGGTGAATAGTGCCGCCCCGGCACAGGAAGAGAGGCCATCCGGCCTGAGATATTCGTCGGCCAGACAAGGAGTGTCATACGACACAGTGATTTTGGAGCCATCCGGCTCGGTTAAGTGTTCATCCGAACACTAGGTGAATAGTGCCGCCCCGGCACTGAAGGAGAGGCCAGCCCGGCCTGAGATATTCGTCGCCCAGACGAGGAGTGTCACACGACACAGTGATTTTGGAGCCATCCGGCTCGTTTAAGTGTTCAGCCCGAACACTTGGTGAATAGTGCCGCCCCGGCACTGGAAAAGAGGCCATCCGGCCAGAGTTTGAGTTTTGACCAGCTTGAAGGATACGCCAATTGGAATTTGGGTTGCTAGGAACCATGGCTTTCCTCTGTTCGTATTGGAAAGAGGATTTAATTAGTCTCACCAGAGAGTTGGGACTGGACCCTGGCCCGAATCCAATATTCGTAAAATTGAAGAAATTAATTACTTCAAGCGTGGACTATGAGGAAAAGAAGACAGAGGCCATGCTAAAAATCATTAAGGACCAGCGAGAAAAGAAGGAGCGCGAGGAAAGGGAGCGCGAGGAAAGGGAGCGCGAGGAAAAGAAGGCGGAAAGGGAGTATGAGTTAGAAAAACTTAGGGTAGAAGCGTCCTTGCAACCCCGAGAGTCCTTGGTGGGAAATTCGATGCCAACCAAAGACTTGTCGAGAATTCTTCCAAAATTTAATTCGAAGGAAGACATGGGTCTGTATCTAATCCTGTTCGAGAGACAAGCCACCCTGATGTCGGTAGAAAGAGACGGGTGGGTGTCCCACCTCCTGGGTCTGTTACCTCCAGACATCACTCAGATAATCGCTCGCGAACCGGCCGAACGGGCCTTTGATTACGCGCACATCAAAGGTATTCTTTTACAAAGGTTCAAGCTTACGCCGGAAAAGTTCCGGCAGTTATTTAATTCTCATCAGAAGGCCCAGGATCAGAACTGGAGGGATTTTTTCCATGAGATCACTTCGTATTTTGACGAATGGATCGCTGGGTTTAAAGTGGATACTTTCGAGAAACTCAGGGATTTAATTATTGCGGATCAAATGAAAAAGAAAGCTCCTCCAGAATTTAAGGACATGTACATTAGAGAATGGGTCGAGATAACCTCCCCGACAGGGTTCGTCCAACTGTTAGAAAATTTTGAGGACGTTCAACGGACTTTAGAAAAGAGTCAGCTGTCCACCAAAGACAAGGGTCAGGACCAGTATCCAAGTTGGAGAAATGAGGAAGCAGAAGAAGTTGGAATAGAAGAAGAGTTTGACACAGAGGAGATGGGAGGAGAAGAATCTGAAGCAGAGGAAGTTGAAATAGGAGAAACTGAGGCAGAAGAAGTGGGAATAGAAGCTGGTGGCAAGATACCTGAGAAACCTGCTCAGCCACCAGCACAGGAAGCGGAGGATAAACCTGAAGAAAAACCTGATGCAGACGCCCCGAAGCCTGATAAAAGGGAAAAGAAGAAGAAAGATGCAGTAGAAGTAGAAGAGACTCCTAAAGATGGGGAGGGAGATGCAGAATTTTCAACCACTGGAAAAACAGCTGCTCAGAAGAAGAAAGAAAGGAAAGCGAGAGAAAAACTGGAAAAGCAAGCCCAATTTGAACAAACTGCATCGGAAAAGAATTCAGAGCATAAAGAACAAAAGGAAGAGTTTCCTCCTATTCCTCAGGCTGCTGAAGAGGGACCTGATGAAGATGATAACGAGGAAGCAGAAGAGGGTGATGGGGAAAAGAAGAAGAAAAATGGCGGGAAGTATGACAAAAAGGATAACAAAACACCTGGAAAGAAGACGATTGCAGCTATGCAAGAAGCTCTGGAAAAGGTTAAAGAAGAAGAAGAAAGATTGAGGCAAGAAGAGGAAGCCAAAATTAGAGCACAGGAAGAAACTGAGCGTCAAGAGGAAGAAAAGGCCAGGGTAGTTGAAGACACGGAGGAACTGTGGTGTTTTAGAGGAGGAACAGAATCACGAGGGTATCCGTTAAGGGAGATGGTTAAGAAAGGTTGGAGGTCGCCCACTGTCACTCCTGTGACGATTGTGCTTAGTTTGGGGGGACGTGTAAGAATTTTGTATTTTTGTACTAGTTTTAAACCGGACAATACTAGCAAAAGCCGTGCGGGTGCTCGCACGATTTGTATTTTTTGGATTTCTATTATTTAAAATTTAGTTGAGGAGTTTTAGTTTAGAGCTGGAAAGCTAGTCGTGATGTTCTCTCTCCCGATGTATTTACTTTAGTTTAACTTATACCTTTGAATAAATTTTTCTGTTTGCAATATATACGTAATTTTTACTGAGTCGATCAGGTGTTGCTTTGTTGTTGTCGTTGGACAGAAAATTTTCTCCTGGAACACCTTGATACCCAGTGTGAACTCTTCAAACATTATGTCACTAAATTAAGAAGCCGAAAACAGACGTATCAATTCTGTATCTGTACTCCTTTCAGCGCTCTTCTCTGGGTAGCCGTCAAATGTATGATACATCTGCCACATTAAAAGTTCCTTCCAAAGTAGATAAATATTTAGCTAATGGTAAGTAGATACAATAAATTTGACGTGAAGGATTAATTTCGGTAACAGATCATCTATAGTCTCCATTCACCATACGAAAAGGGACTTGCGCCATAAATCAGAAACCAAAGCATACAGAGATAGTTTCAGTTCTGAAGTTGGAGTGAAAGCTGAGTAAAATCCTGATTTTTGCTTTTGTCGCATATTTTATTCACAAAACAAAGCCCTCGGATGACGTTATCCGTCTGCCATGTAAAATACAAAGCCTTTGGAATATGGAGAGAGGACCTACTTGAACCTGCTGGTTTTGCACTTTTATAGAGCCTGATGCCAAAGAACATGCCTTGTCTTTTTCTAAAACCAACTATTCCACATATATCCAAGTGATTTCTTTGATTTATTTCCAATTCTTGTGCCATATGGCATTTAACTTTAACACCCCAAACAATTTCAGTTATGATGGCAGTATTTTTCTGTAACATGGAAAAGTATGGAGATATTAAACAAATATGTAGTAAATAATACTACATCATTCTCCCCTGGATTTGAATTATTCCTTCAGGCATTCACCCATTTCTACACCACTTTAGCCTTATCCTGGCAAGAAAAATTAAAATGTAAATGTTGGGTAATCTAAAAGTTCTATCGGGGAAAGTCATGCCACAATATTCCCACAATTGAGGTAGAAAACTATGAAGACAAGATCCGAAAAAAATGAAGACATCGACATTTCTGCACCTTTGGAGGAGAAACAAGCCTGTAGAGATTTCCTTTGAACTATTTGTTTAAATTCAATAAATACTATAATTAATTAAATTAAAAATTATTAATAATATATAATTAATTAATTAATATATGTATGTGGTAAAATGAAATATTTTAAATCAATAAATACGAATTTTCATAACGTTACATTATTTTATACGACTTTTCTTCTTTTTTACTATACCCACAAATCGTCAGGTTCCACTCCTCCTATTTCCCCAATTTTTGTTTTTTTAAGATAAATAAAAGTAAAAACTATGGGGCCTACAGACTTCATTCGGGGCTTAAATTAAAGCTAAATAACTGCACTGAAGATTAATTACCCTTACTTCCCTCTTAGATGGGTTTTATAGCCGATTTGTTACTATAAAGACGACTTGCACTCAAATTTTTGATTTTTTGGAAAAAATTGCTCATTTTTGAAGAGATGCAACTTGGAATCTATTGGACTTACAAACCTTGGAATGGTCTTAAAGTTTTGCAAATTTTATGTACTTTAAAAATGATAATTGAAACTTTTTCCGGGGGATGTATTTTTCGATGTCGTTACTGACTGGCCTAGTAGCCAGCTAAGCAATTCTGAGGAGCTAGAGCATGAACAAAAGCAATGAAAAATGGGTTACTGTGGGCAATTGGCTAAGGTTAGAAATAAAAGTTCAATGTCAATTATCATGTTTAACTTATTTATAAAAACATGTGTTAAGTTTTTACCATAAGGGGTTGTCTTTAAAATATAACAATAAAAAGAAAACTTTATTTTTGAATCACCCAGTATATTGATGGCATGTTAGACTTGTGTCTAACAAACTTCCGAACTTTTAAGTTGTGATTAAGATTTTAACAAGCTCATACAGGATGATGTGATATTCAGTGGTAGTTTGTGAATAAGTTTTTAAGAATTATAATAATCCTTTCCCTAATTTATTCTTTACTATGTAATAACTAAATATAATGAGTTATTTTTTTTTTTTTTGCATAATTCTTCCTTTACATAATTCTAGTTTATAATATTAAGCTTGACATCAATGGCCATCCCCAATTTAAGATAAACACACTTGGTATTCAAACACCTTAGACAAGACCCTTTGGAAAAAATTAAATGCTGAATTGAAGGTTAATAAAATTGCTGCCATTTAAAATAAGGTGTTTTTCAAGTGAAGTTTCCTGGGCAGCAACATTTTAAATGATGTTCTGAACTCAAGTACCCCCCCCCTACAGAATACTGTCATAATTCGATTATCAATCCTCAAAATTCAAAATTAAAATAATTTAAATAATGCTGTAATTAAATTAATTAATTCTGTAAGGTTAAATAATGTTAGAATTCAGATTTTTGCAAAAGATTAAGAATACAATTAATAAAAGCTCGAAATTTATAATTTACACACACGCTTCGCAATATTTCAAATGAACTACAATGTCATAGAACAAAGTTAGGAGAATTAGAACAATCATAAACAGTCTATCCATTTCTTACTCGACAATAAACCTAAAAACAAGCTTTTTGAGTAACAAAAGAGATTAAAAGCCTCACCTTTCCAGTAGTCACATTGTACAAGTTAAAGTAAGCTCTCAATTCATCTTCACTCGCAGCTCCAGGCTTGTCAATTTTGTTGCCCAGTATTAACAACGGGCAGTTTGAGAGCTGCTCATCAGTCAACAAACTCTGCAAAGTTTTACTTTGAGTTAGATAAGATATCAATGTAAATTGAAGGATTAATAAAGCTTAGTTGCATTTCAAATGTGAATAAACAGTTTATTTTATTGAACATTTTTATAAAATTCAAATAACTTAAATTGCATTTTAGTAGTATTACAGTTTTTTCTTTGGAAAATGTTAAAAGTGTGGAAACCACTCTTCAAAAATTGCAAGACTGAACATCTAGTTAATCATTTTATCCATTCTTGTGGGTTTTTTGTTTAAGAAAAGTGGATAGAATTTTCAAAAACACATTGCTGGGACTGTTAAAAATTATTAAAATGGTGCAGTATTGGCGCCATTCTGCTAAAATCTGCTTTGGCATTGATTAATTCAGAAAACTTTTCATTTGACTAAAAAATTACGTCTAATAGTAAGTTTGTAATAAGTTAAGATCTTGGCATTTTTTTGGCAAAATATACAAGGTTAGTTCTGAAATTCAGTACAAATTTCTACCGATTGGGTCTCGATTTTGTTAAACTCCGGGTGGTTGGTTGTTTATTTATGGTGCGAGACCCACAACAGGGCATAGAACGCCAGACAAGACAAATTGTACTATACTCGGGACGGAATTCCATTCTCAGGACTGAAGAGTGGCACCCATGGTTAAAAGTTATAATTTGCTTTAGATGGGTACAACAATAAATGACAAAAATTAGCAGAATAAGCTCATATTCCTATCCTTACAAACATTAGCTAGGAACACACCAGTACAATAGTTGGATCAAAACATTTCAGACTCCAACTGTTCTTTTTAATTTTTTTTTGCACAGAATTCCCATATTTCAGACACACTCAAAGAATGCTTTATAATAGAAAATGTACCAATATTAGAACATAATTTCAAAGCTGGTATTAATCATTGAAGCAACACACATCTGCTGCATAATTCCTACGCAATACTCAAATCACAATTTTAAGAAATACAAAAAGAATTACATCTAACTCATTCTTGGATTCTGGGAATCTCTCTCTGTCACAAGCATCTATGAGGAAAACAATGGCATCTACTGCAGGGAAGTAATCCTTCCACACCTTGCGAGCTGCAACGAATTTAGAAGGGTTGATTAACTAAATATTTAACAATAGGAAGAACGCTAAGATGGAACCATTGAGAAGAAAAGTAGTATGTTGTTTTTTCATTGATAGTCTTTAAACTAATTTACATATTTCTAATGCCTCACATACCAAATCGCAAACATAAATTGCATCACAAATCAGACATTATTAATTTATACAGTTTTAAAAGTTTCTGAAACTGGAATATAAGAAACCTCAAATAAATGTACTGCCAATTATAGGTATAACTAAAAAAGTTAGAGATGGCTCACACTCGCTGTCTTTTTTGCCAAGGAGGTAGCTAGAAAGTATAGCATCTTGTCTAAGCTCCTCCTTGCAACCTGTGATGTCACTGACAAGAAACATTGGGATCTAGTGTAGCAATGATGCTTTTAATGATCTATACCAGGGATTGTCAACTTATTGCATACCATGTGCTAATAATTTTACTGACGAGTTCAGATGCTCCTTATTACTAGTGCACTTATTTGCTAGGTTCAATGTTTTATTTTTGGTAGGGGATATTCATAACAATTTTCCAGGTTTTGAATGAATTGAAGCTATTTATTAAATTAGTTAACTAACTGATGTGCCACTATTATTCACCCAATGGGCCATATTTGTTGCATATGTTACGGGCAATGTGATACATCCAGGCATTTTTAATAATGTCCGGATATTTCTCGGGTATTATTAATAATTCCGGTTTATCACTTTGCCACCCCTGGTCTGGTACATTGTTATGGGTTATTTTTAAAAAGTCATCAATAAAGTTAGCAAGATTTGCATCAGGCTAATCCCCAAGTATCCTAAAAACTAGATAACTAATTAGGATATTTAGTTATTTGAAATTAAAGTAGAGTAAAAGAGAAGATTTTCAGAGAAATAAGGAATATTCTCAATTACAGAAAAAACACACAAAATTATTACCTTGGTGATGTCCACCCAAATCAAAAGTTGTAAATCGCATGCTACCTATGGACAGTTCTTCAGATGCTAAAAGATAAAGAGTATCTCAAGAAACAAGAAATGATAACACATATTCACACCAATAATTTATTTATATGAATGTGAGAAAACAAAGTATGTGAAATAGCAGTTTTAGTATTTAAGGACTATGCTAGTAAAACAATACCTTCAAACGTGTTTTTAAAACCTTTATAAATTACAAAGCACTAGTTTTCAAACCTTTCAATTCATAGGGTAATTTTACTAATGAGAAATTAACAGGGATATTCCTCAAAGAAAGATGCAATCTTATCAGAAGTATAAATTGCTTTGTTCAACTCATTAAAGTAGTAAGTTTTTTTAACCAAACATCCTGACCTGGGAATTAAACTTCTATGCCAATAAATTCTGCTATGGAGAAGTAAGCATTTGTGTCTAAATATCATAAAAATCCTAGATTCCTAGTCAAGTTGTCTTAATGTCTTATACAAAAGTGCAAATACCTTGTTTTGGAGAACTAATGCCTCATTTTCAAAATGAAATTGAAGTCGGGTAAAGCTTAACACCAGACTAAATATTGTCAAGAACATAAGTACTAGGATTATTTTACTCAAGGATTACTAGATTATTTGATTCCAGTTCATCTTTTGTTTCTGAAAGGCCTTATATAAAATTCATCTGGAATTTCAACAATTGAATACCAACATAATAAAAATATTTAATTATTAGGATATCCTTTTACAGAATATAAATAGTAGTTATCTTTAAATAAGCTAAACAATGTACTTTTCAGAAAAATAAGAAATTTCTTAATGTTTCAAATTTAATTTTTTTCATGTCATAAGTAAATTACAATAACATTCCATTTCACTAACAGAAAATTTCAGTATATAATTAATCCCATTCTTAAGGAAAAATGGAAGGAAATAAATTTGCATTATACATATATACATACTAGGATGAAGAGTAGGAACATGCTGAGCCATACGATCATCCTTTAACATGTGTAGAAGTGTAGTTTTTCCAGCATTATCTAAACCTAAGAAAAGAAGTTTCCCACTTTTCTTGTAAAGGCCTGAAAAGATATAGTTGAATTCAAACAGATTGTGAGTAAATATCACATTTATATAGACCCATATATATTATTTTACAAAATAAGCCCAGAAACAACCATGTCAACCAAAACAACCAGAAGCAACCTTGCATTCAGATGGAATTATTTATTGCTGAAACAGAAGAAATCAATATGTTTGAGTGTGTAGTTGAAATGGAGCTTGAAATAGATAAATTATTTGATATTTTTCTCAGAATTAACAATGCTTAAAAGATTTCCAAGCAATAAGATTAGGTGCGAGCTTTGAGCATTTTAAGTAAAAAAGAAATAAATTAGATTTTGTTCCGAATATGTTTAATTTATCTTCACGAATAAGTTCCTTAAGGTAAAATCTCTTCATTTTATGATATTTTCCCCAGTTTTATCCAGCTTAGATATGTGAAAATGTTTATCTAAATATTATTGTTTCTTAAAATTTTCCAAGAAAATAGAGGGATAACATTAAAATTTTTAGCATTTACTACAAAAGGGTTCTACTGAAACTGATCATATATTAGCAAAAATTAGATATTTTGGAACACTATTTAAAGCTGGTCATAAGATCTTAAGCTGGATAAAGTCATTTTTCTTTAAAACGTTGTGAATTGCCTAATTTACAAGAAAGGTTTTTCTTAACTTTGAATTAATTTTTCCTTTAAAAACAAATCTTTAATTGGTTCAATTCCGTTAGAGTCCCCGCTAAATATCGCCCGGTTCTTTTACACAGCAAAAAGTAGAAATATTCCTAAATTATTTCAAACTCCTGAATTAAAATGTTTAATAATTAGATCAATAACTATTCAGTTTATTAATAAAAGTCAGAAAAATGTGTTGATATTTGGCTATATTTAGCGATTTGGATAATGGCAATATTTAACGGGGACTCTAACGGAATTGTACCCTTTAATTTTATTAAACAAGAAATAATTTGTTTTAAAATTAAAAAATAAAATGAACAGTTAGAAAATATTGTTTAAATTGTGGCACAAAATATATAATCTTGAATAAATAAGTTATGTTTTAATGACCCAGTGAATATTTTTTGCAATGCATGTTCATTATAAGAAATTCCATAAGTAAAATGTGCTGCCTTTTTGGATTGATAGTCACAGTAAAAATAAACGTTCTAAACTAAACTCATTGGGGCACAAGAGCCCTAATAGGGCCCATTATAATAATAATGCCCGTCCGCATCTTCGTTTTCATGCCCATGAAGCCCTGGAGTGAAATGGACGGACCTGGTCCGCAGGTAGCTAAAGGTTGAACCACACTGGCTTTTATAAAAAAACACTTGGAACAATGATATGGAAATGTAACACACATAAAAATAAGGTTCAATTCCGTTAGAGTCGCCGCTAAATATCGCCCGGTTCTTTTAGACAGCAAAAAATAGAAATATTCATAAATAATTTCAAACTCCTGAATTAAAATGCTTAATTAGATCAATAACTATGCAGTTTTTTAATAAAAGTCAGAAAAATGTGTTGATATTTGGATAAATTTAGCTATTTAGATATTGGCGATATTTAGCGGGGACTCTAACGGAATTGTACCAAAATAATAAAGAAAGCATTTCATACCTAAAAAGTTAAGAATGCCTGTCATCCATTCAACAACAAACATTTTGGTAAGTCCTGTAAAAATATAACAGCAATTATAAACATATAAAATATGTTAAATCAAGAGCATTTGATAAAAAATTTTAACCAAGTAGGTGAATACCGAAATTCATTCTGACCTAAGAAAGTAAAACAACTCGAAATTCAAAAACATCTTTCCTAGAATCAGACTTTTCATTTACTAGTTTTTTTACAGTATTATAAATATTGATTCAATTCAAAAGTTCTTAGTATAGAGATAACAGGAAAGATAGATGATCTGATTAGAGTAGTAACTCAAAACTTGGTCAGAAAATATATTTTGAAGTTTGAAGTAACTAAACAGTTGAGTGAAATAAACAGTTTAGGTAGGTAAACAAAGGATTCATCATAAGGATATTCATAAAGGCACAGATAAATTCTCAATATTTGAAATATGTCTATCTAGACAGAGATAATTAGGCACACATATACAAGGCAAAGACTAGAAAACTTAAGGACTCTGTAAAATTTTCTTATAATATTTTATAAATATATAAATGGATCACTCATTACTGCAACTGCTATAATTAATAACAGTTACTTTCATTTACTTATAATTTACCAAAAAATTCAAATCAATATTCGAACAATAAGAATTAATATTTCCAAATGGAATACATTAATAACATTATTCAATATGACTTGTGTAAATTCAAAACAAACATGTTCAGCTGATTTATTTAAAAACCGAGTTCTAAAATGCAACAAAATTTGTGTTTTGGCATGATCAAGTTAAACTACGAATAATACAGACATTACTAAACTATAATCAAGAAAAAGGATGTTTAAGAACAGATCACATAAAGGGAAACTCGAATTTTTGTAGCACAAAAAATTATGTTCAATGCAAAGAAATGAAATAAACCTTATAATTTACAAAAATATGCACCGATTGTACAAAATTGCACCAAAAGTAGGTCAGTATTGGGTCTCTTTTCAAAATTTATTGTTAAGTTTAAATAAAATATAGTAAGATATTTAAACATACGTGCGAATTTTACATTCGGTACAGAAAAAAATTTAGGATGTCAAGAAAAGTGACGTTTCGTTCACTCCGAAAGCAGAAGCCTTGAATTACTCAACAACTCAACTGTAAACAATTAACTGTATCTGTGGCACTGTGGTATCTTCTTTAAAAAAAAAAAAACTTACCAAGAATTTTGAAAATGAAAATATTAAACAGGGGAAACAGTTATGTATAAAATATAATGCAGAAGTACTTCTAAATTGGTAAATTTTAGTTTCATTCATAACACAGAGAAATATCCTAACTCTAGTACTCTGTGACTCTATGGTTTCATAAGAAGAAAAGCGGGTAATCTGGCATCTGACTCATCGCACATGCGCATTGCTTAGTTTTTTCCGGTAGTGTCTAGTGTGTGGTTCGTGTGGTTGTGAGGTTCTCGTTAATTCGTATTCGTGCGTTGTTTGTTTGGGTTTTCATCATTTGGTTATCAACGCTTTAGAATTCTTTACAAGAAGTTTTGACTTTTGTCCGAGTAATAATTGACAAATATTGTAGACGTTTTCTATTTTTCCAGAAAAGGATCTGAAAACATCGTGAGTAGAAGCCTAGAAACCTCTTTCCCTTCTAACTTTTCTCTCTCTCTTACACAATATTTTTTTAACTTACTGACAAACACGTGTTATTTCAGAAATAATGCTGTATTTTACTCTTGGGTAATATTCCGTAATCGAGGTTTTCGCCAAATGTCGCCAAATTTGGGCGATAACCAGGGATTTAGATGTAGTGTTATTAATAGCTTGGCGAGATCCGATTTCGCCAAATTTGGCGAAAACCTCGATTATGGAATCTGTCCCTTACTCTTTAATTCTCAATTGTTGTTTTCTGATATTCCCTCAGGTTATTATCATGTGTTTTTAATCCATTTTTTACCATCAGAAGCAGAATTACTTTCTTGTTTGCCTTCTAGGTGTAAGAAAATGGATAATGGAGATAGTGCTAATGCCTTAAATGAATCTTTTCTTGCTTCTGGACAGTATATAGTTCAAACTGAAGGTATGAATATATTTGACCTAAATTTTCCTTTAATAGTTCTTCTGTTTGCACAGATTTACTTTCATATTTTTTAATTACATTGGTACTTATCAAATATTAACCTTTCAACTAGTGTTTGAAATGTTTCATAAGGAAATTCTTTGTAAGTGGGGCTTACAAATAGTAAAATGCACCCCTAGTTGTCAAACTTTTCTCAGACTTGGAAGGGTTTACAAAACTCATAACCAGATGACAACTAGCACCATCATATTTGAAGACCACAGGGTTATACTACGTTCACACATGAAAAGTTAAACTAGTTTAACTGCTAATCTAGCTTAAGTTCAGCATGTGTGAACGAACTGTCTTAGATTTAAACTAGTTTAGCGAAATTAAACTCGCTTAACTTAATCTAGTTCCTTAACTGACTTAAGTAGGTTATGGATGGTTAGCAGGAATCAAACAGTATAGAGGGTGGTAGTGAAAATGAGTCTTTAAGCACTTCCGGGTTACATTTTGGCATCTTTTCAGAGCGCCAGCAACCGCCAATGTGCACCAGTGTTTATTATTTAAATATGTAAAAACTTATTTCTTGGATATATACTAGAGATGTGAGTTGAGAATATTCTCCGGAGAATATTCTCGGAGAACGAGAATATTCTGAGAATATTCTCCAGGGGCGAGAATTTTGAGAATAATCGAGAATATTCTATTTTTTGATTGATAAATGGAAATAAATGTAAAAATTTTTGATAATATGAAATGGTCATGTATTATTAGTGTTAGAAACCTGAAAATAATTACAAATTCAATGAAACTTACCATTTAAAAGTCACCCTACAGTTCAGAGAATATTATCTGAACTGTAATTTCATTATTTCGCAAGATTTTTTTTTTTTAAATAAGTAAATTTTATTTAATACAAAATAAAATATTTTTTAAAATATTAGGACCAAGTTTTACTGGGATAAAATACTCATACAATTAAAAGAGGAGTCTAAATTCTTTTCATATAAAAACAAAGATAAAACCTGACATTTAGCTAAAATTTTGATAGAACTTTGTAAAATTAGGAGAATATTCTTAAAAGAATGGGATATCACATTAGAATTATTTGTTGAGAAAAATATTTGAAATAATTTTATAATATTTATTTTACCGAGAATAATTTATTGTGAGAATATTCTCAAAGAACTCTAAATTACTGAGTATTATCAGATGCAGTTTAATTTACTTTCTATTTAAAAATTATTTATGAATGGTTTGTCTAAACTTTTTGTTTGCACAATTTTAATTCAGATTCATTAATAATTTCCTTTATGAGAATATTCTCAAAGTTACAATTAAATATAGACTATGTCTTACTTATCTTGTATTCTTGAAATAATTAAAGCTTCAAATTTTCATTCACTATATGTATAATTTTAAGTGCATCTCATCATTTTTTCTTTATGAGAATATTCTCATTAAGATTCCACGAAATAATTTCCAGAAAAGCATTTCTTGTAATTTATTTCAAAAATGCTATTTAACAGTTGGAAAATCTTAAGTTTATTGAATGTAACTGGCTTACTCTGCTTAACCTATCAAACATGTTGTCTTATGAATTAAGTAGTGATTTTAAAATATTTTTCAATTTCATTTCGCTTTCTTTTATTTATGACGTCTTCTCATTGCAAAACCTTTAATATTCCTCTAATTTAAAGTTAATATTACCTTATATTAAAAAAAAAATATTTTAGTAGCTTCTAG
Source organism: Tetragnatha montana (assembly GCA_963680715.1). Lineage (NCBI taxonomy): Eukaryota > Metazoa > Arthropoda > Arachnida > Araneae > Tetragnathidae > Tetragnatha > Tetragnatha montana. The sequence continues at coordinate 39,854,406 of OY796686.1, read as the reverse complement.
GAGAATATTCTCGAAAATTCTCCTCTTGGAGAATATTCTCAAGAATATTCTCTAAAAGATTATTTCCGAGAATTTTACATCTCTAATATATACTAAGATATTTTACATCGGTCAGCATATATTTCAAGTTAAAAATCAAGATATCAACTAAATAACCAAAAAAAACTTGTGAAACGAACCTACAGAAACAAAACTTAAATACCGCCAAATCGAGCGATAATCGTAAAATCTAACAACCTATTCGTATTAAAGTTAATTTAATAATACTTTTTGTAATTTAGTTGATAGATAGAGAGCTGAACAAAATTACTTAGTTCATCATTATCCTATGGATGGTACTACAGGGTTCCCACGGGCCTTGAAAATCCTTGAAAAGTACTTGAATTTCATTTTTGTTTTCAAGGGCCCTGGAAAGTACTTGAATTTAGTGCTAAGTCCTTAAAAGTCCTTGAATTTTATTTGAAATATTTTATTTTGGAATTATTTTCAGTTTGAACATGAAAAAGTTAATTTTTTATTCAAGTACTTAATATCCTGTTATCTTCTTAAACACGGATGGGATTTTTTAAATTGTAGAACAGGTATAACTTGGTTACTTTAATTTTTCTGTTTGACTTTCCTAAAACAAGTGAAATATAGTAGTATGTTTGAAATTGTTGGATATATGAATGGTAATATAATGTAGTCTTCCCTATAAGAAAGGTTTTTGAGAGACGTTGTTTTCTGAAGTAGGGACACTGAAGAGAACTAGTTTTGTTGCTCGTAAATGACTTTTTCGCCTTTCTATGTTAGTCCTTGAGAAATTTAAAATGAGCCTTAAAAAGTCCTTGAAAAGTACTTGATTTTTTTTCTCACAAAAGAGTGGGAACCATGTACTATTCGTGAAACATTTAAAACTACTTTATTTAAAAATCATTTGAGGAAATGAGCCTGTTTACACCTTTTCTACATAACATAACATAAGCGGAAGGATACACCGGAAGTGGCACTAGAATCAAAAATGTCGGACTGATTGTTGTTGTTTACATCGGTTAACCGTCCATATCAAAACGACACCTAGCGGTCACTTCAGTCAAGCATGTGTCAACAAGCAACATCCGACCACCGTAAGACCATTTTCCAGGCGGAGGAAAGTTTTGTGGATATGAACAAAATGGTTGATAAAAAGGAAGAACTGGCCCATAAAAAAATTAAATTTCTTTGAACGAACTGTCTTAGATTTAAACTAGCTGAGAGAAAATAAGCTGTGGTAACTTTTAGCTAGTATAGTAAGTAATCTATACTAGCTAATAAGATTAGCTAGTAAGTAATCATGGCGCCATCTACTAAGAGGAAAAAGAAACATACAAACATTTTTTTTTTATTTGATATTACATCAGCACAGACGCTTGTAAATTAAATATGTTTTCGAAAGGGATAAAGAAATTGGACAACCCAAGAAGAAAAATAGGTATTCTGCAAGTATAAGTGGAAAGTAAAAAAAGTTTGAGTGGTAGGCTTAGGCTTAGAGACAAACTCTTGGACGGCAGCCATTTCCTTACTTGTCGCGCCACCTGGGTTTAGTATAATTGTAGTGTAAACAGGTTAAAATAAGATAGTTTAAGTTAAGCTAGCTTAAGTTCTCACTAAAGTTAAACTAGTTTAACTTTTCATGTCTTGTCAAGACGACTGAACTGATGCTTAGTGTTTTCATTATTTGAACCTCCTTGGGTAAACATGACGGCTGGAACGAGTGATCGGCCATGAAATAGTGTAACATAGTAGACTCTTTTAAAGCTGTTCTATGCATTATTACCTCAGGGGTTCATCTAGAAGAAAAATGGGTCCGTTTTAGGACCCTTCACAAAATTCTAATCTTCAAAAAAGGACCCTTCACAAAATTCCAATTCCCAAAAATGGACTCATCACAAAAGTTTAAAGATCAAAAATGGTTTGAAAATTGTTTTCAGGAGTGTTTTTGGGCCCATTTCAAAAGTTATGAATGCTGTGGTTGTACTCTGAGCCCTTCATTTTCACAAAATGCCATTTGTTTTTTCACAAAATTCCTTAAAATTTTTCACAAAATTCCTAAAACAGGACCCTGGCAGAAAAACCTGGATGAACCCCTGTACCTTTACATTCCTTTTTTATCTTAGAGGTACATTGCATAATAATAATTAATAAAAATAAACTTTGAGGGCCCCAAGACACAAAATATGAATTAGAAACTTTGTACTCATACTTAGTAGCCTGCTGACCATTCAAACTCCTTCAGATGCAGTGACCCATAGCATGGGGAAAGTTCTTTCCCCAGGGTGGGCTGAACCTTTTCGGCGACATCTGTGGGAAAATTATTAAACCAAACTCAATCTGGCTCTTTAATTAGTAAGCCCAACAGCTTAGCTCAGAAGTTCTCAAACTGTGGGTCGCGACCCACTGGTGAGTCGCGACAAGTTTTTGAATATACGAATTTCCTTAGGAAATGATGTTGTAATTGCAATTTATCCCAGATCAGCAAAAAAACAAGTTGAAACCCTGTTTTTAAGAGTCAAATTTCAAAAAATTCTCTGGGGGAGGACCCCCAGACCCCCCTTTTGATTGTGGACCTCATTGCTCCCACAATGAAACAATTTCATACACTTAGGTTCAAGTATTCTTTTTAAATTATTAAAAAGTTAATATACAGGGGTTCATCTAGGTGAAAAATGGGTCTGTTTTAGGACCCTTAACAAAACTCCAATTCTCAAAAATGGACTCTTCACACAACTCCAAAGATCAAAAATGGTTTAAAAATTGTTTTCATGAGTGTTTTTATCATTTTGGAATGAAATTTGCCAGTTTATATCCATTCCATATTAGTTATGAATGCTGTGGTTGTACTGTGGGCCCTTCATTTTCACTAAATTCAATTTGATTTTTCACAAAATTCCTAAAACAGGACCCTGGCAGAAAAACCTCGATAAACCCCTGATATACCTAATACTTGCTTACATGTAATTTATTATAGTAACAAAATATTTGATGACCAAATTCCACGCGCGCGGAGCTAAAGTCTTGTAGGGGGTATGGGAAAATCAACTGAAGATGAGGTGGGTCGCATTAGAGTTTGTTTATAAAAAGTGGGTCGTGATGCTGGAAAGTTTGAGAATCCCTGGCTTAGCTGATTTGATATTAAGAATTGAACTACCAAACCTTTTTTTGGCACTGATTCGTACGTCACCTAATAAGCACCGCACCACAGTCTCTGAAGTAGGGTCTCGCCTGTTGGAAAAATAGTTTTTAACACATGTTGCTTCTTAAGTGGCAAAATGCTAATTTTGAAAGTTTTATTTATTTATTATTTTTTTTTTGCTTATATACAACCCTCTAGCACCATAATATCAATTTAATTTTTTTTAGAGGGAGATGAAGCATTGGGAATCTCTGGAGATAGCATGGATGCTGGTGATAAAGATGGTGAACCTTTAAGAGAACAGGTACTTTTATGTGTAACTTAGTTTCTAGCATTTATTTAACATTTCTGCTTAAATGCTCACTCATATTGTTTGTACATTCCTTACAAAAGTACAATGCTAACAAGAAATCTGTGTATATGTTACGGTCAATGTGATAAATCCGGGCATTATCACTTTGCCCGCCTCCACTTCGGGCATTATTAATAATGCCTGATTAATCACTTTGCCCATAACATATACTTTAAAAATCCTTAATCTTGCTCACTGATTTAACTATATTGTGTGGTTGTTAGAAATGCTCTACTATTCTAAAAACCCAAGTCCCAGACCCAAACCCAGTGTCTGTTGAGTTCAAAGGGAGGGTCTATTTTCCCATGGACAATTCCGAAGTTTTTAAAAATAGAAGTAAACCCCTTTTTCCTGTAAAACAAACTGTTCTAATTTCAAAAATCAGTATTAAAAGTTATTAAATTGGATATTGGAATATTAAAATAGCTAAATTTGAGTTCACCTCGAAACGCTCATGACGTCAAGTGGTATGAAATGTATGAAAAACACTAGTAACAGCCAATAATGAATTTTCTTGATTGGCTGTTACTAGTGTTTTTCATACCACTTGACGTCGTAAAACTATTTGTGACGTAGCAGCCGTTTTCACGCCCTTTTTAAAAGACGAACTTTAAATTAAATAAAATAACTAAGTATCAGAATAAAAAAATTTTGCGATAAAATTTCTTTTTCAACTGTGTCTATCAAATAAAAAAAATGCGGGAATTGTCTATTGTGTCTTAACTAAATAAGTTGTTAATTTGTATGAAAAATTCAGATTAATCGTGCTATCTTTGCTAAAAACTTTTGTTGATCAACAAGTTAAAGTTTAAAACTGCTACCAAAGCTTATTTTTTAATATCTATATTCATAAACCGGTTTACCTGGTGAAAAATTCCAAAGGCACTTGATTTGAAGGCATCAACAATGATATATGTGAGCAGACTTGGATAAAACCAGAAACTTTCAGCGCACAAAATTTCCGTCAAATATTTTTCGCAAATTAACCACTCTCAGTCATTAAAATTATGACTTAAGACATTATGACAGTCACATTGTTCTCCTATATTATGATAATGCTTCTTGAGCAACAACAGTAGGAAAACATCAATTTATGCATTTAAAATATAAAATTACATCAAAAAATTTTCTGCTAAAGTTTGCTGCGCTTGGCATATGCACGTGTATGTATATTATTTAAGTAATTAAGTGAGCTCTAAACAAAAGGCTCACCAGGTTGTAGAAACTAGGTTAAGGTTACGACTCCCATGAAAGTAAAGATTCATTTATTATAGGGTAAGTTGATGACAAAGAAATACAAAAGATGTTACAGGCAAAGTGATAAAACAGGATTATTATTAATGCCCGTCCGAATTGAGGCGGGCAATGTGATAAATTCAATGGCATTTATCAATGAGTAATTATATCACTTTGCCTAAAATATGCAGACATTATTATTAATGCCCCGATTTATCACATTGCCCGTAACATATACATTTTTACAAGTTCTTCACCTCAGTTCAACAAAGCAAAATACCATCAATAATTTTATAATCCTTGCGTCATGTTGGAATGGAAGAAACACCACAACTTATAGTTGCATGGAATTTTCCTGTTGCTTTTGTCTTGCTGTGTGATAATCTTAATGTTTTTTTTATTTTAGGACCGTTTTTTACCCATTGCCAATGTAGCAAGAATAATGAAAAATGCTATTCCTAAATCTGGAAAGGTAGGTTTTAGAATATATTTGATTTTTATGTATGTAATTTAATAGGTTTTTTTTATCCCTTATTAAAACGGAAACCTTCTAGAGTAGGTTATTCATGCTTTAAATTTTTGGGTTGTTCATCTGCTTTATCCGACAACAATCGGGAAAAAACATTTTTCTACAACCAGGTTATATTTCAAAGTGTTTCTGATTTATATTTTTTCTTATACACTTTAAGATTTTAACATATTACATATTATCCTGTCTAATGGCTGTAGAAGTCAAGATGGTAAATTATTAGGTGAGGAAAATCTAGTAATGGAAAGGTGGACAGATTATTTTAGAGGTTTATTAACGGAAAATGAGAGTGAAGAGCTAGAAGATGAGTTAAATTATGGGGAAGATCAAGAAACAGTTGAGGAAGATCTTACACCAACTATAGAAGAAATTGAGAATTGTATCGAGAGAATGAAAAGCAATAAAGCCTCAGGAACATCAATGCTGAATTAATAAAATATGGAGGAAACACAGCAGTTAAAGTAATATCTGAATTAATAAATAAAATATGGGCAACAGAAAAAATGCCAAATGAGTGGAATGTAGGAATCATTTGCCCTATATACAAAAAAGGTGATAAGTTTGATTGTAAAATTTACAGAGGGATAACTTTACTAAACACAACATACAAAATATTCTCAAGTCTGTTAGAGAGAAGTAAAGAAATATTCTGAAAAATTTCTGGGAGAATATCAATGTGGATTTAGACAAAACAGAGGAACTGTAGATCAGCTTTTTATAGTCAGACAGATTATGGAAAAGTTTTATGAACATGATATTGATTTATATATGCTTTTTATAGATTTCAAGCAAGCATTTGACAGCATAAATAGAAAACAATTGTATAAAGCAATGCACAGATTTGGTATACCAGCAAAAATAATAAAACTTAAAGTAATGACAATGAAAAGCACTGGCCAGTATAAATATAGGTGGAAAAACTGGAGATACATTTAAGTTTAACAAAGGTGTTAAACAAGGTGATTCGTTATCAGCTGAGCTGTTCAATATTGCCTTGCATTCTGCTATCATGTCAATTGATCAACGAGGAAATATATTTACCAAGACGACACAAATCTGTGCTTATGCAGATGATATCCTAATTATTGCAAGAACAAAAAATAGACTAATACAAACAGTTAAGGAACTTATGAATTGTGCAAGTGAAATAGGTCTAGAGGTGAATGATATCAAAACAAAATTTATGATTATGTCAACCTCTAAAGAAAGAAGACAGATACAGAACCTAAAAATAGATGATAAAATTTTTAAGGGTACCAACTCGTATACTTATCTTGGTAATGAAATAAACAATAAATGTGAAATCCATGAGAGTATAAACAGATACAAAATGGAAATAAAGCAGTTTTTGCAAATAGTAGACTACTAAAAAGTAAATTATCTAGAAATTGTAAAGTGCAGATATATAAAACCCTAATAAGGCCAATCATAACATGGTTCTGAAACCTGGGTGTTATCTAACAAAGATGAAAGTATGTTAAGAACATTTGAAAATAGAATAATGAGAAGAATCTTAGGAGCCATATACAAAAATAACACATGGAGGAAAAGGTACAACTATGAAATAGAAAGGCTGATTAAAGGGAAAAATATTATAAGATATATTAAAGCTATGAGAATACAGTGGATTGGACATGTGGAAAGAATGAAGTAAACGGACATGTGCAAAAAAGTTATGAGTGGAAAACTATATAGTAATAGGAAATGAGGAAGACCTAAACTAAGATGGCTGGACCAAGTTGAAGAAGACCTAAACAAAATGAAAATAAAAAATTGGAAAAGGAAATCAGGAGAGAGGGCAACGTGGCGTTCTATAGTAGAGAAGGCCAAAGCCCACCAGGGGCTGTAGAGCCGTGCAGAGAGAGAGATATTATCCTGTCAACCGTCAGTTTCAGCAGCACAGTTAATAGGCTTTGGCCATACATTTTTAGATTTGGCAGTAAATTTTTGCACTAATACAGAAGTAACCCTTTAGCTATATACACAGCTATTGTTAATCTTGTGACATTTAAGAAGTTATTTTTATGCAATTTTTCCTGTTTCAATAACATTAAGTTTAAGTTTCTTTGATAATCTATTGTTAATCTAGATATTATAAGCATATATGGTAGGGTGTCCCGAAAAAAACGAAATTTCTCTGATCGCTTAGCGGTAGTGCGGAAAAGTTGTGAACTACCATCACTATGAAAGGTGTGAAATCTTAAAACTCTGGGTTAATATCCTCTGTTGCCCCAAACGGCCTAAAGTTCTGGAAATTGGCTTAAAAATGACCAAACTTCAAAAATTAACAGAAAATTCCAAATTTCAGTCATGGTTCTGGGGTTATGCTTAAAAGTTACTATTAACATACAACTACATCTGCAAAAAGTTTTACACTTATAGGTTAATATCTTCTGTTGCCTCACGGGGCCTAAATTTCTGAAAATTGGACTAAAAATGACCAAACTTCAAAAATTAATAAAAAATCCCAGATTTCAGTCATGATTCTGGGGTTAGGCTTAAAAGTTACTATTTTTTGCAACTACATCTGCAAATAGTTTTAAACTCATAGGCCAATATCTTCTCCCTCCTTATTAACTTTAAAATTTGGAAAATTGACAAAACTTAAAAAAAAAAAATACAAAACAATTACCTCATTTTGATGGAAGAGAAAACTTTATTTTTCAGAGAGACAGAGGAATAACATCAACATCATTGCTTGTAATGATTTTTGGTATTAAATTTTAACATTTGCTTTCTTAATTTTAGTGTCGCTGTAACAAAGGAAACCCTGTTCTGTGGGCCGACCGTTTTTCCGGAGGCTGCAGTGATTAATTTCACGATACGCTCAACAGCTTGTGTATGCGATGGTAAATTAATAAATTCCCAGCATTCTGTAGGCATACCTTCCTGAATCATCTTCATAAGTTCTTGAGAACTAACCTCTCTGAGAACTGGAGGGGATGTCACATAACAAGATGCCCAGTCAATGAGATCTACATAGTCTTTGACTTCAAAGTTAAGCACAGGAACGACAAAATGAACAAACACCTTCCCCATCTCTGGTACCTTTTCTAGCCTTGATAATACGTCAAGCAGCGAGGGTTTTAATGTGATATGTGCAGATATGTAAAACCTCAGAATTCAATTGGCAGTTGTAACCAACGGGCCAAGTTTCAATAAGTTACCTTTACGACACCTGTTTGAGTCCATTGACGGCAAATCATCTGGCCCCACGTCTTACACAGGTGAAATCGGACGAAAGCTCAAAGGATGTGAAAAGCTTCCAATCGTTGGTTAACAACTGCCAATATAATTCTCAGGTTTTACATATCTGCCTCAGAACCATCACACGAGCTGGTTACTTTAGTTGGATTTATTCTACGAGTCTACGCACTCTCATGGTTCCGTATAAAGATTCACCAGTCCATAAAAGAGGGTGTTTGGAATCTGCGGCATTTCATCAATTCATATCGGTACTTGCCTAAAAAGTATCGTGACGTAATCGATCCAGTTATTTCTCGAAACGCCTACTTTGCTGCTCCAGAAAACATGCTTTTGGCCATGTTAACTGATGATAGATGTTACATTAAGACCCTTGCAGTGCTTCGTATTATCAAGGCTAGAGAAGGCACCAGAGATTGGGAAGGTGTTTGCTCATTTTCTCGTTCCTGTACTTAACTTTGAAGCCAAAAACTATGTAGATCTCATAGACTGGGCATCTTGTTATGTGACATCCCCTCCAGTTCTCATAGAGGTTAGTTTTCAAGAACTTATGAAGATGATTCAGGACGGTATGCCTACAGAATGCTGGGAATTTATTAAATTACCATCGCATACACAAGCTGTTGAGCGTATCGTGAAATTAATCACAGCAGCCTCCGGAAAAACGGTTGGCCCACAGAACAGGGATTCCTTTGTTACAGCGACACTAAAATTAAGAAAGCAAATGTTAAAATTTAATACCAAAAATCATTGCAAGCAATAATGTTGTTATTTCTCTGTCTCTGAAAAATAAAATTTTCTCTTCCATCAAAATGAGGTAATTGTTTTGTATTTTTTTTTTTTTTTTTTAAGTTTTGTCAATTTTCCAAATTTTAAAGTTAATAAGGAGGGAGAAGATATTGGCCTATGAGTTTAAAATTATTTGCAGATGTAGTTGTATATTAATAGTAACTTTTAAGCCTAACCCCAGAATCATGACTGAAATCTGGGATTTTCTATTAATTTTTGAAGTTTGGTCATATTTAGTCCAATTTTCAGAAATTTAGGCCCCGTGAGGCAACAGAAGATATTAACCTATAAGTTTAAAACTTTTTTCAGATGTAGTTGTATGTTAATAGTAACTTTTAAGCATAACCTCAGAATCATGACTGAAATTTGGAATTTTCTGTTAATTATTGAAGTTTGGTCATTTTTAGGCCAATTTTCAGAACTTTAGGCCGTTTGGGGCAACAGAAGATATTAACCCAGAGTTTTAAGATTTTACACCTGTCATAGTGATGGTAGTTCACAACTTTTCCGCACTACCGCTAAGCGATCAGACAAATTTCGTTTTTTTCGGGACACCCTAATATATGGTCAGAGAACTCATATTAAGTTTCTTTGTTTTTGAAACCTCATTGTTTAAATGAATGGCGACATATTTGCTATTTATAAAGAATAAAATACATTTACAAAGTTTATCTTAAATTAGTGAAGAATGTGTTATGTTCTTTAAATTTAAAGAAATAAGTTTTTGTTAAAGTTGTGTACTTCTGTACCATCTTGTCAACTGGGCCGCTGAAAATGCATAGCCAAGCCTATTAACTGTGCTACTGGAACTGACAGTCGAAATCTTGAAAATCGGTAAAAGTATGCAAGATCAGCATAATAAAAGGTCCATGATCTTACTTAGGATAGTTTATTCAAAAGTTGTTATTCTCAAGCCTTAACACAATTTTTCTTTGTTTCTAACTCAGCAAATTCTCACATTGTAAAAAAAAATAGAATTTTTCTTTTTAATAGTGAATACTTTTGTTTTTGATTTTAATATTTTATTACATGAATATAAATCTTAATTTTTTTTTCAAATACTCATTATTTAGATTGCTAAAGATGCCAAGGAATGTGTCCAAGAGTGTGTTTCTGAGTTTGTGAGCTTCATCACCAGCGAGTATCCTTGAAATGAAAAGATTTATTATAGTATTACCTATTTCTTTGTAAATTTTGTTTAAGCTTCTGTTACTTACAAACAACATAATTTACACAAGTCTTACAAATCAACTTAAATATTTTCTATTGACTAGGATTAGGATTAGTTAGGATTCTAAAAATAATTTTATTTAATTGAAAATATAGGGCTCAGATTAAGTTACTGTTCTGTTTGAAAGCTTCTAATATCTTCCTACCTAAATCCTTTATTCTGTTATAAATTACATTATTTAATTTTACCTAAATAATTATTTTAAATGCATTTAATTTTTATGTTGTGTCCTGCTCACCACCTAACCAGGACATATGCCTTGCACCCAAGGACCCCATGGTCAAGACAACGAATATGGACATCTTAGCCCACTAGGACTGTTGTGCAATGAATTTAGTTTTTAATTTTCCCGATGATTAAATGATCACCTTGATAACTTTTATTCCAATAAAGTTTATAAACCCCTATTCTAAACATTTTATGCTAAGAATATCATTAACTAAAACTTATCAGTGTAGTATGATCCTTAACCTTCATCCAGAGCTAGTGAACGATGCCATCAAGAGAAGAGAAAAACAATTAATGGAGAGGATATTTTGTTTGCCATGTCAACTCTGGGCTTTGATAATTATATTGAACCTTTAAAGCTATACCTTCAGAATTACAGAGAGGTTTGTATGAGTTTAAGATTAAAGGTTTTTCTGTACTATATCAAGATTTTATACTTTTATTCTAATATCAATAATTTAAGCATTAATTTTTTACCTTTTAATATTTCTGCTTAGCCTACAAAATCTTTCTACATCCATTTTCAAGTAAAAAGGTTGTTGTTGTTTTTCCATATCCCACTGGATTCTTTTCAGATTTGGTGAAAAACTTCAGAAAGCCTATTTTTATATTTTCAGTTTATAATAACTTTCTGCATTACCCAAGCCATTCTGTCTAAAATCATTTTCATCCAAATGGATGCAGTGTCCCCTGTATACTTTATAATCACATTAAATTTCTAAATAATTTTTTAAAATCTTTCTTATTATTTTTAATCAACAATTTACTTTTCCTCCAAAATTCTACCTTGAAAAAAAAAACATAACAAGAAAAGTGATAGTTTTCTGTTATGAAATCACATGACTAATTTCTTTTATATTTTTTGAGGATACAAGTTAAAATGTGATGCATTTAAGGAATATTAATCCATTGGTCATGGAAAAGCAGAGTTTTGATATTATTAATAGCTACTATGAGTAATAATTATTATTAAAGTATTTTTCTATCTTACACCTATATGCAATGGATTAAAGGGTTAAATCCTTTTGTATGCACTCCCATTAAAATTTAAATGTGAAATGTACCCCCAAGTATTCAAATCATATGTATGCTCTTGGTACACTGCAGAAGTGTGGTATTAATATATTTTTGCTCTGCAATTCACCTAAGCTTGTGGATATATATTTAATGATTTTAATCTTATCTTATATATTTCCAGTCTATGAAAGGTGAAAAGACAATAAGTACAGCAACTACAACTGATTCCCCAATTGATGAATTGGAAGAAGGATCTTATTGTAAGTACTTAGTTACTCAAGAGAATGGTAAGAAATATGTATTACATTATCCCATTTAAGCCTACTATGATTTCAAATCCCAGAAAGTGTTAGTCAGTGGATTAATTTAGACTATTACTGCTGTTTAATAAAAATAATGGTTTTCTATTTGTGCAAGCAACTGGATTACATATACATGTTTACTTATAAGATTAAGTAATGATTTTGTTAATTTTAGGCATTTGCAAAAGTATCATAAAATGAATTGTTCTTGGATAAAAAGTTACACAGTTTCAGATTCTTCTATCATTGAGTTACTCAATATTTTATTAATTTAATTGCTATGTACTACAAAATTTTTGACTTTGAAATTGCTTTACTTTCTATGTCATTTGCTTTGAATACCTATATAATTGAATGAACCTTACAGCTGCTATGTTGACAGACCAGACTGGCCAGCAAAATGTCATCTACACTACAGCATACCCTACTCAGGTAAAAAACTCTAGACATTTTCTTATGGATCTCAATACCAATTTTTTAACATAAGTTCGTAATTTTGCATTTAGAAATTCAGTTTTTATTAATAAAAGGAAAAATTGTGCATATGACACATCAAGTTACCATCCACAATTTGAAGTCTTTGTTGAGTCCTAACTTTATGAAATGTTTTTGAGTTTATTTTAATTATTTTTTTAATTTGTTTGCCAAAATATTACTGTGTTATTATTTACTAGCATAGTCCTCATGTAATTGTCAACAAACTGATCATATTTAAATCATAAAAAAAAATTCACAAATCCATTTAATTGTTTTATAGTTAGGTATTTTTCCCTTCTGCTTTTGATTTTTATTTCTGTGAATTCTTTTATATTTTATCAAATCTGTGTATTGTTTGAAATAAAATCTGACACACTGTATAGTATAGTCCTATTATATAAATGTATATTTCCATACTTCAAAATCTGATGTGTTAAATATAAATTTTAAAGCTTATAATTGAGTAATGAAATACTATCCCAGTGATTCTTTAATATTTTTCATTGATGTTCTTTATTCTGACACTTTTAGGATCTCAACCTGCTGTTGTACAACAATCAGGGATAGTTTTATGTAAGTAATATGTGTATGTCATCATTCCTAAATACTTTGATTAAATGATCAGTTCAAAATCTAATTGCTCTTTTGTTCATTAAATTGACATACTATCAATCATCCCCAAATTAAAGTAAAAGTGTCTGTTATGAATATATACGAGGGCTGTCCGTAAAGTAAGTTTCCCAAAATTCTGCAGATGCGAGGAACACTGTTATGGTGGATTTGACTACACTGGTCTACACCTTGGACCCTTTTATTAAAATCCCAGCCCCAACCAGCTTTCTGGGATGCTTATTAAAGGTTTGGCAGCTGTTAGAGATGGAGCTTCCACTCGCTTCTCCCGCCACTCTCTGAGATGTTTTTTTTTGTGTGCGAAAAACATTGCGGCTGTGGAAAGTCATTCCAAAATGTGTGAAGTCTACGGAGAAAAGCATATGAGCTTACAAAATTGCCCAAATGGTACAGGGAATTAAAAAACAGACTTACAGACGACCAACGTGCTGGACGGCCTATGGGGGATTTATAACGCGGTTGGCGGGAGAAGCGAGTGGAAGCTCCATCCCTAACAGCTGCCAAACCTTTAATAAGCATCACAGAAAGCTGGTTAGGGTGGGGATTTGAAGAAAAGGGTCCAGGGTACAGGCCAGTGTAGTCAAATCCACCATAACAGTGTTCCTCGCATCTGCAGAATTTTGGGAAACTTACTTTACGGACAGCCCTCGTATCAAGCTCAAAAACCAAAATCTCTCATTAGGGAAAAAACAGCCACAACACAATGCACTGTTGGCTTTTGCAAAATTACCCTGACAGAAAGTTTTGATGACTACTTATCAAACAATGACTACAATGATAAAAACAATGACTATTTATCATTCATTTTTTCTTATTTTAAATGGAATTGCATTTTTTATGGCTCTATTCCATGTGTAGTGGAACTACAGTGTTACTACTTTTCTTAACTCCTTGAAGGATGCTCCAAGTTTTCATAGTTTTTTATGTTATAGATGCTCTTTCAGGAGATATTTTTCCAACTATTATATCAATATTGTAAAAAATTTTATTTCTTTTTCAGTAACTTCATAAGTGTTTTATTTCAAAACCCATTTGGACAGATTTCCTCAAAACAGCTACCCATCTGGTATTTCCATTTTATAATAGCTTTTTAAATACCTTGATATCTGAAATTTTAATGCATGATGCAGACATCTTGTTCTAAAAACTTGTTTTTTTTTTTAATTCAGCAAAAGCTTTAAAAATTGCACTTTGATTATTATACATCTGCATTCAAGTTTACAAAATTTATTTAAATTTGTATCTAAATTTCTGATTTATTTGTTTGAGGACATTTTTGTGATTTATTTAAATAAAACTTTGGAATGTATTTCATCCAGACACTTTCAGTACTAATAAAACCATTCTTGTTTGATATTTCCAATTACTGAAAGGGAATATATTTCTCTTGCTGTCAAAAGAAATTATATTTTTTTTTGCTTTGCATTTTATTTTCTTTCACCACTCCTGACAAATGATTCTTTGAACCTGATGGGCTTTCTGTTTATTCAAATCTTAACTTACTATAGAGAAAAAAAGCCACACCAACACTTATTATGTCATGTTATGTGTTAATATGTTAATTTTGCATTGCATTCTGATTACTGAAAATTGCTTTTGTTGGTAAATAATAAACTATAAATAAAGGAAAACAACATGAGCATTCCCAATTCTTTTAAATTTTAGTGAATGGTTTTGGAAACTCAGTCAAATATTTGTAACTTGTGGCAGAGCAAATTCTAATTATTGAGCTCAGCACTTTTTATTTAAGTTTTAGACACTACATATTATTTGGGCTTATGGTGTGGAGATCATTGTAGTTGAACAAAAATGTTTAACACATACCCCTTAATACACTGAGGTATTGCTTAATGGAAGAGCTCACTTTTTTAAGTATCTACATTATAATTTTCTTTGTAGGATGTTTGGTTAAAAGTTTTATGATTTAAATTGAAGTATTTATTTGTTATGAGGTTGTCAATAGATTATAACTATTAACATGAACTTATTCTAATGTATTTTTTTAAAGATTGATGAATCAAATAACCATTCCTATTAAGCTCTTCGATTTATATCTTTTACCTACATATATTGCATTAAGGGGTAAAATCATTTTGTAAATACTGTCTCATTAGAATTCAAATGTGAAATTCTTTGTAAAATTGTTTTGTAAACTTGTATTGCTATTTGATAAATGTAAATGCTCATTTCATTTTGTAATAAAATACATTTATGACCTAAATGTTTATTTTGTTGTAGAAGAAGGAAATAATACCAAATTTTTAAAAGTGAATTACTTTTTTTATTTAGTTGTACATATATTATCAAGGCTTGATTTCATGAAAATGAAGTGTTGGAACAGTGTCCTTGCATGGGGAATAAAGTTTAAGCCACTTTTCTTTTGCCTATTAATACTCAAACTCTTAAATATTTCCAAGAGAACTACATAAAAAGTGTATTTCTTTCACTGCAGTGAGAAGGGAGTGGTTTACTATACAACTTTTCTAGGAAAAAGTGAAAAAAATAAGCAGTTTCCTAGACAGAAGTGTTTAAATTCCTATTTATGGTATCGTTTAACAAACTCATGAAGTAGTTCATTAAATTGAATTCTTGTCTATTTTTTTAAAAAAGAGACTGAAACCAGCAGTGCCAGTTGTCTGAAATTTATTATAGTTATTACACTACATTTTGTTTTTTGCAATATTTATAAAAAAATTGCATGAATAACATTCTTAAAACAGTATTTAGAGTTGAAAGACAGACACTAAGAAATGAGAAGTGTGAAATTGAATGGGTGGCTGGAAAAACGATGCATGATAGATGTTAAAGTCTGTAAATAGAATCGGTGGTTGACCTTGGCTTTTTTCTCAATGTATTTCTTCTGCGTTGCCATGGTAAAGAATGACGTGAAACCGCCTATTTTATTTACAGACTATAGGTATTCCTCTAATTTAACTTGGTATGCTGAAAACTATCTCAAAAATGTTTACCCGGCCCTTCAACTTCGTCATATTGAGAGTTTACAGTATTAAAAATAATACTGTGGATTCTAATGGAAGTGGGAGGGCACAATGTGATCAGGAGGGTATTTTTTACTGATAGGATAACAATCCATGAATTACTAACAAAAACATTTCACCATATTATTTATACTTTAATATTTTAGAATAAAATTATGTAACTCAAAAGAAAATCATTTAATTATCAGAAAAATAAACAATAATTAAATTGTTGTTAATTTTAATTCTTAAACTCACCAAATATTTTAACCAATATTTTAATTTGATACTTCACCGATAGTAACCAAAAAAATAAAAAAGCTAATTTATATCATGGTGGATTTCAAACACCATTGAAACACACAAGCCAATGAGGAAATTTAAACTAAAACTGATCAATAAATTAAAAAAAGAAAAAAAAATCCTTTTCTGAAACATAAAATTATGCATCAATTTTAAAACCTTGAGCAATAACTTCCTTTTCCCCTTTAGAAAATGGACACTACGTATTATGTTTCCTTTTCTGGTATGATGTAACTCAATAAAAAGACAGAAAAGTGGTTCCCTTCAAATAACCTATTGATTTATTGCTTACTTTTGATAAATTCATTGCATCCTTTTTTTTTATGGTTGACAAAACTTTTTATTTTCTGATCATACCTTACATCCACCATAAATAACTTTTTTGCTGTATTTTGTATTGCAATAAGGTAAAAGTTTTCCATCTAAAGAGGGAAATCCGTCCTAGCAATTTTCTTCAGGACGTAGAGGTAATTCGAAGGTAAAACAAGTATTTTCAATGAACAAATTTTGTCTAGTTTAATTCCATCCTGAAACTTTTTTAACTTTCTCTTGTGATCCCCAGTTCTTGCAAAGCCTTCTATTCAATTGGATTTTAAAAAAAAATAAACAAGTGCATCTTGGCTACTTATGTGGGGTAAATTGAATAAGTTATAAATATTCTTGGTTTTCTACCTTTTGTTACTTTGCTGGTTTCTATTGGTTATTATCAATACCTACAAACAACTATCAAAAGGTTCATGGAGGAGCAATATCCCCAATTTTTTTTTCAGAAAACTGATTTTTAAAGTTTTCTAATGAAAAAAAAATTACAGAGCAATTAGAGACATCCTGCCTCCCAAAAAGTAAATTAAAACATTTATCTTATTTCTTTTGTTTTAATTTTTTTAATTGTACTGAAAAATTAGCTTGAAATTGAATCATCAGTTATAAGAAGGGAATAAGTCCAAAAACGAAGTTATGAGAAAATCGAAAAAACAAACTATAAGTAAATGGAATTTTTATCCTATAGCCACCAAATTTTAACAGGAAATTCATGACACTGTTAAGAATACAGAACAATCATCGAAAAAACTATAAGTGTATTTAAAAATGTTTTACAGTTAAAAAAAAAGATGATGGATTTATTCCCTTCTTCAACCTTATGAAATTTCAGCTGAACAAAACTCTTAAAAACCGCTTAAATTAACAATTTAATTATATTTCTGCTTAGTTAACAGCACAAAAGTGAAAGATAGAAAGACTAAGACAAATTAAATTAAAAATTATTATGAAACTGAGTCATTAAGACACTATCAATGGAGTGAATGAATATCAAGGGAGTCAAACATTCATTGGTTTAAAAAAAAGCTTTTAAATTCAAGTCAAATTTATTTTGGCTGAGTTTACAGGCCAAAGAATAAGAAAAGAGAGACAAATTAAGTTAAATTTCAAACTCAATCAAAAAATACAATGAATGAACATCGATTTCGTCATTCAAGGGGCTATATCTGCCGATAGGGGGTAGTTATATTTTTCCTCTTTACACTCATGTGTAGAGCGAAGCTTGGAGATTACTTTTTGCATAAAAAGTCAATTTGCCATTTTTTGGACTTATTCCCTTTTTCAAACTGACGATTCAATTCTACAATATCACAATAAAAGTCAGCCTATAAACATGTATCCCAAACCAGTGGCGTGCCGTCCATATAAGCAATGTAAGCATTGCTTGCCTAAAAATATGAAGCTTTTCTTTAAAATTCCACACCAAGAATATAAAATTTTATTTTGCAATATTTTATTTTTATATCCTTGCTCCTGCTGTATGTAGCAATACGGTGCCGGGTTGTCTCGAGGAGAGTTCATTAAAGGCGCTCATAGTAATGAGTCACCTGCGCAGTGCCCTCTTCTCCTTCTCCCTTACATTGTAAGCATTTCGAGAATTGCTTCTGCCGTCCCGTGGTTTTCTGTACTTCAGACACAGAGTACTAGAACAGAGAGTCCACGGCCATAGGCCACAATGGAAATCGAAAATCATGACATCTTGTTACAGGTTGGGAGAATTGTGGCGCTGGGATCGCACTAAACTCACTAGCGTCTGGATCCAGTCTGAATCGTTCGCCGGCTGCCTATGGGAGATCGAAAACACCTTTTTGCGCATGCGCTGAGTTCTAATTTGGCGAGAGATTTAAGCGGCCGGCATACGTTCCAGAATCTAGTGTGGCGCCCTCACATCAGTAACGCATTTGAAAATAGCCTCGTGGACCCTCTGTTAGGATATTTCTCTGTGACTTCAGATCTCGGTAGATAGACTAATTTTTTTCGAAGCTTTTAAAGTGTGAATTGGAGAAAACCTTTATCAGAATTTGCAAGTATTTGCTGCTTAAACTCTAATTTATCTTGATTGAGTTTTTAAATGAGTGTTTAAGGGAAAAAAGTCGTCATTTTAATTTTTCACTTGTAAGCAATCTGGATTTTGCTTTCTATGATTTGCAGAGCCATCTATCGGTTGACCAAGTAAACGTTAAACGATGTCTTGCTGCATGCATATTAGACAAGGGACCAATCTAGGATTTTAAACTTAACCCCCATTTTTCTGAAAAATTTTCACGGCAATTTAATTTTTGTGAAAAATTATAACAGTTTTTTATTTTTTTTGAAATTTTTTATACTTATATAGTTAATATTTTTAATGAAAACTATAAAATTAATGAAAGCTGCCTTAAATTACTTTTTTCTTCAATTTTATATAAACTTAAATACTCAAAACTACAAGATATTCATATAGTAATTTAATAATAATTTTTGTGAAGCTGCCGTTTTTGGCAGTACATTTTTTGTGAAGGTGCCGATAAACGGCGCCAAAATTGACCTGTATTAGTTAGTCCCTGTAAAACTGCAACAACCATCCGAAATTTTTAAAAAAAAATTTACAAGAAATATACCCGATTGCTTGCCCTGGGAAAAATGTCACCGCACGCCACTGATCCCAAACCTATACTACAAATTTTGAAATTTAAAAATAAATTTTTTCAAGATGATTTTTAAATATACCTAGTAGTATAATTGTTTTTTAGATACTTTACAACTGAACAGTGTTAAAATATAATAAGTTATTAAGGAATTCCAACATAACTCTTTAAGAGTTAAATTAAACCTTTATAAAAAGGCTTGCTATATTTTCTTGGGTCCAACACAAGACATTTTTGAAATTCCTCAAAAAGCATCATAGATTCATAAATGATTGAAAACTAAGTAAAAAACATTTGAACAGAAATATTACTTTTTTTATTCATTTGTACTTTTCACTTATTAATTTTGTCAAAAGTTGTTTGCTTTAATGTCATTATAAAATTCACAACAAATAAGTTCTGAACTAATTTTTTACGTTCAAAGTAAGTTTTATAAAAGATATAGTCTAAGAGCCAGTAAACAGATGATGACACATATTTTAGGAAAGCTTTAAAATTTCTCAGTGAGTCAGTTGTACCTACCGTACATGAGGTGGGGGTTAAGCCCAGTCGCGGTAGGTTCAGCGTTGCGCAGGTGTGTCAGGTGTGTTAATTTGGTGAACTAAAAAAGTATTTTAGGAATGCTGCCGCTTTGACATGTCAAAATATATTATTATATGTACTCAAAAACAACATGGCAGACGATTCCCATGGTTATGACGTCATGGCAGATCATTTAAAAATTTAAAAAAAAAAACGAAATGACGGTAAAACAGTCGTGATATACGGGATTTTTAAGCACCATTTACAATAGTGTCTGGAAGACTAGTGCAAGGAAGTAAGACGAAACTTGACGATCCTTGCACGAGTCTTGCCAACACTAGTGTAAATGGTGCTTTAAATCCCGTATATGACGACTGTTTTACCATCATTTTGTTTTTTTTTTTAATTTTTAAATGATCTGCCATGACGTCATAACCATGGGAATCGTCTGCCATGTTGTTTTTGAGTACATATAATAATATATTTTGACATGTCAAAGCGGCAGCCTTCCTAAAATACTTTTTTTGTTCACCAAATTAACACACCTGCGCAACGCTGAACCTACCGCGACTGGGCTTAACTAACCCCCACCTCATGTACGGTAGGTACAACTGACTCACTGAGAAAATTTAAGGCTTTCCTAAAATATGTGTCATCATCTGCGTTTACTGGCTCTTAGACTAATACAAAAAGTGTCTACCTCTTTCAGCAGACATAATGTTTCCCATGATTGAAAAACTCTCAACCGGAGCAGATATTCCAGGCAAACTCAATTATTTCAGAAAATATTGCTGCAAGAAATATTAGTATTTTTTAACGCCTGGAATATTGATTTCCACTTTTCTTCAATAGCATCTGGTACCTTTTCAGAGCTAGAAACCACGACAGTAAATTTTATTTTTAAACAACCTGGTTTAACAATGCACCGTTCATCAATAGCCTATCAAATCAAAACAATTTCAAACAACTTTGTCAGAAACATAAAAATGTCTCTCAAATCTTAAATGTATAAAACCCTGGACATTTTTGCGACCCCGGACAGCATTAAAACCCTCGGACTATCCGGGTGTATGGCATAATCATATCAGTCCTTTTATATATTTCTGTAACATGGAAATTAACAATGGCATAAATTAACTGGCTAAATGCCTTTCTGAATAAATGCTTAAAAATAATTATGAAGATTTTTTTTGTTTAATGATAATATCAAGTGGCTATGGAAAGAAATGAAATCATCGGGGTCTTGAGATGGTGTTTAGAGGCCATCATTGAGAATGGGCAGAGAGGAAATCCCTAATGTCACTTGCTCTTGACTGGGCACCAGAGGAAAAGAGAAGAGGTCACCCTAAAGAAGGACCGGATCACGGGAAATAGTCATATTCCAATAAAGTTTAAATTTTCATTTTCCTGTTTGAAAAAAATATTAAAAATAAATTCCAAGAAATCCGAAAAACTATATTTTTGCTTTAAATTTTTAGAAACTTTTTTTTTTTAAATTAGGGGATCCTTAAATCATCGGGCCTCACTAGCCTAATGGTAAATCAAGGCTTGGAGGAGTGTATGTTTCAAAAATAAGGAAATGGGAATCTAATAATTACATAATAATAATAAGGAAAAAGAAATATACACACATAAAACATTATTTATCGGAACAAAATAAGGTATTCATATGATATAAGCATATAGAAGACATTATGTGCCCACTTTTTCACTGGTGATGCGATAATCTTGTAGTAGTAGCGAAAAAGTTGATTACAGGCCAACGGAAACTTCCGCCAAGAGAACTTTTCTCACGCGTCCCGATTTTCCTGGATTCCCTCATCGAATATTCCGCGCCACCCCTCCTGCCGGTGGTCACTTCCTGAGCCAAACGAATATAAAAGAAAGGAACTGACCACACCACATCAACATCCCTTTGGATACCAACAGCAAACAGCAAGTGAGTAGCTAAGCTCTCTTCTCAAAATTTTTCATTTTCAGCTTTGGTGGTGGGAAGAATCGATACTTTTTAATTCTCGCATTTTTTTTTTACTTTCGAATCGATTTAAGCATTAGATCAGTGGTTCGGAAATTTTTTTTTCCACTCTTTGTGCCCCTACTGACTAAAAATTCTTCCTCGGTACCCCTTTTATTACAAAAAAATTTGAGGAAATAAAAAAGGTTTTTTTTTTATTTAAATTTGGATTGCGTCATAAAATATTTTTCCATTGTTAATTGATACCATTGTTAGCACATGAAATATAGACTTTCAAATGTCTTCTATTTTTCTCAAAAAATAAAAATAATAATAATAATTTATCAACTTAAATCAACCACCCCTCAAAACTAACTCCCTTTGAATAAATTTTGTATAATGATAATAAAACCATTTAAACTCTATTTCTTAATTTTGAGCCTTAAATTTCCTTGTAATTTTTTAAAACTCAAACTCTTAAACATTTTTTACGTCTTTGAATATTAAATTTTTAGTAAAAAGAGCAAGAGAGACATATGCAAGGGAATCAGGCGCGGATTTAAGGGGAGGGCACTCCGGAAAGTGCCCCTCCTTGAGATGAAAAAGGAAGGGAAAAAGATAGAAAAGGAGTGAAAAAGAAAAAGTATATTTTGAAAGACCAGATTTTTTTCAGTCATTGAAAATGTACTTTTTCTTCTTTTTATCCTTTTTTCTCTTCCCTTTTTCTTCTTGGACCCCTTTTTTGCCCAGGGGTCACTTTTCCCAGATTGTTCAAAATTTTTCATTCATAAAGTGCTATTTAAGGTCGAAATACCTACAATTTTCTGGAGGAGAACTCCCAGCAAAAAATTTGCACTCTAGAAAGACAATAATTATTACAAGCATGGAACTAGTTCCATGATTACAAGGTTTAGATAGCATAGGTTAAGGAATTTTTTTTCGTTCCTGCTGTTTATCCAACATGAGGGGTCTAAAAATATATTTCATGGGGGGATCTGGAGAGATCTATAGTAAAAAATTAAAATTTTGCCTATTTGCGTTCTTAGTTAGAGGTGATCCTCAAAAGTGTCCTCCCCTTGGATCCCTGCTCCGGATCCGCGCTTGAAGGGAATGCCTTACTTTCAGAGAATTAATAAAAACTCTTACTATTTTAAAAGTTTAGGACAGTCACCCACTTTAATAAAAAAAGTTATTTTTTTTTGGGGGGGGTTAAGTGTTTAACACTTTTTAATTTATAAAATTTATTATTTTTTAGCATGCTGATTTTTCTTGAGGCTAAAGAATTTTTGTTAAACAATTTAAGAAGATAATTTTTAAAAAAATAATCAGAAAAATATTGGCAATATAAATTAATTGACAGAAAAAATTTAATGAAAATATACACTATTTGAAATTGAGGTCGTCCTTAAATATTAAAAATATGCACCCCTGGCAATATCGTAAGCCTAATTCCAACAAAACAAATTTTCAAATTGATTTATGCCTCTCCCCAGAGGATCATGGCTTCATGGAAGGTTTTCGCTCTTGTGCTGGTTCTTCTGGCTGTAGGGGTTACAGCTCACCACCGCCCCATGCTCATCTTCAAGGGAGGCTCTCATTTCGGTAGCGGCGGCCACGGCGCCTTGGCAGCCCTCTTGGCGGCGGGAGCGATCGCCAAGCTCTTCCACGGACACGGCCTTGGCGCCGGAGGATTCTCCGCTGGTGCAAGTAAGAATACTAGTTGTCCTTCAATTTCAAAACTAATAGGTATTATTACAGCCATTAGCGTCGGTGTTAACCAGCAGCTGAAGAAAGAAAAATTTGCTTTTTACTGACTCTGATTGGTTCAATCCTCCTTTGACCTATAGGAGTTAACACCGACGCTGATGGCTGTGAATATGGCTGGGCTGTAAATTTGGTATTCAAGTATATAAGGCGGCATTTCAAATTCAAATTTACAGACAAAAAATCACTAAAAATGCACATAAACAGACATGAAAGCATCACACGAAGGAACAAAAAAGGAAAAGATAAGAAATTGCTTGTAATTTCCCAAAGAAGCCAAAAGCTCCTTCATGGGCTCAAAGATTATCATTACGAGAAATTTAAAATAAAAAAGGGGGCAATAGGCTGGCATTTAAGATAATTTTTAATAATTTTACTACAAATAAAAAGAAGTCATTTGATAGTGACTGTAATATTTCTGTAAAGTTAATTATGAAAGAAATTTAAAGCTTTTTGAAGATACGGATAATTGATTCTTTTTGAATTTTGCTAGGTAATTTATTAAAAAACATGACGGAGATATATCGGAACTGCTTTTTATATATTTCTTTATAGAGGATAGGTATTACTATTAGGTAGTAGTTTTGCTTCTACCATTTCCACTTATAAGATACGTTGTGTTTCGGCAAGAGCAATTTGACGAATCACTGAGATGGAAAAGGCAATAATGAAGTAATTTATTATGACGGTATATTGTTGATTGGACATTAATGCTAAGATTGAAGGGGGACGCCGCGTCTCTCGAAATATTAAAAAAACTTTTTTTTAAAGTCCAAAATTTTTTTCCCTGTTTAATGTTTCTTCATATTTTTTTTTTCAGGAAGCGCACCCAGGCCTCGTCAGCAAGAGATTCACCAGTACTACTATCCCGCTCCTATGATGATGCATAGTCATCCTGAATGGATGTAAAAAAGTGCCTGTACTCCACATCCACTGTACATACACATCTCACTTTCATTTGAATAAAGTACCATTCTTTAATACTTCACTAGACTTTTATTATTTCAAGCATTGTTACCATGACACTGGTTAAAAAGTAGTTATGAGTAGAAATAGAAAGAAATTACTAGTAAATGATCATTATACAGGGTGTTTCAATTTGAATGCCCCATAGGCTAACTTTTTGTATTTTTCCCTTATTAGACTCATACTTCCAATTGCAAATTTTCATTTAAAGAGGTGAAAAATTAGATGGGACTAGTTTCAACTCCATGGAGGGCTATTTATGAAAATGCAGAAAATTGAAAGTTTGAACCCCGAAGTTTGAAATTTCTAATTAGAAAAAAATGTCTTTTTTTCCTGAAAAGGGAATAAAAATTCTATCTCAATATCTTCAAAACTCACTAAGATTTTTAAACTGATGACTCGTACACCACTTTATAAGACCCTTTTTGAGTGCAAAATAGGGTTCATCAGCAAATTTAAGTTGAACTGTTTTTATACCGATGCCGAGATAGGAATAGCTTAGAAAAACCCTCCCAATTCATTAATGGCGTTGAGCAACGCTTTATTCCAGATGCTGTCCTTTTGCTCCTCTAATCAGCTACGGCGGTGGCTGTATAGTATATAGGCCTAAATGTGTCAAATTTAATGTTTTCAATTTGTTTTATCGACAGCCATAAATTCTTTTCCCTTCCTCACCTACTTTATTATTATTTTGTTTCAACGAAGGGTTTTAAATTATATGGGTGATCCGTACATGATTCAGTTTTAGAATATGTGGTTCAAGGAATTTTACGGGTTGGAAACCACTACAATAGAGGAATACCATCGTTACACAGTTATTTTTTTCTGTGGCTCTTGAAGACGAAATGCTTCACATAATTTTCAAAACATGAATGAATATAATGATACTTATTTCTCAAATCTACCTCTATAAACAAGCGACAAGGATTGTCATTTGTTCAACAAAAACGTTGTTTACAGTTTTTCCAAATAAGAATGATTCTAATACGGAATTTTTCGCCGAAAGAGACGAAATAAACCGTGTTGTACTCTTTTCAGATGAGTAAGCTAGATAATGACATAATTTTCTTTCTTCTCGCTTTCACCCCCTACCGAAGCGTGACCAGGAAACGTGGAGCAGACCACGTGAAGCGGAGGCTCAAACACGTAGGAAAGATATCAGTTCCAAAATTAGAAATCATCGTAAAAAATAATATCGATGATAAATTTATATATCGTTTTGAACATTTTTTTTTATAAAATAAGCAGTATTTTTTCATCTTATATTACCGAAGAGTGGCTATAATTAAACTTGAGGCTATTAAAAAGGATTAGTAGAAATTCTAAAGGTAAGAAAGTAACGTGATAAGGATAATGTTATGTCTACCCATCATGAGTCTAGTATCTATTGTTCCACGGACACTGATGACAATTCCTGTTAACTGTACGATGTTACATTGGTACAAGTTTACTTCTATGTCGAAGAATAATTCAACGCTGTGTAGAAAAGTAAGGATTGCAGGGCAGTTCATTCAGGCAGTGAGGAAAGTATCCTTTATTACAATAATAAAGAAAAAAAACTTGATAAAGAAAGTTGGCTTCTCATGTTTCCAGTAGAAATAAATCTGGAAACCCTAGAATTACAGGACACTAGGGAAAATTCAAAATTATCTCTGGGAAAGTAATTTTTGATTATTCAACCTCAATTTATACCTTGAACTAAGCACACTTCACAGTAAAGATACTTTTTAAAGTAATTCTGAAGTTTATAGTAATTTTCAGACCTTTTTAATATTTATTCTCCAGTTTCGGAGGTTTTTATGACTTTCCCTTGAGTTTTAAGGGCTAGGGTTTCCATACTTTTCTTTATAAAACCGGCTTTCTCTTGCACTCCACTTGAGTTGCAAGAATTACGTTTGCTTACGGATGACCAACGCTGGAATTAGAATGTAGGGAGGAGGTATGAGGTACTTTTTGTTATTAGTTCTGTATGATAAAAGAAAACTATTTAAAGATTATCGTATTGAGAATTGTTTGGTTCTAATCCTATCTAATGAAATGAGAACGTTTGTTTAGATAATTTTATTTTACAATTTTACAATTTTGTGAGAAAGACAAGTTTTATTTTGTAGTATATAGAAATAAATATTTCCATCAAGACAGGAACACAAATGGTATAGTCAGTTTTCCATAGGTACAATATTTCTAGATGTCAGGTCCTTTCAAGATACATCCTTGTAATTGCGTCGAAGATATCTTCAATTTACAAGAACTGTTTAGATTTAGAAATAATACTCAAAGACTAGAAAAACGAGCAAAAATCTCTCAATGCATTACTTAATACCCTCTTGGTGAAATTAAAAGGTTTATCTAATACCATCTGAATGAAAATATTTAAAGCCTTGTCTAATTTATGGAAGACATTCCAATGGGAAGAATAAACTAGATAATTGACAAAACATAAGGTTCTCTCTAAAACTAATACACATAATGAAAAATAGACATCATAAAAACGTTTTAAGGTATTCATTGCTTTAGTAAAAGTATTGAGAAACGTATTTTAATAACGAAATGCAAGTGCAAAAATTAGTTTTAAAAGTGCTAGTTATATATCTTCAAATTACGCAAAATTCAATAACTATTTCTGTGTTACTAATTTAAATGCATATTTCATGTTTTTGACACGTCTTTTTTCAGGTTTTTCTAGTACTTGAGTGTGTTGGTGCGAGATATTCTGATTTCAAGTTTTACATTGCATACTTAAAACTAATATGAAATGCTATAAGAAGCTGCAATAAAACATTAACGTTTAATTTCACAGAAGCACAATCTGTATGAAGTCATAAAATTCTAAACAACTCTTGATTTTACAATTTAATGCCTCCGTTTGTGCAGTGTTTTCAGGACCTGACTGACTGAACCGAAATATCCATTCATTTACAAATAGTTTCAAAATATTGATAAAAAAAATTGAACATCATTTTTTAGAAATTTTCCCGTTATTGCTTGACCTCAGCCTTGTCAAAATCCTCAACAATAAATACAGGCAATAATATCAAAGCTGAACATAATGCGTAAGTCTCTGTACCTGAGAACCAAGCAGTTCGTTTTTTGGTTAGATACGTCCAGATGCGTATGAAAAACTAACTTTTCAGATTTAAACCATGTATTTGAAGAATTTTTACTTAGAGAGGCATTTAAAAAAGCGTATACACAAAATAAGTAAATGCATTGAAACGCATTTTCTTGCAGGATTGTCAAAAATGAATTGTAATTCGACACACTCTTTACACACAATATCAAACTCTGTTCTACATCAAAAAGAGAAACAATAGCGTTGTCAGAGGAAAATTATAATATTATTAATGGCAAAAGAACAGCAGCTTTAAGATTTTCATGTCAAATTCCACACCGTTTTCTGTTAATTTTCCATTTACTAGAGATATATTGATCTACTCAACAAGTTAGGTCCTAAACATCTGTCCTTCAAAGTCAGATTAGCGTTAGTCCATTACCTTAATTTTTACAAACAATCGAGGTACCATGAAATAATTCTTCATATTATATGAATGTAAAACACAAACTTAATAAAAATGTGATATCCTTTTCCTTAAGACTGATTTTTGATCTGTTTATCATGAGAAAAAAATTAAAGAGGTGAATTTGTATTTTTTGTATTGAAATATGATTGGTCTTGTTTTAGTTTAATACAAAGAAAGCATTCTATTTTTTTTATAAAGGGAAATTTATTTTATTTTGTAGTCTATTGTACCTGAGTGAAAATATACCGCAATATTTAATACCAGCTTCAAATAACATTTAGTTTTTCTGAACTTGTAAAAGTGATTACTGAATGTGCTTTAATAAATTAAAAATATCTTCACAAAGTAACCATGAGGTTTTATATTATCTTTTTAATATTTACAATCAAAAACAACCTCATGCATTTAATACAAAATTGATACAGTTATGTATCAATCGCTATGTATAATGAATGTTTCTGGAAAAAAAGTTACAACAATGTAAGAAAAACAACGTAAAATATGATAAGAATGAATCACTGTCTCTGAAGTACAGATGTTTGAAAAAAGTAATTTTAACTTTATCACTTTTAATCCGCATACAGCTGAATATTTTTTAGAATTGCCAAAACACTGGTGATGTGGAGATCTGATATGAAAACCCAATTACAACCAAAGATATTTGGAAACCTGCGTTGGAGCGGTGCTCAAGTACAGACATCTTTTGTTTACCAAAAAGCGTTCGGCAACACTGATTGAGCAATTTCTTGTACAAAGAGAAACAAGCGCAATAGAGAAGGCAATATTCTTCATAGTTTTATTTGTTCAAAAGCCTGTAAGCTTCAGAAGGAGTAGCTATTCTAAGGCAGGAGAGTCATTAAAATGCCATTAGGTCTTTTCCGGTTTTCTAATCGTAAATTTACCGTACCTCTATATAGAACAGTCCTCTAGCTAGAAATTCTCGGTGAATAGAACCAACAAATTGAAAATGGTTGAAAAATGCAAAGGGCGTCTTCTATTTCACCAGTATACTGACTGCATTGAGTATCTTCCCGTCGCTCAGTAATCTAGCTCTGTCATACTTATGCTCGAAAATTAAAAAAATAAAATGAGTGATTTTCCCCGAGTGAGATTGTTTTATTACCTTTGAATGGTTAAGGAGGTTGTGACTGATGATTTAATGCAGGTATCCTCCAGTTGCAAAATTGAGGGAACTCTTCATTCATTTTTTGTTAAGTATCTCAATTTTTTTGTTACTTCTGGACTGTAACTGACTGACGCTCTCTATTTGATCGTGTGTATCAGTTAAACTTTTTGATGTGACAAAGTAAACAAATTTCCCTTTAAATTCCATGTAGTACGTGAACAAAACTTTTAGAAAAATTAAGTTAAGAAAAATGTTAGGATTATTATAAAACACGTATTTTAGCCAGTAACTGAAGTTTAACTACTATAGAAAAATTAGTAAAACCTGTGTAAAAAATTAAGTAAATTTTGTAAACTTAAAATTAAATAATAAATTGAAACAAAAAATGTGGCTAAAATGTTTTTAAAAGAGAATACGTATGTATTTTATGATTTAATTTAAACAACCAATAGGAGTAGGAGTTGGTGGCGTATCAGACTTTAATTTATTAAAACATTCTAATGGTAATTAGTAAGTAAACAATCGTTATTTATTCTTTTCAATGGGATGAAATATTCAAAACTTAGTGTTACTCATTCCATTAATAACAAAAATGTTGTCTTTTTACATTGAGTATAGCCTTTTTTTAATTAAGTAAAGTTTTTAATAATGGATATTCTGTAAATACATCAGGAGAAAGTACAGTTTTGGATTAGACTAAGTTTATGATTTCTTTAGTAGGTTCAGGGAACATAAAATGGCTTCACTTGAAAGGATGTAAAATTTTTAGGATTGTGTTAATTTGTTTAAGGATTTTATTGATTAATTTTAAATGATTATTTAGGTTTTCCATAATTATTTTGATTAAAAACCGAGTAACGTTGATTCATTTACGATAAGAATGAATTTGTTATGTTATTTATAGTTTAAAGAAATATCATTTTAGTAATGGTAGAAATTAAAAAAAAAAATTATCATGCATCTTTTCCCTATCTATTGAACTAGCACATTGTGATATAATTTTAAATGCATGATTTTGATATTTAACTATTATAATAATTTCAAAACGGTGTTTGTGATAGAAATCAACTTTTTCATATCGTCTTAAAAAATTAGGGAATTGTATTATTAAAAGGAGAATGTAGCTATGAATCAAAAGGAAGGGAATCCATTTGTGTAGTGTATATTTTAACCATGAAAAAAATTTTATTCTCTCGGTTTGAAGTTTACCATTCCAAAATATGAGGAAAGATTTTTCCTGGTAGGGACAACAGCAATCTTGGAATGTTTACTCGAATAACTCTTTGTTCTGCTCGATCGATGATGTTCTTGTCATTTATTCAACCCCTTTCTCGCAAGAACAGGTGAGCAATGAAAGGCACGTTTGCTTTCGAACATCAAAAACTCATTTATTCGCATTGTTTGCGTACGATTTAGTAATAAAATTATTTCGGGAACTTTAAAGATTTGGAGTTTGCTTTATGAGCGTAAAGGATGTTAGAAGCAGCACGTTCTTTCGTAATGTAGGTCATATTTAAAATTGATTACAATTCGGAGGTAGTGTTAAATTTTCTTAAAATTCCGGTTCTTATAAATACTGTCTGTTCCCTCCGCCTTTTCTTAAGTTTAACTCAGAAGCTATTTGTTTAAATCTGGAGAGCAATTAAAAATAAGAAAATAGTAAAATTTATTTTTGTTCCATTGATAAAAAAAAAACTCCCCCACTGGACTGTTATTTATTAAATTACGGGTAAATTAAAAAAAAATTAAATGCAAATTAGTTGACTCTAAAACTTTGAGTGAGCATTAATTTTAAAGATTCCTTTTTTTATTCACCGAGAACTTATTTCGATGGTAGTGGGAAAATTTTAAATCCAGATTCTATTTTTCACACCACAGTTTTAAATGACTCGCTTCTGCTACAAATAAACAAAACACAAGATGCCAAGAACTAGATTTTCGAGCATAGAAAGGTTCTCAGAGCAAAACTTTAAAAAAAGTCTCTAGTTCGACTATTCAAACCCTAGGTTATAGCTAGTGGCCGCTATTCCAGCGTCGGATCTAGAGGGGATACTCTGATGAATACACAGCAAAAGACGAAGCTCTCTGTGACTGGACGAAAATGAACATCCAAAGTTAGTAATAATAACATCAGAAAAATGCATATCATCCATACAGTCAATACGGCATACAAATAGCAGACATGTTTTTTTTTAACTCAGAGGGAGCCCATCTGCCTCCAAAAACATTACAGAGTGCAAAGATAAAGAAGTTTTGAACATGTGCTTTATGCGTGCAGAAACAGAAGACTTGATATAACAGGAAAATGAAATAATGATTTCGTAATGATAGAGTAGTCTTGAATACAAATATGAAAGTTCTATGATTCATTTGTACTCAATAATAATACAAACTGTAAGCTTTAAATTAATATTACTTTTTAACTCTTATCTTTGTAAAAGTGTCGTATTAAAATAGGAAGTGGCCCAAACGTTTTGAGAAAGAGGACAAATAGATATAATAAATAAAATTTATAGAAAAATAGCTATGTCTTCACTTAAAAAAAAGTAAAATCATGAACTTGAATTAGGTGGAGATCGTTATACGTTTAATATTTCTTATAGTAATATTTCTTTCTCTTCTTGTTTCTTGTATTGCCTATTATTTAACTACTTCATTTTGAAGGGTCCCCGTTTGTCGTTTTAGAACTAAAATTTGAAACACCTTGTTTGGTATGTATTAAGAGGTATTTATGTATTTACGACTTACTATTTGACTTATATTACTTATTTATTGCATAGACTCGAAAAATACTTTCTAAAAGTATTTAAACAACACAGCCTAAACCATACAGTAAAATACATTTTTAAAAATAATATTGTTCATTTGCAATATAATTTCTATCTAATGAAAAACTGTATAAATACGTATGGTTTGTGTCAACAAAAGTTGGCTTTGTAAGTTAACTGAAGTAATAATAATAATAATAATAATAATAATCCAATAATGATTAATCCAATATATTCCTGCACACATAAAGCAGCACAAAGAATTTATGTAATTTAACTGTGTTAGTATAAATTTAACTCTTGTACTTTAGTTTTACGTCACAATATAGTATACTATCGAGTTTACAATAGCTCTCCTAAACATCATTCGATGTAGTATTATTTATAAAAACTTTTCTGAGATTTGAAGTGAAGTGATAGGTAGAGATGTGTGCGTCTTGCATTGTTTGAACAAACAATACAGGGTGTGTTCCGTATATATGAGGAAATATGGCTATTAAAACACATGGAAAACTTTGTATTAATTGAATTGTCAACATATTTGCACCACATTACCTTCTCGTTTATTTCAAAAATATAGGCTTAACATTCAACAGACTGCCTAGGTGTGTCCAGAGAGAGGAAGGTATAGAGACGGATATCTCAAAGACTGTTGTATGTTTGAAGGCTTCTTCAGAACGTTTCTAAAAGGGGGCTAAAATTCCATTTAAGCGAGGGGTTTTAAGTTGTTCCAATCTAGAACAGCCCTGCACAACTTCCAACTAAATTAATTCCAACCAAACTTACTGCAGACCAAAATAATAATATAATACCACCCGTAATATAAAAAATGATTATGCGCTGTTATAGATCAGTATAAAATAAAAACAAACTCAACTTCACTCAGGTTGGAGGTACAGATGGGCAGTATTTTAGAGGGGAAAAGGAAAAAAACATAATTCACAAAATTTCCATATACTTTTAATTTATGTGGACTAGGATCAGTATTTTTTAGTTTTTCTTTAATTAAATTCTTGAAATCTGTATTTCTGTATTTTGGTACGACTGGGGAGAATCTCTCGTTTTTCACCCATCAGCATAATCTGCAAATCTTCTAGAACCACTAAAAGCGAATCTCCAGAAAAATCCAATTAAATATATTCATTGATTTTTATTTTCCTCTTAGATTTCTTTTCTTGTTAGTTAAAGGCTCATCGAAGTCAAAACGACTGTAGTTGTGCAGGTATGTTCTAGTTGACTATGATTCCTGACTACAGAATATTAACTATTATCTTTCCTATAGTCTTATTAGCTTGGTTGTTTTTAGTATTTTAACGATAAACTAAAAGAAGTAGACTATGGCAGTGAGATTTGTAGAGAGGATTGAGAGAAATGAATAATCTTTCGATATTAATTATTCATTGGACTGATGGGGCAAAGTATCACATTTTACTCGGACGTTTTTAAAGTCAGGTATTCACAATTAACTTTCTGATAATCATCAGAAGATTCAACGGAATTCAACTCTTCAGAGTTTGATGGGACAGGATGCAGTTATCAACAAAAATAAATTTTATATATATACACGCTTTTTACACTTTTCTTTTGGCTTTCTGGACACACCTGCATTGGGTTGAGAATATCGGGTTTATCTTCGAAAAATATAGGCTTCATAGACATTTATGGAGTTTAATTATAAACAATAAAAATCTCTTTCATAGAACCTTTTCAATTTTCATGCTTTTTTATACCTTCGAAACCATAATAGATCTTTATGGGATAGTAGTGATATTTATACCGTCCATTCGAAAACAATCCATATCAACAATTTTTCAACAGTACATCCAATTATTTTATATCAATTTCACAGTCATCATATTTAAATTGATGCATCATAAGGAGGCAAAACTTAAAAGAGGAGGATTGGTTCATATACTTTTCACACCTGATAAGTTTTGATTCACAAATTAGTAATTGTGTAATTTTGATTAGATCACAAATTAGTAATTGTGTAATTTTGATTAGAAGCAAGAAAGGGTTTAGATTATATCCATGTTAAATATTCTAATATTTATATTTTTTTACTATATAGTTATATTTCAATTATGTTCACACTTCTATATCAAATATATTTTAAAGAAATAAAATCTTTAGCTTAGAAGTAAATCGTAAAATTAAAATATGTTGCAATAAAATTTTTAAGCACCAAAAATGTTTTAAAGAGAAAAATTACTTCTGCAATTATTCTAATTTAAGTTATAGTCTTTAGTTAAGAAGAATTATAACTACAATCTAACGACATTTTTCCTACGGACAGTTTATTTTTACTTTGTCAGTAAAAAGGAAAACTCAAAATTATTTGGACCACAAATTCTCCTTGGGAAACAGGTAAAAGGTAATATCGATACAGTATAAATGTATCTTTATATTTATAACGATCTTTAATTCTTTCTATAGAAATAAACAATATACTTATTACAATTATCTTAACCCTTTTTTAAATTTCATAAATTGTCAGTTTTAAATATTTTATTGTTCTCCCTTCTTGGAGAATGCAACAATATATATAGTACCTTGATTTAAGGAAGACCATAACTGTCCCCATGTATAAGCTTGGGGACAGGTGGAAGAAGGATTTGCTCCAACTTGTTTTGATTTAAAATGTTTTATTTTAAAATCCCCTTTATTGCTTCTAAGTGAGAATGCAATTTTTTTTTCACAACCTTAATAAGATATAAGTTGGTATAATTATTCATTAAGTCTGTAGTTTGGGTTAACATACAAACAGTAAATTATTAATAAGAAATAAACTATAATATGGGCTTGGACTGTTATGAATAGTAATATTTGTTTATTAGAATTCTTTAATAAGGCATATAGGGGTTTACATCTGTTATTTGAGTTTTATAAGCTTAATCCACTTAAATTGGGTAAACTATAAAATCCAAAAGTTTTTAAAAGAGCTAATATATAGTTTAGAAATTAATTAAACCTTGCTTTAAATATCATTATTGTTCTATCCAAATTAATTATAAAACTAAATAATTAAAATAACTAATTGTTTTCTAATTTCATTTATTATTATTGTTGTTGTTATTTGTTAGTGTAATTATTATTTTTATTGCTATTGTTGTAATTATTATTATTGTTATTGTTGTTATATTTTTTTTAGATTGTTGCAGATTGCTTTAGCTTTTGAAAAATTCCTTTTAATATTTAATTGAAATGTTTAGTATAATAAGGCTTAAATATTATTGGCTGATTTTATTAATACCATTGTGGCATCATTGGTATTCTTTCAGTTTCCAAATACAAATCCCAGCCCAAATTATAAAACAAACGATAAATGAACCTTTCTCAATTCTTCACTCACCAATCTGGATTCGCGCGCTTTTCTCCTGATTGGGGCAAAACGATTAGAAGTTCGAAATCATGTGGACGTTGCATCAGGCGAATGTTAGGACGGTTGAATGCAGCAAATCATAGCACAGAAGCACACAGGCGATATGTGACACGAACAGGATATTCCATAAATTTTGAGAAAGGTTAAAGCTACAGACGACATTGTTACCCCATCAAAATTGGTTGTAAATGAAAAAAGAAAACCTCTCATGCTCTCAAACGCAAAAGCAGAATACAAATGGAACATGCAAAATACAATACTATGAATAATACATATAGAGTTGATGCTCTAAGCAATGGCGGATTACGTTTAAATGCCTTTTTTTGTTTTCGAAGTTTTAAAAACTATGAGGGTTCGTCGGTAACAATGGAAGATCTCTTTTAAAGGTAAGTCGTGCATTAATTTTTATTTCTAAATTTTCACTTATTATTTTTTAAATTTTAAGTTCTTTTGAAGTGTTTTTATACATACGGAGGAAATTTCAAAAAAAAAGAATGTAGCAAAGAGTGAAAATAAATTAATTTAAATGTAATGGCAAAGAAAATTTATCCATAGCTATAGGTACTAAACTCCATCGCTATCATTTGAACTTTGGCTAGCAAGAAAGTCCTATAAGTTTTTTATGTAAAATAATTTTTCAAAAAACACAATTATAGATTTTTAATTGCATGTAAGTTTCTCTGTTTATATTCGAAAGGGATAGATTTACAGAACTTGCCTTAGTGAATGTCATAAAGACGATATGTTTTAAAGTCACGCCAATATGGTGGGACATATCAATAATATTTATTTGTAATATTTTTGGTGAAATTGATGAAAAAAAGTAAAATAATGTTTTATAATGATAAACAATACATTTATAATTTCAACCAAAGCTTTTTAAAACTTTTGATACCTGCACGACATGTGAAACAAGGTTAGGGCCACCGAGAAAATTTAGAAAAAACGTGGAGACCTTAAAACTTTGTCCAGAGGGTTTCCTAAAATGGACCCTTAGTACCCTGCAATACTTAAAATATGATTTTTTTGTCAATATTGTATTTCACTCATCATTAAATAATGACTAATTATGCCTAACTATGTAGGTTTTCCAATTAGAATAATATAATATTTATTCCTGCTAGAATTACTGCTATATTAGGGTTTACCAGGGAAGATTAAAGGCAATGTGTTTCGGTGTTGGTCTTAAGACCACAGCTAGAACCACAGCAAATGTTGGATTTTGTCATGTGTAATATTCCTTATAAACTAACTTCTTTTCTAAACAAGCCTATGTGAAAAATACGTAAATAAAATGCTAAATTGGCATTTTAGTGTTAAATAAAATGTTGCTTAACATTCTGTTGAGAGCAATGGATCTAATAGCTACACAGCGATTTCTTTGATTTGTTGGTGCACTTAAAAGGTTATCAATCTTTCCACATTCAGTTCCTTTTTTATTTTGTCTACGTAAGTGATTACTTTCTTTTTCTGTGAATATTTTAATTGATTTTTAAAGAAAATATTTAGGTGGTATTGAAACTGTTCAACCGTCTATTTTTGTTCTTAGTCAAGTTTGCATAACATTTTGTTTAACGCGTTCATATTAGAAATATTTTTTTTTTGAAGTTTTAGCATCAATATTATGATTTTGTACTCTAAATATTACTTATTAGTTAAGTGCGGGATCTATTTCAAGCAGGCACGACCTTTTTCTTTTCGGGACAGGGTTTTCATATTATGACCTCTTGTACTCAAAAATAATAAACACTGACTATTATTTTAAAAATATAAATTGTGGCCTGCGGTTGACGCAACATCTAATAATTTAAAAGAAAACTCAGGATCATATTTAAAAATTTGCTATTTAAAATTGTAAAACTATGTTTGTATTTGAACTACATCTTGCGTTGATTTGTACTGCGTTGATTATATAAAATCAAGTTATCAGGAAACGAAGCTAATGCAATTTCATTGCGCTCAACAGAGTGTTATTACACTCTTTTAACACTTGAATTAAGTCTAATACTGTTTAATAAAATGCTGAATTACTAGTCAGTACAGTAATTGACTGTATAAAAATTATGAATATAGTGCATTTAAAATCTCATTATTGATTTCAATAACGAATATTGAAATCAACTGATTAATTAGTTAATTAATTGTTCTCGACGGCCCTATAGAGAGGTAGGAAAGCTCTTTTCTCTAAAAGTGTACCCTCCATTGCTTAGAGCGTTCATTTATTCTTCGTCAAACAGAAAAACGACACACGAGAGTAAGGCATCAGTTTTTCTTCCTAATCGTCCTTAGTTATAGTATATGTACAATATGTATATTAAAAAATGCGGAAAATTGCACAAAGTTTGTTGTGAGGGTAAGTAGGAATGTCCTTTAAAAAACTACTTTTCGTACGGGTCGAGGGGGGGGGGAGATTTATATATAAAACTAATGGGGGAAGAGACGGAGTTCTCCTCTTGTCGGAGTTGTTGTGTGCCTTCTTGGAGTGCTACACATCCAGGCAGGACTTTTCTTCTTTGAACGAAGAAATATCTGGAAAAGAAGAAGACGACTATGTTAGGTTCATTCACACAGTCATCACCATAACAAATCAACATGATAGCATAGAATGAACTTGTGAAACTGTACAATGTGAAATGAAAGCATTGAGAATGCATCGACCTGTAGGTATAAACTTTTGACATCTTTTTGTTTCCATTGGCAAAGAAGTTGACTGCTGTTGACTTTCAACGATTCAGAAATAAAATGAGCTGTTCGGGGAAAAAAAGTGTTCCAAAAGTGCACTAAACTTGTTATTGAGTAATTTACGTTTTTGGGGCATTCAAATTTTGAACTTAAATGTATAGCTACTATCGATACATACTATCGATCATTCTTGATCACTAACCTGATTCCTAGAAACCAACGTTGCGTTGCTTATGTAAAAGAACCCCCAATAAAGTCTCTCCCTTCGTTTGACAAAGTTTCATCCAAAAATATATAGCAATTAAGGAATTTAGTCAAATTGACAGAGGGTTGATTAAAAAAATTAAGGAGATACTTATCGTAAAAAAGGTACTATAAATATAACACTGCATAGTTCTCAGTAGATTTTTTGAGTGGCTTTGCTCCAAAAAGTTGCATCGATTTCAACCATTTCTTTGAATGGCAATATACTGAGAGATATTCTTGCAAACTTACGAACCAAAGGTGAGCGCAGGACGCCTCATACAATTTCTAAATAATTTAACCCTGAAAAATGCATGATATTTCAGTAATTGCTCCTGATTTTATGAAAAAATGTCAGAACTTGGAAATAGCAAAGGGTCTTTGTTGCTTATTTTCGATTCCCACATGAAGAACGCAGCAGTGTACCGATCGACCAATAGGATTGCTTGTTTACTCGTTTTAGCTCCTCCCACTATTGAGCGCTATAAACAGTAAAAAGTATACTCAAAATAATATATTAATGTTAATATGCAGCTCAGGGATTGTCGCAGTAAAGACTACGGGTGTTAATTACATCTTAGTTGAATAAATTACTGATGCGAGAATTCTCTCTAAAGGTTTACTGCAGTTCTTATAGACGATATGTAAAGTTGTAAACAATAAACTGTGTTTTTTGTGATTAAAATGTTTAAATAGAAAATGGGAACTAAAACTTTGTTTTCTGCTGAAAGTTATTAACTGTAAGTATGTTATATGATGATATAAATGTAAATATCTTAACTAGCAGGAAGCTTTTAACTGTTTTATGTTTTAACATTAACAGTGAAAGATTATCAATAAATCCAGTGATCTAGATTTGTGTCTGGCTTATTTTAAAGTACCAATAACACTGCAAACTTCATCATTCCCTATATTTATTATGTAGACTGTCCTGTTTAATATTGCTTAGTCATTTTAGATGAAAAATATTCGAATGTTTCTACCTTTTTTGACTTTCATTGATATAATTGTAGATATTTTAATTGATTAGCTTTGAATTGAGATCTTTCTAATACTTAAATTTTAAAACAGCTTGGCAATATTTGGCAGGACATACTGAAGTCTAACCCTACATTTTATAAAACTTGAGATGTCTTGATTGTTTTTAATTTTATGAATTATTGGGCTTATGGGTAAAAAACATGACTTGTTAATTTAATAAAGATCCTTCTTAAGATACCGTGGACATTTGTGCTTCATTTATTTTTAATCAATGCCATGTTAGTTTCTTAGTTATATATTCATGCAAAGAAAAGAATTTGAGAGTTAGATATGAATAAACGGGATTCAATTCCATTTACGACCCTACTAAATACTGTAATGTTCTTTTGAGCACCAAAAAGTTGAAATATTACTAATTTCAAACTCATAGGTTAAAATGTTTAGTGAAATCAATAAACTATTCTGTTTATCAATAAAAATCAGTATAATTTTTTGATATCTGTATGTATAGCATACAAAAAAGCTTTGCAATATTCAGCGGGAACGTTAAGGGAATTGAACCGAATAAACTGAAAGAGAAAGTAGTAGCCAAGTAATGATTAATTTTAATAATTTTATTGAGGCAAAATGCTTAATAACGCTCATCCCACAACTTCAGTGTGACCAATTTTCAAAAGAACAATCATTTTAAGTGAAAATTAACTTTATAATGTTTGTAGGTACAATATAAATAATGAAGTGCTTATAATATCAGACAACTAATGTAAATCTTGACACATACTTTCCTTTATAAATTAGCATTTTTTAAGAGAAAACTAGACTTCATAAGTATTATATAAATGAGCATTAAATGAAACTTTTTTTCTAAATACACATTGTACTATATAGTAGTCTACATGCGACTTTTAAAACATAACTATATGTAACACAAAGAAAAATCTGTGATGTTAGCTTTACAATTAAGATTTGTTTAAGTATCAAATCAATATTAAATTCCTTACCAAAATGTTGATAAGAAATAAAACTTGCCAAACAATCAACTAATCAGTCACTTGAACAGGAACATTTCATGAAAGTCAGGAACTTATTTGAATTAGTTTTATTTAATATATACATTAGGTGTGTTTGAATAAGTAATATCATTGAATAGAAAAATAATTTACTAAAATATGTTTCAGGTACCCATCTCTCCCCTATATTTAAAATATGTTCATGATTTCTTTTAATTAAACGCTTTTATTAGACTTGCTCTGGGCCAAGGTCACGGGTGAATTCTTACAACTCGATTTTCGGGCACTTCCTGATATGTCAGGGCCCTGAAACTTTACACAACGATGTAACCCTCATGACACTCCAATATCCAATTATTATCTAATCAATAACCAAAAAATTAAGTTAATTATCGAGTATTTTTAATTATCAGAAAAACTGACATTTGAGACCCTTCCAAAGAGATTTTAGCTCCCAAAAAAAGAACAATACTGTAATGGGCATAGTACTATTATATTCAATCATCAAAACGACAATTCTCAAGTAATTAAATTAATTAACGGCAAATTATCGCAAAAAATTTAGATTCTTGCACATAAAATTTCAGATACTTCTAAACGTTATTAAGCCTTGAAACTTTGCAGCATAGTGTAATATTCATGACAATGCAATATTCAATTGTCAGCTAGTCAAAATCTCCGTAATTAGGGTAATTAAAGAGTATTTTCGATTATCCGATTAACTCGATTTTGAGACCCTTAAAAAATATTTTAGCTCCCAAAAAAAGGAACAATAGTGTAATAGGCATAGTACTACTATATTCAATCATCAAAACGGTAATTTTAAAATAATTAAAGAAATTAAAGACAAATTTATGCAAATTTTAAGGTTGTCATTTAGATTCTTGCACATAAAATTTCAGGTACTTCTAAACGTTATTAAGCCTTGAAACTTTGCAGCATAGTGTAATATTCATGACAATGCAATATCCAATTGTCAGCTAGTCAAAATCTCCGTAATTAGGGTAATTAAAGAGTATTTTCGATTATCCGATTAACTCGATTTTGAGACCCTTAAAAAATATTTTAGCTCCCAAAAAAAGGAAC
This sequence comes from Tetragnatha montana, assembly GCA_963680715.1. Classification (NCBI taxonomy): domain Eukaryota; kingdom Metazoa; phylum Arthropoda; class Arachnida; order Araneae; family Tetragnathidae; genus Tetragnatha; species Tetragnatha montana. The sequence continues at coordinate 39,813,026 of OY796686.1, read as the reverse complement.
AATAGTGTAATAGGCATAGTACTACTATATTCAATCATCAAAACGGTAATTTTAAAATAATTAAAGAAATTAAAGACAAATTTATGCAAAATTTAAGGTTGTCATTTAGATTCTTGCACATAAAATTTCAGGTACATCTAAATGATATTAAGCCTTGAAACTTTGCAGCATGGTGTAATATTCATGACAATGCAATATTCAATTGTCAGCTAGTCAAAACTTCCGTAATTAAGGTAATTAAAGAGTATTTTTGATTATCCGATTAACTCGAATTTAAGACGCTCTAAAAGGAATATGACCCCCAAAACTTATACAACGGCGTATTATATATATTTGAACTATATTCAATCTTTAAACCTTGAATTATTACCTTTCAATTAAGATAATTAACGAAGATAGTAATGTGAATTTAAACCTATACCACTTGTTCTAAAAGTATGGAAATACTTTTTATTTTCATTTGATGGATAAATGGGAGTTTCGATGCTTTTATTATGACAGTTATTGCTATTCATTTCCTTTAGATTTTGCTTTCGTTCAGATGGGATTATTTATAGCTTAAAGAAATACTGAATATGTTTGCATGGGGTGTTGCGCTTTTTCAGTAAAAAAGAAATTATAAAATCTCTTTCATTTGGAATATTTTTTTTTTGTAAATTCTTCACTGGTGTTTGGAAAAGTTTATTTCTTACAAATGACTTGCTTTGAAAAATTTTATAAGTACCTAAATAGAGGGGTAATGTTTTAAATTTTTAGCATTAAATTCTAAGGGGTTTTACTAATTACATTCCAACAATTCGAATAAAAATTAAGATTTTAGGCAAAATTCTAAGACTAAAAAGTAGAAAATAAAATAAGTAAAAAAAAGCTTTTTTAAAAAAACGCTTTTATTAAGATGTCCTAAAAATTCAAAAATAATTTTTTGAGTTTTGTGAAATAATTTATTGGGGAGTAGAAAATAACCTTCCAGTAAGTAAAAATTAACTAATTTTCTGATCACTAAAAATAAAAGCGTGGGCGCTAGTAATTATCTATTCACTATTTATTCTAAGTTCTCTTTTCTCATTTTCTTTTATGTAAAATTATAAATTACTAGCGCCCACGCTTTTATTTTTAGTGATCAGAAAATTAGTTAATTTTTACTTACTGGAAGGTTATTTTCTACTCCCCAATAAATTATTTCACAAAACTCAAAAAATTATTTTTGAATTTTTAGGACATCTTAATAAAAGCGTTTTTTTAAAAAAGCTTTTTTTTACTTATTTTATTTACATCTAATTTGCTTCCTACATGCCTAGCTGAGCATCTCTAAATGCAGAGACAAGCAAGTATAGGAAAAAATATTATCTTATTTTTAAATTAGGAAAAATTTTGTGTAATAACTTATTTAAAAAGTCGCAAAAAAAACCCTACTCTGAATTATTTCAATCTGCTCAAATGATGAATTCACTTTAAAAATGAATGATAAAAACTTCAGAAGTAATCATCATATTATACCTTTAGCCACACCATAAATTCATATTTATCTTTAACTTTAAGTCTTACTTTTACCAAATCTTCTTTTTTCAATGAAATTTGTAAAAGCATAAACCAAAAGCGTGTTCTTGTTGTGGTTTGTGGTCTCTTTTTTTTGAAGGAGGAGGAGCTAAAGCACACTCCTATTGGTCGATCAGTACACTGAAGTTCTCTTTTCTCATTTTCTTTTATGTAAAATTATAAATTACTAGCGCCCACGCTTTTATTTTTAGTGATCAGAAAATTAGTTAATTTTTACTTACTGGAAGGTTATTTTCTACTCCCCAATAAATTATTTCACAAAACTCAAAAAATTATTTTTGAATTTTTAGGACATCTTAATAAAAGCGTTTTTTTAAAAAAGCTTTTTTTTACTTATTTTATTTACATCTAATTTGCTTCCTACATGCCTAGCTGAGCATCTCTAAATGCAGAGACAAGCAAGTATAGGAAAAAATATTATCTTATTTTTAAATTAGGAAAAATTTTGTGTAATAACTTATTTAAAAAGTCGCAAAAAAAACCCTACTCTGAATTATTTCAATCTGCTCAAATGATGAATTCACTTTAAAAATGAATGATAAAAACTTCAGAAGTAATCATCATATTATACCTTTAGCCACACCATAAATTCATATTTATCTTTAACTTTAAGTCTTACTTTTACCAAATCTTCTTTTTTCAATGAAATTTGTAAAAGCATAAACCAAAAGCGTGTTCTTGTTGTGGTTTGTGGTCTCTTTTTTTTGAAGGAGGAGGAGCTAAAGCACACTCCTATTGGTCGATCAGTACACTGTTGCGTTCTTCATGTGGGAATCGAAAATAAGCGTCTTTGTTCCTTTATGACCCTAGAAAGTTTACCTAATTGATTTTTTAAAGGGTATAAAAGGTGCATGGAATGTACACCCTCTTTCAGATAAGTTGTCTGATAGAAATATAGGATAAAGTGCAAAATAGAGTGAAAAAAGGTTGCAAATTCCAATAAATTGTTACATGAGATTTTAAGATGAGTTTAACCTCTAAAGAAAACTGTGTTAATGCTTTACATTACAGAGTGAAAATTTAAAATTTACAACTCCTAAATATTGTTTCAGTTTTGTATAGGCTCAAAAATTATATTTTGACACGGTATTGTTCTGCAATTTAGATGCAAATCTTTCACTTGGAGGAATCTGAACACCAAAAACAAACGTAATTCCATTCTCTTTAACATGTTTAATGAGACTTTCACACAATCAAAGGCGCATCGATATTTTACAAGTTACAGCGAGGCCAGAAAAGTAGAAATTTGAGATGAACTTCTTCATCATCACTGTTCTCTGAATTCCAGAGGAAATTCATCAACACATTTCATAACCAAAGAATCGTCAGACGGCATTTTTACGGGCCGACTGTAAACTTTCTGCTCCATTACCATAATTGATCGGTGGACATAAAAGATCCTCCTGGAAGATTGGTCTTCGAGAATGTGTGTTGGCAAATATTTGTGAGCACTGAATCACTGTGTCATGACTGATAATCACTTACGTTTCATCAGTTCCGGATACGATGGAAGTGGAAACAGAAGTAGACACTTTTCGAATTAACTACTAGAAATGTTTGAAAATAGTCGTTGGGCTGACATTCTCACTTAAAGTCGATAGAAGTCTTACTAAATTTCTTTTACTTTACTGCACTCTTTAAACATGTCATTTAGAATAATAAAAATCATCCAAAAATATTTCTTCTTAAGAATTTGAGGTTCTTTAAGCATATTGGGATATTATTAAAAAGTTAATTGTAAGGTCGTGACCGATCAAAAATATTCATTATGATAAGTAGTTCATTGTAAAGGAAGTTTAATTTTAAGACTACATCCCGTTTTTTCTTAATTATAAAGAACTAGGATCAAATAACATAGAATGCTTTTCTACTTCAAAACTGTTTAGCGTAAAACTTTATATTTTGCTTACAATAGAAACATTTCCGTGTAGGGATTAAAGCTGATAGTATTACAACGTCTTTGGGCAAGTATGCAAATCTCAGGTTACTTAACAATTAGAACCAAGTAAATCTTCTAAAAAGTTAACGAGTCTTGAATTTGAGAATAAAAGGGGATTTACTTCCACAGAATTCCAAGTCCTTATTGCCTTCAATGAATTAATTGTATTCAATCAAAAGCCCTAGAACGTTCAATTTATTTATTTACCGATTATTTCGATTAAATTTAATCCCTAAAATAGAAAAAAACCCGGACTTTAAAAAAATATTTATTTTAAAACGGTAAAAATGGGGGTTTTGGAAACAAGTGTTGTTATTTTAAATTTTCGCACTTTTAGCCTAAATCCTGATTTTAATGTGTTTAAAAAAAGAACCAAGTACGAGTAATAGAAAAAAAAAAGACTTGAGTCTCCACCAATTAAGATAGAGTGTGTGCTAGAGCGTGCTATAAAAGCTTTTACAGCTTTCTTAAGAGGTTCTAAAGAAAGTCGATCAGAGGAGCTTTCCCGAGACAATTGCTAGATTATTCCACCGAATGGAAGGGAAGTTCGAATTTTCGATGGATAATGCGGAAAGTTTTCGTTAGACTAATTTTCCGTTTTTAATTTGAGTGACTGGTGAATCACACAACTGCATTATCAGGGGCACGTTTCAAAATCACTAACGGAATTAAGTTGTTATTTAAATTGAATAATTGAAAAACGTATGAAAATTAATTAATTTTCTAGTTCTATCCCATTACTTTAGTGTTATATGCGAGTTAAAAATTGAGTTAAAAAAACATTCATCACCAAAATACCGCAAATCACAGTGTAGTAATCGTTCATATACGGTCGAATCATGATGTTGAATACCGTTAAGAACTCGATATACTATATCAGTTCATTATGCATTATACCCTATCCTCCGTAAGTTAAAAAATATTTCAATTATTTTTTTTTTCACATTTATAGTTGAACCGATTCTTATGCATCTTAATGCCATTCTTTAGTGTGTGATGTTTTTGTGAGGTAAGTCAAAAGTGTAAAAAAGATAAATAAGTAGAAATTTAAAAACATTTCAGCATTGACACAATTCCAGACACTATACAGACTAACACTGAAGCTAGTTTGAAAAGCATTAAATGTTATCGGACCATAACGCAATTGAATACAGTGCCTTATATGATAAAAGAGTTATTTTATTGTCTAATTTTTTATACGGTTCTTATCTACTAACTTTTCTTTTAAATTGCTAGAAACTATTAATATTCACAAATACTTTATAGTAATATTTTACTAATCAGGTACAAAAGTTTTATTTAATAAAAAATATCGCTTCCTGCCTTGTATTTTGGGTATAGTAATGCTGCTGATTTCTTGGATATTCATAATGCCACACGTTATGTTACTTTAAAACAAATTTTGAATGGACTGAAACCATTTCCGAGAGTATACTTAAGAATATACTATAAAGAATTATACCTAAAGAACACTTATTTCCAACTACAAAGTCTAGGAAAATATGAGAAAGAAAACTTCTTTATTTTTATGAAAATCTTTCACCCTACAACTAACAAGGGATCCTGAAATGCAACAAGTTTATCCATGCACAACAAGGAAATTAGAAACGAATCCAATATTGTGTGAATAAGTGTGAATATTGCGAATGGGAAAAATTCTCACTCCGTCAAAATGCATAGAGTTACAGATTACTAATGCAAACAGTTTCTAATGAAACAATCCGGAGGGAGGATAATTAATAGAATTTAGAGATTTACAAGACTTAACTAACGCTTTTAGGCTTATGGCAATTGGCTGCGTACATTTAGCCAATGAAATCCAATTTTCTTTTGTTTTCCAAAAGTTATATTTGGTGTTACTTCTTGAATCATTAACAAGATAGAATATACGATTTATACATGCCATTCTCTAAATTAATTAGCTAAACTTCCCTCTACCTCATTTTACTGTTTCTTTTAATTTATGCATCTTTAACCGTAATAAACGTCAATGGTTGGTAGGCTATTCAACCACATTGAATTGCTTTGGTTTAAGGTAATGATGTTAAAGATAAGGTATATTTAAAGATTTTAAAATTTTTAGTTTTCAGTTGAATAAAGTCAATAGTAATAATTCTCTTATAATTTACTAAGGAGTAAATTTTTAAACTACTAAAACTTGAAATATTACCTTCATTTATTTACCCTTTGGGATTAATTTTACATTCCAATCCTTTATGACTCTTATCATAAAGACTATTTACCCTTTTTGGCTCAAGAACTTTGTTTCATTACCTTTATAAACATAGCGTGATGGATGGGGTAGGTAGGGCAGCACTGGAGAGAACGTTTTGAAGCATTGGATAGGGGAGAGCGGGTTAGTTGGCACTTGGGGCTAGTTGTCATTCTGTCTTTATATTTTACCGCAAAGGAGCACTGGAATTTCGATGGTAGATAGAGTACATAAAAATACAATAACCATCAAAATTTCAGTATGATTCGAAGCTTTTTTTTGTTAAGAAGTTATTAAGATTTCAGGGTTTTCCAGGTATGGGTGTTATAGATAAATTAGTTCTTATTAAAATATTGAATTAGTTATTTCAAAAGAGTAGGCATGTTTCAAAACAAGTAAAAGAATCTAAATTTAATGCAATATAAAATTTTCTTGAAATGCTTAATACTACATGACCACAATTTTGTGACAATGATTTACTCCTATGTAATAATTAAAGTATATTTATACGTATGTATGATGCTTGTCAAACTATGTAAATATTTTCAAAATTGATTTTTGGCAGAAATATAACAGAACATACAGAAAGATTATCTTATACTTAATTGCTTAGTGAGTATTTTAAGATGTAAATAAAAATAAACAACCAACATGGATGATTTCATCTTCAACAGAGTATTCGTTCCTAAGAGTTATAATTATGCAAACTTATTTTCTGATTAAAACAAATTAACTCAGTTAAACCCTTTTGGATATTAGAAAAACGCTCTCTAATCCAATTTCCGCTTACCAATTAGAGTTTAATTGGTTTCACCAGACTGATTACTCCATAAAGGTTTGGACTCATTAGATTCATTAATTAAGCGTTGTGATAAAAAGAGTCATATTCCTTGGAGAACTATTCCAAGCGAATTTGAAAAACAAGAAGTTTCGAGAGATACATTGTAACTAATTGCTCTTAATTTATCAAAATTGAGTTTACACCCTACAGTATTGATTAAGGACGGTGATTTTTAAATTGTCAGGATTGAATCCAATCGGAACGGGAATAATTTCACAATTTGTATTTGGTAAAATTAATCTGAATCCTGAAAGTACCGCATATATTCCGTCGTATAACGTTCACCTCTAATTATACATTTTTAAATTTCTATTGTACTGAACTCATGAATATATTGCATATATAAAATATGTTTTGATTTTAAAACCTCGAACTGTAACTTTGAAGGAAAATTAGTTTTTAAGCCTTACGTTCATTAGTTCAATCTCTTCCCAATCTCCTTTCTTTTTCAAAAATGTATCTGTGTTCTTTAACAAATCTTATATTTTTGTACTTTCAACATAATGAGGTTTCAACTTCAATTGTCTTTCATGTAGTAGAAGGGACTAATTAATTCTAACCTCATGATGTACCAACTAAAGAAAGTATCATACATTTTTCATGGAAAACTAATTATTCTTGTAATCTGAGAATAATATGCAATAATTATTAGAAAGTGTCTGGTATGTTTGAAAAATGTGAAAATGCAGCCTATTTACTGAAATCTTAGTGATATTTTTACAATGACTGTAGAAACAAAGTTTCAGAATGATTTTCAAAACTTTATAAAAATAAAAAAGGTATCAATTTGATCTTAGGAAATGTTAATAGCGTGGGGAAAATATTTGAGTGCATGAGAAGGCAAGGGAACCTCGTGGAAATTCCGAAAATAGTTTTTTTTCACAAAAGGTGGGTTGCCAAACTTGATGAAATTTAAAACGGAATTGGTGGATTACGATACATTGAGAATGCCAAATTAGGTTCGATTTGGCGGTTACAGGTTTGATCTAGCGACTTATCGAACCCACCTTGTATACGAAACTTTTTCCGCCGTTTTTGCCAGTCCTATTCATTTTTTCCTCGTATTTATTTGTGTTTCTATCCTATCACTCTCTTTATTACATTTCATCCTTTTAATTATCCTTTTTTCAATCCATATCTTTTCGTGCTGCTTTTTTTTCATACCCATTCTCCACTTTTCATTCTTACTCTAATTGTCTTTTTTCCATTTTTATCTTTCCTAGAACAGATTTAGGAAAATAATCTGTAAATTTCTATCATTCTCTTCCTCTCTCCTAATAATTTTCATTTAACTTTATACTCTTTTATTGTATTTCTCTCCCTCTAAATTTCTCTCCTTAATCCGTCCCTCGCTCTCACTTTCTATTTTACAAAGCTAGGCGTAACAAAGTAAAGGAAAGAAGTCAGGAAGCCTTTAACAAAAATACTGGTGATATACCCATTGTAAGAAGAAACATTAACATTACGTTAAGAAAAGTACATAAAACTACTGCCTGATAGATAATTGCAGCACCTTTTAAAATTCAAAGTTTTCAATTTCAACTTATTGAAAATCCACGCTTGGGTTTTCTCACAAAATTTTTCTTCATTAATTAATTTTAATATATTTCATTACAGAAAAATTAGAAATAATGTGACGTTAAGCATGCCTCTCGGAAATGCGAAAAACACCATTTCCATGGAAACACATTCGCTATGAGAACTAGTGAAAACAAAACAAAAACTAGAGCGTAATGGCTTTCAAAGCAAAATGATTGTAAACAAGGCACTCTTGACGTCACAATCTGTTTTAGCTCAGTCAGACCGAAACGAAGCTCTTTTTAATTAAAAATAACTTTAAAAAATTAGAGCTTTGAAAGGTATATTAAAATGTTTTCATTCCGAATATATAAAGATTTAAAAAAATTGAGTGCAATTATCCATTCAACCTCTAAACGCATATAAATTACAAAATCAAAAATCATTAGGTATACATCCCTCTTATCTGAGGAGTATCATAACAACATCGTCTCATTCCTTCCTAATTTAAATTTTTCAATGACCCCTCTGACCACTGTTATCAGGAAGAACGTGTCATCGCAAATATGTCACCACAACGATGAAACGAAAGACATCCATCTGCGTAATGGACAGTGCCATTAAAATCGAGGGGTGTCGGGGTATTGATGGAAGGATCAAAAGCACTTTTAATTAGGGTTGTTGGGATGACGATCGTTATCTTAAGTACTATGTCGCTATGAAAAGTGTTATCCTGTTTACGTTGATTGGCCCAGTGTGGTATGCTGGGGATTTATTAGAAGCCTAAATTAGACACTTTTGCTATAGGAAGTTTGAAGTAGGTGAAGCAATAATGAGCTTATGGTAAAACTAGTGACCGGAGGCTGCATTGATTATTTTATGGGAATTGATAAATGGTGTAAGTTCTCTGTACGAATAAAGCAAGGCCAAAAGTTGAGAAATAAAACTGTTTTGGGATACTTCAAGGGATGTTAATAATTTCTTATGTATAAAGAATCTTGGATCTAAATTCTAATGCGAACATGGCGAACATGATTTTTATTCAAATTTCCTTTATGCCAAATCACGCAATATTAGGTATACCAAATTAATTTAATAAGTTGGAATTTAATAATGGGTTGAATATTTTAAATAATTTAGAGGGAATATTACAAGGCAAATGTGTATTTTAATCTCAGAAAAATTAATTTTATAAAATAATTGGAAAGGGATCACAATTTGAGTGTTCTAAATTTATCCTTTCATAGAGAAATTGAATAAATCAATTAAAGATAGTCGAGTTTTCTTTACTATACAAATATCTTACGAAACGGAAGTACATTAGCGTTTGAAACGGTAAATAAATTGGACTTTTAATGACAATAAATTGGCATGATAAATTAGTCTTTTAATGACACTATTGACACTCCAACGAAGGCTTGGTAATAAAATATTACATTTAACTAACATAATTAACTAATTTAATTCCTTTTTTCTTTTATTTCAAAGTTTCAATCCTACCTTTGGGTACAAAAAAGTCTGCGTACCTTCATTCAATATCAATTAATGTGTGTATTTTGTGTAAAAAAGTACACCACTATCCGGGAAAACTATGTTATACCTTTATTTTCTATGCGTGACTGATGCTATTACAGCAACAGATTATATCAGTATTGCGTGTCATGCTTTGTGCAAACATTTTCAAACAGTCTATTATCAATTCTGAATTTATTACTGACATAAATTGAGAGGCAAATTCGATATAGAGAAATTGAAACTAATTTTTCATAAGAAAAAATGATTTCATCGTTTCAAATTTTCCTTTAGAAGATGTGAATACCTTCTAGAAAAATGTAACGATATATTGCAATTGGTAAACGGTGTGCCCAAATAAAATTGAAAATGTTCAGGGTTAGGTACCTTTCTTTCTTTTCTTTTTTATGATCCCTAAAATTATCAGTAATGCCACTGTTAGTGATCACCAATGTAACCTATACAATGCAGTTTAAACATTATCTATGAGTTATGTGTATCTGACTACTTCAAAGAGCAATTTATAAAAATAAGCATCTACTTTTGCTAAAATTTCTGTAGTAATTTAAAGTTAACATTTGTTACTACTTCACATAGAAAAGACGGACACCTTTGGCATTTTGAAAGCTATTTAATTAACTTCACAACTTCACTAGCTCCGATTTAAAGATATTTTAAATTAAATTTAAAGTTAAAGTTTAAAGTTAAGTTAAATATGAAATTTAAAATAGCATTTCTCTCATTAAAATGTAGGGGAAAACCGAAGTGCCTGAACTGCCAGTTAAAAAACAAAGATGAAAACTGTTATCCAGAGTATTGAGACCTTCTTACAATGAAATATTGTATCTCGTTCGGGTATCATTAATGTAGACTTGCAAACAGTGGGAATTAGACGATTTAAAATTTGTGAAAGTCATGAAATTGTAAGTTTCTGAAAATGTATGTAACACTTTGCATCATAACTAAATAAAAAATATTACTATCAGAATAACTTAACATAACCTTTGCTTTACTTCGCAACGTATTTTATAAAATAACATACCAGAAATGTAAGCCAAAAGAAAGGATATTTTCCAGTATCGAATAATGTTAAAACTGGTTACGAAATGTCTTGCCAACATTCCTGATCGAACATGAATAACATTTCAATTTAATATAATTTTCTTAATACTTTATCGCATTTCATCAATATTTTATCAAATAATGTATGTAAAACATAAGTTGGACATTGGTATATCAAAATACCAGACACTTCATAATAAATGCATACTACTACTACTATTATCAGACACACGAATATCTTTTAGATTTCATAAAAAAAATTGTGATGGTTTGTTGGCATATATCATGAGATCGTATTAATTTTCCCTACTCTTTCAAAAACTATTCTTATACTCAAATTCAGAATTCAAGAAATTTTTTATCGGTTATATGAGAAGGTAAGGAAATTGCTTATCAAGCAAAACTTTGTAATAAACTGTCCTTCACTTTTTCTATGACTTTAAACTGCCTTCTTTTTCTTCTTAAGAAGCATAACCAAGGATAAATTTATTGACTATACCGTATACCTACATCAAGCAGACTTGTATACCGTAAGCTTATACAAAGTTATAGACTTATATGCCGTATACCCATATTATAGCACACCCATATTAAGGCAACTTGTGAAAAACTATATCAAAACTACAACAATAAAAACATCTTTTCCTGAATTTTAAGGAAATATAGTGCAGTAGGGTGGTCACAAGTAACATGGGGAAATTTTTTTTTCGACTTTTTTTAGGTCTCACCCCCCTAAAATGTGCCAATAGACTAAAAAATGAGATTGGCCAAGTTTTAGCTCAATCCGATAATATTAACACCCGCCTCATTGAGGTCAAAGTTCAGAAAAATAACGAATTTCAGCAAAAAATCGTAGTTTTTCCTCTATAAAATCAAAACTATTCGTCTCACAAACCTGGTTTTGGTTTCATTTTATAGGGAATTTTATTATATAAAGTTTGATACCATGCACTAAGTGATAGAACTGTAATAGAGTGGTATTTGACATTTTTCAGACAAGGTTGTGGTCGATGCTTACAAAACTGCTTAAAGACCGAAATCTTTAAAATATGTAATATGTGCATCAATTGTATTGAAGATAGTTTAAATGTATTAATACATAATAGAAATAGTACAGATGAACCTTTAGGTGGATTTATGGGGGTCATAGGGGGCAATGCCCCTCTCCAACTTTTTGAGAAAATTCCATTTCATAAGGGTTAACCAAATAACCATGATTCAAAAGCCATCAGGGACATCTTCCCCCAAGGTTTCAGTGTGCTCCCACCCCTTAAATCTTCCCATGAACCCCTCTATAGTGAATTCTCGTTTAAATTAAACTTTGTCTGAACTGTAAACTGAAAGAAAGTGTATATGACATCTTCAGGTAGTTAAGTCAAGTCTTAAATACGTTACACTATTTTATTTAACTTTATCAACTTTTAATTTAAGGGTAAAGAATTTATAACAATATTCATGAAATTTAAAATAAAAAACTGTAGTAAAGAAGAGAGAAAATAAGAGGAATTAAAGTTACAAAAACAGTGTTCAAAGGTATTTTAGTAATTTTTCTATATAATTGATACAAATATTATAAAATAATTCTAGTTTACAATCACAAAATTAAGGTTGTAACAGCTTTTAAATATGGTTGCTTTTAGAAGAGTCTGGGAAAATATTCCTACATACACTCAATTACACATTGCAGTAGAAACTGCCGTTGATCCTTATATTTTGTCAGACAGGAATTAAAGTCTTGAATTAATTTTACTCCCTTCTCTGCTGTGTCATTTACAACTCTTAAACAGCTGACTACTTTTATTACCTCTTAAGTACCTCTTAAGTAATCACACCATTCTTCAGGATCAGTGTTTAAAAAATCTGGATTAATATTAAATCGCTTAAAAAATTAAGAGTTTTAGGAGAAACAAAATGATCAATGTCAATATCCAACAAATTAACTTGTAGTGGATTGAGTTTTGTCTTAATATGTCTTTCTTCAAAATCATCATCATCATCGTCATTTTATATAATTTCCTCGGACTGAAGTCTGGAAACCATATTTATTTTAAAATTTTTCTTCACGGTGTCGTCAAAGAAAGAAAATGCCACTTGCTTCGAATTTAAATACCATAAATGGTTTATTAATTTCGTCATAACCTTATCGCAACTTCTTTATCAATTTTCCTATACTGAACCAAAGATTTTAACAGTTGTAAATCTTGGTTAGGAGCCATATAGTAGGTTTGGGGCATTGAACCATGCTTTAACATAAATATTGATTAAAAAATAAACAAATTTCTTCAATTCCTTTTTTCTCTAAATCAGTTAACTTAAATTGATCCATGAAGTGGTATATTTTTAGAGAATATAAGGCTTTGGACATCCATCTGGCGTGATGAATTGCGCCAGGTACTCTGAAAGTGATGTCTTTTGGACCTTCATCCAAAAGACATCACTTTAAGGTAATGAAAGTTAAAGTTAAGTGTTATCACTTTAAGTTAATGAATAATAAGGTTATGACGAAATTAATAAACCATTTACGGTATTTAAATTCGGAGAAAGTGGAGTTTTCTTTCTTCAATGATGAAGTGAATACAAATGAGAAAATAAACATGGTTTCTAGGAGAAACTACGGAAAACAATAATGAAGATTTTGAAGTAAGAGGTATTAGAGCAAAACTGAATCTACAGGAAGTTGATTTAGTGGAAATTAAAGTTTATTATTTCGTTTTTCTCCTAAAACTATTAATTTTTTCAAGCGATTTGGTATAAATACAGATTTTTAAACACTGATAATGAAGAATAGTATAAAAACCAAGATTATTTATTTGAAAGGTAAGAAAGTAGTCAGCTTTTTAAGAGTTGTAAATGACACAGCAGAGAGGTGAGTGAAATTAATTCAAGACTTTAATTTCTGTCTGAAAAAAGATGAATATCAGTGGCAATTTCTACTGCAATGTGTAGCTGAGTGTAGGCATATTTTCCCCGACTCTTATAAAGCAACTCTTTCTAAGCCGTTACCACCTTAGTTTTGTGATTGTAAATTGTAATTTTTAAGAGATGTTTGTAAATAGTATAGTTATTAAATTACATTTGATCGCTATTTTTGTAACTTCAATTTCTCTTCTTATAACCACTATTTTTTGAGTATTTTTAGGAATTTATTTAACCTTTAAATAAAAGGTATCAATGTAAAAAATAAGAAATACAAAAAGAAAATCTGGGGTGGGATTGTTATAAGTTAATTGTGACGTTTTTAGACTTATCCCGAAATTTCACTTTTTTAGATATCTACAATAACCTTACCTGAAAACAATCAAATACCACTTTTTTTTTTCAGTTCTATCAATAAGTGTATGGTATCGAACTTTAGATACTCAAATTTCCTATAAAATGAGACCAAAACCAGGTTTGTGAGACGAATAGTTTTGATTTTATAGAGGAAAAACTACGATTTTTTGCTGAAAATCGCTATTTTTCTGAACTTTGACCTCAATGAGGCGGGTGTTAATATAATCGGATTGAGCTAAAACTTGGCCAATCTCATTTTTTAGTCTATTGGCACATTTTAGGGGGGTGAGACCTAAGAATTTCGAAAGTTGATTTTTTGTAACCACCCTAATAGTGCAGTCCTTTAAAAACAACCCACTCCAAATTGTACCCTAAAAACAACCCATTGAGATTTTTTAATTAAATAATTAAAATAATTTTACCATCTCATATACCCTGTCCTTCTATATGCCCTTTAGAGTGTCAGGGGTGTAAAAACTGGTCAAAGAACGGTTTATTTACTTATTTTTTAAACAAGCTGAGAAAGTGTAGATTTTTTACAAAAAATGTGCTTCAGATTTAGAGATTTTGTAAAAATGTATGTTATAAAGACTTAAGAGCCTTTTTCGCTCGTTTTTATGTTATCCCATTACTATGAGAATAAAATATTAAAGTTTTAGCTCAGTCCGCCAATTAGCGTCCTTCTAGGAAAAAGTGGGTTTTTTTCAAATTCTTACTTAATCGGCTGCCAATTTGTAATGGATAGTTAGAATTAAAAATGCTTAGCACTAAAATGTTAGGGAGGATGAGCCGCTGGTACAGTTTTTTGTTCGATTTAATTATCCTTTTTATTAAGCTTTTAATGAAGAAAATATGAAACAGTGGGTTGTTTGTAAAGGACAGCACTATACCTATAGGTAAGCATCACAATTTAAGCGGACTACAACCTAGAAAACAGTGGACGGGAATATTGGATTGCCCCCTTATCTGTGATCTACTTAATCGAAGGTCCACTTTTTAATTCACGCCATCTATTGATTCCATTATCCCGATAGCTTTCGTGTTGACGCGTTGTTTGGTTGGGTGGGAGCATTGTTTGACCACTCATTTTGATGAGAAGATAGAAATAGATTCGGCCCGGAGCTCCATCGCATGATGGTTTTGTTTGTATTAGTAGATTGTATGGGTATAATGTATATCAATCAGTTTAATTTACGATCAATAAATGAAGGGTTACACAAGTATGTTTACTAGTTAATGCGTTTCTATTGTGGAAATTAAGCAGTTTTATTGTTTTAACACTAGAAGCTCCAAAGGGGTCATTTTCACACTTTTTAGACTTTATTGCGTTGTAGCTCTTCATATAATGGATTGTCAAGTTTTACACTCAACGAGTCAATATAGAAAAATTCCAATGCTTTTTTATTTCATTTACTTATTTTTATAATCAATGAGCTAAAAGAACAACCAAAAGGGTATTTTGACCCAAGATGTAAAATCTTCTAAAAAAAAAACATTATTTTTTGTTTCACGTTTCTATAGAAAATGCGTGGTGCCCCTTGCATAAATATGCCGGAAACACATTGAGTTGTTAAATGATAAAGAAAAATATTAAAATCTCAAAATAAAAAATATCAAAAGCACTTAGAGCTGAAACACTTGCAATCAACAAGTTTATACTCTCACTTCTGAAATAATTTAGTACAAATGCTGATGGAAAAGTGTCACTTTTGCATTTTAAATTAATGGAATGATGTATTAGAATAAGTGTTTTTAAAGAACTTTTATGCACAAAAAACCCTTTCATATCATTTAATTAAGGTTTATTTAAGAAGGTTAAAATGACTCCGATTGGCTGTTTAAAGGTAAGCCCAAATATTGACTCTTCTAGTGTTAATGGTGCATCTCCGACTGAGGGTGACCTCTTGAGGGAATTAATCTTTATTCCAATTTATTATTCATTATCAATAAATTTGCTCACTTTTCTTAAAGCATCACTATCGTGTGGTATCTATCAAATAAAATAATAAGCAATCATACTAATTTTTTATTGACATCAAATAATAAACCCAGGTAGACTGAAGATTATCTGCTTTCAACTCCAAAAGGGGTATATGTATAGATTTAATAGTAGATATGTTACGGGCAAAGTGAATAATTGGGCATTATTAATAATGCCCAGAGTGGAAGCGGGCAAAGCCATAAATTTTATTGATAAATGCCATTGAATTTATCACATTGCCCTCCTCCACTTCGGGCATTATTAATAATGCCCGATTAATCACATTGCCCGTAACAGATATATCAATTTAGATATACGTACTTAAAACCAACACATCACCCACCGCAACCTATTTAATTTAAAAAGACAAGTATTATATTTAGAAATCTATTGTTATCAATTTTAAATCCACAAAAGAAGTAAAAAAAAGGTCAAACCCTTTAAAAATTTAGACTCTCAAAAGATGTGTAAACTTATTCTCAAATAAGTAGTTAAATATTTAGTTAAAAGGCACTTATTTATCGATCTTGTTTGCTTATTTATTTTCATAATAATTTCCACGCTCTCATTTCCTTTTTATAGCGCTTTCGACTCATAATATTTAAGAACAGTATGAAATTTAAGAACTTCCTTTAAACCTTATAGCTTCAAAATCCATGCACAACGATATTGTCTCAAACGGAACTGCTTTCGATACCATCAGAATACCATAAAACCCATATCATAACTCTGACACTTTCTATGTAGTAACATCTTCCTCCTCAGACCACCTCATCACCGTTGACTCTTTTTACAACTCACGACTCAAAATCAAACTCATTTCTAACTCCTTTAAACACTAGTGTCCCAAGTCTCCACTTGGGTCCAAGGACACGATCCATAAGAGGTGAATCCGTTCTCCGGTAAAGAGTTGAGAGCCCATCCAATATTCAGAAGCATCATCCCTGGATGCCAGTAAACTGCTGATTATAAACAGAAATAGTCTGGGTGTGTTTCCTTCTCAGCCCGAGATCGATGAGTATGAATAAAGGATATCCAAGGACGAAACGAGATTGTAATACTTGCCACGTTTCTTTGGGATTATGTAAAGGGTTATTGTTGACCCCCTCCCTGCGTGAGGTGCTATAATATTGCTTTGCTCTGTAATTATAATGCTACCAGTTGAAATGAGAGGTAAATGTCAAAATGAGTAGGTATGTCATAAGGTTCTTTTCATTCGTTTGAATTTCGAAATGATCTAGACATTTTTCAATTGTTTAGTTGTTTTATGCTTCATATGCATTAATGTTATGATTTAATAACTACCTTTTTTAACATTTAATGTGCATGAATTTTATTTCTTTTATGCTTATTTCACGACTAGATGGAACTGTAAGTTAACTAGGAGAAAGGAAATATATTCATCATTCCTTCCCAGAAAAATTAAATGAATCATTTTAACTTTAACATATGTGATAGATTGGTGTTCATCAGGTACCGTAAAATAAAATGTAAGGAATGTTCGAGTGTAACTGAGTGCTTTGAGAAACGTAGTTAAGGTTCCCTAAGGTTCTCTTTGTTTTCTGCCAAGCCAAAATAAATAAATTCTATTCTACCTTTATAAATTAATAGATTGATTCATCTTCTACCATAGAAGAACGGTTTCAGATGAAAATAATGTAGTTTGCGTTTATCTAAAAATTATAATAAACAACTTTTAGCATGGAAAAGAGGGTCGTTGGTGGGGCACATATATCTGTCATCCATGAAAATTTCGCAATACATTTTTATAAGTTTAGAGGACAATGATGGTTCATGAAAAATAAATTTAACTTGGGGATAAAGAATTCTACGTGGTCCCCTTAATGTAAAAAAGGGATTGTTTATGATGATCTACACTACACACACGTCCATGTTGTAACTATATCTTCTTAAAGAAGGGCATTATTTTTTCTACCACCACAATCCATATTTGCGCCCTCAAAACCCTAAGGGGGGAGTACCCCCTTCCAACCATCAATTCATGTCCTTTCATGCACCAGATCCAGAAGACAACTCATTACGCTCGCTGTCTTCCTCCACAGAGATTGCTCTCTATCGATTATTCGATGCTGCCGGAGCAAAAAGACGCCGCGGCCACTTTGTTCCAAACAAAAGCCCTGTGTAATCAAGTGGCGCTAAATTTCGCCCCGGATTGACTGAGCGAAGGTTTAATTCGCCTTTCCGTTTCATCGGATGCACGTGGTGCGGAGGGACTAGTAAATAAATGGATCGTTGTATTGTATGTGAGTGTGAAGGCTTCGTGATTGTTTCTTCGTCTTGCCTCTTTCAGGAGTAATTTTGTGAGATGTAATAAGTTTGGAAATGCAGGTGCTGTTGATTTTGGAAGTGATGGGTGTTTACATGAATAAATAATCAATTGAAATGTTTTATTGAAGAAACAAAACGGATAATTTGTTTATTAGACGTTACAGCATGAAAGGGATATGGGGAAAAATTATGGTAATATATTATTTGTAATGAAATTAAAGTTAGTGTGAAGTATAGTTTCTTTCTTTAGAGGTTAAATCGAAATCCGGCGACGAGAGTTTGAGGGGTTATCATTTATTTTCTTTTATCTCCATATTGAAAGGCTTTCTCTTAAGAGTAATTTGGAGGGTTTAAAAAGTTCAGATTTGTCGGTGTCCCATTAAGTATGAAAGTAGTAATACTTATGTGATCAGGACATCTAAGGAGCATAACTTTTAATGGCAAAGAAAACTTTTGTTTCCTGCCCTTGTTCCCTCCCAGCTACCCCTGCTCACCTTCTTGTTTGTATTGGTACCACTCCAGACCAATTGTCGGAAAGGGTTTGCAGGAAAGGGTTTTCAATATGTTACGGCAGCATGATGTCTTGGACCTGGTGTAGGCCTTCCTACGTGGAATAAGTCCTACCTACCTGATACTTATGTACAAAATATCCATGGAAATCAATTGAAAGGGGGTAGAGTGTCGATTAAAAGGTCTCATTGGGAATAACTGAAGAATGAGCTATTAGCATCCAAACAAAATAAAAGTGGAAAGTCCCTATTTTTTTTTAATTTTATAAATATCAGTTGTAAAATTGCTTAAATTTTTATAGATAATTTAAATTTAAACATTCATCATGATTTTAAAATACATCTAGGCATTTCTTGTGTAAAACTTTCTGACTGAACTTATTTTCTAAAGGTGTAATAGAGAATTTTCAATCACACGACTCGGACCTAACAACGGCCGTAGCAACAGAAGAAGTTACAGTTTTTTGCCCTACAGAGGTTAACAGTTACTGAAAACGACTGGCCGCGGAATTCTTCTATTGGAGCATTTGCAATCACGTGATCCCATACCTAAAAACCGCCTTAGCAACAGATAAACAACGGCCTTAGCAACAGTTAAAAGCCCTACAGAAGATACACAGTTAAAAGAAAATAACTGGTTGTGATGTCACCTGAAAACACTCTATTATAGAATGCGTATTACACTGATTAAAAATTTAATCTGGTTAAAAAATTTAGTTCTCATTTTGAAATGCACATTATGAGCTACTATATAGAAGGGGTTCCCAAACTTTCCCAAGTCGCGCCATCCTTTGAAGAACTAAAACTTTCTCCTGGCACCGCTGTCAAATAGTATTATTATTGCGTGTATTATTTTTTATATTTTATATGCTAATTTACCAGATCATTTTGAAGACTTTTCTTTCCTGTACTAAAATCTATTTCATGCTATCCAGCTTAACTACTTTTAGCTGGAGTTTTTCCTAAGACCAAAGAATATTTTTCTAATTTAAAGACCTAAAATTATTCCAATTTACAGGACAAAACACACTACTTAAGAACAAAAAAAGGCTATGTTTTTCAGATAATAAAATTTGTTTGATCTGGGCATGGAAAAGACCAAACATCATTTTTCTAAGGGTTGCATAACATCATAAGATTAAGATCCTTTGTTTCTTTGAGGTTTTTGGTAACCGTACTGTATTAGACGGCGAACTCCCGCTCCTTAAGCCCATCTTTCCGAATTACGATGGTGCTGATAACATGTCTGTTTACTCTGAAGTTGATGATGTGATTACGGAACCCAAACCTCCTCGTATACAACCTGTGATCATGCCCTTACCCACAAACTCTTCGCTGTTTGTTGCCGATCTGAAAAAACTTGTCCCTGACTTATCTGCTAAAATCCGAGGTCCAAACTTGTATCTATATGTAAACTCTGAAAATGAACATAGAGTGTTGACTTCCACTTTGGATAAAAGGGAATCTCCGTACTTTTTCCGTGTTCCACGTGACAAAAAACCGGTAAAAGCCGTAATCAGGGGTCTACCGATCAATGCTGATAAAAGCGTGATCAAAACTGACTTGTGCGATAAAGGTTTCGAGGTTCTTGAGATAAACCAAATGCGCAGCACTACAAATAAATCATTTATGCCTCTATTCCAGGTGCACATTGCCAGGTGTGAGGGCGCTAGGGACATATTTAATGTCTACGAGATAGACAACTTAATCGTTAGCGTTGTGCCATATGTTAAGAGGAAAGGTGTTCCTCAGTGCTATCGTTGTCAGGGTTTTAACCACTCCTCCCACAACTGCGCCATGCCAATAAAATGTGTTTTTTGTGCTGGGGCACACAATGTCGGAAACTGTGACAAAAAGGGTACTGATGCTAAACCAACGTGTGCAAACTGTAAGGGTGATCATTGTGCTAACTGGGTAGGGTGCGAAATGTTTCCTAAACCAAAAAATCAAAAACGAAATCAAAAACAGACTGGAAAACCAAACCAAAAACAAACTGAAAATACTCAACCAAAAACCTTCACGTCCAAAAAAGCTGACCCTGGTATTGCGTACTCTGATATACTTAAAAAGGTACAAAATGCTCCAAATCAAACTCCACCTGCATCAATCACTGCTGATATGTCTGATGTACTTAAAAATATGAGTCTTTTCATAAGGTTTTCTAACATCCTCACAGGTATTTTCGGTTCCACTGAAAAGTTTGAGGAACGAATCTCCAAGGCTGAAAATGCCAGCTCACAAAACGACAAGTTATTTGCTTTACTGGGCCAATATTAGCTCGTGTATATCTAATATTAAAGGTCTGAAACTAGTGTACTGGAACGCTAACGGTTTACGAAACAAAATGAACGAACTGCGTGTGTTTGTGAATAAACATTCCCCTGATATAGTATGTGTACAGGAAACATTTTTTGGTAGAAATGATAGTCCAAAAATGCCCAACTATGTGCTGTATAGTAACCCTCGTGTTGGTTGGAAAGGAGGGACAGCAATCTTCGTTAAAAACTGTGTTTCGCATCATGTTCACTCGTTCACTAATCTGCCGCCTTTTAGGTTTATTGATGCAACAGCTATAACTGTTATGGGTCCTACTGGTGCCCTACTTATTGCCTCGGTCTATGTAAAACCAGGTTCTGATCGCATGTTTACGCTAGATTTCGAAACCCTACTGTGTTTGGGCAGGGAAGCCCTGCTTGTGGGAGATTTTAATGCACACCACCGTCAGTGGAACTGCAGATCCACAAACGTGCAAGGTAAAAGGCTGCTAAATTTTGCGAAAGCCGCGGAACTTGATATTTTAGCGCCTGATTCTCCAACACACTTCCACTACGATGGCAGCCCGTCCATTATTGATCTTCTAGTAAAAAGGGAGTTTCCGTATGATCTAAAACTCACGTCCGTAGCGGAATTATCTAGTGATCACAACCCTGTGATTGTGGAAACCATGTTCTCGGTGCCTAAACCGGAACCCTTTTTCCGCCCAAATTGGGAAAAATTTACTGAACAGTTGAGTAATGTTGATTTTCCTGCTGTAATGCCTGAAACTGAACACGACTTAGATGTACTTGTGAAAAATACAGTGTCTAACATAATGACTATAAGGGAAAATACAGGTAGATATGTTCCCTCTACGCAAGCAAATACCTTGCCCATGTCTCTACGTCCTCTACTTAGAGCTAAGAACCTGGCCAGAAAAACGTGGCAGGATACCAGGTCGCCTAGAGATAAGACAAAACTCAACAGGTTACAAGCCGAATTCAGGCTGGCGCTAAACAAATTTAGGGAACGCAAATTTAGGGAGGAAATGGAGGCCCTAAATCCTCAAGATAACTCACTGTGGAAGGTAATAAAATACCGACGTGCCAAAAACAAGAAAACGACTATCCCAGTGTTGTCAAAAAATAATAGTACTGCTTTTACTGTGTCGGAAAAAGCCGAAATGCTAGCTGATAGCTTGGAGGCTCAATTTTGCGAAAATGAAAATGGTGATGCTGATTTTGAAAATGAGGTAAACACACGTGTACTATCAAAACTATCTGAAACGCACATTGAAGAAATCCCTCAAGCGTATCCCTCAGAGGTAATTGCGTATATCAAAAACTCTAAAATAAAAAAGAGTCCAGGAGGTGATCAACTGACAAACGAAATACTTAAACATTTGCCTATGAAAATGATATTCATAATAACTATGCTCGTAAACAAGGTGTTTAAACTAAAGGTTTTTCCTACAGAATGGAAACAAGCAGTAATTGTGCCTCTGTTAAAACCAAATAAGAACCCTGCTGACCCGGTAAGCTACCGTCCCATTAGCTTACTTCCCTCTCTTGCCAAGCTAACGGAAAGTCTGTTGGTCAAAAGACTCCTTGTTCATGTTAACCCTATAATGGCTCCCGAACAATTCGGTTTTCGTCCCAAGTTATCTACTCAACACCAACTCTTAAGGGTGGTAGAACATATTCATGATGGGTTCCTCGCCAGACGATCCACTGGCGGGGTCCTCTTAGATGTAGCTAAGGCATTTGATAGAGTATGGATAAATGGAGTACTTTACAAACTATTACAAGCCAATACACCCCACTGCTTTGTGAAACTCATTCATTCGTACTTGACAAATCGTACTTTCAGAGTGAGAGTGAACAATCATCTTTCCTCACCTAGGGTAATACGCGCTGGAACGCCGCAAGGCTCAGTGCTGGGTCCGCACCTATTCAATATCTATGTGAATGACATACCCAAGCAGCCGCTGGTGCAGCTTTGTCTATATGCTGATGATACGGCACTGCTGGCTCAGGATAAGGATCCTAATAAAGTTGTAAAACAACTAAATGATGCTCTTTCTGAAATTAGCATCTGGTTAAAACACTGGAAGATAGATATCAATGTAAGTAAATCTCAATCAATCCTGTTCTCGCATAACAGACAACTCCCCCCTCCCCCTGTGCTGAACAATACACTAATACCTTGGACTAACGAAGTACTTTATTTAGGCGTCACACTGGACAGGCGATTAACCTGGGCCAAGCACATAAAAAACACTAAAGACAAATTTGGAGTTGGAGTCAGAGAACTGTTTCCCCTCTTAAATGGTAGATCCCATGTGTCAATCAATACCAAACTGATGGCATATAGATCTGTGTTAAGACCAGTTCTCTCCTATGCTTGTTGTGTATGGGGCCAAGCGGCCAAGACCTCTTTCAACAAACTAGAAGCCTCACAAATGAGGGTTCTCAGGCTAATACTCAACGCACCATACTACTATCGAAATATTGCTATACGTAGGGACCTTGATGTACCCACTCTTAGGGACTTCTTCTCTAAACTTGCGGTGAAATTCTTTGCTAATGTAGAAAGCAGCGAAAATAGCTGTGTACAAAACATCAAAAACTATGACCCCCGATTCGCGCGGTACAAAAAACGCCCTAGAGCTCTTCTGCGGGAGATTTTGTATGCTACTACTGAGTAGCAAATGATTTGCATGTGATTGACCAATCTCATGCCCTACTGCTGCTCCCATACCTACATAAAAGCGAGGTCGAGCTAGCAGCTCTGTCTCTCTCCTCTCAGCTCTGTATCTACAGCTCGGTGGACTCATCAGTCCTTTATGCCTTTAAAAGCGAGGTGGAGCTAGTAGTCCCTACCTATCCTCTTATATTTTAGTTATACCATGCTTTGCATCTAACCCTTCTGTTTTAGGCAAAACAAATCTGCCAGTTATACCGGAGATAGAAGGCCCTTCGGGCCTAGGTGCTCCATCGTGTTCCCCCCTCTTCTTCTTCTTTGAGTAAAGAGGAAAATTTAAGAATAATAGCCGCTTTTTTCCTTGCCCCAGGAATGTTTCTCATTAAGGTATATAGCACAAGCGAATCCTGTTGCTCTCTGAATCGTAAATGGGTCATTCTCCGCAAAAAGCAAAAAACAGTGTCCCAGAAAGGTTTTAACCCTTATTTTTCATTTAAATATTACTTATTATTTTTAAGTTTAATTTACAGTATTAGTGTTTATCTTAAACATTCCAATTAGTTTTTTCATGACACAAAATTATGCGTAAGAAATGAGTTTAATGATTTTGGGTTTGTCTGTCCCCATTTAAACATTTTTCATGATTTTATCTATTTATTTTACCTTTATTTTTTTACTCTAAATTTTAAACAAAAAATGTTTACATAAACTTATATTCCCCGTTGACAAGCTGTCTAGTGAATAGAGAAAATTGGAAAAGCTTTTCTGTGAAAAGTCCAGTTTTCCAGGTGTGTCTCACAACGAAGTCCCATCCGTCGACAAATTGTATCGTTAAACCTCATGAAAGCTCAAGAAACAGAAGCGAGTGCAAACATAAGGGGATTCAGTATTATACTAGACAGCAATTTAAGTTGACCCTATGACGTCACTAACAAACAAAGTAGTTCCCATCGAGGTGTCTGATTTTTGAGTAAAATGAAGAACGTCAATTTAAAAATATGATTATTTTGTTAAACCCATGTATCGTACATACATTGTATAGTGCACTTCAATCACGATTTGCGTACCGAAACTCCTCCTAGCAACCCAACAGGCTTTGTGTTTACCGATTCCTCCTTCCGCATTTGTGACGTACTGGGTTCAAGAAACGTTGCTGTCGAGTATAATAGTTCAGCTTATTGAATTGTTTGGTGAGGTGTTAGATCAATTACCTTTTTAACGTCATCAAATTATTTGATGTAAATGTGAAAAAAGAGTAATGGTAAATATCATAGCGTCACGTCCGTGGACACTGTTTTCCCACTGAGTTGATGAAAACTTACAAAAAAAAAAGTTATAAAACTATTTTCACTTTGCGACTAAAGTGAGCTTATAACTGTAACATCATCATGGACTGGACTAAAAACTGCATAATTTAATTGTATAATATTTGTAGTTTCGGGTGTCCACGGAAGTGAATACTCATTAACGTTTTTATTCCAGTACTTAAGACTTATCTTTACAATGTTGGTTTTAAATAACTCTGACTTGCACTAACTAAACCTATAGGAAAAGTGACAAGTATCTGTAAAGACATGCAGTAAAACCTCATTATTTATGCGGCTCTTGTTTTTTCGGATCACTCTAATCCCATTTGAATAATAAATATTCCTCTATGATCTGGAAACATGTTATTTTACAATGTAAAGTGCTTGCTTTAATCTAATTCAACATCAAAATAAATAAAATCTAAAAACAATTTTGAGGATTTGAAATTTTGAGGAGAATGATATGCGGAGATTGATAAAGATACATAGAGATTGTATTCTCAACAATACATTTTGAATGCTGTTTATTCTTAATTTCCGCCTTGTATACTTTAATCTTTGATGTAATGAGATTTCTGAAATATAACTTTGTCCAGATATGAAGTAAAAAAGGTTTTTGCATTTGGAATTGAATAATTTTTAGATGTTTTAAAATTTCTTAATATTCAATCCTAAGATCCTCGTGGTACTTTTGAAGTCCCCTTAGGGCACCCACTTTGAGCACCACTACATTTATACATTTTAATGTTAAGAAGTTCTTCCGATTACAGGATATTTCAATTTTTGATCTTTTTTCCAATTTCCAAGCGAGTGTTTTTTGTTCCATCCTATAGTAGTAAAAAAATTGAGAGATATAAATGAGTTTTTTCATCATTACTCAAACATGCGGGATAACCAATTTTCAAACATAGAGGAATAAAAATCTCGAAATGGTAAGATGAAAGAGTTAGATCGGACTTTGATTTAGGAACCGCTGATCTAAAATCTAAAAAAAACCTTCCACATCTCTTTTCGTTCTAAAAGAAAAGCAGACGTTTTGATTTGTTGGCCTTGTTTATTCAGAATAATAAGTATAAGGGCTATCATCTCCGATATCCGATCTTTCTCCCAGTTTTAAATTTTCAGAACCTTCACTTCTGTCCCTGGAACGTTGCCAAAATGGGAGTTAATCCTGATGCGATGAAAATATGCCTCCCAGATATCGCCTTTTAAAGGAAGAGCGAAATTCGACTTTTCCATTATGCATAAAAAATTGTTCTTTTAGCATTTTTTTTTTGGTTCATTTCACTCTTTTTTAATGTGTTTTTCTCCTCGAAGAAGACAAAAGGTTTTTCGAACTGCGAAAACTCAAAACGATTTTCATTACCTGGGGTGGACACCCCCTTTTCCTCTGGGAAGGTGCTTAACGCGGAACAGATAAGGGGCTACTTGGGGGGAATTTAATCAGACGTGAAATGTCTGAGGGGGTAATAATCACGATGAAGAAGTTCGCCATTTTTTTTAGATTGCATTTAATAGAGTTTTGAAAATTCTGCTCTGAAAAGTGCTTGGTTTTTACATAAATTATGAACTGGTTAAGGTAGTAAAACTGATATTCAATGCCATAGATTTTAAATGCTTGATCAAAATAATTCAATAATATTATAATCTTTGCATTATAATGTGGGTAGATAATTTCTTATGTAGAATTTATTAAGCTACTTTGAATGCTGCGCAAAAGCAACCTAAAGCTATATTTTTCGAATAAAGTATTAATTTTTTGGAGATAATTGTTAAATATTAGTGATGATAATTTTTTTTGAATTAGTTGTATGAAAAAAAAATTTAACGTTGATTATTATAATCATGATTTAAATTATTTTACACTTTTTATAACATTTAAATTAGTTGGGTAGTAATAATACTTCTTCAAAAATTTTCTTTTAGAAAAAATAAACTATTTTTGTTAAACGAATTTAGTTAGAGAGTGGGGCATTTTTCATTAACATTTATCGTAACAATTTTGGGTCACGTTTCAACCTTTTAAACAAAATCAAAAGACTGTCAAAGTTTTTAAAACATCAAATTAACAATCATAAGAAAAAGAAAGAATCATTGAAAGAAAAACCTTCATGCTACAAAATGTATCGCTTTATCCAAAAGTTAAATTGATATGGCATTCAAATGTTTTGAACAAGGCGGACGCTTTATAATTATATTTAAATTTCTGAATGATTAAACTTTTTATCTTTTTGTTAAAAGGTATTCTATATATTAAGATGTTATTAAAAAGATGAAATAGAATGGTAGTTAAAATATTTGTCCTTAGCTCAATATTTTCAAATTACACTCTTTTGTTCTAAACTAGTCATGAAAAAGGTTTCAAACAAATGTTCCTTTTAAATACGTTGATTCGTAGATGGTTCATATATAACTTTACGCTTTTACATGATTAGGGAGCTACCGCCCCCTGCTCGCTATCGTATCCAACCCCCGTAAACTGCTTATGCAGGTCCTTTTGGATCGCTCTTCGCAACCCTCACAAAATCCAGCTTCCCATACACTTGCTTTCTTTATAAAACATGCGACAGAATAATGTTTCTAATTGAAGAATATTAGAATATATCGATAATAACTTATAGTTTGAAACCCGTGTTCAAAGATCAGAAAATTTTTATCTATAAACTCCAGTTTGTCAAAAGTCTGGTCTTGAGCTCAAATAATTTTCAGAACAAATGCAAATTAAATACAACTGCATGAATAACGTTCTCACAAAAGTTAGAATATTTATTAACTCTAACTTATCAATAATTTAATCAAAATATTTTCCTTAAAAACTAACCATAAAGTCTACTAATAACTATTGATAAAATAACATAAACCAATGAATATTTTAAATTTAATATTGTTACCATGTGTTTTATCATTCATATTTTTATTTTAACCCAGACTTGCTAACAACACATTTTTAAACCATTGAAAATAATAAGAAACAAAACCAACATGTTCAATGTTTACAATTAATTTCTGTTATCAGACTAAAAATTATAAGTTTTAGACAAAATGTGTGAAATTTTAGTATTAAATAGCGTATCTGTAAATTTTTAGAATACTTTTACCAGTCTTTGAATGATATTTAATTTTGAAAGTACTTTAATGTACATTTTTAAAACGTGAATAAAAATTGTTTCATCTTAAAATATGGCGTCAATTGGTCTTTGTGATTGGGTGTGAATTAAGTTGTTTGACAGTAGTTGCTTTGTAACTGCGACCTTATCCGTAATAAATATTTAATAAATAATGGAACATCCTCAAATGAATCCGGACATTTTGATACCAAAAATTTGTTACACGGATCAGTAAATAAAAAGCTTTTCCCTGGAAACCGTTCACCAAAAACTTTGTTTAGAATAGAGAGATTTACAAACATGCATTCATTAAAACAAATACAATAATTATAAATGAGACTACCAATCCAACTTGAAATGCCACCCAAGTTCCATGCACTATTCATAACACCTTCCCATAACGTCAAAAATGCTACTCTACATTCGAAACGACACGAATGACATAAACCCGTGTCAAAAATCACGACCACTCCAGTTTATTGGATTTCAGTTCCACCATCTCCTATGTATATCTCGTAAAACACCCGGGTTTATGGATAACAAAACGAGAATCACTAGTCACTAATCATCGCACTCAGCTGCGATGGTCCTCCTAATCCTTTTCCATTACATTTGAACTCCCCATAAAAAAAGCACGAGTGCTTTAGGTTCCCTTAAGCGGTTCCCTTTTTTGAGAGTGCTTCCATAAATTTCTTCGCTCTCTGAATGGAAGATCAAAATGAGTGGAGCAATATGGAGTGTTTATTTTATTTTGGTTTGGAAATTTTTAAACGCTGATGGAGACTTAAATATAATAAGGGGGGTGATTTTAAAGCATTTGAGGATGTTATCATGATTTGTGACGGTGATGGAGAAACATTATCTGATTGACTGGAGAATTTAGTAGTAATAATAAGTTTTGAATCTCCAAATGTTAATTTCATTGTAACTTAATTTCTCTACAGATTCTTGGTTAATCTTCTTCAAATTTTCAGATTTCATTGGTCGAAAAATGAAATAAATAAAATCTCAAACGATAAAAAAACTTTGTGGGTTAAGTATGTCCTTTCTCACCATCGTTGGTAAACGTTCTTGAATTCTTTGTTTTGGAATTATCTTTCAATTCAAGGAAATTAATTTCTTTGGTTAACTGTTCAAGATATCTTATAGTGTTTTTCTTCTTTTTTTGCATTCTTACTCAATATAAACTATAAATCTTAAGAAAAAGATTAATTTGTTAAAAAAGAAATAATGCACATTTTATTACTTTACAATTTATTTGAATTTAGGATAAGTAAATCTCATAAAATATGTTATGGGCGCCGGCCTTTGTGCCTTTTATCTGTGTTCGTTTTTTGCACGTTTATGACTTTTAACATGATATATTATCTTTGATTATCTTATTTTGCCATAGTATTTAAATTTTATAATTCGGTAATTCATTCATTGATATTGCGTTGACTCCTATAAACAAGAGTCAATATTGTGAACATCTAATGATGATGACAAGGTTACCTTCATAATTCATATGCAATGAAAAATGGCTATAAAATTTTAAGACTAAATATATTTTTTACAAATGTTAGCATATATTATCACAAGAAAAAATGTATAAAAATTATAATGTACGATTTTGGTTAAAATATATTATTTGAATTGTATGTCCTTTTCGAGATTCTTTCAATATTTGTTAAAATAAGTAACCAAAAATGGTGACCTTATCTAAATACCCAATGTTTCAATGCCAAACACCACCACCAAAAAAAGATACTCGTAATATCTGATCTAATTAGGCATCCATTTTAACATAACAGAAACACAGAAAACACACCTGAAATAATTTCCCGTGGAATTACAGCCTTATTTTTATAGAGAGAAAATGCATTCATTTGCAAAGAAGTCAAACGGCATCTCACTAATCCCTCATCGAAAGCATCCCCCATCTTTTTGGGCAGAACCAAATTTATTCGCATCCTGCATTTGGCATCCTCAACAGCAAGTGTCACATAGCGCTGTTCCCAAAGCGTGGCTTTTGTCACGCATTAATGGGATGGTCCCCGATTGTTTGTGAAAGCCGTGACAGAATGTGCTTACGAACAACTCAATTGTCAGAAACCCCCTCCCTAAATCCCGGGAACTGTTTGGAATCGAATGCATCGATTTGTGGCAAGTAGTTGGCTAACAGAATGGCATGATGATGATTCTCGTCGTTAGTGGGTGGTGGGCACTGAAAGGCTTTTAAGTGGTACTGAAAGGTCTTTAGGTGGCGAAATATGTAGTAAGACATGAATGTGGGGTTATCCTTTTAAATCGTGGAATTGGTTTTATGATAAGATTATAAATGTAAGTTTTACTTCAAACTAATTTTAATCTGATTTATATTTTACTTTTGAAATGTAAATTTTATTTCATAATGTATTTATTTTATATTTCCTTGCATAATGGCGGTCAAAATGTTGGCGTGACTAGAGAGGCCCACAAAATAGAATAAGAAATTTTGGTTCAACGCTTTTTGTTGTTTTACTAGGGTACTACATTAGGGTCTTATTTTAATTCCGTGCACTCTACTGTCTGTTAGCTATGCCATAGAAAATGGTGGGGACTTGAGTTATCCTTAAATAAGTAATAATATAGAGGCATTTAAAAATATCCTTATCCCCTACAAAACTCTTTAGTGTAATATTAATAAGATTATTTTAAATACAATAAATGTAGGGTTGTGAAGTAAAATTAAAAGTAAATGAAGGCTCATATTTAATGAAGTGCAGCTTTTTTATAATGATGGAACCTTTTCAGTTACAGGGGATTTCACTGTGCATAATGTTAATGTTTCCCAATCACAGCTAAAGTTACATCACAGTTATAGTGCCGGTGCCCTATATTCGTGTTTTTCTCTCTGTCCTCTTAACACTCATTAAACTTTTAACGGCATTACTGGGAAACTTTGCTTTACAACACTGCAAACCAACTTTTCAAAAAAAAAAATTCCAAATAGGTATCATCAGCCCACATTTCAAAACCGAGAGCATTTCAAACAACACATTATCCCGACTCCTCATCAAGAATTTTCTCCCATCTTCGCACGAATACCGAATTAAAATTACCGAAGAACGACGAACAACTAGTTCCGCTAATTCTAGCACATACATAGGCCTTCTCGCGAGACACGTGCATTCGCATCCTTACAAAGTAATGCCGAAACAAGAGCGAATGCTCTTAACATCGATATTCGTATCGATTTTGCACTTTCGCTCCGCTGCGGAATTCAATTTATCCGCTGGAGGGATATTGGTCGTCCCGATGCTCGCTGGGATGGAGGATATTTCGGCTGTTTGTTACGAGTGTTAGTTTCCCCATGTGGATATGGCGTGTTATGCTGTTATGTCGGAGAGTGAAGTGTGTGACGGCGTTTTCGCCTCTGCAAAATTCTTGAATGAAATGTTTTAGTAGAGTTGTTGTAGGGGCTTCCAAACTATGCACTCCGAAGACCTACCTCAATGGAGATTTTTTTTTCCTTTTGCAATATTCCACTTTAGTAAAAAAAAATTAGAAGAGATAAGTTTTTTCTTAGGACTTTATTTCAGTTTGTTCCATGATTTGAAGGAATTTGCTTTTTAGTGAACATTTTTCTCACCAAGTTCAGACGCGTTAATGCGCCAAGTTGGCAGCGTATTTTAAAAGATAAATTACCATTTTTAAACTTACTTATTAACAAAGCTAAACAAGATTCAATATCGCCAAGGATCAGTAACCATGAACTTTGGCCTATTCTTTTTACTTTATTCATTCAGGTAGAAATGTAAGATTTGTAAAATAAGCTCTGTCGTTTCATTAAAAATAAAAGAACCAAAGTCAAAATACATAGAAATCCCCAGTAATCCCAATGTTGTTTTTGTGTTTCTTTTTCTTTCATGTTTTTGTGCAAGAACCTATTTATTTCGGGGGAATGGCCCAAATCTTCAAGGGAATGGTTCAAATATTTCGGGGGATGGTGTTCCCTCGCGTCCACCCCCAATCTCATGAATAATGCTTAAGTCAGCTATGTTAAACCGCTTCCAAATAAATCAGCCTCTGAAGCCAGTTCATTTCCTAAAAAAATTCCTTTTTTAAAATTACAATGTATAATTTACGGTCGGTACTGTAGAAAATTTGACAATGTTGTTTTTAGAAGGTTGCATCTTTAGACCGATTGAAAAGTCTTAGTTACGGATTTTTTTTTTTTCAGTAAGAAAAAATTAAATATAGCCCATATAGTTGTCTAAACACAGATACAATAAAACATCAAAATAAAGTTCTCAAAGAAAAAGTTTCGCTTGATTTAATCAGTGCATTTTTAATTTTGTTAGATTAAGTAAGATGGGGCACTTTAACTAGGACTAAGATTACAAGGAATTTAATGAGTACAGTATGTTATGCAATAAGAGTTAAAATGATACAACTTGCCCTTTACCCACAATACCAGCTCGGTACTTACGTATTATACCGTCGACCGTGACGCTGAATCCGAAAACGTTATCAGATCTCATTGACTTTACTATACCGTGCCGCTGAATTAGACGGCCGCTGAATGGTCGACGGGATAATACGTAAGTACCAAAAGCTCAATTAGATCAAAATATAAGAAGATCAAAGAGACTAATTGAACCTTTAAAAAAATCCCCTTTGGACTTTCTTTATACATTCTATATTTTTATATCATTAACATCAATAACCTACTTAGTATATAAAAAAGCGTAAGTCCACTAAACGTAGTTTGAGTAATAATTAAAGGTTTTTTGTTATGTCTTCTATGTTGTTCCAACGGAAATGACATTTTTCGGGCTGCTCTTAGGCCAATTACTGAACGTTTGACTTTACTGACCTAAAAAAACGCAAAATCCATGCGTATCTGGAATTTTATGATTTGGGACTTACACCGCTGCCATTCCAGACGTTAGTCCCACTTGGAACGCACTCATTCCAGATAATACCCCCATCTCTCTCCCCGGGTATAATAAACCCATCGAAGGTTCCAAAAACAACTGCAAAACAAACTCCGTATAATAAGTTAATTGCCGGTATCGAGGGCCGCATCCACTTAATTGTAGGTCAGAAAGACGAGGCTCCGATAAGAAAAATGCAATAAGAAATTCTCCGTCTAAGTGAAGTAAATTATGAAAGGGGTCCTCCCCCTGGCACGAGTCCACAGGAAAGACGCGGATGACCGTTGCTGGAAAGGGTCCAGCTCCCCTCTTCCTCCTCCTCCTCTTCACCTCCGCATCGGGCGGTTACAGTTAGGCTCTTCCCGTTTTTCGAATGCAAACGGAAACTTCCTGAGCCCTATGCTTTTGTTTGATGCGCGAAAAAAGAAAGAAGAGAAAAACGAAAATGCGAACTTTGGTGCTGATGTTGGAAAGAGCTTGTATACTGCTGCTATCTCGGACGGAGCCAAATGAGGTTTTGGATGTTGATGGTTTGGAATTATATACTGAAACTGGAGTTTGAAATTGTGTACCTAGAAGTCGCGGGAGTGAATGTTAAAAAAAAAAAGGAAGTTTGGGGTTGTTCGTGCGCTGCATTTAGAATCTGCTTTTTGTTAAATACATAAATACTTTAATCCAGTGGAATAGAAGTGTCCAAAATTTTAGCTGGCATGTGTTGGTTGCATTGGGAAGCAACTAGCTCTTTTGAGTCACAGTTACAGTAGTCTATTTAACGCACTAGGGAGAGATTATGAAGAAATTCTCAATGTTTTCAACAGAACTCTACCGTCTACAACACTAGTTTACTTTAAAATATTCGGATAAGTTGTTTTCAACATTCCAATAAGCCATTATACATATAAGCCATTAAGTAAGCAAACAAGTATTACTTCAAATAAATTTTAAGCGTTTCTCTGGGAAATCACAGATTTCAAAATATTTCTAAAATTTTTGTGGACTATACATAATATGCTATATTTTCATGATGGAAAATTCTTTTAATTTAATATGCCCGATAACTTTAGCATTTAAGACTTGAAAACTCCACTGGTATTGCATATAAATTTTCAGCAATATTATTCACAGTAAATTAATATTTGATTCATTCTTTAATTTGCAAAATGAGCAAGAGGGACACGAGTTATTTCCAGATTTTTCCAGTAGGAAATAACAGTAACTATAATAACTTTTGGGCAAAATTTGATAAAATTTTAGAAATTTCAGAGGCCATTTTGATATTTTAAATATTCTTCCCTTTATTTCAGATTTTAGACTATTAATGGCAGGTTAGGGTGGTCACGGTCACAAGGTGGTCAGGTCACAGGTGGTTTTTTTTTGCCTTCTGTTAGGTCTTACCCCCTAAAATGAGCCAATAGGCTAAAAAATGAGACTGACCAAGTTTCAGCTCAATCCGATAATTTTAACCCGTGCCTCATTGAGGTCAAAGTTTAGAAGAACATCGAATTTTAACAGAAAATCGTAGTTTTCGCCCCATAAAATAGGAACCATTTATCCCAGAAATCTGGTAAGGGTGTCACTTAATAGGAAATTTTATACACTGTAACTTTGATGTTATCTGATTTCATTTGCTAAAACTGATAGGGCGCTATGTAGCATTTTCATAGTGAAGGTCTTCGAAAGTGAATTTTCTTGCAAGAACCCTAAAACATTACGATGTCACAAAATGTCACACATGCTCTTGGTTTCAATAGATATTAAGTACGTTTTTGACCCCTTAAGTGAATTCTAGGGTTTGATTTAGAACTAGGTTTCGAAAAAAGGGAAAAGAAAGATTTTCTTTAGAAATTTTTAACACGTATTTTGGGACTGATAATGTGATTAAATACATTACTAAGAGCTTAATTTGATGGAAGACCAATGATATAGGGCATTAACCTTTTCCTATAACCCCTATAATCTAAGCGACAGAAGCGCTACACCATTAAGGGGTAAAAATACCCATTAAAGGGATAAAAAGAGCTAAATTCCAAATTTTTTTTCATAGTACCCTCTATATAGACGATAGATGTTTTTTGGTGTTAAAAATGATATTTGAGATTATATGTCTATGAAATTATAACAGAAGTATTAAAAATATTTGAAAAAAAAAAAACTATATTTATTTATGTTGTTTTTTCATCGTTCTTTAAAAGAAATTTTGTAAACATAACATTCTATAGCCTTTTGAGCTCCATTTTATCAAATAAATAAACGCGTTAAGTTGGATTCTGTTAACATGCAAGCAATAGTGGTAATTTGATTTTGTTCCTTTGGCGTAATGCCACAGTGTAAATTTTGGCATGCTGAGTTTGCACTCCAGGTTATTATATAGCTCAGTAGGTGGTACAGAGGGAGTATAAAGAGTTTAATCAAAACTTTAAATGGTTATAAAGTCACTTCATTGAAGGTAGAGGAGATTGATGCAGATTCATATAGGTGAGAGAAAGGTCCAAGTGAAATACTATCGGAAAATGTCGGTGAACCCTCTAATCACCCCTTGGAATCTCCAGCACTTAACACTTGGATTCTTTCTCATCCCATGAGCATCCCCATCCTCGTTGTTGATCAGCATGCGTTTTACAACCTTGGCGACACGTGGGCCCGATCCACGCCTGCGCTGGCGACGATTCCCCTCCTTGGCGACGTGGATCGATTTCTATCCATTCAGCGCTTCGTGACGTCAGAGAGAGGTGGGCGGGATTCGCCCTTCGTGGGTCGTTTGACGTCAATCGCGAAATTGACGCGATCCGAAAATTTCCGCGATGTTTGGAAACTAATTTTGCTGTGGGGGCAGTGTCTAACTTGTTTTTCACTTGGTTCGATGGCGCCTCTGCGGGATTCCTTTTTTTTTCGAGGGGTGGGGGGATCTCGATACGCCCAAAGATTTCATTTTTCTGCTCGACCACAGATAGCAAGGACGTTGGTTGAGGAATGTGGGAAGGAATGTTGTCGGGAGTTCGATGTACTCTTCCTAAATCATCTACTTCATCGAAATTTTTTCCTGAACTTTATTTTCGGACATGTGGTGAAGAATATTTTTCAAAGATGGAGAATCATTTTTCTATATGATAGAGATTCCCATTTGTTTGTGTATTCTGTAGCGTATTTATGTAGACTGGTTCGGGGATGGATATGAATTACTCCTTTAGTTTTAAAAAGAGTCACCAATCATTTTATTACAGTTCTTTAGTTTTAATCAAAAGGGAATCGCTCTTAGCACACAATAATTAAAACAACGATTAAAGACTGAATAAATTTTATGAATCTGTCTTGACTGAAGTACAGGAACCTTTCAATCAAATGACAATTTTATAAAAATTTATATTTAAGAGTCCATGAATCGGTATAAAAACGGAAATTGTGGTAAGAGAAGACACTTGTACATTTTCCATGTAAGCCATTTGGATTTTTCAAAATTTCGCTCTTCATTTATATGAGCACAGCAATTTTTTAAACATTAAAAATCTAAATATTTCTCCAAAAATGTAAATTTTGTGACATCATTGATATTTTACAAAAAGTTAAAATCATAATCATTTGGCTGATTTATATGTTGTCGAGATAAAGTTAAAAAAATTTAAGATAAAATATTTTTTTTAAAGTTTTTTGCTTAAAATATTCTTTAATACAATGGTTTCGAACCGATGGTCATGGGACCATAAGTGGAAGTGGTCCATGAGATGATCAAAAGCGGTGAGGTGCTACGACCCAGAAAAAAAGCAGAGGTCACAGAGAAGAAATTAAGATATCCGAGCGAGGCAGCCGATCGTGAATAAAAATAGTGCATCAAAAGACATAAAGGTCAAAAATGGTGAAGAGCAAAGGAATGCTTAAGAGCAATGAGATGAAGAGAAAACGGATATTGAACAGAAAAGGGATACCGAAAGAGGCTCAAGAGCAAAGAGATGTGGAAGATCAGAGAGAGGTTCAAGAGCTAGATTCTAAAGGGAAAAGAGTTACACAGGGGCTGGTCAGTGAAGGATGATAATTTAGGTTAAGTGGTGCATTAATTTCTTCAAGTTATAAAAAGTTCACGAGCGGTATAAACGTTTTCGTGAAGGCCGCACAAACATCCTAGATCATCCTCGAACTGGGCGCCATTGGAATAGATGATCGAAAATGCGACAAAACAACTGACCTCAAAAAATGGATCCCACGAGTATTTTAAACAGTTGTACGAACGCTCTGGAAGAAGTGTGTAGATGCAGGAGGAAATACGAGGGTTGTTTTTTTTTTCAACTTCCGTTTTGCTCCTGAAAAAAAAGTAGTAGGAATTTCGAAATAATTTTGGTACTGGTAGTTAGGTACATCCTTCAGGATCAATTTGCATCTTTACTGCATAAAAATCGGACATTTTTTTCTGTTTGTTATCGAATTTACAAGCGCGCTCCTCGAATTTATTTCCCGCCAGCCCATAGATAATTTTGCTTTCCCCTCCTGCAATTTTCACCTGCTCACCCATTGTTTAATGTTAAATGCTGGACGAACGGAGCGGTCACGCGAAGAAGAAAGCGAAATTCTCTATGGGTTGGCGGGAAAGAAGTTCGAGGAGCGCGCTTGTAAATTCGATAACTAACAGAAAAAATGCCCGATTTTTATGCAGTAAGGATGCAAATTGATCCTGAAGGATGTACCTAACTACCAGTACCAAAATTATTTCGAAATTTCTACTACTTTTTTTTCAGGGGCAAAACGGAAGTTGAAAAAAAAACAACCCTCGTACTTTAGCCAAAAAAAGAAAAATTATTGTTCCACTTTTTAATAATTTGTAATAGACCAATTCCGGGAACTTTTTCACCCTACCTCACATATTTGGTAATTCTATGTAAGAAGCTCCTCTCTGCACACATGACCACCTGTTTATTCGACGCACCAACCTTCCACGAAGACGACTGATGACCAGTAGTGGGAGGTATTCCGAAATAGTTTCCGGAAAGCACGTCTGTTGCCAACAATGCCCGCGAAATCGAATTCTTCCGTGCGGAATGAAACACCGCCCCCCCCCCAAATAAAAAAAAGAACGCTTTTTAAAAACCGCGGCGACGGGGAGGGGTGATCGATCACCAACATTCCACCCCTTTTGTCGAGGTCGAGTGGTTCACCAGAGAGTGCGGGGGTGGTTGTGCTTTTCTCGCAGATTTCGAATCATCATAAAAGAAACAAAAATTCTCACTGGGGATTTCTAATCCAAAACAGCGCTTCACTGTCGAATGCTTAAGGCTCATTCAGACTCGCCACTTTTTGGGTTCGTTTTGGAGAAACCATCCAAAGCGAAAAGTGTGGATTGGCGATTCACTCTTTACTCCTTCACTTCTCGATGCAAACTAGCGATTCACAGGAGTGAATCATTCGGGATGAACAGTGAAAGTAAAATAGTGTGAATGAGCCTTTAGTTTATTTTAAAGCTATTTAATAACAATGATTGTGGTGGTCTTAAAACTTGAACTTGTTTAATTGACGTCAAAAACTTGTTTAGTAGAATTAAATCAGAATACTGAATAACAATCCTCCAAACGTTTGTCACATCAAATTTTCAGAATTTAGAATTTTATCCGCCGCTCATAGTAAATTTAATACGTATCGTCACATGTAACCAGTGTTATTCCTAGGAGTTTTTTGGAGGAATAAAAATACTCCTTGACTTTTTTAGGAGGAGTGAAATTCAATTATAAGGAGTGAAATAAAAAAAGAAAGAACAGTGTTTTGGCCACTTATACCTCCTGTTTTGGGTACTCCGACGACTAAAATTCACTCAAAGACGAAAACCAATGACTACCACTTACTTATACTCTCTCAGGTGAGTTAAAAATATATCTGCATGTACTACCCCTTGGTTCTAACCGACTCAAAACTAACCGATTCGTTTTCAAGGAAATGTTACCCATCAAATAAAGAACATGTATTTAAGTAACGAATAAAGTTGAATAACTAGGTAATTAATTTAGTTCCGTTTTTTTTCGTAATCGAAAAAATTCAGTTATTAAATTATCTGTTCAAAAGGATAGTGGCATAACTCCAAAATTTAAAATATCCTTATATTTGGGTTTCTGTTTAGATCCTTGATTCCCTGGCTTTCAAAGGTAGTTCAGCAGCAGTGATAAATCAGATTACAAAATATCAAACTTTCAAGAATTAAGAAAAAATAATTTACAGTTTTATGTACCACGCTTGGTAAACTTTCCACTCATTGTTCCTCTTCTACCACTTAACTACTTCTCACCCACTCATATCATGATAAAGGAAGATCTTAGTGCCACAATAAACACATTTCGCTATTTTAACAACCTGGAGAAAGAATCTAACCATCATTAATTCATTCTGATTATAATCCAAAGAATCGATCTTAGAAGTAGGTATCGATTTTCGAGTGGGAACGAAATTCAAAAGCGAGGTGGGAACTGAGTGTTTTGGGAGAATCCCTTCTTGTGTGAAAATCGAACAAGTGATCTTGGGGAGAAACGGAGGTAATGGTGGAGGAGGCATTGAGTGGGAACTTGATTCGACTCTAGGGAGTCGTTTTGGAGCTTTATTTGATGTAGACCTTAATGAGAAGGATTGGAAGTACGTAAGTTGTAGTGTGACGGCATTTATGTTCTGTATTCTAGAAGCTTGCTAGTATTAAATGCGTTTTTTATATACAGAAATCTTTGCTGTAAAATATAAGGATTTAAATATAAGGAGCACGATTTTAGATACATATTTTCTTGTAACAAATGAATCTAATACACATGTAGGCTTTCAGGGAAAAGTGGTTTTTGTTTCAACTGTGAATTTTTTCATCCTTCCCTGTCTTGTCCTTCATATGTAATAATAAGAGAAAGTGTGTTGAGAAACAAAAGGGATACAAATGAAGATGCATGATAAGTTTATTATGCGGTGTGTTTAAAATATTCTAACAAATTTCTTACTTAGATTAAGTAATTCGAAAACTTATTTTTAAACTTTCTTTGAAGACCAAAGGAAGGAGAAACTTCTTATCAAGAGCACATGCTGGCATGGTAAAAAAAAAAAACTTGGTAAAGTTGTTAACTCACGACACACATACAGAAGTAATCTCGTACTGTCACTTGTACTCCCTGCCTTCTAGTTCACTCTCATAAAAATCAAACACCATACTTTCAAAATGAAACTAAGTTGTAAATTACGTCATGTTGTTACTTATTTTTATGGCAAGTCAAGAGAGAGAAACTATTTTAAGTTGTTAGAAATATTCAAGGTTGTTAAACAAAAAGTCGAGTTCCCATTGTTTTTAAGAAGCTGTTCGCATACTAAATTTCTTACGAAATAATTTTAGAGAATAACAAGGTATTTGTAAATTAATTCACACAATAAAGATGTATCTTAATTAATTAGTATTACCTTAGTTCTCACTACAATTAAATAAAACTTTTTGCTAATAGTTAGGTAAGTTAAAAATTTCAATTGTATGAATGGTTATCCTCTATCAGTTGACTCAATTAGTCACGAATTGTTGGGAAGATATAATCAAGAAAATAGTTCTAATCATATTATAATTAAGTTATCATTCGTTTCTATATTAATATACTATAGTATTGAAATTAAAATTCAATGAGCTGTATGCTTAATAAAAAATAATCTTTCTTACGTCTTAAAAAGTGTAGAATTAGAAAAAATGAATGACAACCTCAATATTAATAATTAGCACTAAAATAATATTCGTTATCACCAAGAAATATTTTGTCAAAGCAGTTTTGTTTTTATGGCATCAAGTTTATGCTGAACCACCTCTACTTATATTTTAACTCACTCCTTATTATACCCCTACCATTAAAAAAAACCATAACACTAACTTTATACCTCATCCTTAATATCCCCATTTCATATCTCAGAATTCCCATGAAGAAGGAGACTACCATAAAACAAATTCTCTCATTATGGCCAGTTCCTCTCACGACCTCGCTTTAGAAAAAGGTTCTGGAACAAATCCCTCCGAAAGACGGAAGCCATTTAAACTCTGCTCCCACTTTACAGATTGAAGGTCGGAATTAAATTAATCCTCCCCGTATCGTCTGTGCAGTTTTTGTCCCGGGATCGATGACTTCACTTCGGTTTGTTTCGCGGAGAGTGTAAACACCCTTGTTCTCTCGTGTACGTTCGATCGATGGAGAATCTTCAGCCGTCGCGTCCTTGCGGTTACGGTTAATAGTTTATTTTGCGAAATTGATTCCTCGTAATAACGTCACTTTATTTCATGAAGAAAAAGACGCCTGAATAGCCTTTTTCGTGCGTAATGAGTATATTCATGGAAATTGTTTATTTATAGTTAAGTAAACATATTCAAGAAAGTCGAACCGAGATATAGCGAATATGAATATTCATGAGTACCAAATGCTGATGTAATGAATATTTAGGTTATTGATTCCTAAGTTTGATATACCTAATAAATAATTATGGATACCAAAATTGGTTCACTTTACAGGACATTTCAAAGACACGTTCGCCCAAACTCTACACAGTCAGATTCCTCGCTTGGGTCACATTAAAAATACCCAGAGAACCATACCTTTTCAACCCATAGTTTTCGAGAAAATCGAAACAGAAAAGGGTTTGACGTCACATCCGATTTACGCTACGAAAACAGGAACATATTTATTCTATTTGCATATGTTCG
The DNA here is from genome assembly GCA_963680715.1 of Tetragnatha montana. Taxonomy (NCBI): domain Eukaryota; kingdom Metazoa; phylum Arthropoda; class Arachnida; order Araneae; family Tetragnathidae; genus Tetragnatha; species Tetragnatha montana. The sequence goes on along the minus strand of OY796686.1, from coordinate 39,771,388 downwards.
CACATAAGATGTTAAACATATTCACTTCGCATGTATACGCGCATTTAATAAAATAATTAAGTATTTATCGGATATGACGTCACATTTTTCGAAAAATAAAAGTCGTCATAGACCTATAGTTGATTGGGCATTTTTATGTACTCTACGCAAAGAATTTTTTTTGAACAGTTTGGGTGGACTTGTTGAAACACTTTATATTAAATAGTTCTTAGTAATTTGTTGGTTTCAACCGGGACTAACGAAAAAATCCATCACATAACCAAGAGTTCACTTTATCTCAATTTCCTACTTTCATTTTAAAATTTTTTCATCATAAGTTTATTTTTCTCTTTAAGGTTGAGATACCATTTTGTGTGTACTTTAAAAGGATTGGGATGTTTTAATTTCTTCGCTTTAATCTGTGAAACGGGCTTTTCTTTCTAAACAGTTAAATTGCAAAATTAAACATCAACATAGGTTTTAACTATTTAATTTAAATAAAGATCTGCCGACTAACTTTATTATTTTTATGTAAGAATCAGAACGAATACCTACATCAATCACTTAAGTTGGTATGATCAACTTTTCCCACGAAATTTGATGTTGTCAAACAAGGCCCAGACAAAAGTCTGAAAAAGCCTGCATTACTCCTTCGCTATTATAACTTATGGCACATTTAAAGGTTAAAGGTATTCTATATCTGTTGCGCACTTTAAGTAAGCTTTTACGGACGCATAACCATTTGTTTTGTTAATGTAGTTTCTTTTATTATAAAATTCGCTTAATGTTAAAGTAATTACATTACAGGAAGGTGTGTTTTGATGCTAAAAACAATCATATTCCTAATGAACTAAACAAATCCGTTTGATATCGAATTCATGGTTTAGTTACATTGGTTATTTTATTTGGCATTATTTGGATGTATCACAAAATTACACATTCGTGAATATAAAGCATTATTTATTTTCTGATTGAGAATGTCTTTTTTTTTATTAGTTACACTTTTTAACAATACTTTTGTAAAATATCCTGTGTTACAAAAACTTATCATCAATCCTTAATTTCTCAAATCCTCTAGTTCCTTACAGTTAATTTTGAGAAACGTTTTTCTAAAAATATTAATTTTGTGTATTTCTATATGCTTAATCTTTATCATTAAAAATTCTTTGAAAGTTTACTGTATGATTTTATCTGCGCATTTTATTTTAAAGAATACCGTAAATTTACCTGAATATTATTTCGAGTCGGCTGTCATTTTACCAGTGTTTCCGCTTCATGTAATGTTGTTTCTTTTGCAAGATATCTCACGCCTGTAAAACTAGTTTTTCCTTTAAATGAGTTTCAAGGCAGGAAAGGAAATCGCGCTACATCCAAAAATCTGAAGCTGTTATATTTTTATCGTCCAAATTATTTATCTCTTAATTTTTTAAGAATTTTACTATAAACGCAAAATGGAGGGTATTTTTCATTACTGTCTGAGTGTAAGTGAAACCAATATTGACCGATTGAGTATGTTAATTTCATGAATAACAAAAGGAATAATGTACTACAATTTCACATTTACATTTAAAATTTTATTTCATTTAAGTTTTTTATGTGGGTGCAAATATTAAACGGCAGATACATTAATGTTTTTATCGGCGCTTGATGAAGCAAACAGTATTAAAAAAACTGGGGTTGTATTTTTCTTCCGCGTTATAATAATACTATAATCATAATTCATAATGGATCATGGGCTACTTACTAACTAGGATTGAGTTAAAATTTTAAAAGAATCGAATTTTTTACGGACTCAAACAATCCGTGAAATCGAAAGTTTATGAAATCGAATCACATACAAAAACTAAGCAAATATGAAAAACATTTTTGCACATTTTTATGAAACCACCTTTTTATGAATTTAAATTAAAAAGTACTTCAAAATACTATCAAGAAATAAAATCCTTAATTTATTTTAAAGTGTTTAAAAATCTGTTTTTAATGATAAATGCAAAAAAATTGCCTTTATAAAACATTTAAGTAGTTTTGTAAACACTATTTCGAAAAAAAAAAATTAATTTTGAGAATCGATGAAAATAGAATTAAGTTCGTTTAGTATATTAGTAAATACTAAATAGGAGTAATATATAATTTTTAAACGGCAGTTCGTATATGGAAATATCAGTTACTATTTTAATGTTTTGTTTGAAACAATCTTACTTTCCGAAAAATGTGTGTTAGCTACATTATGAAAGAGTTCAATATTATTTACTTTTGTAAATCTTTTAACTAATATCAGTAGAAGTTAGTCTTTACTTTAGTTAGAGTTTTAGTACGAAAAAAAGAAAACTATCACGTCTTGAAATTCACACTTATCGCACCCCATCTGGAGAGAATTCACCTGCTCTAAAAGGACCCAGAAAACCCAATTAAACCCGTTGATTGCGAAGAGCAGATCACACATCATCTGTCATCAAGAGGACACGGGACGGTTGGCACTCGTCCAACACAGAGAAAGAGTCTCTTGGTAAGGGTCCGGAGCACTCCTTGACATCGGAAACTATGTCAATATTGATGGACGCGATTCCAAAAGCACTTTTTATGAAGGAGCAACATGTCTGGATGGTGGTTTCCAGATAGTCACTTAGACTGAATTGGGATAGATTTAAAAACTCGTCTACTACTGTATTTTGATACATTAGTTTTGGAATGTGGGTATCTTCAGCAGGGCATTGGGGTTAACATTTTAATGCAAAAAGTTGGGAGTCATTTTCAGGGTGTTCTTTAAGTTCAGAGAAATTATATTGCTGTTTGTTACGAATATAATTTTGAGTATTACCCGGACGATATCTCCGTTTGAATCAAGGTATTTATTTACTTATCAACAATAAAATTTCTATAGAAATTCGTTTCCTTAAGCTCTTTATAACTTGCTTAAGTTTAAAATACCCTGACCAAATATTTGTTGCTAACTTTAAAATTAACTGTTTTTAATTCAATTTTGTCCGTTTTTTTTAAAGAAGCTTTATAGGGGAGATTAAGAGTATTGTATGGCTTAAAATTTCAACTTGATAAAGTAATCTAAAATTAAATGATGGAGTTAAACTTGTATTTTTAAAAAGAAATTGTATGAAAATATTTTTATTCATGTAAATTGAAATTAGAAACTGCGATAGGCTGAAAATTTCATTTTCGCAATACTTAAAATTTGCTAAAAACGTGTTATAGAAATTGATGTTATTTAATGCTGATATAATTTATTGAACAACGTGGTACATTTATTGAAACTAGATGAAATTTAAAAATTTCAAACATGGAAGTTCAAGTTTGCAATGTAAATTTTGAAAGTATTGATGTAAATTGACTATACCGAGTACATCCAAATTATTCCGAACATAAGGATTATACAATATCGTCTTTAAGAAATGTCCTTGGAGGTACACCATAAACCTTATCTGAAATCTAATAACCGTTCCAAAAGTCTGGAATTTCAAAACAGCTTTCCCTTTTTAACGTCGTCTCGAGAAATCCAAAGAAAACGTTCAATTGCCTTTACGTGCCTATGCAAACCCATTGGAACAGTTGCACATGTGGCCCATAGCGTGTTTCGCACGGATGAGAGAAATTTCCTCCAAACCGAAATTCCCTCCAAATTGATTGGATCTCCAGTCCGGCAACCCTTTCTCCTTTCCGGCATCTTGCTGGATCTTGGATCCGGGCCAAAGCATCGGTCTCTCTCTCCCTTGGCCGGACTTGGTGAGGACGGTCTTTCTAATCCGGGAAACAGCTGGATGGTTTCGGGTACAAGGTGCTTGGTTTTGCAGCCCCAGACAGTGCAAAATTTTAGTTTGAAATAATTTATTATCTTAACTGTAAGTCAATATATTTTTTGAACCCTTAACTACCCATGCCCATAAATATTAAATAAATATAAATATTTTATTTTCCATACTGCACTATACAAAGTAAACTTTCCATAGGTATATTTGAACAGATTAATCGTACATCATGGATCAGCCACCACTTTAGCAATCTGCTGTGTTGTGGTGGTGATCCACTTAATCTTATTCTCCGGGCGAGGAAGTCATGATTTTTAGCCTCTTGGTAAAAATATTGACGGTTTATGGTAATGTGATTAATTTAAATTAAAATACAATAACCATTAGTCAATATAAACAAACTTAAATTGGAATTTATCTACCAATTCTTCATAAAATTACAATATCTTGCAATAGATATAAGTACTTATTCAGTTTTGGTTTTATATAAAATAAAGGGGAAGTTCTGTAAAGGGAGTGGATAATAAACTGCATTCCCAACTGGCCTATTACAGTCATTTTATGTTTCTACATACCACAGAGGACACGGAACTGAATTTCCCACGTGGTGCATTCCATTCACCACACAGACTTAACCATAAAAATAACCTTCCTCAAGCTCTTAATTCCAAATTAATGGTACTACTACAAAATATCTTCATAAATCATTCAGAATTAATCCTGTTGAGGTTATAGTTAGATGGAAGGAAAAGTTAGGACGTTTAGAGGTGAAGCAGAAATAAAACAAAGTCTCTAAATGGTAAAATTCACTGGCTCGAATAGAAATAACAGTCTAAGCTCTAAAAATTTACCTCAGCAAGTTATCCACTTTAAATGTGTAACACTTATTTTGCTTTTTCAAACATAATAACAATAACTATATAATAATAATAAACATAATAACATAAAATAACAATATTTTACGCTCAATGTTGCAATCTCGTTCTCAAAATGTTTGATTGACCATTTGTTTTCAATTAATAATGAAAGCGCTCCTCTCTTTCAATAATGTTTCCCAAAAATAATACCAAATCACAATCCGCAATTTTTATCTACACTAAAATTCTTTTCTAAATAAAAAAACTTTTACAATCATTTTTAATTTCATTGCATAAAAGTTAAATTATGCAACACAGCATTTAATGGATTAGTAAACTATTAGGCCCAGCTATAAATATAACCATCCCCGAAAAAATACTATCATTTAAATTTTTATAGCAAATTTTATTTTCTGATTTATTACGTTACAGCATAAATGCTTGGACATACATATATTTAAAAGAAAATAAATTAAAAATGACATCCTAAAGGGGCATGGAAACTAAATTGTGCCCTGTGGGAGTTATAAAAGAATTCTCAGCATTCTCTTTCTTTTCAAAAGAGGAACATTTAAGCACAAAGAATGTTTCGAGTACAAAAAGGCTGATTCCACCTGTATTCATCTAAAAGAAGCCCCCAAAGCAGTTTTCTTAAATGGCACATAGTAAATGAAAAACATTTTCCCTGTATTTTTTATATTGTAGAACTTTTTCAACGTGAAGGCAGTTTTTTATGTGGGTATATTTCTTTGATAAAAAGGGTTCTACTACCATTTAAACGATACTAAATTTTTCAATTTTTGAATAGAACTATTATTGCAGTAAAATTTATTTTATACAGAATAGAATTGCGACCAAATTATGGCAAAGGTTTCATATTATACTCTTAACAAGTAGTAGGTGCTTTATTTTCAACCAAAGTTACGACTAAAAAAAGAGCGAAGTTTTGTGTAAATTTATTTCAGTCTATAACAGAATATTAATCATGAGGAAAAATCGTTTCAAAGATCCTTTGAAAAGCCAATGAAGGGAGATATGTGAAATACCATGACACCTAAACAATAAGCGGATCCTATACCTTATTAAATATAAAACTGAAGCATATTTGGTTCTTCCCCATTTTAGGGTCGAATAATATGAAACCAATTTGAAATTAAGGTTAAGATCCGTATTTATAAAGGTTTATGGCACATTTCCCTACTCTCTCCAATGTATTTTATCCTAAGTAAGATTGTTTATCTTCTACGTATTTCTGTCCTTGGCTTCTGAGCTACTTATCTCTTATCTTAGGGTATCTCTTAACTTATTTGTCAAGTTGTTCCATGTAATAAATTTATAAATCGCATAAAAATCTCCATTGCTAAGGAAAAAAGATTGTTAAGGTGCAAGTTAAAATGTCCAAGGCAGGTTGTGATTCCTATTATAGTTGGTGTCAGGTTTCTTGTTCGTCTTACAACTTACAAACAAGGTAAACAAGGTGTGGCTATTAAATTAATCATGTGTCAAATTGGAACATTAGACCGTTGTTTAGTATGGAACCTTCTATTTTAAATGCAGCAATTCCCATGTTTATAAATAAATTGGTCTGTTCGTACCTAATATTCGTTTATATAAGATTTTTTCTTTAAACATTTGTGATTTACCAGGAGGGGTCCTCTTTGATGTAACAAAATGAGTTAGAGCACCACTTTAACGGGCAAAATTCCAAATTTTTCTGGAGTAGAAACCCCAAAAAACCCACTTAAAATTGGGTCGTTTATAATATATACTGTTTTTTTTTTCCTTAAAAATCCTACTGCTTACAATGAGCGGTGCTCTGTGGGTGTAATCTAAAGGGTCTAAAAATTAGTTAAAACATTTCGATGGGCAAATTTCCAAAATTTTTCTGGTGGTGGACCCTTTTACTTGGGATTAATATCGCTTATACAATTTTGAAATTTAGTGCACCGAAATTAAAATCCTATGTGCAAGTAATTCAAAACTTATCTTATTAATGGGATATTTACCTATTAATGGAATCATTCCCAAACTCTAAAGATTGATGATGGTGCACTTTCTGATAGCATGCCCTTATGAAGTGTATCTCTTTCAAACCAGATTTAAGTAAAACTGGCTGGATTCTACAGTGGTGACAGTAAAAATTGAAAACACCAACAAAGGACTGGCAGCATTACCCACTGAGAGAGGGTGAAAGAACTTGTTCAAGAAGTAGGTCAACATTTTCAGGGACCACAGAAACGGGTTGAAGTTTGCCCACGGAAACTTGATTCAGTTTTAAAGAAGGTAACGTTTTAAAAATAATTAAAAAGTGGAGTAGTAAATTTTTGTAAGGAATGTATGGTCAATTGGAGTCGAGGCCTAAGGAAAAGAAGTACATTGATGGGACACGTATACGGAAAATGAACTTACCTCTGGTATTCTCTCGAGCCGTCCAACCACATCTTGAGTAAAAAAGTAGAAAACACCGGTGAGTGAGTATGTGTATCCGAAAAAGGCGCAGAGTGTGTGCTATCTGGATCCCCCCTCCGAGGCCGGCCCGTCGAAGAGGGTCCTAGGCACCTGGCGCATGAGCTGGAACCTGCGCAGCCCCGCGCGCTCGCGCTTGAGCAGCGGCTCGAGCGGGTACTCGGGCGAGGAGGGGGGCGAGCATCGCCCCAGCAGGGGCGCGTCCGCGTCGCACCAGCCTCGACGCGCGGGCGTCGCCGTCGCGTCGCTGTCCTCGTCGCTCAGCCCGTCGCTCTCCACCGACGCCAGCACGTGCGGCTCCATGCGCAGCCGCGGCGGCGGCACGAAGGTATGCAGCTCGAGCGCCGCGCCCGCGTCGGGGGTGCAGCCGTCGGGGTCCGCGATCTGGATGTCCAGCGGCGAAGGCAGCACGTCGAACAGCGGGCTCAGGAAGCTGGGCTTGCGCCGGGGCTGGCGCACCACCACCGGCGGCGGCGCGGCCAGCGCCAGAGGCGCCAAGGCCGCCGGCGGCAACGGCGGCGGCGGCTCCACCGCCGCCACAGTCACCACCTCCTCGAAGTCGTCGTCGTCTTCGTCCTCCTCCTCGATGGTGACCCCACCCCCTCCCTTGTCCCTGGCGCGCGCAGGGGGCAGGTCCAGGCTGAGGAAGGCGGGGCCGTTGCAGCGCGCCGCCTTGGGCGCCGGCTCCAGCAGCTGCTCCGTCCCTTCGGCCGGCCGCGGGTCCAGGTCCATGTCGTCGATGAGCACGCACGCGGCCACGAGCATCATGCCGCCCAGCCCCATAAAGACGGGGCCCACGTAGGTGAGGTTAAGCAGGTGCGCCTTGATCGTCTCGTCCACCACGCGCGAGGTGGCGTTGGTGGCGGCGTCGAAGGTCTCCTGGACGGCCAGGTGGTCGGCGTAGAAGCCGAAGACGGTCATGCCGACGCCGATGGCGATCAGCAGCACTCCGCCGCTCAGCGCCTTGCAGCACAGCCAGATGCAGCGACAGGACACGCAGCTCTTCATCTTGTCCAAACCTGAAAGACGCACTACTGTAGTCGCAAACCACCCTTCCCCTTCGACACTGAAAAGAAACCATGATTAATGACCCAACCCAGTTGTTTAATCTCATCTAATTTCATCCCAACACATATAGGAAAAAATACTATAACTACTTGTTCCGTTTGTGATGTACCCATTGTACCCACAAACATCTGATTTGTATATATAAAAAAACAAATACTTCTATAACATATGTAAAAAGGTGGAAACCCCCTTTTTACTTGTAGAAGAACTAATTAAAGGTAAAAACAAATCAACTTTGTGTCATTAATATCTTGTAATGAATTCTTGCTAGCACTACTCGCCTGCCTAAGAGAAGTGGTTAAAACTGTACTAGTTAGACCTTGATGTAATAATCCCTATATTGTCTAGAAGCTGTTTAAGATACCTTTTGAAACAGTAAACCTAATATCCTGAAATAAATATTCATTAGCAAATTATCTTTCTTATGAGATTTCTTACATTTTAAAGAACCAAATATATTATTTTTTCCTTGAACCATGTTTGTGTAAATTTTCCTTAATTATGTGACCTTTAAAATGTACTGGAAAGCTAGGTTTTTATTAAAAATAATTAAAATTTGATAAAAATATATTTCATATTATTTCATTTTCGGTGGGATTTATACTTAAGGAATTAATAATTTTATAGTACATCTAAAAATTCGCAATATTTTTACATATTTTTTTGGCCTGAAAACCATTAACACTTATTCATAAGAAACTTCATAATCAAATTTAGAAATAAGTAATAAAATTGACAATATATAGAAAAAATATTGCATGAATTAAAATTGGTCACTTTGAATCCAATCAATTAATAAGGATATAAGGATATAGATTTTTCCTTATTTAATAAAAGTTACGTTCAACTTTTTAAATAGATTAGCTGCTTGGCATATATATAATTTAAACTTTTTGACAGTGATATCACCAATAGCTATTCCTACATTAACTATAATAGTATAATATGAACAAAAGAGCAACATTTCTCTTGCCGCCCGAAGTATCATCAATCTGCCATAGATTGAGCTGTGACAATATTTGAGAATAGCTCTTTTTTAATCTGAAAAATCAATCATTTTGGAAGAAAAAATATTCCTCACAAAAGCACTCGTATGATTATTTGGGATAGATTTTATTTAAAAAATACTCTCGCCTTCAATCGCTTGAGGCTTATGTATAGTTAACCTAAACATGTTCTAATAATTACTTTAGACGGATTTCGCCTTAAGACCTTGCCATTTTTTTTATTAACACACAATGCAAATTTGAGCCTTTTAGATTAGATGTTCCTTTAGAGAATCCGTTCCTTTATAACTTCAGTACAGTATAACATCGAAATCGAAGAGACCCGAAAATAAACTCTAGATATGGAGTTTTCGAGATGAAAAGAATTCTCCAAACAGTAACTAACTGATTAGCTAATAAGTAGTAACTAATTCGTAGTTTATTTCAAGGGGGAAAATATTTTTTCGTGTTTTAAAGATTTTCGAGCTATCAAAGTTCGAGATAACGAGGGTATACTGTACTATAATTTATAGAATATTAATTTTAAACATTTTTACCGATAAATGAAGTAGTGTAAAAGTAACTGTGTGGTTTAAATGTTCATTAAAATGTAGGTGTAAAAAAACTGTCTTAAATTAAAACATGTTTGTGGTCAATTTTGTCCTTTAATCATTTTATTAAGTGTTTTTTAAAAACTTAAGAAACAATAACTTAAAAGTTTATAAGTATCATGATATCTGCATGATTCTATGACGTTTCTTGAAGAAAATGCCATGCATGTTCATTTTTCCCATAAATATGCTCCATCTCCAAACACATCTCCGTATTCATCTTCTCCCTCGTAATCTCTCTCTCTCTCATATTTAATCCCTCCATTCTATCTGATTAAGAGCCTCCGCTGAGTCTATTACATTAACAGCGAGGGGGAAATTGAATTCGGCTCCGGCTTCTCTAATTGTGGCGTCAAAACTTATCAGAAGGAAGATTCCGAGGGACCATTTTGAAGTATGGAAATTATTGAAGGAAGGCCTCAATTATGTACTGAACCCCAAAATAGGGAATCATATTCCCTATCGCCGAATATCATTTTCCGCGATTTTGTATGTAATTAAAACATTGCCGTTCTCTATTAATTTAAACGCTTATTTTGGAGCACGATAATTTTTGATAGATTCTGAATTATTGCCTTAAAAACTATAAAAGAGCATGTTAAAATTGTGCAATGAAACTGTTATCTAAACTCCACTAAATCAAAATTGAATGTATATTTACATGTTATTTAAAAATTTTTAAAAACACCAAATTTTTTTCGTTGTTTTTTAATAGCTTGCTGTTTCTTTCTTTTTTTTTATTCTAGTTGAAATGAAGAAATGGGTTACTCTTGGTTTTATGCTACATTTTATCCAACACATCGTAAGTATGAGCTTCTCAGAATTACTGTGGTCTAAGTCTAAAAACACAAAAATCAATGCTAATTTTGGCAGTTTTATTTTTATAACTTTTACTTTATGTGATAGTTTACCAAGTCAAAGGTTAAGCACTATAAAAGGGCTAAAACTCCGACCCCAATAGCACAAAGGTAGGTTACAAATATAAACCATTTCAATTTACTCAAAACTAAGCTTGGTTGACCTTTATAATTTTAAGCAGCTCATATGTTTAATTTTGTTTCTATTTAGAAAGATATTTTAATTTTTTATGACTATCGATATTGAATATTATTAATTTTGGTTTCCTATAATGTCTAAACAATTATGTTCGGTGTTTTTTAGGGTTTTTGTTTTATTTTCACGTCTTTAGACTTCAAAGACAACAAACTATGGTTGATTAAAATCTGTAGCATTATAGAATGAATGACGATGTTTTAAAAACTATCTGACATAGCATCTCCCGATTTAACTGCAGTAAAATTTCTGTGTTACACTTATTAACAAAATATTTCCCTTTCTAGCATATAAAGCTTTTTATATTGATCACATATTTTTCTTTCCTTAAATTAATAGTAAAAATTCTTACACATTCATAGTAATATTGCTATAGCCAAATTACTATATTTTGGCTGAGTAGGTATACAGAATTCATGAATCTATAAAAACTTGTGATACATTATTTACTACCAATTATTTTAAAATTTTAATATTGATTAACTTCCAAAAATTTACAAGAAGATATTCTAGTTTTCATACATTTTTAAACCTATTGAGTAAACACTTGTTTTTTAATTATCAAGCAAATATTTTATACAACAATATTAAACTGTAAGATACATAAAATAGTTCTAAAACTGGTCTAGTCTCCATGCCACAGTCTACTTCCTAGAAGGTACACTAAACTTTCCCAAAATCAGACATCTAGATTTCTGAAACATGCATTAAACATCAAGACTATTGAAAAATATACATTTTTTTTTCAAATACTAAACAAGTCTAATGCAATATTGAATCATTCAACTTCTAAATGAACTCACTAAACATGACACTGAAAGTCTAAACATAACACCTTGAGGAACAATCATGTATTTTCTTAAATGTATTTCTGTACCCTCATTTCCTCCTTAACTAATTACACATTTTTAATGTTATGTTGTTAGTGAAGTTTTGTTTTTAATCTCTATTTTCCTACTTATTCTTTATTTTTAAAGTAATATTTACCGAAAGAGGTTTTTTAACATTAGAAATATATACTACTATTATCTACAATCTTAAGTCCTTAACCACTAACCTCACACTAAGGTTAACTTGAAATCAAACCACTTATTGGTAGTTGAAGAAGGAAAACAAGTTTTAAGCCAATCAGAGTTCTCAAAAAAATTAATTTCAGATTAACCTTAGATCAGGTTAGTTATACGGCCGTAAGAGCTTAAAAAATAACTGAACAAAAACATTTGTAGAAATATTTCGTATTTGATATACTAGTTTTTGAATTTAATTTAAGAATTTAATCTTTGAGATGCCTAAAAACGAAAAAAAAAGAACAATAATAAATTTATAATGAATCTATATTACAATCTTATTCTACTAACCTTTATATTGAATGTAAAATTTTCTTCAAAAGAATACTTTTTTAAATAGGTGATACCCATGGAACTAGAAGACTGGTGATACCCCTATAATTTGAATTTAATTCAACTAGAAAAATTTCTTGTTTCCTCTTCTTCTTTTTTATATTATCAATAAGTATTCATTTCATTAGAACATTGGATAAATGCATGTTATTAAAAAAATTACCACGCCCTTTATAACTGTCCCTTAAAATACTATCATAGATTTTTCACGATTTTTAAAAAACGTTTTTGAGTTGAGGTGTTTTCATGTCACTAAAAGTGCACATGCATTATTTTCATAAAAAGAACTTTCGAAAACTTACTAATAATTAAGCTAGTGATAAAACTTGGAAAAAACAGGTTTCTGTTTTTAAATCAAATATAAAATATTAAATATTTTTACCCAAGACGTTTCTTTATAGATAGGAAAGCACCTTAAAATAATTCAGATTTCTTGACTTGATGTCCTACAATGAAAGTAATTCAATTAATAGTTCTTTAATCATGGGAACAAATATGTCTGGCAACTCATGGACATTTATCAAATCTAATCTTTTATTGAATTAATTGAAATTATATGTATTCTTTGCCCTCATCTCAAATGTATAACTTTTTCTTTTTTATATTTTTAAAAACTGTAAACTCCCAAAACAAAACCTCTTATAAATAGCATTTCAAAAAGTGATAATTTTAAAATATCAAAGGAGAAACTTCTTAAAACGTCCTTATAAAAATATATTTAACTATTAATGCCTGTGTAATATTTGTATCCAATATTATAAAGCTAGTAGTGATTTGAAAATTATCTAAGTAATTATACTGAGTGAATTTTTTGCAGAACTTAATAAAAGTTATAAATTAATAATATTAAATATGTATTATTTTATAAAAATCTAAAATTTAATACACAAATTGTGATTTTGAAAATTTATTAACGAAACAAAGTTTAATTTTAATTGAAAATTATTTAGTTCGCCATATTATTAGGTATTATGATACAGAATAATATAGTCTAGCTGCCTTATCTTCTATAACAGTCCCTAATATTAAATAAAGACTTAATAAATAGTATAATTATACTAAGTAAAATACTATGAATACATTTATATTTTTTTAAAGATAACTTATAAATCATGAATTTATATCCTATTAGTCTAAAAAACTCAATTAAAAAGTAGTGAAGGAACTCAAATGTATCATATTATGCATCTATATTATTTAAAAAAAAAAAAGAGGGAGTTAGAGTTTTGGAGAGGGGTTATTTCTGACTTTTAATACAATGTTGTTTCGCTTATGCATACCACAAATGAGTGCAAAAAGATTTCCCTTTTTAAGAAATGGTGCAAAGATTCTGATGACCTGATAAATATCATTTAGATTGGTTTTTAAAGAACAACTTTGAAATTGCTTTCTTTCCATTTTTTATTTCAATTTTCTTTTTACACAAAAGTAACAAAGTATTCTATTTAAAACAGATCTTAAAATTATTTAAAAAAGGAATATAGACACATTTTAAGCTGTTGTTCTAGATCTAAAATTTAGAATACACTTGGTTTAAAACTAAATATTTTCTGTGGGAAAATTTTCTACTTATCAATAACAAAGTTTTTCCGGATCTTCAACGGTTGGGGTTCAACTAAAATAAGATTTAAAAACTCCTTTCTAAGTACCATATACCCTTCAGATTAACCTTAATTTAAAATTTAAAAAAAAAAAATGGATGAATTTATGTCTAACAGTCTTTAAATTGGTTATTACTCAATGTTGTACTCTATTATTATACTTAAACGATCACTGAGTATACGCTCTTTTATCCAGACAGTGACATGATTTATAGAGTGTAAAGATGGTTTTGTAATGATTCGAACAAGATGTTCTTTTCAGATAAATGAATTGAAAAGAACATATATTTTATCTATAAGTAAAGTATAGACTATCAAGGAAACATTATATGTACAGAATTTTAAGTGTAGATACTTAACTAATACACAAGAGTTAATTATTGGGGCGGTTATCAAAAGTGGGGAAATTCTTTCCTCTTTGAAGACTCCTTTCAAACGAACGCTTTTTATTGTTTAAACTTACATAAAATAATTTTCTACCCTAATATATACCCTTTTGTATACTTTATTACATAAAATATAGGATAATTACAAACTAATTGTTAAGAAATAAAAAATAAGTCTTACCTCTTTCATTGCTTATATGAGATTGTTCTTTGAGAAAAAGCATCAGGGTGATCAAAAGGATAATGCATAATGTAAATAACTTGTTGAAAAATCTAACAAAAAAGATATAAAATATGTGCATTATATGTATATCCTGTTTCAATAACTTTCTAGTACGCGAGATTGTACATTTGAAAACTTGATTTTGAAATTATAATTATTAAAAAAACATTACTACTTCATTCTATAAAATGCTCTTTTCATATATTGTCATTTTAAAAATACTCTTCCCCTTAACTGTATCATCCCGCTTAAAAAAAAAAAAAAAACATTTTTTTTTATGTATCCATCTAATAATCCTCTCAAGATTTGTTAAAGTCTTCTAACTATCTAAATTATCAGTCTAAGATAGCCACTAACCTTAGCTTTTCCCCGACTTCGACGTCCCGTTTCGACTTTCGAAGCTGCTTTATTTATTTACGGTACAAATAAAAGGAAAGGAGGGGGGAAGGACACGAATAAATCACTCTGTAAAAATTCTATATCAGGATTTATTTTACCTTCGTCTTTTCTGTCTTGAATAGATAATTCTGTTTATTATAATTAATATAGTCTTACTCCATTGGTTGGGCGAGACCATATTTAAACTTTAGTTGGACCATATTTGGTCATCATCCTTATCCCTAGCTTGCATAACACACTGATGCTTTTTCTTTAGAACAATCTCAATATAAGACGGTGAAAGAAAAGGAACCTCTAGGTTAATGATACAATAACAGTAAATCAGAACCAGACTGGTAGTTCATCTTTCCAAAAGATCATCGTGATCCTGAATCTTGGAACTTTCAACCAATTCAACAACATGAGAAGATATAATATTACGGGGGGTGTATTGATGAAATGAAGCCGATTTTTGACATAAAGGCTCATTCAGACTTATCACTTTTGATATTCATTTCGGAGGAATCATCCAAAGTGAAAAATGTGAACTGGCGTTTCACTCATAACTGCTTCACTTTTCCATGCAAACTAGCGATTCACAGGAGAGGAGGATGAACAGTGAAAATGAAGCAGTGTGAATGAGCCTTAAGAAACACGAACTGGAAACCGCCACCGTCGAATTCGCGGATCAAAAGATGCATTTATGTGGCAGTATGGAGGAGGGTCCGGAACTAACAGTCTGATTCTGAGGTCCAGATGACATCTGAGCTGAATCGATAGACGGTCGGGACTTCGGGGCGATTCGAGCTAGCTCTCTCTCGGATGTGGTGTGGTGTTGTCGGTGGGAGGTTGTGGAACGCATGCAACGGAGGAAGAGAGGAGGAGAGATATAGAACGCACAAGAAGAAGAAGAGATAGCGCGCGCGCCTATCTAGCTCATGCGCCATGCGAGAGCGTTGGTTTACCTTTGTGGTCGTCGGACCGTCACACACATACAACAACACACTCAAGGGGCTGAAGTACCTTTTGGCTTGTTGGCTTCGGCGGCGGCGGCGGCGGCGTTGGATGGTGCGGGCGGGGTCGGCGGGGGATGGGGCTGGTGGGACGGTGTCCGCGGTCTCCCCTTGTGTGGGGGGGACGGCGGTGCCAGCGGGCCCCCCCGGGCTGCAGTGGTCTGGTGTTGCCGCAGTTGCCGACCGATGACGGCAGCGCTATTCATCGCGGAGCAGGACGGGCCCCGCCGCCGAACCCTCCGCTGCCGGAGCGGGACATGGCGCTCTGCCCGCCGCCTGGTGGGCCGCCGCTATTGATCAACGCTCCGCCAAGCGGCGGCGGCCGAAGCTCTCCGGAGGATGCGGAGCAGGATGCAGAGCACATCATGTCCACAGCTTCTTCTGATGCTCGGATATATCAATCGATGTTGTTTGATATCGGTCAGACAATATCGGTTAGTGTGCAGAGATGGTAATTGATGGAATCAGTTTGTGGATGGAATGGATATATAGAAAAACAGAGTGTACTAAGAAGTAGCACATGATGTTAACCGTTATTGCTCCGATATCAATCGATATTGTAACTTGCATTCAATAGTGTCATAATTTCAGGCAATATCAGTTAATATCCAGGGATGGCTGTGGATGGAAATAGTCTGGGAAGGAAGTTTATGGAATATGTAATAGTGTAAGGAATTCCGAAAATAACATAATGAGATATTAATTGTTATTTCTCCGATATCAATCGATATTGTAACGAAAATTTAATATCGGTATAATATCAAGTAATAAAGGTTAATATACAGATATGAAATTCGGTAAAGGAAATGTAATGAATGTCAAGTAGCACGTGTTACTATTAAGCCTCGTTGCTCCGATATAAATTGATATTATATCGTAGAGTTGATATCGTCACAATTTCAGGCAATATTGGTTAGTTGAGGAAACTAATGGGGGACAGAAGTGTATGGAATCTCAAGTAGCACATGATAACCATTTTTTCTCCGACATTCTATAGATAATTTACGTATCGTAGATTCAATATTATAATATCATGCAATTTCTGTTAGTATATGCAGAGATAGCAATGAATGGAATCACTGTGGGAAAGAAGAGTATGAAAGAAAATTTTCAAGTAGCACAACCGTAATTATTCCGATATCAATCCAAATTATATCGTAAACTTAATATCGTCACGATATAAAACAACATAGTTTAATATGCAGAGATGGTAGTGTATGGAATTAATCAGGAAATTAGACGGGTGATTGGAATAAGACGAGGACGGTATTCTGATTCTGATTCACCCAGCAGATAGGGGTGTTTCAGAACACCTTTTAAAATCTTAACTTTTCCTATTCAGATTCTTACTGAAGGTGTCAATAACGATGAGGGGGGAAATATAACACATGAGAACACGCCATACACGCAAATTCTGTTCGTATTTTGTCTGAGACGGTCGAAGATTCAAAGAACTTTGTATCACCATGACTTTTCAAACTTTGAATGGGTTAAAATTAAATTAAAATGGGTTGCGAAATTTTTTGAACTTTAGAAGGGTTGCTGTCCCATAGCTCAACCTCTAGGAATTCGCCCTTGACACCCTAGGGCCCTAGGGATTCACCCTCTTCTTGCTATTCAACTAAAGGATTGAATTAGGTAAAAAAATTAACTATGACACTTCTTACAAATCGCTTTGCTTGCATTAAGAGCTGTTGAGATAAAACTGCTACTTAATGAACCAATAAACCATGAACTTTATCTTCTGGGAAATTGAAATGTAGCAAAACCTACGTGCTCCCATTCACACCAGAAATCTGAAACCTACGACATCACAAAAAAAATTATCATTTTTTAGAAAGTAATTTTATCCTACCTAAAATCTAACAGGGAATATTGTTGTATGAATATGCTTATTAAAAAATCAAACACTTTTGTTCAGAATACGATCAGGTAGGAACTCCCATATGATAAAATTGGTTAGTTTTTCGGGACTCCACTTTAAATCCTGTTTATAAACCAGTTGTGTTGACAACATGAAAAAACTTTTTTCTCAAGCCCTTATGATCCTCATGGTGTTGGAAAACTCAAAACTAAACAAATTACCCACCCTTACATTTATGGGATTTTTTTTTTCAGAATGGGAAGTTATATTCCGATTCACCCCGTTTTACGGTACTTTTATAGTTGTGTTAGTAGAAAAGAAGATTTAGTATAGTCCTACCGCCACGAGAAAAACTTTGAAAAGAAGTTCAAATCTAAATGATAAACTCACAGATTTGACACAAACCGTTTTTACAGGGTTTATGAATTACCATCACACCCAAAATTGAGAGGAATAACCCATTTTAATAACAAGGACCACAATATTGTGCAACGTCAAAAGTTTTTCTTGGGCGGTCGGAGTATACTTGTCTTTCTTTTAAAAGTATATTTATAATGAAATATTTTACTTTTTTAGTACTTCAAAACGGTTAAAACTTAAAATATACATCCTACACCAAAGAATAGAAACCATTACGACTGTTGTAGAGCCAAATATTTTAATACTCATTAAGTAGCTATTAGAGTCATTAAGTAGCTATTAGAGTTTTACATCAGTAGAGGACTTACAACTACTTAAGTATTTTTAAAAAATATTATTTGATGTTGATATTTACAGAACTGTGATGGTCAATATTCAGAATGTTGCATATTTCAACACTCACTTATGCAAATGCACTTATAAGATACATCCTTCACAGTAACTATTAAAAAACAAACAAAAAGCCTGAGGTTACACTTCTTATCCAAATAATATTAAAACCAAGAATTCTTTAATTTGTTATAACATTTTAACTATTCAACAATAATGGTAACTAATAGTAACAGTATCCAAAAAGAACAATTTAAGAAAATTTATTTTTATCCTAAATTTTTACCTGCGAATTTATTTACTGTATCATTTCAAAACCGTTTATGAAATGAAATAATTTTAAAATCATTATTATGTTTACCACAAAAGGCAGTTCTTACGTAACCCTCCATGTTTCCCTTTTTATCTCTTTTACCGCTAACGAATAACAAATTTAAAAATAAAATGTTTTTAACGAATCCCCATCCATTCAATAAAACGACAAAAAAACTATTTAAATTAGCCACCCGACCACAGCCAGTACCCTCTTCAAAAACACCTCTCGATTCCTTCAACTCCTCGCCAAAAGGCGCCAAAAGAGGCGATGTCCTACGTTCCTTGGCGCCCTGCGAGAGGATGGAGAGTAGCGGATGGATCCATGACGTCGCTATCGATTGGTCTCCCCAGCGCCCCACTCCGGACCGGCCCACGCGGCCGTTCGGGGATAGCCGCTCTTGCGCCCCTGCAGTACAGGGCGCTCACTGAGCCCTGGCTCACCACAGCGGACTGACGCGCTTTTATAATCTGTCCACTTCGCTGATGGGAAGTAATCTCGCTCGAATTCGTTTTGTCCGTTCAAAGAACGTTTTTCAGGACGGGTTTTCTTGAATTTTATCGTTGTGAATCTTGGAAGGAATATGGGATAGTTTTACTTATGTTTAACTGTTAAACTATGCTGAAGTAAAATGAAAATGCCGTAGTTAGAATAAATGATACGTTTAAGGAAGGAGTACACTTGAGGTTATTAAAGTTATGTATGAACTTTAGTGTGTTTCGATATAAAAAATTATGTTTAAATGTAAAGTCTATGTTTATTGCAGGAAATATTATTTCCTACTTTTGACCTTTAAGATTTATATTTTAAAAAAAAAAACTATCAAAATTCTTAAAGTAGGTAATTACTATTGATGGAAGGTATGCTCTAGAGACAAAAATCCGATACTCAGAGATATTTACTAAAGTATAGAGTATTCTTAACCCTTTCAGTCCTGACCGGCCCAAATTCTCCATAGGATTCAAAAGAATTCTCGAGTGACTTAGGACTGAAAGGATTAAATCGAATTTTTAAACTTTTATAAAATGTCATCCAGAAGTTTTTAAGTAACAACGTGGGGTTTTTTTTCGATATAGTGCCTATACTAAGCCACAAGAGGGATGACTTCTAAAAACGGGATGAAAAAGTTAACTTTTGAATGCTTCTGAACGTTACACATTTTAAAAGAGAGAAGATCCCTCAACATTTTTCCATGATGATGATAAGAGTTTTAAAGGGCAGATTTCTCGTCTGAAATAGTACTATCATTAGTGGCAATGGCTTAATGGCAAAATTAAGCAGCTATTGCCTGATAGAGAACACGCACCCAATCTCTGTTGCCCTACTTGTTTTTTTTTTTAATTTATGTACAGATTAAGTATTTATGGATTATATTGCTGTACAAAAGAATAATGTGTCATAGTTCCTGGTATACTGGATTACTGGATTCTACGTTAATTTTTCCTGTATTGAGAATTGTTAAATTTTAAAACTCGTAAAACTACATGTTCTGTCACAGTCTCTCTATTCTGAAAAAAAATCTTTTTGGTCGATGGTTTCCAGAAAAAAAACTTTGCCAACTGTTAGTGGTTTGGACTACTCTATCTGGCTTGATGTTAAGGACACCACCTGGAGCCTGGCTGTTATATTAAAGGGGTGAGAAGGGGTTTTTTTTATATAATTTATGCAAATGAGAGCTGTGAGTAGCTTTTAATTTTTAAGGTTTTAGGAACATTATCCAGGGTTGATTGGAGGTGCAAAAAGCAAGCATCGCTCACTCAGATTGTAAAGCGAACTGAAAAGAATTGCGTATGTGAACGATAGCGAGTAGAGGGCAGAGCCTTTAAAAATTAATTTTTGAAACTTCTATAATTAATTGTGTAGCTTATATGCTATTATAAATAAAAAATAGTAATAAGTTAAAAAAGAATTTTACTTACTTTTTTATTACTTTCACTGCAAAATTATTCAATTTCTTTTAATGAAGGATTTTGCCTGCATTCAGTTTAGGGATTGTCGTTTTAGGGCATTTTGGTCATCCCGGGATTTCGGGATAAAATTCGATATCATCCCGGGATCCCGGGAAATCCCGAAAATTTAATTAATGCCAGAATTTCAAGAAAAAAAAAATATTTTTTGGCTGTAAAATCTAAACTTGCATAAAGATCAAATTAGAAAAAAATTATGGGGAGAAATTATTAGTTTTTAATGCTACAATTTTTCAGTTCTAGGCTTTAAATATCTTAAATGATATTAAAATTTTTTTTTTCAATTTTATATTCACTCATTATAATAGTACACACATATATCCCATAAAATCTTATGAAATGACACGAACTTAATATTTTAAATTTGTTTTAAAAATACTCAGGTTAAAAGTGTACTTACCCTAAAAATGCGTTTGAATTCCCTTATAGATATGTAATAATTCTCAATGGAATGGTTTTTTTTTTTAAATGTCGGAGCAAACCACTCGTAGAACTTTTTTTACACTTAATTATCAAAGAACACTTTTTGCATTTTGTTTCAGAGTTCGGTCTTTTTATGAAGTACTCCCATGCAAATGTACTAGCTTTTTCTGCCATAACACAAAATCAGAATATTCTCCACTCCAGCCCGATCTCAAAACGTAAAATCTCTTCAAAAGCTGACGACTTATTGAGATCACGAGTATACTGTATTCATTCGGAAATTTCATATCGGAAATTCACTATCGTCATAAATAGTTATTCATCACATAAATAAAGATTATGAGTTTCTAAGATATCTGCTAGTATTACTCAATACTAATCAGAATCGAAGAATACGATCAATGCTTTGTGTTTGAAAATGGCCTCGTGCTGGGAGTTATTACGATTTGTATCTCTTATCACTAACATACTAAAAAATAAAAATAGTTGATGAGTAACCAAGTTTCCCCATTTATGTCAACATGCCAGCATTGTATGTAATTATACAAATCGGCAAGTTCCTTGTTTATTGCTTTTTAGCTATAAAGTTCTAGGAGTGGTAGATAATTTAATTCAGCAGATAATTGACTTAAACCATCTTACTAATTTATATGTATCTTCCAAGGAAAGGAAATATGTGTTCATGCCATCAGGAACCATTTTCAAGCGTTTGTAGCAGCGTTGAAGAAATTTAAAATTTTGAGGGAATCCCGGGACGGACTGAGAAATCCCGGGACGTGTCCCGGCCTAAAAATTCTACGAAATCCCGGGATCTTGGGAAACCGGGATCCCGGGAAACAATCCCTAATTCAGTTTATGGTATTAGTTGTACCTTAATCAAAATGAATCGAAGAATGTCTTCTGATTTTAATACACTTTATTCTCCCGTATTTCATCTTCAATTGGATTCTTTAATTAATATGGCAACTTAAGCTTTGAACTAATTTGTGTTCAGAGTTATTCTCAATCACAAAGACACAAGATGGGCGTGATCCGTATTTAATTATATTATACAGTACTACAATTCTAATGCCAATGAGAAAAAACTATAAAGGGAAGAGACATAAATTATTCACGAATGCAAAAGCTTGGTTTCAGTGTATAACTTAGTAGATAGCTCGTATTCGAGTTTTCATCATGAGATTGAGTTTTATTGATTGCCAATTAGTGAGTTCTGTTTGGAATTAGATCCCAAGGGTATAAAGGAGTATCATTGGTACGTTTAATCTGGCTTAGAGGCATTAGAAAGGTGATATCGTGTTCATCCTGTTTATATAGCTTTCCTAAGAAATTTGTACGGCTATTACAGACTATATTAAATTTTATTTCGGTTAAATATATTTTTTAGAATGAAAGCTAGAAATTAGTATTTTCTATGAAAACATATTTTATTATCCTATAACATAAGTCTTACCTTATGTCCAGAATTTTTAGCACTGTATGGTATTGCTCAAATAATGTCCAGTTTCTAATATTTTTTTATTAGTGAGGATTTTTCAACCATGGAAAATGACCATAAGTACCCCTATCCCCCCCCCAATTCCAATATCTACCTCCGAGTCTGAAAAAGTCTTCAAGCATCACTGCTAACCTTGCATTTGAGGGGTTTTAAATTTTTAAAACATTTGGATTTGCTGAACACGTTAGACCAAGACTAAGTGCATCCTGTTAATTTTTTTTCAAAATGTAAAAATTAATTCAGATCTTTCTTGTTGGAAGTTTTATTATTAATAAAAGCAGATCATGCCATTTCTTAAAAAAAAAAACATACTTAAATAAGAAATTCAACTGAATGAAAGCTTAATGTTTCGTTAAAATGTTGAAAAATATATGACAAACCTACTTATAAAGTAATTCTTCTCGAGCTTATCTCGGATTCCACATTTCACATACTACCTTCTATCCTTTCTCAGTAGGGTGGAGCGAAAAAAAACTTTTTTTCGAAATTCAAAAACATACCTATGGCAAAAGTGGTCTTATGTAATAAGATGAAAAACCGCGCAAAAATTTTTGAAATCGGTTAATATCTCAGTTCGCGCATCGAGCTCAAAGTTTATAAAAATGCTTAAAAATGAACATTTTTCGAAATTTTTAAGATAATATTTAAATAAAATTTATAGAAATATTCTCGCTTGTAACCTCTTTAGAAAAGCTCAAAAAAGTAAAAAAAGAAAATTTAATGCTTATTTTTTAAATATTTGGGTGCGCAATTTTGCTTGAAAAATGCGAAATTTTCGAACAATACAATGCGACAAATAAAAAATGGGTCAAAATGCCACAGAAACTTTGAAAGCAGATTCTTATGTAAAATGACCCCCTGAATCCGAATCCGACCCCCGTTTTTCTCCATCAGCTTCAGATTTTCGGGGAACAGCCCCCCACACTTGTTACGTTCTTCGACGACTTTATAACTTTGAACTCAATTTTCAGGGTCAAAGAGCATTGCTTTAGTCTTCAAATTGCTCCCCAGGAGACAAGAAAGATTCAAAAGTTCAAATTAATAAAATATGAAAATTTGTATTAAATGGATAGGTTTAAGGGGTAATTAACCCCCTAAAAACGTAAAAAAATCACTAAAAATAGTAGGATTTGTTATACCCCATTTATTTCACTTATTTTTGAAGCAATTCATTTTTAAAGGGTCCTAACCGTTCCCCAAGGACCCAAATTTAATAATGATATGCAGCAATGATTTTTAGGAAAAGCGGTTGAGGAGTTATAACCCCCGAAGCACCCGCGGAAGGGTTCGGAAGACTCTCTGAATCGCGCAGGCGTACGCGCGCTCAAGAAACATGGAACACCTCCATAAAACCGGCCAGTTACTATCGAACCAAAGATTTTCTACTTAGGAAAGACTTATAATATACGAGAAATGTCATTTTTAAAATTTTCAAAGCATGGATATAATTTCT
Source organism: Tetragnatha montana (assembly GCA_963680715.1). Lineage (NCBI taxonomy): Eukaryota > Metazoa > Arthropoda > Arachnida > Araneae > Tetragnathidae > Tetragnatha > Tetragnatha montana. The sequence continues at coordinate 39,747,341 of OY796686.1, read as the reverse complement.
TGAGCACGCGTGCGCCAGCGCGATTCAGAGAGTCTTCCGAACCCTTCCGCGGGTGCTTCGGGGACGATAACCCCTCAACCGCTTTTCCTAAAAATCATTGCTGCATATCATTATTAAATTTGGGTCCTTGGGGAACGGTTAGGACCCTTTAAAAATGAATTGCTTCAAAAATAAGTGAAATAAATGGGGTATAACAAATCCTACTATTTTTAGCGATTTTTTTTACGTTTTTAGGGGGTTAATTACCCCTTAAACCTATCCATTTGTTACAAATTTTCATATTTTATTATTTTGAACCTTTCTTGTTTCCTGGGGGGTAATTTGAAGACTAAAGCAATGCTTTTTGACCCTGAAAATCGAGTTCAAAGTTATAAAGTCGTCGAAAAAAGTAAAAAGTGGGGGGGGGCTGTTCCCCGAAAATCTGAGGCTGATGGAGAAAAACGGGGGTCGGATTCGGATTCAGGGGGGTCATTTTACATAAGAATCTGCTTTCCAAGTTTCTGTGGCATTCTGACCTATTGTTTTTTTGTCGCATAGTGTTATTCGAAAATTTCGCATTTTTCAAGCAAAATTGCGCACCCAAATATTTTAAAAATAAACATTAAATTTTCTTTTCTTACCTTTTTGAGCTTTTATAAAGATGTTACAAGCGAGAATATTTCTATAAATTTTATTTAAATATTATCTTAAAAATTTCGAAAAATGTTCATTTTTAAGCATTTTTATAAACTTTGAGCTCGATGCGCGAACTGAGATATTAACCGATTTCAAAAATTTTTGCGCGGTTTTTCATCTTATTACATAAGACCACTTTTGCCATAGGTATGTTTTTGAATTTCGAAAAAAAGTTTTTTTCGCTCCACCCTATTTCTCAGTATTGATGGTTTTCACTGCCGTTATACTACCGATGATTGAAAACTCGTTTTACAGGCCCTGATAGGCAGTGAAGCAAACCCTCTCGTACAAGCGCGTATTGTACAATGTACTCGCTGTCGTCAAAGATTGAATATAAATAATATTTACTTTAACAGTTTTTTTATTAAATATGTATCAGAAAACTTTTAACTATTTTTAACTTTCTGTAATTATGTACTGAAATACTTGAATTAAAATTTAAAAAAAATGTATTTTGTGTACGAAAGGATTACGTATCGAGGGGAAATTATTTTATTAGTTTATATTCAGTAAGTAAAAATTTAAAAGGTAAAAAAGTAAAGGTAGATCCGAAGTACAATACCCGTTTTGTTAAATATTTTTTACAACCTAATCTCTGAAAAGGAATCTAAACATACGCGCAACTTGTGTTTAATTCCAAGAACAAAAATTTAATAGAAAAATAAAATATGACAATTTTATTTATTTAAAAAATGCATATACTAAAATATAAATACATTTGTTTACAATAGTTTAAACCAGGAAACTCTTGCAAAAACAAATAGAAAGTATCATGTTTATTTTAAAAGAGTTGATTTCAGATTCCAAAATTTTTAATTACATAAAATGTCCAGAGATAAAAATGTATTCCATAAAAAATCAGGTATTAAAAACACTATCCATCTATATTTTTTTTGTTGCATAATATTTCTTTTGATGGTAAAATAAAAGTATTGAAAAAAAAGCATAAAAACTTGAAACCACTTTGTTTTCTCAAAGCACATTAAGTAACTTAAAAGTGCGTGATGTAAAAGTAAACTAATAAAGTGACTTGAATATTCATTACTTTAACGATAAAAAAGTATTTCTAGATGGGAGAAAAGAAGCTAGTAAATGTTTTTGCTTTTACTATGCTAATTTCCGAGAGAGAAACATGCCAAATCATGTATCCTCACGGAAAACTTGGCTAATTAACATACGTATTAGAAATATCTTAAGATTAATAAACAAAATGATTCTAAGGTGATTCGAGAATGTTTTTTTTTATTTAATTTTTGTTTGTTATGGTAAATGATTTTTTCTAGGATTAGTTATCTTGGAATATTTTCTATTTTTTGTAGACTAGGGATTAAGGTTATTATTTTATTTTCTCACCTTAAACACCTGTGGGACCATAACTCTCAAAAATATTTTTATCTTTAAAAATTGTTTAAAAAAAAACGTTCCTGCACTTAAAAGGATGGTCACCAAGCTTAAGATATTTAATGTACAAATTTGAAGTTTAGAAATCTTTTATTCGCAAAGAAATATAGCATACAAAATCATAAATACAGTTTATGATTATGCTGCTCAGATATTTGTCAGGGTAAAAATTTTTGTGAAGTTGAAGGTTAAAAATTACAACTCTATATTAAGATTATTTTTGCTGTCAACTTGTGCCACAAATTAAGAAAAATATCTCAATTGTAATGCTTTTAGAATTTTTTTCAAAAATCAGTTTTTTGAAATCCACTTACGGCTAGTATGGATTTTTAGGGAAAATTAACTTAATAAAACGCATAAAAAGTTTAAGCTTATTCAGACATTTCTTTTTAACCATTTTTCACTTTACACATCAAAAATTAATTTTTTTTATTACATTGAAATTTTTAGTCCATCTAATTCTTCGTGTCATAAACATATCCCAGAAAAATTTTGAATGAATATCTTTGTCAGACTTAGATTGTTAATGCAATTAATAATAATAATAATAATAACTTTATTTACTGCACAAAATTTTTTTTTACAAAAACACAAGAAAAAAAAACATTTGACGCCAAGGGGAAATTTAACTATTCCCGTTCAGGCGACAGAGAATGAATTTTACATAAAATACAAAATAAATGAAAAAAAAATTATAACAACTTAAGAAAATGAGTAAATAAATAATGGCAATAAGCTGGATAACTGATTATAAATAGATAGCTTCAATTGAGGGAAAAATATGAATCCAAGTCGTCAATATTTATTATGAAGTCATGTAGTTTTCTTTTAAAAGTGGAATATTTAGTAATAATTACAATTAACAACAACACAATAATTGTAACAATTAATTGTTACAATTAATTGTAAATGATAAGAATTTTTACGCAAAATTATGATCTGATAAAATTACTTCGATGTTAATTCCTCTTTGCTCTCTGTATGAAAACAAAAACTATTTTTTTTGCAATTGCATTTTTATAACTTACATCTAAGGAATATCCGGATAATTCAATAGATGAATGAGTCAAAATATCACTAATAATTAATTACTCGTTCTTTGCCCAAAACTACACCATACTTAAGAATTCAATATCTAAAATATCAGTTTTCAATTAGCAACCCTCCGTTACGTTAACCTAATAAGTTAGTTCACCTATTAAAAATACATTATTTTCTTATCACCCTTACTAATATTATTTTTACACTCTTACCTCGCTCGCATTGTAACAATATTCTTAACTAAACTGCCGCGCAGTACACAGGAATGTTACATGGAACTCCCCTGTAAAAAACTTCAAATAGTAGTGTGATAAGCAGACTACTCATGATTATATTCAAAGGAAGGTGGGATTTGGAGGAAGGAAACTAAAAGTTCTTCTCTGAGTAATGATGCAAGACGATGGAAAGACTAAACCTCGGAATTAAATTTAGTCACGCAAAAAGTTCATCATGGAAAACGGTTAACGTCGGGTGAATTAGTTTGTTGCGAAAACGTCTGTTAATTCTGTGTCGAACATCTGTGTATTGAGGGTTTACTTACGATTTCCTTAGGGTTTTTTTTTTTAACTTCTGAGAGGAAATAAAACGCAAAATTGCGATTGTTTGAATTAGGTACTGTATTCTTATGAATTTTCTATACTAAAATTTTACTTATTACTTGAATATATTTTGTAAGTTAGTACGCAACAACAACATGTATACAAATTTACGTGTTTCTGAATTTTAGAGAATCTCTTGTAAAGACTTTTTAAAGTTATATTTTTGTTACATAAATCTTTTATTTCATATGAAGAATTGATTTCTAAGGGGGAATGAGTTCCATTTTAACAAAATACAGTTTTAAAAAAGACGTTATGAAATATTTTCTTTAAAATAACTAAATATACCTACCATCATTTTCTTGTATATTTGAAACAGATGAGTGAATACTTTTCCCTAAGTGAATGAAGGTGTTTCATTTTTCCCGAAAGCATTATTTTCATGCAGAACCGATGCCGTCCCGCGAGTCTATGTGATGAAGAAATTATACAATAATGCCTGATTTTAACAACACTGGATAATATCTGAGACACTTTTGTCACTTTTTACTACGCTGTACCATGGGCTTCTTATAGCATAACCTTTTTCTCCCACAGCTGTGTGCCCTACCGGACTCTTAAGATGTCAGCTACTGAAGGGGTTTTGGAAAGACGGGTGTGCGGTAGTTTTTAGGATATTTAGAAGTTTCACACGACAGTGAGATTATAAAGAGTGACAAAAGTGTCCAAACCCTATATATAGATATGTGACCCAATCTTATTTAAGTTCAGCCTGTATTTTTTTTTTGTCACATTGATTTTGGTGCAAACATAGAGGCCATAATAGGAAAATCACACCATTGGAAAAAATGAAACACCCGTCACCAGTTGTGGGAGAAAGGGGTCGTGAAGATATATGTAGAAGAAGCTCATTGGTACAATTAAATAAAAGGTGCAAAAAGTGTGTCTCCCCTAAATATTATATCCAGTTTCGTTAAAATTTAGCAGATGTTATTTTTTTTTCATCACATTCATGACTTTGGGGCGACATCGATCCTCCATGAAAGCCACACCTTTTGGAAAAACTAAACACCTTATAATGGGTTAGAAGCCAAAGGGGTACATTGTACCCCTTTGGCTTCTAACCCATTCTATGTTTTCCCTTTCTATAACCCATCCTTTGGCTTCTAACCATTTCATATGGCATTGTACCTGGTACACTTCAGCATTGTACCCGGTACAATGCTAAAGTGACAATACGGAATAATATTTGATTGATTGATGTCGTGTCCATGGGTAGAGAAATTCAAATTGAACCGAAGGTTTCTCCAACGGCTTCGGCGATCTGGTGACAGTTGTCTCCATAAAGATGTTCATCAGGGGAGTCGCTTAGGAATAATATTTTATCTGTATTAATCAGTGAAGTAGCCAAGAAAACACACTTCGGTGGAGGATATTGGTATTTGGGGTAGATATGGGGTTAGGTTTAGTCGTTTCTTTGGTAAAAAAAAAAAAGAAATTCGGGGAACGCGCGGATCCTAGGGAGAGCAACTGGTCAATTGCCCCCGTGGGCTCGCGGACGAGGCGTACCATAACAAGTTAAAACTCTTTTTTGGGGGGTCAAATTTCCAAAATTTTCTGGGGGAGAACCCCCAGACCCTCCTTTTGTATCTATAACATTATTATTTACTATGTTTATATTAAATTCCTCAGGATGGGAATATTATCGTATAAGAACGTACGTATGCAAAAGCTACATTGAACATATCAGGGTCCGTCCAAATATGACGTCATTCCATTCAATTTGTGACAAAATGTGAGTAGGGGAAAAAGTTTTGACATCACATCCTACAGCTAAAAATCAATTGAAAATCAAAACAGGTTTTTTCTGAAATAATTTTTTTTAAAACAAACCAATTTAAACCCCATGAATGAAAAATAGAAATAGAACTACTATAAGGTGGGGTAAAATTAAGCTCAAATAAAAATAGTTGGTTCCGGGGCGCTTTCAAACCGTGTACTAGACATATTTGTTGGTTAAAGAGTATGGCATGTGACATAGGGGGAGGGCATCAAAAATAGGCAAAAAAGAATGTGACATCATTAGATGGGCCCTTAAATATGCATGGGAGGGGCTTTAGAAATAATTTTGAATCCTCTCCCACGGTGCAAAAATCTAGATCATAGCGACTAATTTTTATAGGCTATTAGGGCCCTTACCTAAATAAATTTCATGTACGTCACTGAAGTGATGAAATGAGAGGGGAAAAAGGGAAACCTGTGGGACAATCAGCCCCATGTGTAAACCCCTTGACCATGTACGACAGAGATGACCATTTATCTTTAGAATCTCTCTCGGAGGATGGGACCTTAAATCCCGTCTTAAAAGTTCAAGAAAGAGACTACATTTTGTGGTCAAATTTAAAAAAATTCTTGGGGAGCACCCCACACTCCCTTCTTTCCCTGGAGCGTCATCTGAGCATCGTCAATAAAACTTAGATATTTTTGCACGAAGGTTCGCATTTGATCTATACTCTTGTGGAGAGACCTTAGGAAAACAAATTGGGAGGCAAAACCGTTTCTGTTAAACAAAAGTATGGTTGTACGGATCTTTAGAGAGTTAGAACGAACAAAAATGGGGTTTTAGTGTCGAACTTTCAAAATTCTTCTCGAGGAAAACCCCCAACCTTCCAGAAAAGTGTTTGCCCTCCCTTAGATCCGCCACTTAGGATCCGCCACTATTTCAGAGTGATATAGATCCCCCTCCTTTTGCAACGCCTGTGGGGAGACTGAAAAACTTCCCGGCGCCCGCCTTAGATAAGTATAAGTTTAATATCTTCTTAAGTTTTTGTTGAGTGTTTACTTTACGATTTTCATTGTAAATTTATCTCACATCAAACATCTACGGTTTCTCTCTCTCTCCTCTCTCTCTCTCTCTCTCTCTCTCTCTCTCTCTCTCTCTCTCTCTCTCTCTCTTCTCTCTCTCTCTCTCTCTCTCTCTCTCTCTCTCTCTCTCTCTCTCTCTCTCTCTCTCTCTCTCTCTCTCTCTCTCTCTCTCTCTCTCTTTCTCTCTCTCTCTCTCTCTCTCTTTCTTTCTTTCTACATCTACACCCAATCATGTGCGTGTTACATAGGGATTTATAGGGATTCCAATAAAAATATTAATTTTACCTGAATACCATGTACTAACTTCAAAAGCCTTTACTTTAGTTGTTGTTTTTTTTAATTTCAGTGAGTAATTAACTTTAAGCTGTATGTTATCAAACATTAAAGTTGATTTAATTTAATTCTAAAAATGTGTATTAGTGTATTTATGCCGAACCTTCACTGCCTTTCTTCCAGCCTTCCTCTTTATTGAAATATAATTTTGGGGGGGGGGATGGGAATCCAGCCGGTCTCTACATTGTTTAGTTCTTTTACTTAAAAATAGATGGCAGCACTATCAAATTCCACGACCACATGTTCTTATTTTTAAGAAACATTCTCTTTTAGATTTTAATGAAAAATTTTAAGGTAATAATCATGATTTTTTATTACGAAATCAGTAAATTTAAAAATTTTCATAGATATTACCGTAGTTTTGTTTTTAGATTCTACTCTGTTTATTATAATAATACAAACACAATTGAAGTGAAATAAAGTTTGTTGTTATTGTTTTTAAACAAAAAGCGGTGAGTTGGTGAGTCTTCTGAGAGATTGCTTATGTGGAACATATATTACGTCAACTATTTTTTTTAAATTTACATATTTGTTCTTTGACTTTAATATTTATTTTAAATTAATTCTTCTTTTATGTATCTGACATCATAAAAATTAAACTAAGTCATAAAAATGTCAGAAGATTCTGCAGTTAGCATTGCTATTCTTTCAGCATCTTGTAATATTATTTTGCAGGTAAGTTGTAATGCATTTACATTATTAGTTTTTCATATTTTTTACTTTTTTGCTTGTATTCTTTATCACCGCTTCTTCGTTTACCTATGCACGTTGACTTGTTGGTCTGTCATATCTATTCTTTACAAAAGGTGTAGGTATTGTTCCCGTTTAACAGTGCTAAATATTAAAACCATCACATCTAACTTTCATCGAAACTGTTTTATAATGTTCAATAACTTTTTTGTAAAACATGTTTACTGAAGATATCAATAATATTTTCTTCACAGGTGTGTGTTAGAATTCTGTCATCCCTCTCAAATGCTGTTATATTTCGTTTCATAACTAAAGAAGCTTTAGGTGTTATTAATGTAAGGTTAGTAAGTATAACATTTACATTGTTGTAAGTTGGAAGATTCTCTCACTTTGCTTTCAATTTCAGCAATTAGCTCAATGCGCTACATGGACACCCATAGTACCTTTACCTAAGGACAACCCTTGCACCGGAAAAAATTACGTAAAATATTCTTTTGACCATAATATAAATTGGTTTTATAAAAATATTTTTTGAATTTTTAGTTTTTACTGTATTAATATTTTTTTATGGTTGTTAACTAATTCAAAAGCAAAATGTACTAAATAGTTTGTAATACTGTTGACCACATTATATCAGGGGCCTTGATGAGGGGGGATGAGGGGGGTTCCGGAACCCCCATGGGCCAGTCCCCAAAAATTTTTAGACCCCAAATTGGTGATTGACTAGATAACTAGACTAACTAGAGTTGTCTTGACTTGGCTAAACTGGTAAACTTGCAAAAAATTTTCTTGGCCCCCTCTTTAAATTCAAACATATTAGTGCTTTGGCTCCCATTATGATGTGCTATAACCGGACCTGGAAAAAGTGCCCAAACCTGGTTCAGGAGAAGCCCCTGCCAGCTCCATAGGAGCAATACATTAGGTTCGGGTAAATTTTGTTAGGTTTGGGGGAAGGTTACAACTTTTTCCAGGTCCAGCTATAACAGGGTGGCGAGTGATTGGGAATACCGGGAAAAGTCAGGGAATTTTGTGTTTCGGGAAAAGTCAGAGAATTTGTTCACTGACCGGGAATTTTTTTTAAGCAAAGCATCTTGGTGTTTTTTAGGTTTTTCCTTAGAACAGGAATGCAAGTGCAGTGCCAATTATGGAATCCTGTTCCAAAATGCAGTTTTGAGCAGTTTGCTCCGAACTTTATGCCAAAATCAAAATGAAAGCCACGCCCGCAGGGTTATTTTGTGCGGCCCGCAATGCGCCCTGAAAACTCCCCAAAAGTAGCTTCAGAACACTTTTTAGCATTCTAAAATTTGTGAATATCTCGGGGGAGAACCCCCGAACTCCCCAGTTTATTTCGCGGAATCATGATTTTCCGCTTTAGCTCTACTCTTCCGCTTTTTCATATGCTTTTGTGCCCTGCGAACTAATTTTAATTTTTTCAGATAATCCCTACTTTTTCACTATTTATCACGGAAAAAAGTCGGAAAATCACGACATCTCGTGAATGTATCGTTTTGCTCACGGAGTGTTCCGTTCCTCTTGCGATGCTTTCTTGAACGACGTGGCCATAAGGTTAAATTCGACTTCTCTTCTCGCGTTCTTAATGCGATGTAGAAAGAACAACTTCACTGTGGTCAGAAACAAACAACAAATCCGGTGTTCCGGAAGTCGAAAAGTATGTCAATGACAACCATAAAAAGTAGGCGATATTTGAATTTTTGGCATCTAAAACAGCTTAGTGATTTTTAACAGGACAGTTAACAGAATTGTACTTATATTTCATGAGCTTAACATGAACTAAACTTTTAAGGTTAAAATCAATTTTGGATTAAAATTTGGTCTACTACAAGTTTATGTAAAATCATAAATGTTAGATTTTTGTTTACTTTTCGATAAATATTCTGTAAGGATGTAAAAGTTCCAATAAAATGCTAGCGACTTAGTTTAAGTGTTTTGCACCTTACTCATTAGGTCGTCAACCATTACACTAATATCAAAACTGTTGCTGTTAAAAAGTAACTTTTAAGTAAGTAGCAACAGTTTAAGCATTGTTGAAATGGCTGTGAGCTTATTACTAGTACTTCCTTATTTCACTTAAAGTGATTAATTAATAACTAAATTTTTAATGCTTAAATAGGCTTTTATAACTTGCAATCTTTTTCTAGATTACTTCTGCTGTATTCAACTTGTCATTGTTTGAGTCGGGAAATTTTTAATGCTTAAATAGGCTTTTATAACTTGCAATCTTTTTCTAGATTACTTCTGCTGTATTCTACTTGTCATTGTTTGAGTCGGGAAGCATTCCGACGCTCGTGTCTTTCCAAGTTTCATTCAAAATCTCTAGAAAAGACATTCAATCTTCTATGGATGATGTAAGTGAATCCTTTTCTATTAAAACTTGAATCAACAAATTGGCACAGTCAAGTCAGCTTTTAAAATATTATGCTGTGTATTTTTATTACAATCTCTTCACACCTATGCTACTCTCTGTAATAAGCACCATTCATTTACTGAACAATAATTACATTACTCTCTATTAAATAAAGTAATAAATGCAGATCTTAGTTGCAAAATAAAGAAAGTAAGTTTCAAATATGAACAACACCACATAAACAATGTTTGTATACTTGGTAAGTATTATGTATATAAAGGTTATTACATATTTTTATCTATGAAATGCCTACAGTTTGTGAGATAATTAACAAATTTTTTTTATTCCTTTTGCCTTAGTGTTCCAGTTTGCTTGATGTGCACATTCATCCTTCGATATGTATGGATTTATCTGTTGGAGGCTCCAGATCCCAGTTCAGTTCCTCATTATGCTACAGGTGTAAATGTTGTGATTTTCTCCGTCCTGATTGAAACCCTTGCAGAGCCTATCTATGTGTTCAGTCAAAGCTGCCAGTTTGTAAAATTAAAAGTATGAAATTATCTTTTTTTATTATATTACTGTGTGACTTGGATAGCCTGAACCTCTTTGATTTTAAGTTGTGAATATTCAAAAGTTTAATTTGAACTTTCCGTTAGTTGAATTGGATCGTGCGCCATAAACAGTAACCAACCAACCGTTAGTTGAATTTTACTTTTTTTAATTCAAACTTCTTTGGCAGCCTCTTTAGTTTTATATTTCATCTAAAGTGCACTGCATAGAATTTTATTTTACAGAAACTTATGTTCCTGTGCTTTTTCATGTTCCTGACATTCATTGAAATTATTGAATACATAGTTTTGAAACACTCTAATTTAAATTTAATATATGTGTTCTGGCCCATAAGATTAATCTTAATATGGGTTGTGTGTTTAAACAATCTTAAATATTTTATAGACAATAAAACCTTGCTAAATTTAACAAAATTTGGTTCTTGCGTATTATCCCATCGACTGTGCCACTGAATCAGAAGACCATTGCCAAATCTCATAGAATGTGCCGCTGAATACGATGGTAACTGAAGGATCGACAGGATATTACGTAAGAACCAAAAATTCTTTACATCAAGATCAAATTTTTAAACAATAGTTAATTTTATAGAACAATATTAACAGGCATTGGAAATAATCCCTGTAAAAGTGTGTAAAAAAGTTTTTTCTTCAGGTTGTCAATGAAGGCTTGATGCTGACCATTAGAAGCATTTGCATGGTTTTCTGTCTTAGTAAATGGCCTCATCAAGCAATGTATTGCTTTTGTTTCAGTCAGGTATTGTAATCTATTTTTCATTGGATATTTTTTAAACATTTAACAAGAGTCCATAAACATAGGGTAAAGGACAATAGGGAGGAAACAGTATGTCAACAAAATTTTATAAAAAATTATTTAAAGAATATTTTAATGTAGCTATATAAGTGATTTCAGCAACTGAATATTGAGGGGACAGTCCAGGGAATCAGAAATCCTCCCCTGATTCCCTTTTAATAAAATCATGATTTATTATTGTTAACCACCTATGAAACTTTTTGTGTTTCATCACTCCCCTTTTAAGTGATGTCGAGGGTCGGAACCATCTAATTAACTTAAGTCATGAGCTTTTGGGAATTTTCTGTGACTTTATATTGAAAAAGGAATTTGGGTGTTTTTCCTCCCAAAAAGGTTTGAAATTTTGACCCTTAAAATTCAAAGTGATCTTGTAATCATTATTTCAAAAATATATTCAAATTATTAAGTTTCAATCAGTGCAGTAGTTAAAATTAATATTTGGACTCGCCCCTTTTTGGCCAGAAACTAGATATTTCAGGGGGACGGACCAAATATTCTTAGTACAGTGTCCCCCCCCCCCCTAATCTCAGCACTGAATTCAACCTATTCTTAATTAAAACATGGGGCATATGAAAGGAGGACCATCTCCCTAGCCCCTTATATACGGCCCCGATGTTCGGTGACATTTGGATAATTTGCACCTTCTTTTACTCAAACATCGATAATATAGACATGCACGCCAAACAAGGAAAGTTTAAGGGAGTTTGGAAAAAGTCTTAGCATTTTAAATTAATGAATCTGCAGACTTTTTTCACAGTTGCTGTTTAAGAAGCATTATCACAGTACTTAGATAAACTAAGTGACTGGCATTATGTTTTATATCAAAATTTAAAGGTCTTGGGACACTTATTTGCAGAAAGGATTCAAAGACAATTTTGTGCACAGAAAGTTTTTTGTTTTATCCAAGTCTGCTTAAACAATTAAACGTTGGAAAGACATACATTCATTGAAATATCAGCCTCCCTCAAAATTTAAATTTAATATTTTTAAAACAGTGTTCCTAATTATTTGGGGGATATGTCACCCTAGGATCTATGCCTGTGTTAATGATAAAATTATTAAGTTATATTTGTTAAATTTGAATTTGTATAGCTGAAATAGGAATTATAAAATTTTTATTGTAATCTAATTATTACTTCAAAAAGTGTATTAGTTGAAAAATTGTGGTATGTATTAAAGTATTTTAATTTATGTAATATTATATTCCCAAAGATTATAAAGATTGGTTTATGATGTAGTAGGCATGCTTGTCCTTTTTTGTTTGTTTGGACTTGGTAATTACTTATTGATGTATCATGTTTGCTCATATGAAAATGTGGGATATTTTATTATTTGTGGGATATTTATCATGTAACTCTAAATGTACATAAATATACATTTAATCTCAAAATCTCCGTGATACATTAGTTTTGATAAGGTTGAGTTTAACATACAGTGAGCTCTAAAGTTCCAGACATGCATTGCATTTGTTGCTCTATAAATGGCTTTAGAATCAAGCAGTTAACTTGGATTGATATTAATCTTAAACCACATTTTTAAAATATTCCAATGTGTTTTAAATTTCATGTTTATTTTTCCAGGCTTTGAGCTCTGTGGTCTACACAGCTTCTTTTTATGGTTACTTTGCCTATTATTTGAATTCTGAGCAGCAAAGGAGTAACCCTCTCCTAATCAGCTCTCTTTCCGACATACTTCCCACGTTTTCCCAAATGGTAATCAATGTTTTTTTTTTCTGTTGTCTACTTTTTTAGTTGATTTGGATTTTAATTATTTTTGGTTCTAGTATGTGTACTGGGAAGACCTCTGTTTGACTTGGAGCTTCTTTAAACAGACCCTACTGAAGCAGCTTCTTACTGAAGGTAAAATTAATGTGATGAAATCTCTGTTAAGTGGATTTTTAATTCAGCACACATTTCTTGATTGTTTTACACATTTTTTAAATGTTTATGAATTTTTTTTTGTTTACATTTTTCTCTTTTAGTTCTTCTGTAAGCAATATTGTACAGTTTCAATGATCAATGTATGATCATTGAAAATTCCTTCCCCGATCATAATTTTTCTAAGTACCATTACACTAACGTAAGGGAACTCCATTCTTTGGCTAAAATATGAATATTGCACGTTTTAAAACTCACCCCACGGTTTAGCAAGTGGCCCAATTTCTATCACATTGAAGATTTAAGTAGTATGGATACTCCTGTACCTCATGCAATAATGTTTTTCATTTTATTATGTTTTGTTTCGTCACACGGGCCTTTTGAAACGCACTCGCACTACATTAGCTCCTAGCTCTTTAACGGCGTATCTGCGACCCCCCTTTCTATACTGATTCTTGTTCCTCTTGATTCACCCTAGAAGTTATGAAACATTTATCTGAAACACCCTGTATATATAATGCCCTTTCCCAATACAAATAACTCTTGAGTTCCTTTTATTTAAAAAAATAGTATTATTAGGTACTACATATTAAATAACATGTTCAAATAAGTTCTGCAAACAAGGTCAAAAATTATGTATGATAGAATACAATCTAGTTGAACACAGTTGTTGAAGGAAAGTATGAGGGAGGAAACAACTTTGGGGAATATCTACTTTTTCTTATTTTATTTTGTCAGAAACCGCATATATTAGTTAGATGGCCCAAATATTTCAGGGGACAGTCTAAGTATTAAGAGGCATGGTGTCTCCCACATTTACCCCCAATCTCAGCACTGATTAAACCGGAGTTTTTGCATAACTTGTGAGCTACATTTTTAAAAAAGAATTTACTAAAAATTTGATATTGGAGTTCAATATAGCAGGAGTAATTTCACTGAAATTAGGAAATCTTAGATGCAACTCTCTTTTTCAGTACTCTAAATGTCTAAATCAATTCTTTCCTTCTAGATATTAGCTAAAATATTTATATTGTTCATTGAAGTTATGAGTATAAAACATTTTTTGAATTATTTGAAGCTACTTACTCTAGTAAATTTTATTTTAAAGCTGTGTAATTTCATCAAAATATCTTAATAGCAGTTCTTTTTAGGTGAACGTTATCTCATGACATTTTTCACTGTTTTGACTTTTGCTGAGCAAGGTAAGTTTATAAACCAATTCTTAATATCCAAATAAATGCCTATTTAGGCATTTCTATAAAACAATATTCTATTTGTTGAAATTAGTCTTTGGATAGTATATTTGTTTTGTTACACTCAATATTTATTTTTATGTTTGATATTCAATTTTTTAAGAATGGATGTCACATAAGAAGTCTTTCATATCCCTTTACAACTTAATTTGTATATATGGTATGGGAAAAGTGGTAAGTGCCCAAAGTGAGGTGGGCAATGTGATAAATTTAATGGCATTTATCAATGAGAATTTATCACTTTACCTGAAATATGCAGCATTATTAATAATGCTCGGATTTATCACACTGCCCATTTCTTATACATTTTATGTAACTTGCTAAGTGACCAATAACATTTGTTTAATAACACTATATTAAATAAATTATAACATTTTGGGCCAAGGTTTGTGGTTTAATATTTATAGAAATTCACCAAAAGGTGAAACTTAACTTCTATGAACTTATAAGTGAAATTTAGCTGCAATTTCTTTTTAATGGCACATGATCTCTGCACCTTATTTCAGGACCTAACCTCAGGTCTAAGTCATAGCAAAATAAGCATTATTCTCATTAATTTCGAAGATATAAAAATACTTTGCTGCAACAGTTTATAATCATGCCTAAGTATAGTTTATAGGCTAAGTTCATTTCATATGTTTCCTTAATGCTTGAGTGTAGTCACTATTATAATAGGACTTTAAACTCTTAGTTAATTGCTCTCATTATGTCATTGCTTCTACATCTACTATTTCACCAGCTGTATAATATGAGTTAATTGACTAATTCTTTTTTGTCTCCTACTCCATTTTATTGTTCTTTTACAGGACTCTATGATGTTGTGAATAACCTTGGCTCCTTAGCTGCACGCTTTATTTTTTTACCCATTGAAGATAGTGCCTATTTGTTGTTTACTCAGCTACTTTCAAGAGACAAAGCTTCACAGCCCCAGGTGCTTTAAGTTGTTTTTTTTTTAAACTATATTTAAAAAAGTTTTCTTTTATTGCTGTAAACTAATTTATTCTAATCACCATATTGTCTATTCTTCTGTTATCTACTTATCTAGGTTGTATTAATCGATTCTAATCTGTTATTTTGAGTTCTCAATTAATTAAAAAGGACTTAAAACTGTTATATATATTTAAGCTCTAGGAAATTGAAACACATTCTTAGAAGGTAACTTTATAGAATGTGAAATGTGAATGTCTCTAAGTTTTTGAAAAAAAGGTTGTGAACAGATAGAAGCTGAACAAACCTATGTTATATCTGTAACTATCTCTCTGTACAGTAAAAATTCATAACATAAAATTATAAATAGGACAGTTATATTTAGATTTCAATGATATTTTAATAATTTTGGAAAGGTTAAAATAGGTACTTCTATTTTGAGAAATTTTTATTGCTGTTTAAGTTACTACATTTATGTTTGTTATTATCGTATTTATTTATTACATTAATCTAAATTCAATGTTTGTGTCCATGTAGGAAAACATTGCCATGTGCCTTACCATTCTGGGAAATGTTTTGAAGCTAATGATTTTAATTGGTTTGACCATTTTGACTTTTGGGTATTCATACTCCCAGCTTCTGCTGCACTTGTATGGTGGAGTCAAACTTAGTGCAGGATTAGGTAGGTGGCTTTTTATGGTGTTTAGATAATTTAAAAAATTGCTCAGTGTAAAATTGTAAAATTTTTTAGGGATTTTTATGCTGCATTCTGTAAAATTCATTAACATTCTGTCAAGAATATTGTTACTTTAGACTAATCATTGATTTCTTCCACATGCACTTTATACTATCATATTGACCACATATTAATTGACTGTAAACTGTTAGGCTGGGCGCGCACGAGTGACTAAAGTCACGGCGACCAGGATTACTAGTATGAAAAATATCACTAGAAAACAATGGATCTCTATGAAGAAATTCTTGGCAATCGGCCAAGTGTCACGCCGCCTAGTGCGCACACTCTACCAATACTTGAACTTGTTTCAATAGCCAAGGCAACAATTTTGTCTTTGTCACCGTGACAAAAGTCGCTCATGCGCGATCAGCCTTAAGGTCTAAAAGTGCTTATGAGAGAGATCATATTATTTTATCATAATTATACTGGAGCGTTTAGCATTTTGTTTTGATATTTCAGGCCTCACTTTGATGCGCTGGCATTGCCTGTATGTTTTACTTATTGCATGCAATGGAATCACTGAAGGTTTCAAATTTGCAGTGATGGATCATAATCAGATTGATAGGTATAGCTGGTTTGTTACTTGATTTTTTCTTGTAATTTCTGTGTTAATATTAATAACATCAGAAAAAAGAAATAGACCACTATGGAAACTGAAATGTTGTTAACTTTTGTGTTTGTAGGTATAATAGGAGCTTAGTTCTACTATCTCTTGGTTTCCTAGCAGCAGGGTACTGTCTAGTCAGAATTTTTGGAAGTGTTGGATTCATTCTTGCCAACTGCCTTAATATGGGGTTTAGAATATTTCATAGGTATACAATTTTGATATGATTAATTAATTTATTCAGTATATATTTTAAGATTCCTTTAGGTTTTATTAGGCTTGGTTTTATCTGGAAGCACTGGTTTAAAAAAGACTCTTTCTTGAGATAAAAAATTTAGTATGAAAAGTTTAATTATAATTGTAACTTTGTTTTAAGTGTGTACATCTGATTATGGAGATAAATTCTCTCTGATATTTTAATCTCCTTTATGAACAATTAATAATTACTGAAGTTCCTCTGAGTTTTTAATTATAAATTACTTGAATGGGATATATTATGAACTCTAGATTTTTACATACTGTACTTAACTTTATTATGGCCCATTAAACTGGTCTGTAAGTTTTAAAGGATATATAGTCTCTAGAAATCCAGACGATTCATTCCCTTAATGTAATGTAAACTGATTTGACTAGGGTTTCACAATTAATAAAATATTCTTTCAGCATTCAATTCATCCAAGACTACTTTAAAATCCAGAGCCTCTGGTGGTCCAGAGTCATGCCCGACTCGCTCACTTTCCTAACTTTGATTGGAACTGCTTTCATCACTGCATCATCTGAGGTAACTATTTCTAAACCAGCGGTTTTAACCCATCTACCTTCTTTCATAAAAATTCACCTTATTACAACATGTATGTTAACTTCTTTATGATGAACCTATTAGAGATATGGTGCTTTATGTCAAAAGAATATTTTTTTATTTTAAGGGAGTTATTTCACTGTGACTGTCAATTTCTTATCGAGTTAAATCAATAAATTATATTTTTTGTCACCAGGTGAAGCTTTCTATGTGCTATGACTGTTAAAAAGCACCTGAGGCTTAAGAAAATACACTATTGCTTTGATTAGTAATTTAGAATAAAAAGTTGCAGGAACATGTTGCATCTTAAACAAATTTGCTACCATCTTTATGAATTCAAAATCTTTTTTAAACCCTTTTCCCTAAGTTGTCAATCAAAATTATAAAACAATAAGTCACTAGATTTTTTTATATTAGTTTATTGAATTTTATTTATTTATTTTGTTTATTATATTGAAACACCCTGTATATTCATCCTCATTATCTAAAGGGTTGATTGGGTTACAAATTTGTAAAATTAACCACTAAAATAAAAAGTAAGTTTACAATTCTAAGTAAATAAACATGTATTAATTGTGACTCTGTAGGTCTAATTAAGTAGAACAATTTCTTTGGGAGTGTATTCATTATAAAATCTTCTACTTCTTAAATTGCAATTTAACTGTAAACACTAATTTGAAGCTGTTCCAAAACGCATTTTTGCTGCTCGAAATCCACATTGTGCCACTTTCACCACTTGATTCCATCCTTCCTCTGTAGAAATGGAGCTAATTTAATAGGACTAAAATTCTTATGCTGAAGGAGATGAAATAATTTATTGAACAGCACAGATGAATACTATACCCTCAGTATGTGTATCTTAAAACCAAACAGTTCTCACCTTCATCAAAATGTGTGGCACTTGTTTTTATTGAACAAAATCGTACACCTCCTCACGTGAAGTTTTCTTCTCCAGGGTCGCTTGTGCTGTGTAGATATTCATTTGTGGATCTGGCATCTTCTTTTGGGTGCCGGCTGCTTTTTAGTGTATGTTTGGGTGTTGTGGTGGAAAGAAAAATCCCTCTTCACTTTTATTTATGAGCAGTGGAAGAAAAAGGAGACTGTGAAAGCTAAGGTTAACTAATTCCAGCCGTGTGATAATCTTCCATTTAAGGTGCGGTTTTGTAAATTGTTAAGTTTTAATAAATGTAATTTATTATAAAACATATACATAGTGTTACTCTTAATTTACATAGTGTCTATCATTTTCAAATTTAGCTTTGCTTTTATCAAGAAGAAAAGATATTTACATGCTCTAGATATGGAATATCGAAAACAATCAATTCCAAGTTGAGACAACTGTAACCCTCTCATTAATTTATAAACTTACATTAATTTATTTTTTATATTTACATCAAAGGTTCCCTAAGTTCAATAGAGATTAGAGCTGCTGAGAAAGCTCTGGAGAAGATTAAATGTATTTTTGTGTATCTGTAAAAATTAATTTAAATTTTAAGCTGTAAGCTATTTTAAGTTAAGCTTCCATATTGATATTCTATGCAATTGAGTTTATCATGTAAAATATACCATATGATTTCAAGTTATACTTATATAGTGATATATAAGTATAACTATAGTGATTTTATATCTGGACAAGACTAGATTTTTAGAAGTTGCAACTATTGAGAGTAAATAGAATTCAAAATTTGCCTTATTCTGTAATGCTATCCCATAAATTTTGTAGGTAAAAAAATACCACCATTCTTCTAATTTTCTATTTTTTAAAAAGATTTTTTATCGTCAATTTTTGTTTACAATGTTTAGTGTTTGAAACATACAGGGTGGGCAAAAAGTCAGTACAGTTTTGGAAATTCCATAAAAATTGGAATAAAAAACGGTCTTTACTCTCAGCATCCTAGGGTCATGGGTTTTTTATAAGACAGTAAAAAAATTTAGTTCAAAATTATATTAATAGATGGAGCTAACACAATTCATTGAGTTTTTCTCTGGAATTGAACACAGAATCAGTGTATCCAGATCATGGAAATGTGAATCACATACCACATCCAAGTAGGCAAAATCGTTTCTTGAGAAAATATGGGTTCGATTTCAGCCATTAGGGGATTTACGGAGGGTCGTGTGGGAATTTTTTTTAAGATATTTCATTTTTCTTCAAAGTAAAAGATGTTTTCAATGTAATCAGTTTATCAATCCTTCTTTTCAGTGCAATTATTATGAGTCACTCTGCCGGACATCATGGTGGTTTATTTTTTATATCAAACACGGACTCCTGTGAATTATGTGTGCTATATCTATTAACATAATTTTGAACTAAATTATTTTTATTGTCTTATAAAAAACAATCATGACCTCAGAATGCTGAGACTGAAGACCGTTTTTTATTTCGATTCCCCCCCCCCCAGTTTTTAAAGAACTTTCAAATTGTACAGACTTTTTGAACACCCTGTATGATTAGTTCATAGAATCTGGCTGTTTAACTAAGTCCTATGTGACTTTTAAGAAAAGAGATATCCAATCTTTTTTCTAAGTAGTGTGGTTTTTTTAGTACGTTGGTTGAAACAATTTTAACCTTCATTAATTTGTAATGAGAAGATTCTCTACCTATGGCTTTTTAAATATACTCACTTTAACTAGCCAAAAGGTAGTGCAGCAGAAGGGAATAAACTATTAATCAGGGCTTAATTTTAAGCAAAATGCACCAAAATGATGTTTTGATGCCTCCCCTTTGGGAAAAGAATATTTATTTAATTAAGTCCTATTACTTTGTTCTTCCAAAACACTATGCGGCAGTACAAATCCTTGTTACACAACATTGTAGCAGTTGTTGTAATAATCAAGGATTTGTTGTTTTGTTGTTTGTTTGTTGTTACTTTGTTCTTTGTTCCTTAAACCTCTGTTGTTTTTAGACTTTATTGAAGTATTTGGACTTATGGAGTTGATCTAGCGATGATTGGATCGACTGGGATCAGTCACACACACACACACTTTGTTCTTAGATAGTCTGGCTTATTAGTTTTGTTACAAAAATAATCTTTTCTACATTTTTTTCACCTACGTAAATACAAATTAACGATACAATTTAACTGGCCCTACTGCTTCCGGTCTAGTACTAAAAAATTAATTTGATAATTCAATTACAACTTTAAGAATATATAGTGTGTTTCAACAAGTCAGCTTTTTTATAAACTGTGCACAAAGTGATTCTTTGCTTGGAGTGCATAAAAAATGCCCAAAGAACTATACCTCTAAAAAGCATATTTTTGAGGGAAAAAAAGTAGAGTTAATATTCAATAAAAACTTTACTGTTCCATTCCACAGCACACACATGCATGCACAGTGAATATCTTTAACAATTTAATCTGCCATCATATCCAAAAAACCATGTTTACATTTTCCATAAACCTTTTTATACATAAACTGGATATGACATCATACATTTGTCTGTGGCAATTTTCTCGAAAACTATGCATCCTAGAGTTATAGTTCTTGGGGAATTTATGTGCTACATTCAAGGAATCTGGCTGCACAGAGTTTGGGGACAGTCTTATTGAAACATCCTGTATAGTAGGTTATACTAAAAATTTTTAAATCTTAAGTCCATCAAAATTTGAAGTTAAAATAAATCACTAAGTATATATTAATATTTTCAAATTATTTTTTTCTTGGCCTATGATCTGGGATTTGACTTGTCGAAATTGTTGCATTCAAACAGGTTTCTCTTAGTTGTTAACTTAGTTACTTTGGGGATAAAATGCTGGGGATTTCAGTTTCTTATGTATAAAAAGATAAAGAGTTTTCAGTTCCAATATTTTATAATTATGCAGGGTGTTCACTAGGGTGACTCAAAAAAACTTTTTTTGAGCGAGAGCTAAACTTTTTTAGACTTATCAACAGTATAGTGCTGAAAATTTCTATTCAAATTCTTAGAGGGTGCTCAATGACCCCAATATTTAACATTAGCAGGCATGTTCATTGAAGTCCTTTTGAATGCCTACATTTGAATCATAAAAATGGTGATTATGGAGTCTAGAATTATTCTAAATTAATGAGAATTCTAAAAATTCTTTTTTTCATTTGATGAAGCAAAAATTAATTGAGTGATTGTAAGCATGAAGTTGAACCTTTTTAAGTTTACGTAAGGAACATATATAGTGTAATCCCTTTTGGGGGATTATTTCAGTTAAAATAAATCAAACATTGCCAAAAATGACTTTAACCAAAAGGCTTAAATGCCAGACTTAAACCAGAAAACAAAAGTCTAAACAAGTCGGTGTCAAAAAGAATATTACTAAATCTGTACCTTAAATTCTAACACAGGGGAACAATTTTTAACATAATTTTTGTTGAGTTCAATTTTTTTGCTGTTTTAGAGTTTAATGGGCACACTGATTACAAAACTGTTGTTAGTTTTCTTCTACCACGTCAACTTTTTAAGATACAGGGTACCCCCAAAATATGCATAAAAAGCAAAAATACATTACTTTGAATTCGATTTTCAGGGTCAAAAAGCATTACTTTAGTCTTTAAACTACACCTGAGGGCACAAGAAAGGTTAGACTTTTTAAAATATGAAAATTTGTAATGAATGGGTTTTACCCATTTTTAATGTTTAAGGGATTATTACCCCCCTAAAAACGCAAAAAAATCGTTAAAAATGACAGAGGTTATTTTACGCAATTTTTTACACTTATTTTTTACGCAATTCCTTTTCAAAAGGTCCTAACCCATCCCCAAGGACCCAAATTCTTCGCACGCGCGCTCAAGAAACATGGAATACCTCCATAAAACCGGCCAGTTACTAGCGAACCAAATAATTTCTACTTAGGAAAGACTCATAATGTAAGAAAAATGTCATTTTTAAAATTTTCAAACCATGAATATAATTTCTTGAGCACGCGTGCGCCAGCACGATTCAGAAAGTTTCCCGAACCCTTCTGGGGTGCTAACGCCTCAACCCCTCAACCGATTTTAGTAAAAATCATTGCTTTCTATTTTTATTAAATTTGTATCCTTGGGAATGGGACCTTTTAAAGAGGAATTGCGTAAAAAATAGTGTAAAATAACAACTACCATTTTTAACTATTTTTTTTGCGTTTTTAGGGGGTAATAACCCATTAAACCCCTATCCATTCACCACAAATTTTCATTTTTTAGAAAGTCTAACCTTTCTTGTCCCCTCGGGTGTAGTTTAAAGACTAATATAATGCTTTTTGACCCTGAAAATCGAATTCAAAGTCTTTTATTTTGCTTTTCATGCACATTTTGGGCAACTTTGCAACTTTTCTTAAAACGTTGACGTGATAGACAAAAACTAATTTTACTTTTGGATTCAGGAGGAAAAAGTGATTCAAAAACAAGTCACAGTTCTAAGTCAACGAAAATGCTGTTCCCCAGTGTAATTTGTGATATAACCTTCAGCATTGTTTCTTAGCATTAGAGAAGCTTTGAAATTTTTAAACCTTAGTATTGTGTAAATGACATGTAATGTAAACTATAAAAATGAATTAAACTAATCTTAACTTGTTATAAGTAGTTACCTAAGCACAATCTGCATCTTCTCTTTATTCATTTATTCCTTCCCATGATTTTGGTTATGAAACAAAACATTTTTCAACCAATTCAAGTTCATGTAGGAACTGTCATAGTGTGTGCTGGATAAACCTCTAATACATTCTTATTTCGAGTTTCTATTAGGAGCGAGGTTTTTATCTGTACTGGTAGTTAGCCTCAACTTGCATTGCCTCAGACAGCGCCACCACTGTTTCAGCATACATCTGGTATACGCACATAGCATCGCTCCAGTCGGGATGCTGATATTGGATGTCGTCTTTCACCACCCTCATTGTGGACGTGAACTCGTAGTACCGAAAACCGTTCGGGGAAACGCTACCTAAGGCAGATGCCCTCAGGTTACTGATTCTCTGGTTCGAGCCCGGATCAGACCTTGTACCTTGGAAGTTGTCTCTCATGGCGTTGTCATTACCTTGATTTTGCTGACGAGGACCAGATGAAGCGTTAGAAGAAGAACCTGAATTGGACTGCTGGTTTGGTCTCGAATTGGAAGAAGAGGATGCCGACGAACTGGATTGATTTGGTCCTGAGTTGGATGAAGAAGATGCCGACGAGCTAGATCCGTTTGGCTGTTGTTGTCTGTTTCCTTGGTTAGGTCGTCGAGAATTCGAGGGAGCTGGGGTGGTGGACTTCGCGTTGTCTGTTCCTCCTCGTCTGTTCTGGAGTCTGTTCCGCAAGGTCTGCTTTCCAGCTGAAGGTTGAGGAGTGGTTGTTGGACCGGTCTGAGCTGCGGTGGTGGTTCCTGGGGACCCGGTGCTGTCATCGTAGTCGTCACAGTCGTCGTAATCGGATCCATCCTGGCCGTTATTTTGAGGACTACCATCATCATCGTCGTCACAGTCCTCATAGTCCGCATCTGATGGAGATGAACTTTGTTGGCTATTTGCAGTTGATTGAGATTTGCTACCGTTCTGTGGATTTGAGGTGGTTTGTTTCCCTCCATTCTGTGGATTAGAATTTCCATTAGGACCTCCTGGATATGGCCCATATCCATAATAGTTGTAGTAATTGTAATCTCCTGGTTGGTTTTGTGGCTTTTGCTGATTAGATGCTGCTGAATTTGCTTGAGAGTTGTCTCCATTCTGTGGTTTTGAACCAGGTTGGTTTCCATTCTGGGGTTTTGAACCAGGTTGGTTTCCATTCTGGGGTTTAGGTTTTCCATTGTTGCCATTTGGACCTTGAGTGGGACCAGTTCCGTAATAGTCGTATATGTCGTAGTCGTAGTTGTAGTCATCTGGTTGGTTTTGGGGCTTTTGTTGACTAGTTGCCGCAGCACTTGCTTGAGAATTGTCTCCATTCTGTGGTTTTGAACCAGGTTGGTTTCCATTCTGTGGTTTTGAACCAGGTTGGTTTCCATTCTGTGGTTTTGAACCAGGTTGGTTTCCATTCTGTGGTCTTGAACCAGGTTGGTTTCCATTCTGTGGTTTTGAACCAGGTTGGTTTCCATTCTGTGGTTTTGAACCAGGTTGGTTTCCATTCTGAGGTTTTGAACCAGGTTGGTTTCCATTCTGTGGTTTTGAACCAGGTTGGTTTCCATTCTGTGGTTTAGGTTTGCCTTGGTTTCCTCTTGGAGGTTTTCCATTGTTGCCATTTGGACCTCGATTGGGACCATTTCCGTAATAGTCGTCGTAGTAGTAATCGTCTGGTTGGTTTTGGGGCTTTTGTTGACTAGTTGCCGCAGCACTTGCTTGAGAATTGTCTCCATTCTGTGGTTTTGAACCAGGTTTGTTTCCATTCTGTGGTTTAGGTTTGCCTTGGTTTCCGTTTTGAGGTTTTCCATTCCCGTTCCCGGGGTAATCGAAGTAGTAAGAATAGTCCTGGTTTTGGGGCTTTTGCTGACTATTAGATCCCGCAGTTGCTTGAGAATTTCCATTTTGAGGTCTTGAACCACGTTTCTTCCCGTTTGGACTTCCTTGATTTGGCCCAGTTCCAGGATAATCATAGTTGTAATCGTTTGGTGGTCTCTGCTGACTGCCTGAATTTGCTGTGGCCTTTGATCCTGAATTTTGAGGTGATCTGCCATTGTTTGGGCTGTTTCCTGTAGAGTCGTAATAGTAATAATATCCAGGATTATCATAATCGTTTGGAGCCTGGTTAGTTCCAGAATCTGCAGATGACTGGCTATTAGAAGACGGTCTGTTATTTGGTTTCTTTCCGTTGTTATCCCCTGTTTGTGAACTTGCTGCAGCAGCTGATGAGCTTCCTTGATTTGGAGAGTTATTCTTTGACGGCTGGTTGTTTCCTTTTCCTTTGTTTGGCTTTCCATTACTCTGGGGTGATTGTTTACCACTTGAGGATGGTTGATTATTTGCCCCCGACGACGCTTGGCTTCCAGCATTGTCGCTACCATCTTGATAATCATAATCACAGTTATCGTCTCCAGAGTTTGAATCGTAATCGCTATCATCGCAATCTTCGTCATTGTAGTCACTGTCACCTTGAGAGGGAGCGTTTTGTGGTTGATTGTTGCCGCTTTGTGAGGATGCCGAGGATTGAGAACCTTTCGGCTGACCTCGATTGGGCGAACCTTGTCTAGGCCCTCCTGAACCAGAACTAGCTGAAGCCTGAGAATTATTCGGCTGACCTCGGTTGGGTGAATCCTGTCCAGGTCCTCCTGAACTAGAAGTAGCCGAAGACTGCGAGTTGTTTGGTTTTCCTTTACCTTTTCCAGGCCCTCCTGATCCAGAACTGGCTGAGGACGAATTTTTGGAGCCTTTTTTCTTCTGAGAAGGAGTAGTTCCCGGGGCCGGTGTGGTTCCTGATGATTCTGAATCCAAACCGGTATAATCGGTTATTGCATCGATGAAAGCCGCAGAAATCGCTCTTGCAATGGCTTCGCAGTTGTCCATCAACTCTCCGTGTTTATACAAGGTAGACATGGCAGCTTTAGAGATTTTCTCTGCGTATGCCTGTGTGCTGCACCCTTGAGGTAGGGAATTAATCTCTGAGGCGCAGTTTCGTGCGGCTTCGTTGGCGTATTTGTTATATCCGTTGGCTATGAAGCTTTGCCTCATGCCATCTGAGGCTGCAGCTACTGCAGAGTCACGACTGGTGTCTGAGTTGAATACGCAGCCGAACACGTCGCTCTTGGAGAGATGGACAAAGGAAGCTTCTCCGAATCTCACAGCGCAGTCCTTGGCCTGTTCCTTTTTGCTCTTGGGCTTCTGTGTTGGGGCCTGTGTGGTCGGTTTGGATCCACCGCCATTTTTGTTGCTGGGTTTGCCGGAATCGGGTCCTCCAGAGGAATCTTTAGATGGGGACGAGTTATTGGGCTGTCCTTTATTGCTGGATGGTGGAGATCTTGGTTGCTGGTTGTTTGAAGAGGATGTAGCTGCGGCTGAAGAACTCTGAGGCTGGTTGTTTTGTGGTTGGGATCCTCGTGGCTGACCATTCCAAGGTCTATTTGGTTGTCCTGCATCGTTTGGTTGGTTGTTTTGTGGCTGGGATCCTTGTGGCTGACCATTTGAAGGTCTGTTTGGTTTTCCTGCATCGTTTGGTTGGTTGTTTGATGGTTTACCAGCAGGTTGAGGTCCTTGAGATTGTGATGAAGCTGCTGCAGCTGAAGAACTTTGTGGCTGGTTGTTTGGTCGATTTTGTGGTTGACCATTCCAAGGTCTATTTGGTTGTCCTGCATCGTTTGGTTGGTTGTTTTGTGGCTGGGATCCTTGTGGCTGACCATTTGAAGGTCTGTTTGGTTGGTTATTTGATGGTTTACCAGCAGGTTGAGGTCCTTCAGATTGTGATGAAGCTGCTGCAGCTGAAGAACTTTGTGGCTGGTTGTTTGGTCGATTTTGTGGTTGACCATTCCAAGGTCTATTTGGTTGTCCTGCATCGTTTGGTTGGTTGTTTTGTGGCTGTGATCCTTGTGGCTGACCATTTGAAGGTCTGTTTGGTTGTCCTGCATCGTTTGGTTGGTTATTTGATGGTTTACCAGCAGGTTGAGGTCCTTGAGATTGTGATGAAGCTGCTGCAGCTGAAGAACTTTGTGGCTGGTTGTTCGGTCGATTTTGTGGTTGACCATTCCAAGGTCTATTTGGTTGTCCAGCATCGTCGGGTTGGTTACTTTGTGGCTGACCATTCCAAGGTCTATTTGGTTGTCCTTTATCGTTTGGTTGGTTGTTTGATGGTTTACCAGCAGGTTGAGGTCCTTGAGATTGTGATGAAGCTGCTGCAGCTGAAGAACTTTGTGGCTGGTTGTTCGGTCGATTTTGTGGTTGACCATTCCAAGGTCTATTTGGTTGTCCAGCATCGTCGGGTTGGTTATTTTGTGGTTGACCATACCAAGGTCTATTTGGTTGTCCTGCATCATTTGGTTGGCTATTGTACGGTCTACCATCAGGTTGAGATCCTTGAGATTGTGATGAAGCTGCTGCAGCTGAAGAACTTTGTGGCTGGTTGTTTGGTCGATTTTGTGGTTGACCGTTCCAAGGTCTATTTGGTTGTCCAGCATCGTCGGGTTGGTTATTTTGTGGTTGACCATACCAAGGTCTATTTGGTTGTCCTGCATCATTTGGTTGGCTATTATACGGTCTACCACCTGGCTGATTTCCCTGTGATTGGGATGAAGCAGCTGCAGCTGAAGAACTTTGAGGTTGATTGTTTGGTTGATATCCTTGGGGCTGATCATTCCAAGGTCTGTTGGGTGGTTGCACATCTTGTGGCTGACCATACCAAGGCCTGTTGGGTGGTTGCACATCTTGCGGCTGACCATACCAAGGCCTGTTGGGGGGTTGGGTATCCTGTGGCTGGTTGTACCGAGGTCCTCCAGCTTGAGGAGATCCTTGGGATCCCGCTGAAGCTGCTGAAGAACTTTGTGGCTGATCGTTCCACGGCCTATTAGGAGGTGGCTGGTTGTTTGGTGAAGATCCTTGAGGCTGTGGTTGAGGATTGCTCTGAGACGAAGCACTTGCACTTGAGCCTGGAGCACCATAGTCATAGGTATAGTCATAGTTTGCCGGATATGGCCTTCCGTTGCCGACCGGCCTGTAGTCGCCTGGGTAGTCATAGTTGGGAGCGTTTTGAGGACCGGACGAACTGACCGCGACGGCACTCGCTCCGGAAGACGGAGCGTCCGAATAGTCGTAGTCGCTCGGCTCTGCGTCGTCGATCATGTCCTTGACCTGCCTGCCGAGGTTGGTGATGTACCCGACGTTCGACTGGCCGGTGACGCTGTAGAAGCAGTCGCCGATGACGCGCATCACCTGCTCGGTGGCGACGCTCCTGCTCTGCCCGGACGAGGTGGAGTGCGACATGATCATGCCGGACATCTCGCCGGACATCGCTCCGTTCATGACGCGCGTCTTCATGTCGTCGGGCGTGTGCAGCATGGCGCCGGACGCAGCCAGCAGAGAGCTCTTCATGTCCGCCACCGTGTCTCGAGGCACGGCGGAGAACGTCGGGTTGGAGACAATGCTGTCGTATAGGCAGTCCGTGAAGGACACTGTCATCTTTTTGTCGCACCAGATGCATGGGGCCTTGCCTT
The DNA here is from genome assembly GCA_963680715.1 of Tetragnatha montana. NCBI lineage: Eukaryota > Metazoa > Arthropoda > Arachnida > Araneae > Tetragnathidae > Tetragnatha > Tetragnatha montana. Next base: position 39,718,803 of record OY796686.1, on the reverse strand, counting down.
CCACGGCTAGCGCCAGGAGGACCGGGATTAGTATTCTCAACAATCCCATGTCGTTGAGAAGTCTAAAAGAGTCCGGATAGGTGACATGGCTTCATATACGAACCTCCGGATGCGCGCGCATGGTGGGACCTTCACATGCCGCTTTTCCAAACACCTTCTCCAGGACACACATTCGCTTAAATTCAGCTGTCAAAACTGCGACTGCGATAAGATGTGCCAATGTTAACATTAGAAGATGATAATGGTTCCTTATCGGGTTAATATCTGCAACGGAATGAGATCCCTAATGAATTATTCAGGTGAATATTCAGCGCGCTACAGAAAGATAAGCATCTATGCCTTATATCCGCTCCATCTCGCAGGTGACGAAGAAATTAGCGAGCCATAGCTGCTTTTTAGGCCTAGTTCGCATTAACTGAATGTTGACTTGGGTAACTGGTAGTGCTTGGTTCACACAGTTTGATCGTGAAATGCTGATATAGTAGTTGACGATCCTTAAACAGGAACAAAAAAAATATCAAGAGAAAGACGGGATATAACCCGAATGTAGTGGTCGACTCACAAGAGAAACATGGTAGTCTTAACTTTCATTGAAACTATTTTTCTTTTTTTTGTTGCATCAGTGACTACTAGAATAGATTATATAATTTAATAGGGTTTTGTCGGTTCTTGTGGTTGAATCTCGGATGTTAGACCGATTCTTATTATATGTCATATCTATATCTTATGCATATCTCTTAAACTCAGGGGATGCAATTCCTTGTGTTATATATGGTCTCTTCATTTTATAAGGTCAGGTAAAATGTAAGAGGGAAATAAAAATGTAAGAGGTAGGAAAAATGTAAGAGGGAGGGCATAGCACACTATCGCAAATCGGAGTACAGTATCCGTCTTAATTTTTCCTTTAAATTCTGAAAGCGATTTGGATAGTTCGGATAATTTGAGTTCTACTTTACTATCAGTATATTATCCTCAAGTGTCCTCCATTGGCAATAAAACAGCTAGAAAAAATATAACTATCAAAATTTGTCGCTTATATTCATAAGAGAAAGTTAGAAGTAAATGTATGATTAGGTGGTGTAGATGCGTTCTTAATTTCGAGTATGTGCATGGTGTTCATACAATAACCAACCCGATTCAAGAGCCTCTAGCAACCAAACCGTTTATCGGAATTGAATGAAATTTTGGTGGAAGACATTTTGAGGGATGCGGACGAGAATGGTTAGGGATAGAATAGTTAAACTTTATCCGTTACGGTTAAAGTGAAAAAAAATTGAAAATTCCCAATCTAAACCCCCTTTTTTATTCTCGCTATGTGATCTCTGATGTCTAAAAGCACAAATGGCGTTGAAACGGTACCCTAAACCCGCCCCTTGGAAGACAAATGAAAACAGCTATGAAATCGTTGTTTCTGTAGGTTTTAGCAGTTTTAGTTATATTTTCTTAACGATTCACTAGTCCAGCTCCTACAAAACCAACGATTCCATACCTGTTTTCATGTTTTCAATTGTCTCTATATGGGACTTAAAGGTACCGTTCCAAACGCCATTTGTATTTTTAGACATTAGGGATCACATAGCGAGAATGAAAAAAAGGGGGGGGTTAGATTGGAAATTTTCAAAAAATTTTCACTTTAACCTGAATTGATAAAGTTTAACTGTTCCACTCCATACCATTCTCGTGCGCATCCCTCAAAATGTCTTCCACCAAAACTTCATTCAATTCCGATGAACGGTTTGGTTGCTAGAGGTCCTTGAATTGGGTTAGTTATTTTATGGACACCCTGTATTTACCTATGTATATTTATTTTAATTATAATCACCAATTCTGATAATGATGAAAGGGCAATTAGCTGAACTAAAAATTAACAGTCAGAAATATAAAAGTATAATCAAATAATAGTAAAATCAAATAACTGTATAATCCAGTGGGTTCCACGAAGAAATTTAGGGGTTCCGCGTGACAATGCAAATCCTACCAAAAATATGTATTAAATTCTTAAAAATGAATGTCCAAAATTCGGATTATGTGTACCAAAACAACCCCTCTTTTTATAGTTAAATTTCCAAAAATTTCCTGGGGGAGGACCCTCAGACCCCCCTGATGGTTCTTGGAACTCGCTTAATCACAACTTTTTTACCATTAAGTTGGCTTGTTTCATTTAATATCAGATATTAAGTTTGGAAAAGTCGTTCATTAAAAAATATTCAGGGTTCCGCGATCGTTGGCAACAAACTGGGGGGGGGGCACGAGCAAAATAGTTTGAGAACCACCGATATAATCATTAACTGATTTTGTTAAATTGATGTTATTGATTCATGGGCAGTTAGTGGTTTCCAAGAATGAAATTTTAAAATCAAATCCTTTTAGAAGTTTTAACACTTTGTCTAATTCAGATATTATGCTACCTGCTTAAATATTTATTAGTAACTTTAAATGATAGCGTGTTCCTCTTAAACCTTTTAACCTTCCAAACATATAAAAAAGTTTATATCCAATTGATGTTCCTTTTGTCTTGCTAGTAATTCTTTCAAATCCACTAATCAGCTGTATAGCCATACCGTTATAAAGCATAGAAAAATTCCAATAACAATGGAATCAGTTGTTTTTCCATTTTCTCATTACGCATCACTGATGTAAGAAGACCCGTGCAGGGTTTATGATAATAAACAGCTCCAAAATCCCCTGTGCACGTTTCCCTCCCACATGATCTTGATTGCACGAGCCTGTGACAAAGGATGACGTCCGGCGACTCCTTATTTTTTTAAGAACTAAGAATCATCCGAGAGAAAATTTTCTTCTTTTCTCATCATCACACTTCTGTGAATCGAAAGTTCTGCAGGTTAGTGACGTGGATGAAGAAAACTTTATTTTTTTAACAGAGGATGTGGATAAGGACATTTACCCCATTCTAACTATGCATTTCAATTAAGTGAATTTTGGATATTAGAGTGACTAAGGAAACCTCTATGTCTCTTTAAAAGTTTCCAAGCCTCGATTTTCTAAGTTTCAGTATTGGGTTACGAAAAATATGAGGAATTTCTTCCATCAAAATAAAAATAACTAAATTTGAGTTGCCCTCAAAACGCTCGTGATGTTGTTTGATAAAGACAAACATCGAGAATAGCCGAAAGGCCATTCTTGATTGGCTCAACTGGCTTCACACAACTATTTGTGACGTAGCCGCTGTTTTCGCGCCCTTTTTAAAAAACTAACTTTGAAATTAAATAAAAAATAACTAAGCATCAGAATCAAAATCTTTTGCGACAAAATTTTTTCAGCCATCTATCGAATAAAAAAAATAATAAAATGCAGGAAATGTCCATTGATTATTGGATGGATTACTATGAACATTAAGAACTTCTTCTATCATAACGTAACTGTCAATTTAAAAAAAGGGGAATAAGTCCAAAAAAGGGCAAATTGACCTTTTGTGCTCTAAAAATCTCCCAAGTTTTGCTCTACATATGAGTTGGAAGAGGAGAAAAATAACTACCCTCTATAGGCAAATTATAGCCCTTTGAATTTGGCAAAATCGATATCCATTCATGTGGAAATTTAAGTTAATTTGTCTTTCTGTTCTTATTTTATTTCGTGCTGTAATGTTAAAACAAAATTAGTTTTTAATTTAAAGTGTTTTTACCTTTTTTATCCAATGAATATTTGGACTCCATCGATATTTATTAAACTTGTTTAATAACTCAGTTTCATAATATTTTTGAATTTTATCTGTCTTAGTCTTTTTATTTACGATTTTTGTGCTGTGTATTAAGTAGAAATATAATTTAATTGTGTCAATTAATGAGTTTTAAAGATTTTTCTTAAACTTTTAAATTTTTTCAACTGTACAATACTTTTGAATGTAATAGAACTCTGATTGAAAAATAAAATAAGGATAAGGGGACATCCATAAATTAGGTGAGGTCAAAATGGGGGAGGGGGGGGTCCAGGAAAATCTCACCAGGAGGAGGGGGGAGTCAATTAAAATCTCAGGTCAACTTTTAGTTTAGAAAATATACGTTTTTTTCTTTAATATTTTTTAGCCCAAGTTTAGAAAAAATGCTCAGATTAGAGTCAAAACAGCAAATTATTATCCAGTCAGTCGTGATAATTACAAGTTAGAATCAAGTTTTTGATTTCAACGTGTTCTTGTATAAAAATTTGCAATCTGTATGCCGATAAAACAAAACTAGTGGTTGAGAAAATCTCACGTGGAGGCGAGGGGGGGTCCAGCAAAATCTCACCAAGGGGAGAGAGGGGTCCAAAATTTGGAAAAAAAACACTTCACGTAATTTATGGACGTCCCCTAATGCAGTTAGATGTTCAAATTAATTGCATCTACTTGGTTTTACAATTAAATCCCAAGTCAACAGAAAAAATAGCTCTTGTTCGCAAGTTTAGTTTTATTACATTAGTATAAGGTGCTATTTTGCATTTACGAAACAAATATTTTAAATATATCACATTTTATTGAAATAATTCATCAGAATAAGGACAACACAACTCATTTTCCACAGTATTCGGCCAACTCGTTTAGTGTGCAACCCCTGCGGCAGCATTCCTCTACAATACCTCTGCTTTTCCGATCAGGGCGCAGGTAAGAAAAGGCATCATCAACACGAAGCACATCATCTGTAAAGGAAAACATGGTAATATTAATTGTGTGAATTAAATATATTCTCGTACAACCTGTCTTTCACTTCTGGTCTACACGGTCAGGTAACTTGTAATGTGAATTACTTCTTGGAAACCCTTTTTGAGTTTGACCTTTTTTCGGTGCTGCTTTAATCTACAAGTATTTTTGAATTTGTAAAGTTTCCAATAAAAAAGAATTTTTGATGCCTAGAGTTTTAGAATAATTGACACCTCTTCTTTTGATACCTTTACATCAGTGTAAAAAGTGCTAAAGAAAAAAATACCAAAAAAGCTGTAAAAGAGAAAAAACATTTATAGCAAGAGGCCATTCATTAATTACGTAAAGATGATTTTGGCAATTTTTGACCCCCCCCTACCCCCATGTAAGGGTACGTAAGATTTTTCAAACTACTCCCCCCCCTATTCTTACGTAAGATTCCATTTTGTTTTTCAAAATAATAAAATGTTAGAAAAGGATCAGTTACACTAAAACCATCACACTTTTTAAAAAAAAAATTAAAGCTTCGATAATGTACCGAGATCGTCAGCATTTTTAAGTTTTTCTGTGGTTATTCAATAGTAATTTGATTAGAATAATTGGAATTCATTTACATTAACTTGGAAATTCTTACGTAAGAATGTACGTATTCAGTTTTTCCTTCCGTGTAGTGAGGTCATAGGGTCAAGAAACATTACAGTCTAGTATAGTGTGATGTTAGTGGTCTGTTGTAAAGGAAATAATCACAAGCTCTAATTCTCTTTCAGAGCATGGGCAAGTCTCTGAGCTTTCGTGGAGCTGTATACGAAGCTAAGGACCTGATCAAGCACCACCGATGCAAAGGACCCGGTTTGCGACACCCAGCTCTAGAAAGCGATGCACAAGTTGGACATGGTCCCGGATTCGCATGCGAAAGCTTCATCCTCACATTACAGTGAGTATATAATATAGCCACTGGTCAGGGGCCATATTCAGAAACTCAAACACGTAGAAGAAACGATACGGTAACGGGAGGTTTCACACGAGAGCTCTGAACTTAACGTTTCTCTATCACATGCGCTGCTGGCGCCTCCTGTCGCAAAGCCTTACAAGTAATTAATTATATACTGATTAAACAAAATTCTGCCTACACAAGATGTCTATTACTTTCGTAATATATTAATGTTTGAGGACTTTTTTTGGTAGGAACCATTTAAAGGACCTCAAAAAGTGTAAAAGCAATCCGCATGTATTCAAATCTTGGAACAATATGACAGACGAGAGCTCCGGAGTTTGAAACTTGAAATCTCTCATTTCGTGAGCTTTTTCACCGTTTCCGTACCGCTCTCGTTTCTTCTATACGTGTTTATCTTTCTGAATATGGCCCTAGATTTGATTTGGGTGAATGCAATAAGTATTGGTGTAAAATCAGTTATTTGGTTCGGAAAACACAGTGAGTATTCTTTCCAAAGCAGTGACCTTTTTCAACCTCCTTTATATATTTGGGAAATAGAGAATAGAAGAAGGAAGGAAATGAGGTAAATTATTAAAAAAAAGTACAGATCAGGATGGAGGAGAGTCCTCGAGAAGGCCAGGGCCCACACCGGGCTGTCGCGCCAATGATGATGATGATGATTAAAAAAAAGTAAGAGGAGAGAGTGAGAGGAAAAATATGGAAGTTCAGTTCTATATGTCCCATATAAGTTAATTATCACCAAGCTGTTTTGGCGGCCAAATACCGTTAAATTTTTGTTTTCATGATTTAAATCGATAGTTTGCTATTTGGGTTATATTGCTAATCTTTGGCGATCAAAACTGCTTGGCAATATTTAACGGGACATATAACGGAAATGAAGAAGTATGGATAGGTGAATGAAATATAAAAAGAAAGAGTTAGGTGAACATTAATGAAAAATATTAAAATAAAGATTGAAAAATATGAAGAGAGGAATGAACTTGTATAATCAACAGTGAAATAGAGAGAAGAAAAGAAAGGAGAAAGAACTGATTAGAAAGTGTAAGAGATAAGATTAATACACAGCGGAGAGAGACTAATTTATTATAAAAGGTAAAAGATAGGAAGAGTGAGAGAAATATAACTATTAACTAACTTCCAAAACGTCATTTTTGAGTTTTTTAAACCACGGCTTACTAGATACTATACAGGCTAGCCGAGTACGGAAATCATTAAAAATCCAGATGGCAATACTTGACAAACTGGCAAAGCATATCCACAGTGTTGAAGGCGGTTGGTGATATAGGTAGGACTTGTGGCGATCCAAGCGGGAAAAGTTGTCAAATGGTTTTCATTGTTCAAAACTCGGCTAGCCTGTATAGTATCTAAGTAAGCCGTGTTTAAACAATATTTTCAGTCATTCACTTTTTAAACAGCTCTAATTTTAGAGCCATGTTCATGAGTTAAACCTTCTAATCTTAGCAATTTTATACTGCTCTTTAGTTGAAATTAAGTGCAACTAACTTGGTCTAGATAAGTGGTAGATTTCTGCTCTATGATATCCCAGACTTCGTAAATCGATTATTGTTCATGGTAGATTGGTTAGTTAGAGTGGTAAAACTTTTACTAATTTTTATTTATACTGAATATGTTTTATCAGGAACATTTCACTTTTTTTTTCAGGGGTTCCAAACAAACGTCAGTGAGTGTTGAACCGGACCAGAGACCTCACCAAGAACCACGTGATCTCGAACGATCCAATCAAGAACCCGCTAGCCCTGGTATCGGTCAATGAGCCCATTTCTCTGAGATCGCAGAGATAGAGACAGTCTTATGACTTTTTAATACTAAATAAAATTCTTGTTCCTGAGAAAAAAAAATGCGTGATTTGACCTATCCTTGTACCCTCTCACTTGGTATGGCATGCATGTATATATGTGATGATATGAAAATAAATATATGTTATTTAATCTCTCTTTTGGAGAAGCCATGCATAGCGGTTAAAAATCTACATTACAAACATTACATCAATTACCTACATTACAAATAGTTTTTGAGTATTTTTCCGTAATTGATCCCATTTAAAATATTGGTGAGTTTCTGTATAATCTGTTAAATTTACAGCTAAAAATGTCGAATAGATATTGAAGTTCACAACCTGAGACCATATGGCCTAGCTGGCTAGAGCATAGCTGGGGTTCGAAAGATTGCCGTTTCAAACCCTACCATATAGTAGCTATTATTTTTTTTAAATTATGTATAGAAGTTTTAAATTATTTGATTAGTCCATGAAGCGTAGATGGTATAGCCTTATTATAAAAATATTATTTTAAAAGTGGTGAATAATAATAAAAAAAAAACCTGATTGGGAGCTCATTCTACTACATGATTTCAAAACGGTTTAAAAAATACTATAGGGTAAAAGTTAGATGCAGAAGTGTTCAACTACCCATTGGTAGAGAGGTCTGGAGCGTCAATCTGGGGATCAGAAGGTTATAGGATCGAGCCCCGAGCTGGTGAAATCCCGTGATTTATTTATGGTTTTAAATTTTATGGTTTATGACGTATACATCAACTTCAAATTAATTAGAAGAACTGTATAGTTGCAGGAACGGATGGCTTGGTGTACTTGCTCGCCAGTGTGCCATCCTAAAGGCCCTCAGATCGAATCTGAGCCTTCTCCCCGGGTATAGCACTCGGAAATAAATGCAGTTGGGCATTTATAAATTTTCCTGCCTATTCAAGGGGGGTCTTACCAGTTTTTTTTTCAACTCTTAACTGTAACCGTAACGGTCATATTCATTTTAAAAATAGTATTATTTTTCAAGACTTTTATGTTCATTTTGCATAATCCAAGTCTCTAATCCTTCTGTCTTCGACGGAAACTAATGAATTTAATTAAGAATCTTAAAAATACTTGATTGATTTGGTGACAACACCATCCCAAACCCCTACCAACCACCCCGCGATTTTATTTAGCTTCATAAATTTTTCCTAATTTTAAGAGTGGTGACTGAAGCGCAGGTACCGTTAGGTTAAGTGGAAATATGCTTGACTTATAAAATTTTTCTTAATTTTTTTAGTGGTGATATTGAAGCGAAAGTACTGTTAAAGAAAAAGGGTTACTTGACCGAGTTCTTAGGTCTTTGGACATTCACACACCAGTTTTATCAACCTCACTGGGTGAGGCCATGCACAGTCAGCTGAATTATAATTCCTTGTTTCCCCAAGTTAAATTGATTCTCACCAGAGTCTAAGCGACTTATTAACCTGGTCAACAATTAATGGACCCGAAGGGATAAAAAGAGATTGAACCAGCCTAGCCCGCAACAAAGTCACGCCTCGGTAGTACCTCATTGGCTGTGACTCGCCGCTAATCTGTTCACGTAACTGAAATTATGAAGGATGCTGGACTTGATATCTTTTTTCTAATTTTAAAAGTGGTGACTGTAAATCCCATTTTAAAAAATAACAGAACCGTTTCAGTTGCAAAATATTTCACAGGATAAGGAAAGATGCAGTACCGATGCCATTTAACCCACATAATAATTGCGTATTTCAATTCCATTTAATTTAGAAACCACCTGGATTTGAACTGGGGATTTTAAGGCTCATTCACACTGTTGTGCTTTCTCTGTTCATCCTGAGTGATTTACTCCTGTGAATCGCTGATTCGCATAGAATTGTAAAGAGTGAAAATGCAAGTCGCACTTTTCACTTAGGATGATTCTTCCAAAATTAATATCAAAAGTAATTAGTCTGAATGAGTCTGACAGGCACACCAGTCGCTTTCAATCCCACTGAGGTTTTGACTCATATCAGCACTGCCGTCCTTAGCAAGAAGGGCGTATCTCGGATTTTGGCGATTTTCAGGTTTTTGCATATCTAGAATCTTTGGAGTCTTCTGCACCTTATGATACCTCATTCATGTGCCTATGGGTACGAAAAGGTACACAAAAACGCTAGTGAAAAAGGGCGTATCTATGAAATTTCTTGAAATCCTTAGGCGAAAACTGCTTGTACTGAAAATCTTGATTTTCGGAGATGCGCCCTTCTTGCTAAGGACGGCAGAGCATAACAGCTGTGTTTTTTTAAATGAAGTAATAAAAGTAAATAAATAATGTAAAATTAAGCTTGAATGTTCTTAATTTAAACTTGCGACTTCGGTATCTCAATCACATTGATATCCACGAGTCACTGACTCAAAGCTTAGAACAGATTCTAGACTGCAACGTTACTTACTGGAGAAACAAAACTAAGTAGCTCCCAGCGCTGTCTGAATTTTGAGTGAAATTAAGAACTTCCGTTCAAAAAGACGGAGCTGAAAGCCAGAGTGGACCAACCCAGAAATCCACTTGGTCCACTCTGGCTCTCAGCTCCTCATTTAAAAATTAAAGACGATAGTACAAAAACTTCATTTAGAATTTTTTTTTACTGAAATCAGTCACCAGTTTTAGTATTTTGGAAAAGTTTATAAGACTTGTTTGGTTTATTCAACCATGTATAAACCAAAGTCTTATAGACTTTTCCAAAATATTAAAAATGGTGACTAGTTTCAGTATTCATTTACTGGGAAAACGGTGTTCATATTTGAGGAGCTGAGAGCAAGAGTGGACCAAGTGGATTTGTGTGTTGCTCCACTCTGGCTCTCAGCTCCTTAAATATGATTAGATCGTTAAACCCATGTATTTGTATATGTTACGGGCAATGTGATAAATTCAGTCGAATTTATGAATAAAATTTATCACTTTGCCCGCCTCCACTTCGGGCATTATTAATAATGCCTGATTAATCACTTTGCCCATAACATATGTTTATAAACGTTTTTTTATCAAGATGTCTCAAAACTCTCGACTCGACTCTGTTCTGAACTCGACTCTCTGAACAGGCTTTCTGTTTACGCACTTTTTCCTTCCGCGTTGTAAACGTCATATGGTCAGGAAACGTTGCAGTCTAGTAAAGTCGCATTACTTAAAGCTTAAATTTAATTGCCGATCTTTGTATTCAGAACCATTTTTCACTATGCACGATTTTTAGTATATGAGTATATATCAAAAAGTATGAGAATTGACTTTATGGTTGATAGCGCAAGCACCGTAACGAAACTCTGAAAAGAGCCTTTATTTAAAACATTTTACGCCATTATTTTAGTGGTGACTTCTTCTCCAGCTCACTTATTCACTGTATTGATCTCTGTGGGGACTTTTTTCAAGTAACGGATTATCAGGTTCCAACCACGAAAAAATCTTTTTACTAATCTAAACTGTGATCATAACCTTTTCAGATAATATGCGATTTAACTATACTCTCCTCAACTAAATTAGATTGGCGGTTTTGGCGAGGTGTGAACGATATGTTTTAGTGCTATTTGATTTTTATTTTTGTATAAAATTAATCTTCATCGTGAATTAATCATTAATATCGGAGGAAATCGTTCAAAAATAATCATAAAAGTAACTCTATATTTCGTGCTAAAAAAGTGATTTTATTTTTGGTACGAAAAGTAAAACTAACTCAAAAAATAATTATCATAGATAAGGGGCCATTCATTAATTACGTAAGGATGACTCTGGCAGTTTTTGACCACCCTACCCCCATATGTAAGGGAGCGCAACATTTTTCAAACCCCTCCCCCCTATTCTTACGTAAGATTCCATTCCGTTTTTCAAAATAATAAAATGTTAGAAAAGGATCAGTTACACTAAAACACTTGACTAAAAAACTTTGACGTAAATCAAAGATTTTTATTTTTCAACAGATAAGTAATATTCTTGCTGTGAACTACATATTGTAATTTGATTAGAATAATTGGAATTTGTTTACATTAACTTGGAAAATCTTACGTAAGAATGGGTTTGACCCCCCCCACCCCCCAAGTAACGGTATGTACGTAATTAATGAATTACGTAATTAATGAATGGCCCCCCAACTTCTAAAATAAATTTTTGTTAGGTGAAGAAATTTTTTTAACTGGAAAAAATTTAATTAATAGAAACAACACATAATTAATTAAGCAATTTCAAGTATTAATAACATTCAGATTTTTCATTTGCATTTTTGAGAAAATGTTCTAAAATATGTTAGCATTCTGAAGGGTTTTTTTACGCATTTGGCGAAAAAAAAACACACAATAGGGGAAATTCCATGATTTACATTTCCAAAATACTGTCTGCTTAAATGTCCAGGTCTCACTTCAAAGAAATCCCTAAATACAATACTGCGAAATATAAAGAATTGAATCGTCGGTTTGAAAAAACAAAATAAGCCCGAAAAATGGCAAATTGACTATTTGTGCTCCAAAAAATCTCCGAACTTCGCTTTACACGTGAGTGAGAAGATGGAAAAAATAAATACCCCTATAGGCATATATAGGGGTAGAAAGGGTAAGAAACCCTGTGATCCCTTGAATTTGGCGAAATCGTTGAACAAATTCAATGTATTTTTTTATTTAATTTGAAATTTTAAGTTAATTTATCTTTCTTTTCTAATTCTTTGTGCTGTAAACTGAGCCAAAACAAAATTTGTTTTAATGGGTTTTTACCATTATTATTTAGTGAATGTTGTACTCCATTGATGTTCATAAAACTGCCTTATAAAGACCCAGTTTCGTTATACTTTTGAATTTTATTTGTCTCAGTCTTTCTATTTTTCACTTTTGTGCTGTGAACTAAGAATTTAACTATGTGGTTTTTAATATATTTTTTCAACTGAATTTTTTTAAGTTTTAAAAAGGAAATCCGTCTATCAATTTTTTCAAATGTAAAATATTTTTGAATATCACTTATGTACTATTTTTTTTTCGATCGCTGTTCTATATTCTAGATAAGGTCTTAAATTCCTAGTAAAAATTTGATGGTTATACAATGAAAATTATATTAAGACATGTTTTTTTTCTTGGTTTTTGGACTTATTCACTTTTTCAAATCGACAATACAATTAAAAGTGATACTGAAGCAAATCAACCAACCACTTGACATGAGCGCCCTCTGCTCTATTGATGCTTGAGGGGTAAAATAACTGCTCATCGCGCACACTTGAGACACCATGTCAGCCAGGATGCGTCCGCACAGCTTGAGTCTTGGTTCTGCTTTGACCGATGTCATGGTCAGAGCCACCAATATCACGAGGAGCCCTGTTGTGCGCATTGTTAGGCAATTGAAAGGGTGAGGGATGAAAAGTAAAGGATTTCCTGGAAAAGAAATATTGATTTGAGCTGCATCAGATCACTGTAGAACTTGATTCCAACTGACCCACCTAACATCCCTGGACGCATAACAGATTCATATGACTTAAAGCATCCAAAAAATGTCACATAAATTTCAGAAAATACAAGTATTAATAATTCGGTACAAAATCTTACAGTGCCATTTCTCAACTTTAAAGTTAATTCAATGTGCCTCAATTTCCCCTGGATATATCTTAGAACAATGGTTCCCAACCTGGGGGCGATCGCCCAAAAGTGGGCGATTTGGGTTATCAGGGGGGCAATAAATAATTCAAAGGGGGAAAATTAAAATAATACTGTACTGTTTTACTTATGGCTAAATAAGTCGGAGACGTGAGGAGGGCAGGCCCGTGCTGGCTAGGGGGATGAGTATATTTTGGGATTTTTTACATTTCGACTGGTGAGCTTTACGTTAAAAGAGTGTAACGCATTCAAATATACACGCGATTTAGTTCATGTTAATGTTAAAATACCTCTTATTGCCAAAAATTCCATAAAAATACATTTATTTTATCTTAAAATAATTTGAGAACTGAATTACTGTTGTTATTCAGGGTTTATCCCGACTTCTTTTACTTAAAGCTCACCAGTCGAAGTATAAAAAATCCCAAAATAAACCCGTCCCCCAGGCCAGCACGGGCCTGGAGGAGGGTGAAAACTGAACTACTTCTCATCTCGTTCCCATCAACATATTTAGTTGATAAAGAAATTAGTTCTGTTGTCCAGCTCCTTACAAAACAAAGAAATGAGTTGGACATTTGCCTCAAAGGGGACTTGCGCATGAACTTGACGAACATAAAGCCGGATATTCAAACTTTAACTTGAAATCCACCAAGCACAACACAAAGCAGCCATTAATAAACATTACAAAAAAAAACCTAACAACTTTACAAAAGTTTTCGAAGTTTCGAAAGTTTTAAAAAAGTTCGTTTACTTCTAGTAGCAGTTACGTTTTTGTTAGGAGCTGTGCTACTTGGGAAGGAGCATCCTCTACAGATCTTTCATAAAATGGTTTCTTACCTTCTTCCCTGGCTGCCTGGGGCAAACTGATAAAACGGCCCGTTTCAGCGCGCTATTTAAAAGGTCTTTCCTACTACTAAAACTAAAAAAATATCGGACATTCAAGCATTAAGGATTACATGGAAGCCGCCCCCTAAATTTCCGAAATAAAATATCTGGTCATTCTTGGAATAAGATATAAATAAGGATCCAGTTAGTCTCCATAATATTGCTGAGACCCTTCCTTAGCAGATGGTCTCGGGATTTAAGAACTACCAAAACAGGATTAATACGTTTTGCAAGAAGTATATAAGATTCACTTCTAAAAATGGGCGTAAATAAGATCGAACACATCGTCTGAGCTCTTCTTACAATCATCTGGAGTAGATTTTCATGACGGGTGTGCAACCTCAATCCTTTAACTAAATATTGAATAGTATTTCTGGCGTAAGGTTTTTTTTACCATCACACAGTTGTTCAAAAAACATTTAAAATGAATGTTGTTACAAATTTATGATTTTCACTTTTAAATATAGGTACTATATGATTAAATTTTCTGAATCTGAATCAGTATCAAATATAAAAAATTATTTTTTAAACAAAAATTTTAAAAATTGATTAACCATTAAATGATTAACCATCATGATAACCATAAATTGACACTTTTGATAAAATTCATTCAAGAGAGCTAGCAAACAAATTTAATTAAAAAAAAATAAAGTTTTAAAGTTTTGTTTAAAAAAAGTTATTTTTTTAAAGAACAGGCTTGTGATACTGACTTAAAAGTATCCACAGATTTAGAATTCAAAAACTCTATGGATAGCTTGTTATTATTTTAAAATAAAAAAATTAATTCACTAAAGATGCGCAAAATAGTTCAAAACTAATTTGTTCTATGTTTCATCGCTTAGTTTCTCCTTACCATCATTTTTTTTTAATATTTCAATTTTCACTCTTTTTCAAGTTTAATACTACATAGTTGACCCATTATTCAACCCGAGCGCTAAAAGTTAGCCTTTAAACATGTATCACAAGCCTCTATTTAAAGAAGTTAACTTTTTAACAAAAATTTTTAAATTTAGTTTTTTAAATCAATTTTTTTTTCGAAAAAATAAAAAAACATTCTAGGAGCTAGCTTCTTTGAATGAATTTTATCAAAAATGATTTCAGAAAGAAACATGTCGCATTTTGTCTGAAGTTTTAAGCTTATATATTATTCATATTTTTTTCTGTTTTTAAATACTTTTGCACTTTTTTAAAACTATAACCTCAAAATTGGTTTGATATTCACCATCAGGGTATTAAAAGTTACCCTATAAACATTTGTCACAAGTCCATACAATAAAATTATTATTATTTTTTTAATTTTAAAATTTGTTTGAAAATTTAAATTTTTTAAGGATTTGCTATCTTTTAAGAATTTAATTAATTTCTAAATGATTTTATACAGAATATTGTTGAAATATTAGCTGTTTGATTTTTCCACCTATTTTTAATGTTCATTTTATTAAATTAATTAATTAATGATTTAACCATCAATTTTGGTTTTTTAGTTATAGATAGTATATGACATATATGACTACAATATCAATGGAAAACATCCTTGGAAAATGCCTCAAACGCTTTTGACAGGAATTTTTAAAAAGGTGGATTTTTGAGTTAAAAAAATGGAAAATCTTAAATAAATTAAATTTTTACTGTCCGATTTGTTTCAAATTTTAGAATATTATTATTTTGTTTTTTACTGAGTGAAAACCATTGAAAATATTTCTTTTCAGCTTATTTTTAGGGGTGTTTTAAATTTTCAATTATCCAATTTTTCAAATTAATTTTTTAAATTGATATTTTAATTTAAAAAAAATAAATACAATATTCGTAGTAAGCACTAAACATGTATCCTAAGTCTCGATCTCTATTATTTGATTTTTTGAAAAAAAAAAAATCAGCCATTTTTGTTTTTTACTGATCCTTCCTTCGCCATGTGTCGCTGTTCTGTATCTGTCCACGAGTGGTGTCGGATTGTGGGGCTGCAAGTTGTAAAAAAAAAAAAAAAATACGAAACACATTTTGGTAAGTAAAATGGTTCCCTTATGTATTTTATTTAAACCTTTTTAGTGCTTTTTAAAATTGTGCTTGTTGAATGATCGCAGTGATCAGAGACATACCCAGAAAAAATTCATAGAAGGATATTTTTGAATATACTATACTATAATATAATATATTTAAGGATAATGAACATTTTATTTTCTCTCGTAAAAAGATCATTTCGAAGTTTTGGAGGGGATATATCCTTAAATTTAATTTAAATTAATTATTAATTCAACTGTAAATAAATGAAATAATTAACGGGCATTTAAGTTTTATTTCTTTTGCTTGATATACGTAATTTATATTCTATAGTTAAAATTATGGTGTGTGGAGTTAATTTCAAGTCGAGGTGCATCTGGAAAAATTTAAATTGAAAAAAGGTGCCGCGCCTCTGACTGAGAACACAGGAGGTTCTATGATATCCTGATGTTCCACTATAGATGTCACTGAATGTCACTTGAAAACTACACACGCATATTGAGTGACCTTTCTGCTTTATTGTGTAAAAAGAACTGAACTGAAATGGCTCAGTCTCAGAAGTAAACAAATTACGAAGTGAATTCTTCGTCGTATTTTTATCTCAGTTTCGTTCTTATTTTAATGGCCTTTAATGGCTCCTGATAGCAATTCAGTAGATATAAGTAAAAGTTTAAAAGATTATCTAAATAGGAATCAAAATGAAACGGGATCGAATGAAGAAAAGAACAACTTGCTGAGATCTTTCAGTTTAGATTCATGGTTCAGCCGATCTACTAGTAGTCTTGATACAGATAACTCATCGAATTCATGGTTTAATTCTGCTGAAAAAGATTCGATATGTACATCTTTAGTAAGCTTCTTTGATTGTTTATTGCTTTTATTTCTCTACATTCCCAAATTAATTTTTTCTTCCATATTGATTTTCACTGCACTTAGTGTGTTGTGAACTGTTTTGATTTGTTGTAAAAAAAAAAGCCGTATCTGAACACATATTTTAGAAATTTATTCGTTTTACTGCTTATGCATGCGGATTTTTTGTTTTGAAAAGTTAAAACTTTTTTTACTTTATGGTAAAAAAGTAGAAAAATTAAGATTTTATAAAAATGTTTATTTGGTTGACTAAAGAGTATTAGTAAATAATGCTTTTCCAGTTACACTGATACCAATAACAGGTTTTGGGTTTAAATCTATTCTAAATTTTCCTAACTGTAGATACTGTTAACTTTCTATGATAGATAAATTACAAAATAAATTAAATTAGATTAAGTACTAACCAGTAGATAAATAAATTTCAGGTTCTAATACTACTCAGGCATTCACTGGTATTATGCTATTACCAAACATTGGTGTGGAATACTGGTATAATTTATAGAGTAATTGTAAAACTTCAATATAGGATGTGAAACGTAATTTAAGTAATTTAAAACTCAACGTATACATCTACTTGTTAGGGAAAACTTAGGAATAATGTTGAGTACCAATTCCTGAACAACAGTCTAGTTACGGCTCTGAGCAGGGGTCATTCCAGACTTTTTGTGAAGGGTCCGTTTTTCTTAAAAATTGTGAAAATCTACTCATTATTTTGTGAATTTGAAGTTAGCGTTAAATTAGTTTTTCCAGCCAGGAGCCTGTTTTTGTGAAAATAGGGTCCAATATTTGAAGTACTATGAAAAAAAGGGTCTGTTTAAAAGCAAAAATACTTTGTGAAAGGTCCGTTTTTAAGGTAAAAGGTTTTGTGAAGGGTCCAAAAACGGACCCAAATTTCTTTCAAACAGTTCCCTGCTGAGTATTCAAAAGTCTTAGGGATACACAAGATGTCTGGCTGCATAAATGGGGGCTGCGAGTATTGAAAGATTATGAACCACTGTACAAGGTGATATTGAATTTGAACCCTTTTTTTAGTACTACCATTTCGGCTATGACCTTTTCCTCAACGTTTTTTTTTTGAGAGTTTTAAATAGTTTAGAGTTTAACCCTTTTAGTCGTAGTTGCCCCAAAATTTTCATAGGATTCAATGGCAATCTCAGGTGCTCTAGGATTGAAAGGGTTAAAATATTTTGCCAACTTGGTGCATCAGAAAGTCTTAACTTGTGCTGGTGCAGCACATCCTTTTCCATCCATCACAACTTTAACTAGGAGCTGCCACTGATAAATAAATTGGAAGAAAATTCTGTATTTACATATATCTTTGGTTTTCTGCTCTCCACTAATAATTATGATGTCTTTTCCAGACCAGAACTCAAAGAATTATTGGATTTATGGGTTGCATCACTATGGGAATATTCTGTTTTGTTCTGGTAATTTTTCTTGTTTTATATAAATTACTTTATTAATTGAACTAATTTAAAGTATAATTTTCAGTTTGAAAATTTTGGTACTTTAGAATTAGATGTACTACACAAATCTCTCCAATCGGATAATATTTAAAAGTTTTATTATTTAAATACTATAACAAAAATGAAAAAAAAAACCACTGCTAGTTGAAATATTTTAATATAGTGTTTATTTTGATATTTGATTTTTTTTAATGATTTATTAGCATTATGGTAAAATAATCTAAAGTCCTAATGTATTTTGTTCTAGTAATTTTTCTAGTTTTATATAGAATTCCTAGTTTTATATAGTTATCCTAAAGTACCAAATTGTTTTTTTTTTTTTTGCCATAAATACATATAGAGGAAAAATCTCCTTTGAATTCAACAATATTTCGATTTAAGTTAATCGAACTAAACCTATATAAAAAACACTATAATAAGTATCTCACTCATGGTGGGATTTTTTTTCTCTTTCTTGGGATTGATTCACTATAAATAGAAAATTTGGAGGGTGTCTAGGACTGAAAGGGTTAAAGTTGATAGTATGACAATCAATAGTCAATCTGCTTTCACTTTAAAGCTTTACTTATTTTTATCTCAATGCATTGAATAGCTAAGAGAAATAAATTACTAATTAATGTCAAGATTAATTATAGTATCCTTGTTGACTTGTACTTGTTTAGTGTGTTTTATGTGTTTGTATATTTTCTAATAGATTTATGTTCGAACAACTTTTTAAATTTCTACAGGCTGGATTTTATGCTCCTCTGTTGCTATTAAAAGCAAGAAAGTTTTGTCTTCTATATTCATTGGGGAGTCTTTTTGTGATAGGCAGGTACGAAGATATATATTTTTATATATCTTTTGTTGATTCATTTTTTTTGTTTATATCTTTAAAATTATTAGAACTTTTTGTCCAACATTATAATTAAAGCAATGATTGGCACCCACTAAAAATCATGAACCTCATAATTTATAAAAGATTGTAGGGTAAATACTACCCAAATATTTGTGTTCTCTATCTTAAGCTAAAAGTTTTTATATCATTATCTGGCGAAAATAGTTTTTGACCAAAAGTCTTAAATGTTACAAACGCCACCTACTTGATATTGATTCCCATGCTTTTAGTTAAAATCTGTTTCATTGTTTTGAATAAGACACTTTTTTTTGTTAGTGAAGTGGTTCCCAGAATTTCTTGGGTTTCAATACCTTTACTTTTTGAAAAAGTTTTTT
Organism: Tetragnatha montana; assembly: GCA_963680715.1. Taxonomy (NCBI): domain Eukaryota; kingdom Metazoa; phylum Arthropoda; class Arachnida; order Araneae; family Tetragnathidae; genus Tetragnatha; species Tetragnatha montana. The sequence continues at coordinate 39,699,397 of OY796686.1, read as the reverse complement.
TTTTTTTTTTGCTTATTTGAAGGGGTAAACCTGAATTGCACACCACTAACAAAGAAAAAGGGAAGAGATATTTCATCATTTCTAATGTAACTTAAATTCTTTCCTTGAAATAGAGGAAATTACAATTAACAGTTTATAGTCCTACACATTTGTAACTTAATATAATGTATGATATTTCATGTTAATTTAACAAATTGTTGCTATGTGTTTTGTATAGGTTATATGATACTTTAGAATTTATTTGGAGATTTAGTTTAAAATCTATTTTAGAAATTTCTTTTTAGACACCAAACCAATTAAGTAGGCAATTCTTGTATTTAAAACTGTTCATCTTATGTTAAAATGTTGTTTTGACTAATCAATAAGTACAATTTTTGTTTTAGCTTTGCTGTTCTTTGGGGACCATGCAATCACATTAAACACCTATTCTCCTATGAAAGACTACCATTTACATCAGTTTATTTTGGAACCATGTTTCTAACATTATACAGTGCTTTATGGGTAAGTAATTCCAGGCTTCATTCTAAAACACATTCTTTGTATTTACTGATAATAATAAATCATTGCTTTTAACTTAGTTAGGTAATTTTGAATAGAGAAAAGAGGGAAATAAAACAGGATGAATTGCTGGCATCATCTGATTACTTTGTAACTCAGAATCAGGGAATATACAAAATTATTATTATTTTTTATGTGTTATTTTTTAGGTAACATAGATCACTAGGTATATCAAAGAATTGTGAATATTAATACACCCAGTGATGCCATAAGAAATAGCAACATCAAATCCCCTAAGAGCAGAAACTCTTTTAGTTTTTTTATTTTCACTTTTCTGTTTTACTCCTATGATATCAATGTTAAATTAATTACATTGCTAAATAAAAACATTTGTTATATCACCTGTTGAATCAATTGAGAGTGGGACATTTCTCTTAAAAATATCAGAGTAAAATAACAATGATTTTTTTTAAGCAATGCAAAACAGTCTTCATGTTTCTAACACCAACTGTTTTCCTTCGACAGCTCATACATAGAAACACACTTTGATCTTTTGTTTGCAAAAATTGGTTTGGAAAAGGAACAAAACTTGCTTCCACATACGATAAATGGATATTCTCCTATCAGAGATCTGAGATCATCCTATGATGCCAGCAAAATAATACTTAAAATATTCCGCTTTTTGAAATGAAATCATTAAGACATTCTAATTAGGAAAGAAATCAATTTTATATATTTTTCATAACATAAATATATTATGTATTTAAAGAAGTTTAGTGTACCTATAGTTTTCATATTTTTTATCAAATTGAGTTCTTATTAAAAATTGTTTACTTTAAAATATTTAAAATTGTTTTTATATTAATAATTAGTAACTTTGAAAAACTTTCCTTGTATTTTAGATGAGAAGCACGTTTTTTACTGCCATTTGTGCAATTGGTCAAGTTATTGCCTTAGTTTGGTAAGGAAATTTTATTAATTAACATCACATTGTATTTAAAAAAGTAAAAGTCAGCACCACAGCCTTAGTTGTTTCAGAACATTTTAACTATAAGAACTCTTTACAAAAAAAACCCCCTAGTATTCAAAAGAAAATTACAATTTTTTTATATTTTTAAAGAAATGTTGGAAGAGCATTTTGCTAAAAATTCTTATTGATGTGATAATTAGTTCTTAAGTTATTTAATGTTAAAGTCTGAAATTAACTACAGGCATGAAGCCCAGCAAGGTTGATCCATTTTACTTGAACTACAGGATTCCTAGTATTGGTCCATTTTTTCCTTAAACATATTTACTCCAATGGAACAAACTATCGTTTCTGGGAACTCATTCCATGTATTCACAACCCTGTTTTTTAAAAAAAATATGTGTTGTGTTTTCCCAGTTAAAATGTGCCTTGTTCAATTTGAATCTGTAACCCCTCATTCTATTATGCATACTGAAGTCCAAATCCTCTATGTTCCCTTTCTTTATCATTCTAAAAAGTTGAATCAAAACTCCCCTAACCCTTCTTTTTTCTAGAATGAACATATTTAACTTCTTTAAGCAATCATCAAAATTTAAACTGGAAATGCCCTTGATACTTTTAGTAGCCCTATGCTGAACCCTCTCAATCAATGTTCTAAAACATTTTCTTTAAGTTTTTAAGCATTATACCTTCATTCCTTTTTTAAACAGACATAAAGATTTATAAGCTATTATGAAGTCATAAAAATTCATTTGAGTGAGTGAGAAGTCAAAGGGTAACAATTAACAATATGTAATGAGTTAATGGAGTGATGTATAAGATTGTAAATTATGAAAATAAATTTAATTTACAAACTTCTGGTGTTTTGATATTGTGTACTCTGATTTATCACTGCCACAAAACAACCTTTGGAGGCCAAGGGAAAGTGATACTTTTTATCCATGTCACATTATGGTAAAAAGAAAACTTGTCTAGTTTGCTAACCAACCTTGTATCCGGAAGTTATTGTGACTTGTACCCCATGGCTTTTAGCTCACTTAATGTAGTTCTTAAGTACCTTTATTTTTATGCCTGTCTTTTAATGTCAAAATGTTAAACAAAGAAACTGTTACAAATGAGAGATAATAAGCAAGTTTCAGTAACATACTAAGTTCTTGATAATTGCATTAATTAAATCTTTACAGTTAACATTTTACATAGTTTTACTATCATAAATCTCCAGTTTATGTTTGTGTGTTTCTTAGGATGATTAATTCATAAATGAGTTAGAGTGAAGTGTGTAGTGAAAAGGAAGGGTTTATGTACCCCCTACATATATCTAAATTATTACTAGCATCTATTATGTATGTTTCTACTATATGTAATTTGATATTTCAGAGGGAAATTAATGAGGTTTTGCCAAAGTTTTAAAGCATTAATAACTTCTGTTTAAATTATTAAAATTAGCCATACATTACTCAGTACTTCGAAAAAGTATGTTTTGGTTTTCAGTGAAATCACTGCAGTGGCGTATATAGGAATTTATTTCGGAAGGGGCCCAAAATTACTCCCCAACATTAATAAAATTACTCCCACATATTTAATAGGTCCAATATAGCTTTTTAGGTGAAAATTTAGGTGCTAAAAATTTAATATAGGAAAAGTTGTTATTAATAAAAATACAAGTACCAAAGGGGGGTCTGGGGGTCCTCCCCCAGAAAATTTTTGGAAGTTTGACTAAAAAAACAGGTTTTTAACTAGTTTTGGTACACTAAGTCCGAATTTTGGATGTACATTTTTTTATGAACTTAATATTTAAAAAGTTATTAAAATAGAGTTTCAAGTACAAAAAAGGATCTGGGGGTCCTTCCCCAGAAAGTTTTTGGAACTTTACCCCTAAAAACAGGGTTTTATCTTGTTTTTGGTACACTTAGTCCGAATTTTGGATATATATTTTTCGGTAGAATTTCGATTTTTATGAACTTATTATAATAAAGTTGTTAATAATAAAATTCCAAGTACAAAAGGAGGGTTTGGGGGTCCTCCCCCAGAAAATGTTTTGAATTTTGACCCTAAAATACAGGGTTTTAACTGGTTTTGGTACACCTAGTCCGAATTTCGGGGGGGGGGGCAGGGCCCCCTCGCCCCCCCCGCCTTATATACGTCACTGAATCACTGCATTAGACTGGGAAATTGGAAATTAATACAACAAAATGGGCCTTTCACTGTAGAAATTAAAATCAAAAACTGCTCTGTTATAAGATTTATGCAAGTTTGCTCTAAACAATGAAGGATATTAAATAAATCCTCTTGTATTTAAATAATTTTTAGGTATGTAGTCAGCTACATTCCTGGAGGGCAAACAGGCCTCAAGTTTTTCACAAGAATATGCACTTCCTTAGTTACAAGAACTTCAAGCAGAATGCTCCCAGTTTAAAGTCTTAAAAAGGTCTCGTAGAAAGATTCTCATGTTCTGTATATTCTATTACATATGTAATGACTACTACGCATTTTTGTAACTTGTTTACATTTTTTCAGGATGTTATTTATTTTTATATTAAATTATTTTTAGGACTTGATTATATATTGTTTGAAAATAGTTATTTACTTTTGTTGTTCCTGTGTTTGTAGCTATGTTTTCTCTCTGTAAGAATTGTTTTGCAGCACATCATGTTTTATTGTGTTCATTGTACTCATATAACTTGTGTATGCTTGATCCCATGTTGTGGTTTTCAACATTTCCCCATAATCAGGCTATACCCCTATTTTATTTCTATTTAGTGCTTTTATTTTAGTATTTTAAAATATCTTAGACTTAAATTTATAAAAATAGACCCTAGTTTGTTGAAAAAAAAACCCAGCATTTTTAATTTTAAAAATATTATTTAATAGTATGCTGTCAAAAAGTAGTATAATTTTCCCCCAAATTCATTTAGTAAATTGTTTTGCTATATCTCTAATTAGATGGGAATGTTGCCCTAATGTATGGAAAAGAACAAATAGCTTTTTACATGATTTACATAACAGATGCAATTCAGTAATCAAAAATTGTTATCTAACTAAAATGCTCAACATTTTAAAAAAAGTCTATTATTTTTAATACATTGGGTAACAAACATTGAAGACTATGCCTTTATTTAATGTTATCAAACTTTGTAACTCAAATTGCCACTTGGCTGAATTGAAGCTTTATCATGCAGTTTCAAATTGTGTACTAGTATTTTAAATTTTGGCCATGAAATTGTGAACAAAATTTTGAATGCTTTTGTGAAAATTATTTTGCTAAAGTGTTGCCATGTATATTTAGAAATACTTTGACCAGATTTATTATCTTAATAAACTGCAATTTTTTTTAAAAGTGGTTGTTTTTATAACTATAGATTTTGAATTATAAGAAAAAATACTAGAAAAAATTTAAACAACCATTTATATTTTTTAATAGTTATTTTTAGGTAATCAGTGTAAACTATGGCAATTTTAAAGCCAAGGTTAAATAGGTGTATTAAATTATTCCATTTATTAAAGTACACCTTAAATGTGAGTGTACCTAAATGCACTCGAGTGTTGATTGTGACCAATGCTTGTTAAACTGGCTTTACAAGATATTTTAATCCAGCATCCTAAATATCATAAAAGGAAAACTAATGAACCAAATTTTGTCTAACTTGGTTTTACATGGTTTTTATCTCATGCGTAGGTATCTACCTCATGCGTAGGTCATAAAATTTTATTTTCTGCAAAAAAAAAAAACAGTTGAAAATTCACCAAGAAAGAGGATTGGGGCTCAAGACTAGACTACAATTATAAAACATTAAAAAATTTAGGTCCCTACATGAAATCTCAAATTGAGATAATATTTGAGATTACGCATTACGTTTCTTAAGGCTTTTATAAATTTCCAAATTTTTTGTCAATGTAAAAGTTTTAAAATGCAGTCAATAAAAAAATATCTAAAATGTCCACTCACTTAGAAAAGATTTATAATCTCAAAATTTGTGATAATCAATTCCAGATTTTACCTGCCCCTTTTTTATGTATAGACACTTATTTTGCTAGCACCATACCCCTTTGATGAAAAATAAAATTCTATGACCTAAATTAATCTGGATCAATCCATATTCTGGATATTTTTATGTAATATGTATCGGTAAATAAATGTTTAGCCAATTGCCTTTACAAAGTGGAAATAACTAAGTGGATCTATTTTTTGAAATTTATAAAAATGATAAAAACCTCATTTAGGAACAAGAAAAAAAAAACCTTGACAGTGTCTTAAGAGTTCTAATCTGCTATATTTCGAAACATGTAGCAATCTTATCTCAAAATAATAATTATCTTTAACTTTTAATATTATTAAAAAAGTTTCCAGGTGTTGAAAATCGTGTGAAAAAGAACATACTTCCTAAAATACCCCTATCCAATTCCGTTTTCACTTTTTTTTTAAATCGGGAAAAATTCCGGAAAAAAACATCTCCGGAATCTTAAGTTTCAATAAAGGTCCTTCAAAAAATCTAAGTCCAGATCTCCAACACTTGACATCTTAACCCTCATCTTCGAAAAACTTACAATGCCTATAAAAGTTCCAACAAAAACAAATCTGACAAGACGGACGAAATCATGATGGTTCTATCAACATTTTTTATCAGACGTCACATCCGTGGAACGCAACCCTTCTATAAAGTGAACTGGAATTCCAGAAGAACTCAGCCCTTCTGAGAACAAGATGTGGATGACAACGTTCTCGTTTGGTGTGGTTTTATGGATTGCGGCGTCGAATGTTTTGGTGGGATGTTCGCAACATGAACCGAATATGCAACCGGGTCGAACTACTATCGTTCACCTGTTCGAATGGAAGTGGAATGACATTGCAACAGAGTGCGAAACGTTCTTAGGTCCCTATGGATATGGTGGAGTGCAGGTTATTGTCAAAATGTTTTAGTCAGCATAAATTCTATCACTTTTTTGAGTATAAAGATGTCGTGAATTATAAAAAAAAATTTAGCTAAACGTTTGATTTAACTAAAGAGATATAAATAGTACAGTGCAACTTGGATTAAAAGTTTTTAATTCGAAATCGTGGTTAATTTGAAGGTTATCGCAATTTCGAATTTTATGCTCTCAATAATTATTTCGAACAAATTCAATTTTTATTTTTAATTCGAAGTTTTGGATGATACAAATTCTTGTGGTGGTCCCTTTCACGGTCGTTTAGAATTATTAAAATTAACTGTATCTGAATATTCCTTTTTATAAACAACCTGTTTGGAGTATCTAATTTTGTAACTATTCACTCAACTGCAACACAAATAGAACAAAATTGTCTATAAATTCATGCAAGATTTAAGTTAATCGTCATTTATGCGGTAAAAGGTTGCCAACGGAAAAACACTACTTACAGGACACAGTTCTGGGACGAGAGTAATTGTAAAAATAGAACTCTTAACGAAATTCAGCGGGTTTTCATTGTTGAGAAGTATTTTTAACTATCTCATTTTGGCGATTAGAATTGGCCGTATAATTAAAAGGCTTTGGACTTTGTTATGTATAGTGGTTCATGTCGATAACCCCACGATTGACGAAATAGAGCTCTATCGCAAAATCAATAAGAGTGGAATTCATGAAAAATGGCCATTTGATATTTGAACAAAAGAATTCTCAATTCACATGCGAATTACCTATTATGTTCTTTGCATTTTACCAAAATTACTACTTGCGTTAATTTTGGCACATCCTTTACATTATTCACTTTCTAGTCATCAAATGAAACATATTTCATATTCTCCTTAAACGATCCTTCACACTGTTTCACTTTCAATGTTCATCCTTTCCGATGAATCACTTATTTGTGATGGAAAAAAGAAGAGTAATTAAGAGCCTTAATTTAATAGATCATAATATTGAGTATACGAAAATATTAGTCTTTGGACACTTCAAATTACAGAATACCTGAAAATTCATAAACACGTTCGAGAATGATAGAAGCCATGAGGTACAAATGACAATGATAAGAATTCTGATAAGATGGGTTGACATGCTTGCCGAGTAAATTTTTACTCTAGTATGATCTTGATATAAAAAGGTTTCACTTGCTCATAACCTATCATGCCATAACCCATAGCTTCCGAAGTTAAGTTATTCAGAATATCAAACCCAAAGAAGTTAAAATTACTTTTCAATATCCACAATTTTATCCACCACTTGAAGTAAACTTTTAACTCATCTTCAGTTAAACCCCCTTTGCACCATTTTCACATTATTCATCACAAAAAAAAAAAATTCCTTTACCTCTTTCATCTCAATTCAACTGACGGAGACGTCTTCATCAGACATATAAAATGTTTTTAGATCTCGCCTCCAAACGAGAATGGCGTCATAGTGTCACCGTTCTGGAACTCGGACATCAAACGTCCCTGGTGGGAGCGCTACCAACCGGTCAGCTACAAACTCTTCACCAGGAGCGGCTCTGAAATGGAATTCAAGGAAATGGTGAGAAGGTGCAACAACGCCAATGTCAGGTGAGATTTATTAATATAGTAGCGGGCAAAATAGATATCCTTTTTATGTTTCAACATAAAAATTTGTATAAAGTAATTTTCAAGGCTTGAGAGGGGTCGCTTCTAATCTCTTTCGTTTATTAGTTGCAAAGTTCTACATCCAATTAAGAATTGGGAAGCTCAGTAAAATCAGAGGATAAATTTATCAATTACACTTGGCATCAGATTTGAACTATTATTTCTCACGGTTATTATCTTGGGGTAAACGCAGGTTATCTTGATGTACTAAAAGATAGACTTTATTACGAACACATTGAGACGTTTGGCAAAAGGAGTTTTGTTCTAGTGTGTAATAGGTAATAGGGAGATATATCTATGGACAATTGATCCAATATGACCTTACTTTTATCTTTTGGTCCATAATAAAAACCCTATAAAAACCAACCATCCCATCCAGAGACTATCGTGAAACTCACATACATACATATGGTAGGGTATTCGGTTGTTCCTTTTGCGATGTGGTCAAAACCACTGCTACATATAACAGCAATAATACTCTGATACAAAAATAATCCTATTTTGTAACAAGTAGCATTAGCATTCCCTATCATTAAAGAGTAATATTAAAGTCATCTCCTGCTTTCTTTTCAGGATTTACGCAGACGCTGTGATCAATCACATGACTGGTCATATAGGGGCTGGTCACGGCACGGGAGGCAGCTATTTTGACCCTGGAGTACCAAAGTATGACGGAGTACCATACGGACCGGATAATTTCAACTCTAGGGACCGATGTCCTACGGGTTCTGGAGACATCGAGAACTATAATGATCAATATCAGGTAAATAACAATAATAAATTTGCCTCTGAGTGAATAGGATTGATTGATAAATACAAGTTCCATATTACAATACTATTGAGTCCCACAAATGATCTTATTTTAGCAAATTAAAAAAAAATGTGAAGATTGATAAAAAATATCAAAATTTTGTTAAGTGAAGTTAGTTTTCCTGCATACTGACTACTTTAAAGGAAAAACTTGTTCTACAGGTTCAAAAGCTCAACTATCCCATCTCGAGAGTGATGGGCATTCATTCATTAATTTGTCTGTAAGTGAACTATAGGGATTGATTGGAAAATAGTATTAATATTGAAGTGTGTAAAATTTTCCTACGTATTCTTTTGTTTTGGGGATACGGAAAATGTGAAGATCGATAAAAATATTAAAAAACTTTGCGAAGTGAAGTTAGTTTTCCTGCATACTGCCTATTATGAAGAAAAAACTTGTTTTACAGGTTCAACTATCTCATCTCGAGGGTGATGGGTATTCAACGAATGCTCTAAAGTTTATAGCCCTTAAATATATTCTAAATTATTAATTGATGGTATAAGTTTTTAAATATTTTTGTCAAATAAACTAATTTTTTAACATGTTTATGAAGAGAGTTACAACTGTAAAAGAGGGTACGTAGGAAGGAAGAAGTACGTACATAATTTAATTTAGGCTAAGTAGTTCTAGACCTCTATGTGTTAGTAACAATTAAATTAAATCAATAAATAGAAAAAGAGCATTTTAATCCTATCTGTCCTGACCGCTCCAAAGTATTTAAAATAAATCAAAACCTGAATAGATGAAAAATTTTATACATAAACAATGGTTTTGCCGCGTCTTAACAAAATTGCTCCCTAAATTTTCTCTTTATTAATTTAAATATTCTTGGCAATAAAAAACTTTCTTTTAACACAATCAACAATATCAATCAAATGAACAAGGATAAGGATTTAGAGACAGATCACAGTAAGATAGCTCGTAATGACGTCACTTTTGTCTTTGTTTTTTCTCCATAGCCCGACAGATCGAATAATCGGAAACACTGCTTAAGAGTTTCAGGGAAAGCATTTTTCCCAAAACTTCATAGTTTTATATTTTAGTTATTAAAGACAATTTACATTCTCAACAATAATTCCTTTTTCTTTTCATAAATATCCCACCCAAATCTGCTCATTTATAGGTAAGAAACTGCCGCCTGTCCGGCCTAGCCGATCTGGATCTTGGCCAAGATTACGTCCGGAACAAAGTGGCTGACTACTTGAACAAGCTATTGGAGGCCGGAGTGGCCGGATTCCGGGTGGACGCTGCCAAGCACATGTGGCCTGACGACTTGCGCGCCATCTATAGCCGGGTTCACAACCTCAGCGAAGTCTTCTTCCCCAGAGGAATGCGACCCTTCATCTACCAGGAGGTGATATCCATGGGAACGGAGCCCATCCAGCCCAGTGAATACACGGGGTTCGGCAGAGTGACGGAGTTCAAGTTTGGAAAGAATTTAGGTGGGGTATCCAGATTTTGAGGATTTATTGGTTTTTGAAGATTGAAGTGGTTTGTTTTTTTATTCAGTTGTCCACGTCTTTTACTTGGGTAAACCAGGATGTGCTCCTTCAGAACTCATAGAACCATTTTAGAATTTTGGAGAAAAAGCATTGGTAATTGTCAGTACCTATACATAATTAAGGAATACCAATGGTACAACCTATTCGGCGCCTTGCGTTACGGCGATACCAATTGGACGAATTACAGTAAAAATATTTCAAAATTACTTCTCTTTTAATGTTTTGCCCAGTGGCGGCTCGTCCATAGAAGCAGATGCACGTGAACCCCCATAAGAAATACCCCCCTTTTCATATTAAGAATCATCTTTCTACCCCCTACCCTGTCAGTGAGAAATATTTACTGTCGGAAATGCGAAAGTTTTAATCGAATAAATGATTTTCGCCTTTCCTTTTTCTCACGTGCGACCGAAAAAACTATTAATTGAGATTCGAAGAAACTCGACTGGTTGCCGGGAGAAAATTTGATTTAATAGCCTCGTGGCTCTAGACCGCAACGTTTCTTGACCCTATGACGTCACTACGTGGAAGGAAAAACTGAGTAAGCAGAAAACCTTCTGGGTTGCTAGGAAGAGTTTCGGTACCCAAATCGTGATAAAAAAAACCTAATCACATTTCTAAACTGAAGTTCTTAATTTCACTCAAAATTCAGACATCGCGCTGGGAACAATTTTCTTTGTTTGCTCTCATCTTGTTTCTCTAACAACTCTACCTTTCTACAACTGTAACCCCCTCCCCATAGGTGACGTGATCCGCAAGAACCACGGCCAGAAACTGAAATACCTGCAGAACTTCGGCGAAGGCTGGTCCTTCACGCCCGGGAACGACGCGCTGGTCTTCGTCGACAACCACGACAACCAGCGCGGCCACGGAGCCGGCGGTTACGGCAGCATCCTCACCCACCGGCAGTCGCGACAATACAAGATGGCCACCGCCTTCATGCTGGCTTGGCCGTACGGGTGTCCCAGGGTCATGAGCAGCTTCTCGTGGGAGGAGTACATTGTGGACGGAAAGGACAAGAACGACTGGATAGGGCCCCCTGCCGACGAGAACTATAATATTAAGAGTGTGAAGAGGAATGACGATTTGAGCTGCGGGGATGGATGGGTGTGTGAGCACAGGTGAGGTTTGGATTTGGATGCCTTTATTTTTTTTATTGCAATCTTAAGAAGAGTTTGATGCTACAATAGATTTCAGTGTTGTGAATCAATATTATGTAAAAGCATGGCTTACTAGATACTATACAGGCTAGCCGAGTACGGAAATCATTGCAAATCCAGATGGCAATACTGGACCAACTGGCAAAGCATATCCACAGTGTTAAAGGTGGTGGGTGATATAGGTAGGTCTTGTAGCGCTCCAAGCGGGAAAAGTTGTCAAATGGTTTTCATTGCTTAAAACTCGGCTAGCCTGTATAAGTATCTAGTAAGCCGTGGTAAAAGTCTTTAAAATATTTCTTTATTCGCACTAAATTTGTAAACATAAAAATGTCAAATTTCCCTGTGCCAAATAATGCCGAATTTCCATATTATTCCTGGGAAATGGCGGGCAGCACCAATAGTAGTCCGCAGATCATATGTTGATGATCTCTGATCTTGAGTTCTCTCTTTCCTATTTGTATTCTTAAAGATTCAAAATTCTCCGGAACATCATCATGGTAAAAATTCTTCATATTCTTCCCCTCCCAAGGATTCTTAGTTCTTTTGAAACTGATCCTCACTTTTTCTGAGGGAAAATACCTCTTAGTTTTCGTTAAGCCCAGCTGACCACCACTTGAAAAACTAGATTTCCCGTCAATTCCTTTACTTTCTCAAACGCGTATCAATGTTGAAGGCTTGTAAAGAAAAAAAAAAGAGTCCATTCCATTTCTTTTTATTTTTAGGTTAAAAAAAGGCTTTACCTTTTCTTTTCGTCCCTTTATGTCAATAAGAAAATATTTTAAATAAAAATTATCCTTCCCCTTTTTTAAGCGTAAAATATAATTTCTGTATATTTACCCCGTGGCAATCATTCGTAATACATTGCATTTGCTGGAACGTATCCTTCATATTATACTCTTTTCATTCTTCTTTAATTAATTCTCTCTTGCCGACGCCAATGCTGTTCTAAACTTGATTTACCTGTAAATAACATGACATATAAGGGTATGGTTCGAAATCCCGACAATCAGTTGCCCGACATCATCATCATCGTCGTCGTCAATGCGATACAACAGGAAGAAAGGAGGGGGAATTGTCGGGGAGTTGCGCAGTTGAGTGTCGGGCAAATGAACGGATCCCGGTATATAACTCACATGTATTTACTATAGTAAGTTACCTTCAAGTCACATATTATTATGCATATTCCAGGTGGCGTCAGATATTCAACATGGTCAAGTTCCGAAACGTGGTTGGGTTCGAGCACGTCGCCCACTGGTGGGACAACCACAACAACCAGATCGCGTTCAGTCGCGGCAACAGGGGCTTCCTCGCCATCAACAACGAGGACTTCGCCATGAACGAGAACCTGCAGACGGGTCTGCCGGAGGGAACCTACTGCGACGTCATCTCTGGGAACAAAGATGGCGGACGCTGCTCTGGGCGCTCGGTGCAGGTCAATGGAGACGGGAGAGCTCAAATACACATCGACAACCAATGGGAGGACCCTATGATTGCTCTGCACGTCGAGGTAATTAATATACATTGGAAGGGGTAATACATTGTTTCGGGGTGGGGGGTTGACTCAGCATTATTTTTGAGGTTTCTCGTTGTGAGTACTTATATACGTTAAGAGTTAGATAACTTACGCATAGAATTTTAACTGTGGTGCAATTAATTTCAGAATTTAGTGAATAATGTAAATCTCACAGATAAATTATGGGGTCTGGGGGTCCACCCTCAGAAAAATTTTGGAAATTTCTCCCTCAAAATAGTCTTTACCTGATTTGGATTTCACCCAAATAGCACCTCTCTGTAAGCAGTATAATTTTCAAAGAAAAACAGTTTTGTATAGTAAACGGTAAAATTTCAAGAGAGATTTGAGGTCCTACTTCCTACTCCTGAAAATTTTGGAAATTTCTCCTAAACGTAGTGTTTTAACTCATTTTGAGAACCTTTAGGTTACACTAAAGAGAACCCCTCCTTGTAAGTCACACAATTTTCAAAGAAACACTGTACACACAATAGATTTTAAAATTTCGAGGGGGTTTAGGGGACCGCCCTCATAAAAATTTTGGAATTTTTACCCCTTAAAGTAATGTTTTGACCCATTTCGAGACCCTTTTGGTTACACCCGGAAGGGACCGCTCCTTGCAAGTTTCCAAAGAAAAAACAGTAAAAAAAGTGATGTCCAAATTTCGGGGGAGGGGGATAAATCCCTAACTCCCCCTTGGATATGGCCCTGTACATTGGCTTGTGATAAAAGCACTTAGGCAATTTTTGGAATAGAAGAACCAATGTTAAAAGACCGGAATGAGAGCAACAGGAGAATACCGTCGGGACATGGGTTATTGTGGTGCGTATAAAGTCAGACACCTTCGAGTTGAAAGAGACAGAACCAATAATGAAACGTTATTCATCAATCCCCGCTCTATTCCGAAGATTGCAAAAGGAGATAGTGGTGTTTCATACATAAAACACGAATTTTTAAATTTAATTATACGGTTAACAGCCACATTCATATTTAAAAAGTTGATGAAGTAAAAATGAAATAAATAACATGCCTATGATTATGCTTTCTGTTAATTTGAGCTTCTTAATAAATTAGTTTCAAGTAACAAATTAATAATCTTTTTTTTTCAGGCAAAACTGTGATTTTCGTTGGATTTTGAAAATTGAAGAAAAGTCAGAAATGATTATATGTACTACGTTATGAAAGAAAAAGCCCGCAAATGTTTTTCTCTGCATGCTTTTACATAAAGAACATCATTTTTTATATTGTTTCTTATTTTTATCAATATGTTTAATCAATAGATGGTTTCTTCACTTATATTTTAAGAAACTCCACATGCAGTAAGGGAATCGGTATGAGTATAAAGTATTTGTGTTAGAAATAGTCTTGAATGGAAATACTACAAAAACAAAGGAGTATAAATTGGTGATTATAGAAATGTTTGAATTTAACTATACAATAGGATAAGGAATACTAAATACGACATTTAAATTAATAAACAATTACGAAATCACTAATCAATAAAGTAATATCAAATATCTTATGTATATTCTAAAGCTATTTAAATTATCCAAAATCTAAAACTAAGGAAAGAGACTATAATTAAAAGACACTATGTCTTAGACGAGATGTATATTATCCTCTCAATATTTAGCCTAATTATTTTTGAGAGGGCTCAAGATCTTTCATGATACCTGCTTGGAATAGTATGGTTTTAGATTGTAAAAGATAAAATTACAGCATTTAGAATATAAGGAATTTGCATTATTTTTTGTAACCAACTCTTTTTGCTAAATTAGGCTGTCAGAAAAAAAATCTGGTTGATTTAGCAATTTTTTCAATAAATATTTAATGTCGGTTCAGTAACGCTTGAAAACACTTATGAAGTCACAATTAAGATATTTGTAATGAAACAAGGGAGATAGACGATAATCAATATTTTACCTCAATTTTTTAATGATGTTTTTTCTAATGATAAACTCATCAATAATAATGAAAAAATATCATATCCATGTAAAATTGTGACGCCGAAATTTCACAACAGTTAGCAACAGCGTGTCAAATTCTTCATAGGATACAAGGACTTTGATTAAAATCTGAATCTGAATGATGTCCCTAATACCCATAAATTTATTTCACACCAACAGAGAGAAAACCAACCCACAATTTGTTCTCATAAATTTCTGGTCATGAAAATTGCGATTTCAACACAAATATCCCATGATAACAATAAAGCCAAAAACTGGGCTGCGAACACAAATTCCTCTATTTCAGGATAAGAAAGAATACCAGGGTAATTTGTAAAGGTATCCATCAATTCTGTCTCGGCTTAAAAATGACATTTTCAAGTTAATTAGGATGAAATGTGGGGCCACCTTACCAACGAGTGTTAAATACAACTTTAAGAAGCGATCAATCTCATTTTAGATAACTCGACTTCATTACTTTTCTGGAAATAATTAAACGTTTCGCTTAATATAATACGCGTTCTTAATTATGTTTTTGTTAAAGCATAAGGGATGTTTTATGGCACCAGATTGTTAAAGGTTATTATCGTGAAGTGTTTCCTATACAGAAAAACTGGGATGCTTTTTTACCTTGAGACATTTTAAGTGTGCGTTGCCTTTTACAAGTCGATTTGCGACTGTTAAATTTTAACTTGTAAATTATGTTAAGAACCAAAGATATGTTGTGAAATGCGTCTTGAGAAGAATTTGAGGTTCATTCTTTTTAATGAATCAAGTGGAACATTAAATATATAATTTAAATCCGGGGAATACTTGATTTTTCTTTAGATATTTTCACATTTACTATGTTATTTAAAGGGCGAAAATAAATAAATGATTTAATATAAATATTTAATTTAATTATATAATTAAGATAAGTAAATTTAGAGTTTCTTAACTTGCCCAAGTATTCCGAATATTCCCTTCATGGATCTTCCCAATAAAAAGTATTTCCATTTAAAAAACGAATCTCAATTCGAGTTAGCAAATTCATAACAGGGCTATTCCATATGAACAGGGACATGATCATTAAAAATAAAAAAATAAAATTTTCTAATTATTTTTGTGAATAACTATGCAGGATTGATCTATTTGTGCTTCCATAGTTTAAATTTTGTGTAAGTTAATTTTTATCGGAACCTCAGCATCTAAAAGTCAATATTTCAGAACTGCTTGTTTTAAAGTTTAATCTTATAATGAAAAATATATGTTTAATTTTGCAAATTAAGAAAATAATTTATTTGTTTTTACAATTTTTTTGTTAAATATACTCATAAACTTTAGAATAAAAATGAAATTAAGTGTTTAAATTTATTTTATCACATTTATATTCATGATTAAAACTGAACGCTTATATCATGTAGCGTGAGTTACGAAAAAATAGGTTATAGTAATATTACGGATCTAATAAAGCATTAAAAACTTCCAAATTTTTTATTCTCTTCAATTTTTAGCATCTTAATTCATAATTCAAGTTAAATATAAGTAATATCCAGTTTTACTTTGTTCTAAAGCAAAAAAACTATTGTAGCGTGAGTTACGGTTTTCGGTAACATAAGCAACATTATTGCGGTAACTCAACTGAATTTAAAAATTTAGCTATTTGTTGACTTTTATAAACATAACAGTAACGTCAAATTCTAAGTTAAGGAATTTGTATATGCCGGAATTAGAAAAAATATTTAATAAACTACTGTGTTTAACATTTGAGAATGTAGCTCTATTTCAAGATACTATATCATAAATGCATTGCATTTAAACTACAACGGGACTTGTTGAGGGTGCGACATTCACATCTCAGAGACCCAAAATCTAGGCAAAACAGAACAGGTCTCTCATCAATCGGTAGTATCGCAAGATAATGTTCGAGTAGGAGGAACTTTTCTTCTGGAAAAATGTTCTGCTAAAAAGTTTTCCGATATGCTGCAATTCTCCAGAACACGGAGGATTTAAAAGTTTTATTTTTGTTAAAGAATTCAGGAAGAATAATTTTTAAAACTTTAAAAAGTTATTAAAATACGGCCAAGTAATTAAATTTGATCAAATGCCATAATAAAGGAGCGAACAACACGGGTTTAGTATGTTTCCTGGAACTATGGATGTTTTCGAAAAATACTAAAAATGTACACATATTTGATGATAATTTTCTTATTTTTATATCTGATTTTTCGTTCTATGATGAATAAATATGCTCAAGTAATATTTCTGGACGTTTTCTTTATGATTTTCAACAACTATTTTTCGATATGTAGCGTGAGTTACGAAGTACTGTAGCGTGAGTTACGAACAGCTTTCTAAACTTTAATTAGTTTCTTATTTTCTTAAGTATTCCCAGTAAAATTGTTTGCTATTTTAGAATAAGGGAAGTATATTCAAAAACCTGACAAGCGTATAGCATTATTGAAACACTATTTAAGCAGAAAAACAAATTTGAATTTTATACTAATAAATCCATGTCTTTTTCTTGTAGCGTGAGTTACGACTCTATTTTAATTAATATTTAAAAAACTAAAATTTTTAAAAGATTCGCAATACTTATTTTAAATTAAAAGCATAAATTTCAATATGCATGATTTTTTTAGAAAGAAAATAATAGTAATTTCTATTTTAAAAAATTACTTTAATTTGTAATTTTGAAAAAAATGTAGCGTGAGTTACGGTGGAATTGCCCAACAGCGTATTTATGTCCTTAATATGGACCTGGTACAATTAAACCCGCCAACCAACCAATCAATCCTAACCGTATGTAATAAATATAAAGAGCATTATGCTAAATCTATGCTTTTCTTGTTTTTAGACGACAGATTGATGGAAAGATGATTCCATTATTTCTGATCTCTTGTCAGAATAACAGAAATACCAAGAATGGAAGTAACCTACATTAAAAAACAGAGCTGTTTCTCTAATAATACATACTGGAATCAAATTACCGAGAATCCTATGAATTTTTTTTTTTGGCTTTGTCCCTCTCATGACTGGAAGACCCGACCAACACAATCCCAGTTCAATCCCTTTAACTCCCTTCACAGACTTCACAGAGAAACTTAAATCTCACCCCTTTCTCCACCCAAATATTTACACCCCCAGGTGTCTCCCACATCTCCAAATCCGGTCATTCTCCCCTTAAGACCCCTTATCCCCGCATCTCTGGGCGGCGTCAATGGCGGAGGACAGGGACCTCTATCCCCGTTAGACATACCTTTCTTCGGCGTTTTTTGATCGTGTTTACCTTCATGACGCCCTGATGACCAACCGAGCGAAAGGGGCCGATAAGCGCAGGCCGGTGTGGGTTTCAACAGGTGGTGTCGCTCTTGTTTTGGTGTCGGTGGGAGAGACACAGAGGGTCTGATTTCAGTGTCGTGTCAATGGCCTCTTTAAAGATGATGCATTGCGATGGAGGAAGAAGGTCAGGGCCTTGGTGAATTTAAGTTTATTTCTGTGGATTTTTAATTTTAATGGATTTATAGCCGTGGTTTCCAAACCTAAGTCTAAGTCACGAAGACATTTTTAGGAGAAAAATGTATCGTGGCACATTTTACTAGAGAAACTTAGATTTTAGAGTTAGTTTTAAAATTATTTCAAGGACTGTGGGCCCCATTGACCATTTCCCATTTGTGTAAGCAGCTCAATATAAACTAAGCTTTGAAAAAAATTAGATTTTTATTTTATTAGTTTATAGCTTAGTTATTATATCTTAGGTTTAGTTATTTTTACCTAGGATTTAGACCTCAATCTTAGATTTAGTTAATTTTAAGAGAAAATTTTGATAAACAAATAACAAATATTTCCTACGTAGCACTTGCACAGAGGTTAGGAGGAACATCAAGGACTCCAATTTAAATAAAAGTATAAAGCTTATTGCAAGATTTAACCTGAAGGTAATAGGTTTATTCCTTCGAAGCTCTTATCAAAAATTCAAGCCAACACAACATCCTTCCCTGATACGCAAGCTAATCAGCCATAGCTAAGCTTCGAAGGGAAATTGACCGGCACGTGTTCAATAAGCATTCCTGCACACACACCCATCCCCTTCAGAAACGTGTGCCGACGAACAAAACAAGCCGGTGTCAATAGCCATTACTTTACACTGGATTTAATCGCATCATTGCGGGTGACCGATCGGGTCAGTCACAAAGGACTGTTGGAGATAACAGCATGCCATGCTGCATGGGGGAAGAACCCGAGATAATTAAAAGGATTTGTCAGACACGGCACGAAAAAGGCGACAACGAATCTATCATTTGGTGAATGATTAAAGCTTGGAGAGTTTTTTTCATTGGTGTTGCGTATTAGTTGTCTGGAGTGTTTCGTCTTTGTTTTTTGATGCGTTTTTAATTGAATGGTGGCTGGGGTTTTTGATGGAGTTGGATATTTTAATTAGTTGCAACGCGGGGTGTGATTGATTTCGAAAAATGTTCGGATAGTTTAGTTAATTGTGTGCTGCCTCGTTTATATTCATATATGTGGATAAGAGTATAAAGAGGAGCGTGGTTTTAGTTAGATGGAATTTGTTTTAAGCTCGTGAATGGATGGGAATGGCAAATTTTTTGAAAGTTAAAGAAAGTTATTTTTTAAAGTAGGAGTGCTTTGAATAGCAATTTCTGCTAAAACAAACAATGAAATTCCTTTGGTACTTTCCTTGATTTTTACAACAGATGTTTCAAATGTTTAGGAGCTCTATTATAGAACATTTCACAATGTTTTGGAAATAGTGAATTTTTGAAACATATTATGGAAAACTGAAATCCAAGTGTGAATAAATTTTGTTATGGAAGAGGTTTTTTTTTATTATTTCAATAATTGGTATTTTTAATTTTTTTTCTAATGGCAGGTAACTTGAACAGTTACAGCTGTAACAAAGTTCATTAACCCAGATAATGCCGAAGCAGTACTTACTTTGCGTTACCCAGTGACCTGTGGACCGAAGCCACGGAGGGGAAGTACTGTTGCCTATGACTGTTGCCCACGCCACACACATATTCACACAGGCACAGCCTCTTTTTACAGGGGGGCCACATTCATTCATCACACACACAAGGACAGAAACTAACATCCATGCCAAACGGGGATTCGAACCCCAGACGTATGGCTTCGCAGTCAGATGCTCTGACCACTAGGCCAGTACGTCGGCATTTAAAAAAAAATAATGAATAATAATAATAATAATAATAATAATAATAATAATAATAATAATAATAATAATAATAATAATAATAATAATAATAATAATAATAATAATAATAATAATAATAATAATAATAATAATAATAATAATAATAATAATAATAATAATAATAATAATAATAATAATAATAATAATAATAATAATAATAATAATAATAATAATAATAATAATAATAATAATAATAATAATAATAATAATAATAATAATAATAATAATAATAATAATAGATATTTTGCTTTAAGTAATGCCGTTAATCTATTTATAATCAGGACCCAAATTAACTTAAGTCTTCAGCTCTCTTTGCTGCAATTGAAATGATAATTAAGTCAACATTAGCCTCAAAAACTATATAGTACTTGAAAATAGTTTTAGAATGCTCAGGTCAGCAGTAGATTTTATTGGGCACTGTATCATGGTGATTAGAGTAATTTCCTCATTCGATCAATTTCATGTAAATTTCTAATCGAAAGTTCCAGTATTAAAGTAAATCAATCGTTTAGCATTCAGAATTTACTTGTCTTCAGTCCATTTAACTCCACTACCGCGTAGGAAAACACAGGCTGAGATCTATCCTTCTATAAAATTATATTCCTTTTTCTAGCATTAAAATGAACTGCTCAAATGATGGATATAGGGCCTGTATTACATAATTATACGCTATTAGTTTACCGCTTGAATACGGTTTTCCGAATCTCAACCCGTTTTATATTCTCCCCTCATGTTTGCAATAGACTTCTTGTGAGGCCTTCCCAAAATACACTCAAAGCACACTTAAAGGTACTTTTCTCTGCAGCATCATCATCATCTATTCCGCCATTAATCATCAACCACCAATGGAATTCCTCGTATCGTCCAGGTGCCGTCTCAAACAATCCTAGGCCACAAACAACTTGTAACCAACCTCAGAAAAACAACTCGTCCAATAGTGATGTCTTAACTCCACAATATACCTTCTAGTAATAAGCCGTATCGCAATCAACTCTAACAACCACGATACAACCCTGTCTTAACGATGTTCCCATACACCATTAATCTTTGAACTGCGGTCCACGGAACATCAATATTATTCGAAACTATTGTCCTAAAAGTGAGCAAAGGGGGCAATCCCCCTCCATCGAAAACAATTAATAACTCCCCATCGATGCAAGGGGGCAAATCGCGGGGTCAAGTCCATTCCGGAGGGGGGGGGGGTTCTTCGTCACGAGAGGGGCAATTAAAACCAATTTACTTCGATTGGAATGCGAGCGCGTGCCTGGAATGGGGGATGGATGTCTTTAGAACAAGCTGTAGGTGCCAATTAAGTTATCGGAAGGGAAGGCGTGGCAGGGCCGACCGCATGTTGGATTGGGAAGTGGTTCGAACATCTCCGAGGGTGGGCCGAGGGCCCCTCACAGAGGTATAAATCAGACGATAACATTCGATTAGTGGAGTTTTGATGACTGTCCGCGTAATTGTTTTTTGGTCCGTCTCTATTTGAGATGGCCGGAGGGAGGGATGGCTAATGCATGATGGGATGAGCTTTGGATGGAAAGTAAGATGGTGTTTGAGAGAGGGTTAACCACATGGGCCGGCGTGGTTAATTAAGATGACTTGGATTGATATGTAAATTAAATTAAAAACTAAACTACCTAGTGCTTATTGCTTTGATTGAGTTGAGAATCGTTATGTGTTATGCATAATCAATCGGTATGAATTATGATGAATTTTGCGTTTGTTTGATGGTTTATTTCAATATCGTAACGGCCGATAGATTGCTTTGATTCTTTTATGAATTACCGCCAAATATAAGAGAGTTAGGGAACGGCAACGAAGTTAATTGACTTTTCATTTCAAACTGAGGGGACTCGGGAAAACAAAGTTTATTTTAGAGAATGACATTTTTATGTTTCCTTTAAAGTTTTTTTTTACCCTGTATTAATTGTGCAGTGTATTATTTATTCTATGTGTGTGCTTGAAATATGTAGAATTTCTTTCCCTGAAAATGGTTTTATTATTAATGCATTCTTTTAAATGATGAGGGAGACAGAATATTGCGTAACTCCGACAAATGAATCATTAAATATAAATGAAAATGAAAAAATGAACAAATTTTCACCATAAATCTATTCAGGTTACTACTATCACATAGACGTTGAATGGAATGACTAATGCGGTTTAAGTAAAGTATAAAATGAAGTAGATTCAAACATTTGCCTGGCAGATACGTGCACCAACAAAAGTGAGAAGTGACCGTCAAGGGTAGTCTATTTATATAACTAAAACAGGCAAGCCCCTAAGGGGTACCAGAGAGTATTAAACCACCATGTCAGCCAAAAAATAGGGGAGAAGTGACCAGCCGGGAAAGGGTAGCATAATCTTAAGCATAAAACTAACCGAAACAAGTGTACCAGAATGTGTTATAAACGAATCGGATGTGTGATTCATACTTAGCCGGTTTGTCATTAGGAATTCTATAAAATGCTAGGAAATACGCAAAATGCTAATCATTTCATACATTACCAGCCATTTTAAGTCATTCTAATGCCGAATTTCATACTTTACTGGTAATATATGGTTTATTGAAAGAAAGCATTTCACTCAACAGTCGAGATTAGTTCTTATAATTGGCCAAAATCTTAAAAAAAACTTGTTTAGTTCATGTGATTTGTTAAATTATTTAGTAAATTTACCTCACATCCTACATAAAGAATAAACTAGCAGATGCAGAATTATAGACAGTGGTCTTAAAATTTTATTGATTTCACATAAAAACACCATAAATTCTTTATCATTATGTTTTTCATGAAATGAAAAACTATTCGTGCAACTATACATTAGTCCAGCTTTCAGGGGCGAGGGAGGTCCTGCAGTAATTCTTTATAGGATTCCTTTAGATTTGAAAATGCGATGAATGGATGACATTTTTGTGGAAACGTCAAATAATAGGATAGCGTCATCTATACAGCGTTGTTTTATAACGCCATCACTCTTTCAAGGCACTCTGCCAATGTAACCATTAATCTTCTTTGCCAAGACTGCTGAGGTGTTTTAATTTGGGATACGTAGCATCGTAGCAACCGAAAGCTCTCGAATTGTTTTCTACGTTGTTCACTGCTCTTCAATAGGTTGTTACGATGTACTCGTTTTACTAGATTTTTCCGTTACTCCGTTTTCATTTAAGGCCTTTTTGGGTTCAACTAAAAAAAGGATCGTTCCTTGACTGCAGAAATTTGAAGGAGAACCCCCCCCCTGTATATTATAGATGTTAAACTTGAAGGGGATTAGCCCTTTCACTCTAACTATTTTATTTTTCATCAAAAAAATTTAAAATTTTGAAAACATGCTTATTAACCAGTCAGAACAACAGGGTTCAAAGGAAAAAAATTAATTTTAATTTTTTCATTAAAATCTTTGATGAGTCCAAATGGCATCATTGGGAGTTAAGGGGTATAAAAGTGGTACTGAATCTAATGCCATATTTATCCTCAGAGAATTCATAAATGATAATATAGGTAAATATTGATATAAACTATTGTTATAAGACTATTTTTTAACATTTTTATCCATTTTTTTTAAAAAATGATACAAAATTAGCGAAAATAATTTTTCGAAATAACGAGGTTTTCGAGATAACGAATTTCGAAGTATCGAGGATATACTGTAAATAGATATGCTCTATTTTTAAGATAAAAACAGTCATTTTCTATAACATAATTGGTCGATGGGGTAAAATATTTTTCGAAATAACGAAGTTTTCGTTATAACGAATTTCGAGATATCGAGAGTATAACGTAATTATCTTATTTTTTTTATTTCTATGGTTGCATTTAACTAATATATAAAGTAATTTATCAGAAATATAGCTTTACATTTGATTTATAGCATTTTTTAACATATTATCTACATGAAAGTAAGGGATGCTGATTGACCTTGAACTCCCAATGATGCCATTTGGAATCATGACTTTTCAATAAATTCTAAAACCAAAATTTTTAGAGGAATATTATTTTAAAAGATCAATATACTCTCTACAATCATTAGTTTACAAAATAAAACAGTATTATTTTACTTTAATTTATTTAAATTGCTTCAAAATTAAAATTGTTTTACACAGATTTAGCAAAAAAAATTTTTTCCAAAAAGCTCTATTTTGATCATTTATTGTGAAATGAAAATTTAATGGTAAGAAAAAAAATAAAATATTTTTTAAAGGAGAGTTGGATGAAGATTCTAATAGTATTCATTTGGAGTCTTTGGTATTTCTAGGAAAGACGAAAAAAAATCCCAAATACCATGATTCCAATTGGCATCACTGGGAGTGAAAGGGTTAGGGGACTTTTTAAACTTTTGATTTAGCAAGGTTTATGAATGATACTTTAAGAATTTACTATCATGTTCTCCCAGCCTCGCCTGCGCATTTTCATAAGAAACACTAGCGTCAGTTTTTTTATTAAGTGAAAATTTCCTAGGGGGAATGAAGCTGCTGGGTGGAACTCAGCCCCACCTGGTGGCCCCATGGCTACGGGCCTGATTCAGATGAACTATTCCGGTATCATAATAAAAATCCATTAATTTCTTAATTCAGAAGAAAACCATCCAAAGAAATGGATCTCTCACGGGAATTCTATCTGAGACCATACGATTCTCCCAATCCATATTTCATGTGCAGCCCGTAGGGCGACGTCTTCATTACTCGTTCCCAAATAGAATATTAAGTAAACAAAGGGGACCCTCCATCCCTAATTACGATCCCGGGACCGGACAAAAACCCCTAATTACTCTCCAGCCCCTCTAATAGCCGGGTCCACGTGATCATTATCCAATCCAAATGCCCAATTAATAGAGATAAAGACGTTCCTCTTGCCGCGTCGCTCGCCGGACCACCGAGTGGAGTGGAGTAGTTAACCTCCTGCTGCTGCTCAATTACTGTCATTGTTGGGATGTGCGTTTTCGTTTCGCGTCGTGCCCGCGAGGTGTTTTGGTTTTTAAGGGGGTTTTCTGTCCCTTAAGTAAAAGGGGGTCGTCGTCATGCATATGGAGTTATGCGAATTCGGGACATTAATGTTACACCTGTCCACATGGGCTTCGAGATCGTAAATATTCCCTGTATATGGAGACTTGTAATTAAAGGAACTAGAGATGAGTTATGTCGTTTCTCACGTTTGTATACTGTGCTGTTCTTCCCGTTAATCTTAATTGAGCACTATATCCATAGAGTAGCTAATGCCGTGTATTACAGGCTTAATAAATTTCGGGCTGTTTTTCAAGTCTGTAAACTGTAGTGTGTCTTGAATTCTGATAGCTTCTGTATATTTTTCGTAAAGAGAGGCACTCTGAAAATGTGATTAGTGTTTCTTTTTGTGACAAAAATGAATCAATCAATATGTAATTTGTCGTTATGCAGTCGTTGATAAGTTGAATTATATGAATTTAACATGGTAATTAATAAAATAAAAACACGTATATCTTTACATAATGTCTGTTTAAATTTATCAACTTTTATTCCTCAATGTCTCCCACCTAAATCAACCCCAAGAAATTAAGTTATGTCGATGTCGAAGTAAGGAAGGGAGGTTTAGAATGAATATTTTCCAACTAAAAAAAATTACCATGACTTTATTATGCATCGGATGAAATTCATAAAACTTATCAAACTGTAGTTTGGTCTGTGGACAACTTATAACGGTCTTATTGTAATGGATAATCTGCACTTCATAAACATGGTCTATTCTAACGCAACACTGACATTACTTACTACACACTATCTCAATAATTACTCTGCTCTCTTTTGTTCCAATCACACGGCTTAGTTCGCTGCTACCTGACCAGTGGTTAACCAGCTGCTAAAGAAATAAAACTGAGCTGTTCTCTCACTTTGATTGGTATAGTTCTTCTTTGACTCCTGATTAACCGCTGGTCAGCATCAGGTAGCAGTGAATAAAGCCATTAGGGTAGCGTTACCATTTATCTGGAGCTATTGCGGTATCGAGTTCAAGCGAATCACAGAGAAACAAAAGTGACGTCATCCTGATTCATAATCGTCTCAATCGGGCTTGCCGGATTGCCGTACCGCAACAGACCGGATAAAGGACCCTTTCCATTTATGAGTTTGGACCAAAAGACGAATCACGGGAAGACGAAAGTAACGTCATCTTCTGGTCATTCATAAATGATGTCATATTTAGAGGGGGGTTTGTCAATATGTGGCGCTTATAGACAAAGGGAAAAGAGTGGGGTCCCAAGTTTATTCCAACTTATGCTAGACATATTAAACATGTGACAAATAGGGAGATGATTATGGTTAAGTATGACACTTTTTGACTTAGGTAAGAGAGGGAAGGGGTCAAAAATTTAAAAAAAAAGTGAAACAGCATTTATGAACAGCCCCTTATGTACTGGGTCTGATGGGTTATCTCCAGATTGTCGTACCAAACGCTAACTCACAGTCTCTTATCCATATTACATCGAATATGGAACCCATCTTTCTCACCAATGTCACCAAGCGCCTCTGGTAAGAAATACTGGGCAAGGCCCCATGATGGAAAAAGACGGATACCCTCGATGATACCAACTCCCCTCTTACGTTCCGATGTCCTCTAATTAATAGCTGGGCGTGTTGCTTTTTGCAGCGGAACGCGCGATACATCTCGGTCCTGCATTTAATTAACGCGGGAACGGGCCAAGTGTTATTTTGGAGGATGTTTCCGGACGGCAGGTGACACACCTCCCATGCATCATGCTCGAGATGTCTTAATCACTGTGTTTGGAACTTTTTTTTTTCATATATCGTAAGCGCCCTGGAATTTGATGGTGCTGCAGGTAGCATTTAGAGGGAATGACAGAAGATGGTGTTATGGATGTGTTCGTATAGTTTATAAATCGTAGGGATGATCGGTGAAAACTGTAATTTTGGGGCTGTGTTTTTAGGGGTGTTTAATATTCGAATCAACGTAGCAATGATAGAGTAATTAAAACCAGTAATTTAGTTGTAAACAATGATAGCTGGGTTTTTTTTAGGGCATCTATTATTCCGTTAGGTTTCATTTAGGGACTAAGTTTAGTAAACTAGGGAATTCGAGTCTAGTGTTTTCAATTCCTCCAATTTTATCCTAAACTTCCCTATACTTGACGTTTGAAACGAACAAACGAGAGATTTACATGTTTCTTGTAAAAGTTTTAAAGTATGACATCACAATGTGAAGAGGAGGGTCTTTGATGTCTAAATTGATAAATGGTCCTGGCATTTAATAATTGGTGTGGGATGTTGCTTTAAGCGCCTAAGACTTGTAATAAAAACTATGATGCAAGAAAATAATTTAATATATTTTTTAAAGTTTTCAAGTCAAGTTTTTTTTTAAAGCCTTTAAGAAATTTTTTCCAAGAATATGTTTCTTAAACATAAGAAACTACATGACATTTTATTTCAAGATGTGTCAATTTTCAGATAAATATCTATTTTCTTTGAAAACGGGGGAAAACAGGAAGAAAGGTTTAGGATCAGAGATACGTGTAGCTTTTAACAAAGGGTGAACACTATCTAATTTTGTTAGGGTTTATTCCTTAATTACTAAAATCATAAAATGAAAATTAATAGATTCTAACGTAAACACGCAATATTACATAGAGAGATTGAAACTCATAGTTCTCCAACATAATATCTCCTACTCATTTCTACAAAGATATCCAATTTGTCATTTAGTGGTATGATTGAAGTGACATCGACACTGGTTCTCGTTCCCGTAAAATACTCCCGGATAAATCAAACCTTTAATGTCAAATGCCAAATCCCATTCATCTGTCATATTCGATATCATTTAAACATCCATAAAAAATTATAAAAAAAAGCATGATCCTTTGAACCACGAATCTTTCATTTCTCTATGAAAAGTTCTACACGATTGTGTAAGTAGAATGACAGATATCAACTTACATGGAAAGTATGTTTTCAATGAAAGAGGCTCCTGACATCATAAATGATTCCACGTTTGAATCTTCGAGGCAGGGGGTCCACCAAAAGAGGCCCCTTCGTGACCACCTTTCCTCGTGCTTATAAATGAGGTCTTTTGAAATCAATAATCGCTCTTGTGGGATGGTAACTGTAACCGAATAGTGCAATGAAATGAATACATGTAGGGAGGTCCACTTTGGTTGGTTTTGAGAAATGTTTTATTAATTCTTTGGGGCAATATTAATGCTGCGTGTGTTTGTGAGTTGGTATGTAGCACTTGAATTCCGTTTTTTTGTGCTTCGCCACTTTTAGATTGTGTCTTGATTTATAAATATTAAGCTTTGATAAAATTCTGTCCGTTTCATAGAAAAGGAAGTGGTTTTTTTTTTGTATAAATTAGGATGACATATAATCAGTGGTAAGTGGTTTTATTTTAATAAACAGGCCACCCAGATTCCTTTAGGGTGGTCGAATATTTATTACTATTTTGTTAAACGTTCTTGGTTTAATGCATTAGCTATTCATTCATCTTGTCCTAGAAGAATGAATATCTATTTACGTTCAAACAATAATATTTATCAATTAATAAACTAATTCACATTTTATGTAATATTCCAATCAAATTTAGGGTGAATATGTAACTGATAAGTGGTGAATTTAAAGCTCAGTTGGAATTAACAGTTATACAAGTAAAATAATTCCAACAGCGCCAAGCAGGATATCAGCAAAAATGCCATGCCATAAAACAAAGTAGTATACATCAAATAATAAACCACGAGAGAATAAAAAAGAAAAATCAGAAACACCCCTCTCTCTCAGAAACAACCCACTCTGCCTGTGCCCTGTCTCCCTGATGACGACGTACAGAGTTTTGTACTTGCGCTTATTTGTTATTCTTTAAGGGTTTATTATTACTTTGTTTTAACTGATAAGTGGGATATTAATGAGATGTCCTTAACGGAAATTTCGTGAGCAATCAAGAATTTCATCAAGAGCTTATCCCAGATTGAAGCCAGCAATATACTTTTTTTTAAAATTTGAAATAAGAAAAGAGATTTAGATAACATTTCTAATGTAGGTTTTTAAAAACTATTTTGTGAAACTGTATTGAAACCAAAAGCAATAGGGTTAGGTCAAAATGTAATCCCCTTTCATGAATTAGAGATAAAAAAATGATTCCAACTCGGGTAAAAAATATTCATGTTGTTAAATTATTAATTTTTTGTGATTAATTTGATAACGAATACGTTTTTATTGAGTAAGGGTGTAAAAATTTAAAACATGTTCTTTTATAGGGTAATTTAATATTAATTATAGGGATGTAAAAATAAATACTTTTCTTAATTTTCAAATTGAAAAGACCAGTACTTGGTGCATAACATTAAATTCTTTATTGTAGAGTAATTTTTAGCAGTTAAAATAAAATAGTATTTTACATTCATTTGAATTTCAATTATGGCAAATATGTCAAATATAGTGAATGATTACATCTCTAAAGGACCCAATCATAAACTATAATATGATACCATAAAAAACTTATTGATTTATAAAAAAATGGAAAATTCGTCATTTTAATCAATCCCCATTAGTTAATGCAAACTCATTGGAAAAGAGCTTCTTTGGATTTTGTTGCTTTTTCTAAGGAAAACTATCTTCTCTTTTACCGCTAAAAGCTTCCGATTTTTTTATATCAGTCATTTGATCGAATGAACTATTGTGTTCGAATTTTGTTACTTTATCCTCCATTTGTTTCAGACATTCATCCTTCTGTTTATTTTTCGAATAGAATTAAAATATACTAACATGAAAGTTCATGTTAGAGTTAGGATCATGAAAGTTTTAGTTCCCATAAGGAGGGTATTACCAAATAAAATGATTTTTCAGAAACTGATCTGTTTGGTTAAATTTTCAATGCAACAATGTCTTAAGGTACGATGTTAGGAATTAAGTAAGACACCAAAAGAATAAAAATGTAATGCTTCTTTGAATTAAATAAATCACGCATTAGGGAACCAACTCCTTATTTACCTGACCAACATTTCCCCTCAGACCCAATCAAGCAATCAAAACCCGAACAAAGACATCAGCGTTCCCACGGAACGAATATTCGCGTGGACGCACGTCACATGCTCCGCCTCGTTCCAAAGCCAGCCGAGATAATTACTCGGCAAAGACATGACCGGGCGCACTAAAGAACGGGCAATTAGCCGTCACCTCTCCTCCGCCGATCCCTTGTATGGGTCGGGGGGAGGAGGGAAGCGAAGAAGATCGCGAGTGGTCGGTCGGGAGAGCGGGGAGGGGCGAGCGGCCACGCGACGATCTAGCCTGGACTAAGGACTTGTGGTGTTGTGTCGTCCACCACGTGGAGATATGGAGTCGTCTGCGATGAAGAAAAAGGTAAGGGGTCGAAGTTTAAAGAAGAATTTATCGGTTAAATATAGTTGTGCGAATTAGAACTGAAGAATTGATCGTTGTAATGTAACTTTTCATATTTTTATGTCGATATTTTAGAAGATTACTAATTTGTTTATTATCCCTATGTCGCCTGTTCTATCTCTTTTTCTCACATTAAGAAATTTCTCTTTATCTATTTATCTTTATCTTATGCAGTGGCGGATCTAGAACATGAGAAAGGGGGGGGGCTAACTTAATCTGATTGAGGATGATAATGAAGTAACAAGCCGTGCTTTTTGTAATATTCATTAATGTCTTAAATATTGAGGGCAGTGTTGATTGTAAATGACTAGTATTGTTAAATATAACTAATTAAGTAGTAATTAAATTAGTTAATCATTAAATATATCAAAATAATAAGGGTGTGTGTGTCAACCGGGAGGGGTTTTTTACGATGATTTGAGTCAAATATTTTTTTCCAAGAATATAGATTAAATGTGAATTTTCGTGCACTTAATTTCAATGTTTAGTGAATAATACATCCATCCCGAGGCATAAGGGGGGTTTGGGGGAACTTTCCCCAAGAAAATTTTTGAAAATTTGACACTAAAAAGTTGTGTTTTGACTCATTTTTGGTCATTTGGGACTCTATGAGTGTCACACGAAAAAGATGATTTCTTGTACTCGTTTTCAATGGAAAAAACTGTAAGATATAAGAACTTTAATGGGGGTGGTTTGAACCCCCTAACCCCTAACCCCGTCTCTATTTTAACTGAGTAAATTTTTTGTAAGAGACATAGCACATTAGACCCTTTTAAAAGGTGAATCTTATAAAAACCAGGGAGTTAAAGATCTTGCAGAGGGACTAAAGCTCATAACCTTTAAGATGTGAAACAAATCTATAAAAATGTAAGGGGCTAAGTATTTTGGAGGTTATGCTTTGTAAGGCTTAGAAAGCTCATTGGAATCTACAAGTTCTGAATCGCATTTATATTAAAGTGCTGAAAGCTAAAGATCTTGAAGGGGGCTAACGCTTTTAGGCTAAAGCTCATTAAATTGCGAACTAAACACTATAAAACATCTCAAGGAGGCTAATTCTTTATGGGGGCTAAAACTCATTGGCCCCTTTAAATTGTGAATTGAATCTACAAAAACTCAGGGCTAAAAGCCTTGTAGGAGCTAAAGATCATGGAAGGATTCATAAGGGTTAAAGCTCATTAAATAGTGAACCAAATATATTTAAAAACGCAAGATGGCTAAAAGCTTTGTAAAGGCTATTAAAGAGCATGGAGGGGGCTAATGTTTCATAGGGCTAAAGCTCATAAATTTGTGTAACAAACATAAAAACGCAAGGAGGCTAATGCTTTTAGGGGCTAAGCTCATTGGATAGCCCCTTTAAATTACGAATCAAACCTTCAAACATGCAGGGGGCTAATAATTTGTAAGGGCTAAAACCTCTAGAAATCCTTAAATAGTGAATGGAGTTTATAAAAATGCAGGGGGCTAAAGATCTTGGAAGGGGCTTAATGCTTTGTAGACCCTTTGAATTGTAAAAAAGGCTACAAAAAACTGAAAAAAGTTTAAAATTTTGAAAATTTAAACAAAATTTTCTAAAAACTTAATTTTTTTTTTCGAAAAAGTTCAATTTTATGTAGTGTAAACTTAAGTCCCAAGGGGGGGGGCTATAGCCCCTATAGCCCCCCCCATAGATCCGCCACTGATCTTATGCTATCTCTTTCTCTTATTCTTTCTTTCTTCTTATCATCTATTATCTCTCAGGTAACTTCTCTTTCTTATGTATGTTTTCTTTCTGATCTAATATAATTTTTCTTTATCATATTTCTGGTTTCTTCTTCCATTTTTCTACGCACTCTTCTCTTTTATTCTCTCTTTCTCATATCTTCTCTCAATCTTCTCTTTTACTTTCATCTCCTTTCTCTTGTATACCCCCCTCTCTATTCTCTCTTATACATTCCATCCCCATTTGTCTCATCGATTCTTTCTTTCTTCATTCTTATCCACTCTCTTTCTCCCAGCCTCTCTTTAATTTTCTACCCCTTAATTATTCTCTTTGTTAACCTCTTTCTCATAAAATTTCTCACTCTCTTATTCAAATATATGATTCAAGGAGGTGAAGAAAACGAGCAAAGAAGCATTAATGAAAACATTAGTTATCAAGTCTCTGAAATATATGGGCAAAGGGATAAACAGGGCATTATTAATAATGCTCGAAGGGACGGGGCCAATGTGATAAATTAAATGACATTGATCAATGAGTATTTATCACTTTGCCCGAATTACGTGGGCATTACAAATGATGTCCGGATTTATAACATTTCCCGTAACATATAGAGATGTAGACAATCTTTTAAAAATCACTAAACACTAACGGCAAACTATGAAAAATTTCTTTAACATCTTACGTATCATGCCTTATTTAAGATATGAGTGAAGTTTATATTCTTTTTTATTCTTTCTTAACGATATAAAATCCTTTGTTGTAAACATTTGTAAAATAATGAAAAATATTTTTATGTGAAGAAATATTTTAACTTTAAAGTTTACTTCTAGTTTTAAAAGAATTTTTATCATAAAGAGAATTCTCGGAATAAATATTGGTTTAAGTTTATATTGTATGCTACTTCAACAATAGGGGAGAGATTGTGGTAATAAAACGAATTGTCGTAGTTTGTAAGAAAGCTAACTACGATGGTAAATTAAAAGTTTTATGTTCTGAGAAAAATATAGAAAACTCTGCAAATTTTGTTTGAGAGTTCTTCCGTTCTGTTTAATTATTAATAGTAAAAATAATTAAACTTCACTACAACTTTCTAAGAACATGGGTAAAGTTGGTCACAAAAAAATTAAATCCTGTGGAAAAAAACAGTAAAAAAATGATAGTCTTAGTAGTATTTTAATAAATTTTTACCTTGAATAATCTTGATGAGTTCGTGTCTTGATTAACTGTAATATTTACTTTTTGAAGGGAATTTTAGTTAGTACTTTTTCAGCAGCTTTCTTTTGAAAATAGAAATACTTGAAATACTGAATACGATGAACAGGGCAGACCTTAAAATTCGAAAGTATCTGGTTAAAGCATGTAATAACTTTAAAATATAGATTAAATTAAATAACTATAGTCCGACCTCAACGAGAAAAGTTTTGACGTCGTACAATATTGTGACGATTGTTATGGAAATGGGTTATTCCTCTCAATATTTTGGGGTGGTAGTAATTCATAAACGCAGAAAAACGTTTGGTGTCAAATCTGTGCGACTTTCATTTAGATTTGAACTTCTTTCCAAAGTTTTGTTTTTATGTCAAAGTTTTTTCTCGTGGTGGTCCGACTATACATTTTTCTAGTTTAAACATACTTAGGAAACGTTGACGTAGTATACGAAAAACTTATTGAAATGTCAAGCTAAAATGATGATTAAAATTAAATGTAAATATTTCCAAATAATAAACTTAATTTTAGTTTTCGTTGCATTTGTTTCACTTTTAGTAAAATAAGAAATTATAATTTGATTCGATAACAGAGTTAGATCAATATAATAGTTAGATCAATCACTGTACCAATAATATTAAAAAGTATAGTTTTTAAACTATACGTATAAAAACAAAAATGATAGAAAAGAATTGCATATAATTTGTTATGCTATAAATGTTTAATATTAGTTTTAAACTTTAAGTTGCTCAAACTTTGTAAGATAATAAAAATTACTTAGTTAAATGTTATTTTAACAATATATCTGGTTAAGAAAGTTTTTTTTTCTTCAATTTAAAAATAACTTAAATTTTATGTTTATATTCACATTAAAAGTAGAACTGAGTAAAAAGTGGAAGTAAATGAAGGGATGGAGCAGTGTTTTCAAAATTACAAAAATTCTACTCTTAAAGTATATAGAAATGTAGGGCTTTTATAAAAACTCTTGAATGGATTAGGTATTAGAAATGAGCATTAATTATACTCGAGTTAAGTTTACCCCATGTATATTTTTGTTTTTTAGGCTTCCAAACCGGCAATTGAAAAACGCAGAAGAGCTCGCATAAATGATTCAGTTACCCAGCTTGCTGAAATGGTGATGACTCCTGACATTCTTAACCAGGTAAAATGTTCAAAAATTTAAAACTCTAAGAATAAAATAATTTCTCTTTCAATGAAGACCACTTTTTAAAAATAAAGTTAAAAATATCGTTTTTAGTTATTTAATTAATATCTACTCCTTCCTAAAGTTAAATAATCAAGACACAGGGTGCTTGAACTATTAAAGTTGTTTAGAAATTTTAAACTCGAAAATATTATTTTATGAAAGGGATATAGAGTTGGGTAAAATGACGTATTTGAACTTTTTATTTTAAAACACCACGCGTTTTTTCAATGTTTCCTAATTGAATCATTTATTTCAGAAACTTGTCTTACACTAAATTTCTTGTTTTGAGAAAAACTGTTTAACAACTCCCTACATTTTTCTGAAGATATTTAATAATTTTTTCACAAATAAACCTTATTTGAATATTTTACAAACAAAAAAAAAATTTAAAAATGTTTTTCTTCAGTTTTTTTAAGATTTTGTACTGGACATGTTTTGGCAATAAAAATATTTTCACAGCTAACTCTCCTTTTTTTAAGGATTCAGTAATAAAACTGTGAAAACTTTTAAATAAGAATATCACAAACATATTAAATACTAGGTAATAAAAATTTCATAAAGTTCTTATTTTCCTGTTTTGGATAGAGCAGAGATATCTCGAATCGAGAGACTCGTTTTCGTAAAAAAATCAACAGTACACAATTAAACGGTGGTCAGTAAGCCAATTCAAAATGTTTGTTTATAAACCTTTATTTTCAACTAGATATTGTTAAGATATAACTTTATGGACAGTAAAACGAATTTGTTTTTAAAGCCTGAAAAATCAGTTTAATATTTTGATCTATGATGTATATTCTCGATAAAACCCTTTTAATAAAAAGATTCATTGATAAAAAATATATATTTAAAAGGGATATATTAATAAATGCACACAGCGAGGGAAATTTTAAATATATTACTATCAAAACGTCTTTAGTCTAGAAATTCGTACAGAATTTTTAAAATATGGTTTTTACTGGGGCCTGTTGGATCAAACCTACAAAAAAAACTTTATTGATCATACTTTTTGTATGTTAAATAAAAAACAACAGTGCCAAACAAGCTGAAGAAATGCTAAAGCTAAAATTTATCATGTTGCTTACTTACTTTAAAATCACGTTATTTTTGTTGTTTCTGCAATAAAATGTGCGTTTACCCTTTACAGAATATCATGACACTAATAGAGTGTTTTCAGGTGACGTCACGACCAGCTATTTTCTTTTAACTGTTAACCTTTGTAGGGCTTTTAACTGTTGCTAAGGAGGTTGCTAGGTAACGAGGTATCTGTTGCTAAGGTGGTTTTTAGGTTTTGGGTCACGTGATTGCAAAAGCTCCAATAGAAGAATTCCACGGCTAGTCATTTTTGTAACTGTAGGGCAAAAAACTGTAACATTTTCTGTTGCTAAGGCCGTTGTTAGGTCCGAGTCATGTGATTGAAAATGCTCTATAACTCATTTTTGAAAAGAAATTGTGTTTGAAATATTTCTGAAATGAGCGATTTAATTGTAATAAACATATTTTAATTTTTATTGGGATAGGACCGCTTGAATAAAAAAAGTTTTCATTTAACGTCCTTTTTTTTCTCTAGTTTTGAGGATTTTTCTCACCTTTCAAACTTTACTGTAAAAAATATTTAAACATCATTAGAGAATTTGAGAATAAAGTCAATTTACAACATATTTAAGTATTTTTGGTAAAATGGGCTTTTCTTATTGAAATAAAGGTATTTTAATTTAAACATTTAAAGGTTCTGAACTTTTTTTGTATTTATACACATATAGATAAGTTAAACTTTTTCCCTTTAAGAATCGACCAGTGAGGCTTCAAAAATCTCACATATTAGAAAAAGCAGTTGATTACATCAGGCATATGAAGCAGCGAGAATACAAATCAGGTAAGACATCTTTAAGATTTTTTATTATTTTATATTTTCATTAAATAAACTTTAGATTTTTTAAATTTTGAATTTGTTATCAATTAGTTAAAATAGCTTCATCGTTGCATAACAACGGTGAAATTTATCTTCCAAAAGTCCTTGTAAAACTTCTTTGATGAAAAATAACTATGTATGAACTATGTATAACTATTTAATAATTGTATGATACCAACATTGGTGCATGGGCCAGTGATCTTTTTTAAATAAAAAAAAAGTGACCTAAAATTTATTTATTTATTTATTTAATTAGTTAAAATTTCTAATGTACTAAATAGAAACATTAAATCTTTTTGAGGTATACGCAACTTATTAATATTTTGGTGTTAAGTAAACTAATTGACGTTAATTTATCATAGAGAGCCCTTTTAAAAACCACAAACAAAAAGTAACAATTTTATTAAGAAAATAGGGCTGATAAATGCAAATTAAAATATAAATACCTATACATTTTAGTATTTCATTCGTTCTGCCCAATGCTCTTTCACATTTTAATTTTGTAATGAAATGAAATTATATACTTTTGGGCACCATTGTTGATATTCGTTCTGGAACGAAATGAAATATTTTTGTGTGTAATTCTTTGTGATATAAATTTACTAAAAATAACATTAATGAAATTACATTTTTGAAAGTAATTGGAAACATTAAAACTGAATAATGTTTTGGAACATGAATTAAAAGAATTTTTTTCTTCTTGCAAACTTTGCTTTTGCAAAAAACAAAACTTTAAATAATAGCGCAACTGTTGTTTTTGCTGCAATAAATGCATACTAAAGGAAAAACTTGTTTTACAGGCATTTTTTTTTTGTTTTCCTTGCAATACTTTATAACTAAAGAAATTCATAACTTATAAGTGTTGGGTTTTGCAGTAATTTCCGTCTACTATAAAGGAAGAAAACCTTTATAGGTACTAAAATTGTAGAATAAGTCCTAAACTTAGATTAGAATTTTTTGACTTTTGAATTATCGGTGATTACAACGTATAGTCATACAACGTATTATTACAATGTATAGCCATATTAAAAAGTTTTCAAGAAAAACTACCTAACCAAACTACTCTAAAATACAACCGATTTTTATTTTAAACAGGGTTGAAGACAAAGCTTTGCGGAATTTCCCGTTGTGTTTGATACAAAGATAATTTTAGTTTAAATATTAGACTACTCTTTGAGGGTAAGATACATTTTGACCCGCAAAAAAGTCTTTTCATATAAAAAAAAATCGGTGATCTTTTATGGAAAAAAAGGTTGAAAGTAAAATATCGTAATATTTGGAACAATATGGGAACAACTTTTAAATTCACGGCCAGAAAATGTTTTTTCACAAACTTTAATCAAGATTTCATTTTTGCCGAATCCGTAATTTTATAATTGCCGATTAAGATTTTATTTTCGTATAATTTTTGTAACTACAAAATTTTCGAATTTTATTTTGTCCACTTTAATTTTTTTCTAATAAAATTGAATGAATTTTACACAATACCAATAATTAATGACAGCTGTGACTTGTACAGATGATTATTGCATCATTGCTTAAATGTCAACAAACATCCCTGGAAGGATTAGGATCCAAAATCATTTGGAAAACATTCGGAATTAAAAGAGTTGATTCACGAATCTCAGGTAAACAAAAGATTTTACCATGACAAAGCGCACGAACCTGCTTCCTAGCAGCCCCCTGATATTTTTTCGCCAAAAAAACTAGTACACATCGTCAGTCTTCTTCAGTGTGAATGAAAAACTGCGATAAGTATCCTAGATACGCATTTACTGATTTACAGAAGTCACCTGAACTTCAAACCCAAATATCTCGATGTTTGAATTTTGCAGATTCGCGTCTTTGTCATTGTGCCGATGATATGTGAAGGCTAATATATGAATATAGCTGGGACCGAAATATAGTTTCTGAGACTTACTACTACTTCTATTTATACAAAACATTTAATTTCATTTTTTCAAAACAAGTCAGCCTTTTCATTTACTTTTTCATCAATAGGCTTATAAATTGTGCTATTAATTTTTTTTAAAGTTATGAATGAAATTAATATAAAATTGATTTTAATGACAAAATTATATTTTATAAGACGTTTTACTTCCAAATTTTCAAGCTAAAGGGAAATATTTTCAATATTTCCAGATTATAAAAGCTCAGATTAAAAAAGTACAATACTTGCAGACACACCTGCCGTATCCAACGGCCGTGAGACCAACTCAACCAAATGTTACTGGCAATGTGATAAATCTGGGCATTATGAATAATGCCCGCCAGAGATATTTTTAACTCCTGTGAGAGAGTATATCACTCCTTGAAAATTGGAATTACTCTTTAAAAAACTAGACAGGAGTATTTTCACTCTTTGAATTTTTCACAAAGGTTTAGCTTAAACCTTCCACCACGGTATCCTAATTATCATACTTTTTAATTGTGTTTTCATATAGCAAGAGTAATTTTATTCATTTATTGTTCTGATGCTTAGAGAGTTTTATTGGAGTTTGTTTGATTGAAACCCAAAATAGCATTCTCATTTTTTTTTTTCAATTTCATTTTGTCCATTAAAAAGTAAGCGTTTTTAATAGAAATTTTGTCTCTGTATATGTAATTTATGCTATTTCCGTATTTCACGCTTCATAATTGAATTTCACTCCTCCTAAAAGAAGTCAAGGAGTATTTTTACTCGATCAAAAAAAATCCTAGGAATAACAATGATGCCCGCTTTATCACTTGGTCCATACCACATACAGTATAACCTCATTATCTCGAACTTTGATAC
Organism: Tetragnatha montana; assembly: GCA_963680715.1. Taxonomy (NCBI): domain Eukaryota; kingdom Metazoa; phylum Arthropoda; class Arachnida; order Araneae; family Tetragnathidae; genus Tetragnatha; species Tetragnatha montana. The sequence goes on along the minus strand of OY796686.1, from coordinate 39,660,071 downwards.
CTCAAAAAACTTTATATCTCGAAAAAAAAATTTTAGCCCTTGAAATTAAGTATTTTTCTACTTTTCTTCGTTACCTCGAAAACTCGCTATCTAGAAATTCTTCCATGTCCTTTCGATTTTGAGATATCGAGGTTATACTGTATATTATCAAAATTGTAATGATAAACAAGTGTGTATTCTTGAAACTTAAAGCTGATACACTAAAGGGGAATTAATTATAGAGTGTACCTGACGAGAAATAAAAGTAAATAGATTGAATCACCAATTTAATGAAAAGAGGACCAATAAGACCAATAGAGGTTCTACATAGGAAGCAAACTACTATAGAGGAAGCTAATAAATACAAGCTTCTCTAGTCTCTCAATCATTATTATCACAATAAAAAATGTCCCCTTCAAAATTAATGGATTAAATCGTCCTGTCAGAGCACGAAACGTAAAAATGTATCATGTAAATCATTGTTATATTCCCTGATGCTTCTTTTCCAGCTGAGAAACACTTCCAGGACGGCTACAGGTTCTGCATGTCGGAAGTCCAGAACTTCTTCTCCACAAACAGAGACACTCTCGACCCCATTGCAGAGGAACTGAAGCGATTCCTGGTGCATCGATTGGGCTGCCTCCTGCAAGAGCGGTGGACATCCAGACAAACACAGAATTCCGATGCCTATAACGTCACTCGGTTGAACAGCGATTTGAATTTTCCTCTATCGAGTTCCGATTCCGAAGGCGATCACAACGGAAATCAGACTGCGTTTTCTATGGACATTGAGACAGTACGGAGTGAAGGATTGAGTTCGGATTCTAACGGGTCCAATGACTACTCGGGATGTGCCAGCTGTAGTAGCGAAGACGAACCGATGGAGGAGGTCCGGAACTGTGACAATGGGTCTCCACTGTGGAGGCCATGGTGACGGATTACAGTGTGAGATTTACAGTTTATGTATGATCTTTGATATATTTATTTGAAATTAAGCATGGCCATCTAGACACATAAGGCCAGAGAAGCTAGAAATATTATGTGAGTAACGTTCTGCCTACTATTTCGCGTCATCATCGCTTTTTGGAGTCTGAAAGTCCAGTCTGAAATCTTTGCACGCTCCCTTCAGACTGGAGTTGCGCTGTTGTCCAAAAAGCAATGATGAAGCGAAATAATAGTTGGCACTCAAGATTTCGAGCTTCTCTGGCCTTATGTGTCTTGATGGCCATGATTTAAGAGACTTTTAATATGGTGATGTAAAACGAGGAAAATCTTCTGCGTGTATGATAGTGTTCGGCCAGAGGATAAAACCTATAATTTAATTCCATTACTCTCAACTAAAATCAATTAAGATAGCATTTAGAAAACTTCAACCCCTTAAGAAAGTAGAGTATAACTCCGTTATCTGTCCCTTTAAAATTGCCAAGCGGGTTTAGACGCCAAATATTCAAATATTGCCAATTTTTATTTTAATTTTATCAATTTGGGGTTGTTCCACATTATTACAGCCACAAATGTAACATCCTATTTTGACCGGTCGGTGTACATTTTTTGTGATGATATTTCTAATCTTAGGCATTTAAAACTGCTTGGCGATTTTTAACGGGACAATTAAGGGAAAAGTTCCAAAAGTTTTTGTTTTAATTGATTTGAGGGATTGAGAGAAATTATATCGGTATTGGAAAGGATCAATAAAAGATAAATAATAAGTTTCTACATAAGATGTATGATCAAATAATGTTTATCGTCTGTATTCAGCTAGACTTTTGAAAAAATCATGTTGATTATACTTGAAAATCACATTTATATTTTGTGAGAAAATGTGGATTATTGATATAAATTTGTCTTGTGAGGTTTATTGTGAGGAAATGAAAGGGTTAAATGTTCATTTTTCAATAATGGAACAAATTTATTGAGATTGTTTTTTTTTTTAAATGGATATGATATATTTTTGCTATCATGAGACAAAACATCTTTTCATCAGCGAAACCATATGGTTTAATATTAATAGTTCTTAAAATAAAAAAAAATGTTATAATGTTAGTTCAAGGTATTTGTTTAAAAAAATTCTTAATGAGAATTAAGAAAATTTCTTAATTAAGTAATGAGAAAAAAAGTTAATTTTTACAAAATTATTAGGATATTAAAATATAATAATCAAGCAGCAAAATTTTAAATTCTTCACTTTAAAATTAAAATAATATGATACAACTAGTTTGGTGGTTGTTTTAGTGAATTCGTTTGTTTTTCTCATTAATTTGTCCTGTAACTGAGCTTAATACTTGTCATGTGATTACTTTCTCAGGGAAAGTTTCATAATATTTTATACATCTGTAATAACTGCATTAAACTTTTGTGTAATGAATTTATTTGAAATTTATTTTTATACTTATATCTTTCTATTCAAAGCCATCTAAAAATAATAAATACATAGAAATGCAGAAAAATCTACACTAATTGTAAACTATTTTAAGCACATTACATTAAGTACATGTTTTATTGTAGAACTAGAATATATATCAATCAATTAATTAAGTTAACTAGAAAAGCTGTCATGTAGTAAAATGTAGCCATGAAAACTAAAACCTTTTCTGTCAAGGAATTTATAATTTATTTTGACTTATTTGGGGCACAGGGGTGTTAACCTAAAAAAAAAATTGAAATCATTTTTCTCCATCAGTTTTAGTTTTTAGATAACAGAGTTTTATAGGGACTTTCACCACACATCTTCAGTCAAAACTGCTTCATATACATCTTTGAATAATCACATATAGTTAGAAGGATTGGTTTCTGTATAGTTGCATGTCACTTCATTGTCGTGATTCAATAATTTTCCAGGTTCTTGTTCTACGGTTCATGCTAATTTTGTGTGTTTTTTTTTAAAATTTTATCCATGGATTAAAATTGTTTTAAAATATTTTTTAAAAAATTGATATCGTAATAATAAATTAATACCATATTTGGAACGACCAAATTAATCTATAATAATAAAAGAGCTTTACCACTCACTCACTCACACACTCACTCACTCACTCATCAACGCACAGCAAAATCTACCGGGGCTAAGGACTCGAAACTTGGTAGAGTCAAACACCTTACGGTGTATACGCGCACTAAGAAGGGATTTTTCGAAATTCCTTTTTTCTGACCCACAGGGGGTTTTGGAGCGTTTTCGACGTTTTCAAGCCCAGCGGCGTCCCAAATGACCCCAGATCTTTGTTATTTCGCAGGAAGGTACCTAGCAACAATTTCTAGAAAGGCATTTTTCAGATTTTGGATATTCGAATTTTAAGAGGTCTGAATATTCCAAAAACCCGTTTTTGCTGAGCATAAACCAAGTTTTATATTTTCGAAGAAAACAATACCGAGAAATCGATATTACGAATTGAATTGTTGGTAATACCTTCTTGAGATAATTTCAAAGAAAGTAATTTCTGGATTTTTTGATATTCCATTCTGGAGGGGATGCACGGGGGTTTGAATATTTACTCCCGTTTTTAGTTTTTGGATCCTAGCACCCACATTATTAATGTGATTGTTATGAAATTTTAGCATGTTGTTCCTCCCACAACCAGGAAGGTTTGCGAAAAAGAATTTTCTGAATCAAAACATTCTAAGGAGCCTTTTTTGTCCCTTATCTAAATTCTTATGCTTAGCCTTCAATGTTAAATTTATTGCGGTTATTGATGCTCTTTCCAGGACACGCAAAACCTCTATTGTTGGAAATATTTATTTTGAAATGTTTTATAACAGGTGAATTTTTAAAAAATATGATAAAGAAACAATTTTTAATGATTAAATAATTTTTTTTATAATAACCAAAAACCATTCCACTGAAAAATTTTATTCTTTTTTCTATTTAATCAAATTTATGTATTTCCAGCAAAGTTCAAATTGAACAATATTTTATCACAGGCATTTTCAGTGTCGATTCAAATGATGTTTACTTTCATTTCATGTTTGAAATTTCTTTCAATGAATGAGTTGGTGATAAATCAGCAAAGGGGGGTTCAGGGGGTCTCCCCCTGATTTTAAAAAAAAATTATCGTTATTGAAAAATGATTATAAACACTAATTCTAAACCGGTTTTTTAAGATCTTAAAAAAGTATAAAAGTATGTAGCATATTTAATTGTTTTGTATTTCATAAAAATTTAGCGGGATGAGGGGGAAATAAGTTTCATCTATAAACATTGCTGTTCAATAATATATCTTTATTGTGATCCAAGGCGGAGAAATTTGCCTCAAATATACATTTATACCAATTGCAGAAATGGATGGAGGGAGAAAAGGACAAAAGAGAAAAAAAATAATGGGGTTCAGAAGGTCCCCTGACTTTTTTTCTATTTTGAAAAATTACTCTTTAAAAACGGGGATGGGGATTTCACACATTAAATCTAAACAGGTGGTATTTTTAAAGGGTTTTTTTACATCTTAACGAAGTGGTATGACATCAAAAAAGAATCCAAGTGGGAAGACTGTTGACTTTATTGCATCTAAACGATAATTCTTATTTATTTTAACACACAGTTTGATAAGCCTTTTATCCCCCGACCAACGGCGAGCATATCAGCTAGTAAGAAATAAATTTCAAACCGGTATACCGTGTATCTGTATAATCCTGAAAACTTTTTAACTGAGAATCAACTACAAAATCACAAGAAAAAATACACCATAAATTTTAGTCGTCTCAAAGCCTTTTTTTTCCACTTCCCAGAGGAGCAATATACCTTTTTATACATCAATATCATCTATACTAGCAATATCTTTGATATACATCATTTTGATAAAAGTCGTGGTATCCCATCAAATTACATGCTACGCTGGCGGGCAGTGGATACTGAATAATTCAATATCCCCAGACCCCACAAATCAGAGAAAACTTCACAAAACATCATCTCTCAACACGAGATCCAATAAAGACATCCCTCCAATTCATTTACATCTGAACACATCATTTATTCATACGGTACCCAGAAATGCATATTCAATCGCCTCGGCATTCCGTAAGTACGAGAATCTTCATTCATTACTGCATACAAATTGATTTGCCTGCAATGTCTCAATAACAACGATGCTAACGACGGCTTTTTTTTAGGTAACAGCACCTGGTTACCTATGCGAAGGGTGACTTATTTTCATAGAGATGTTACATGCTAGACTGCGTAACAGCTACAACTCTGCATGGCAGTAAGGAATCCGTAACACTGTAGTCTCATAGACACACAAAATTACAGAAGTGTTTCCCAACGTGGAGCGCACACCCCACCGGGGGGGGGGAACATGAATTTTTGAAAACTTTTAACCAAAATGCCCCCCAGGGGGGACACGGACCACCAGGTTTTATTTACTTTTCAAGAAGGATTTTCGAAAAAAATAAAGGACATGGGGGTAAAAGTATGAAAAATTTAGAAAGGCTTTGGTGGGGCATGGAGCGAAAAAGGTTGGGAAACACTGGATTACAGTGGAGAAACATTGCCATTATCATAAGACAGGAGTTCTCGAGCTGCAGGGCTGGAAGAATACACGAAAATATCCAACACGACGTACAAATATTTTTCTTTTAAATAATTTTAGAAATGTATAATAAAGAAAAATAATGTGTTATACTTCATACTTCCTTTCCCAAAAAACAATCGTTTTAAAACTGGAGTAGTATAGTAAAATAGAGACTGTCTAAACTTCAAGTTGGTAGGCATATTCTCCCATCTTGAAACCCCCTTTTATTGACCATTAAATTATTTATGCTTGGTTCAGAGCACAAAAGTGAGAAATAGAAAAAGACTTAGACAAAAAAATTCAAAATTACTATGAAACTGAGTCAAGCCAGTTAAAATAACATCAATGGAATATCAATGAAGTCTAACATTCACTGGATAGAAAACGAAAAAACACTTTTAAATTTAAAAAAGGCTTTGGTTTAGCTTTCAGCACAAAGAATATTAAAAGAAAGACAAAATAACTTAGATTTTAAATTAAATTAAAAAATACAATAAATGGACATCAATCTCGCCAAATTCAAATTCATCATTTTCGCCAAAGGCCTATAAGGAGTGTAGCCTATAAGGAGTAGTGATTCACCCCCTCTTCCCAATCAAGTGTAGAACGAAGCTTGGAGATTTATTTTGAGAACAAAAAGTCAATTTGCATTTTTTGGACTTATTCCATTTTTAAAGTAGAAGATTCAATTTCAATTATATTAATTAGGCTAACACACCATAAGATTTGGATACGCTGACACGATCGCTCCAATAGGGAAAGAGCTCCGACGCGCCCTCAATTCCTATCCATCTCTACCCTCGTTTCCGAGCGGGACGTGGTCTGCGGTCCTGATGACCCCTGGGTCCGCACGGGAGGTCCCGCTCGTGCCGCTAAATGACGGGGTTGCTGCCGAGAGCGCCGTAATTGGGATGTGCTTCTGAAGGCGATGCCACCCACTGAGAGGAAATTTTTACATTGTGGTGGGAAAAGTCGTGTTAGCCATGATGTAGATGCGAGAGAAAAAAAAATCTTAGGAGATTGGAGGGAATTCCCTGTTCGAGGGGAAACAAAAGGAATTGAGTTAATTGAGTTCTTAGTTAAACATCTTAATAGATGTTCCAGGACGATGCACTTGACGTATTGGTCGTTAAGGGATTAGAAACTACATTTACTAGACTGCAATACTACTTGACCTAGGAGAAACAAGCTGAGAGCAAACAAAGAAAGTAGTTCCCAGCGACATGTTTGAATTTCGAGTGAAATTCAGAACTTTAATTTAGAAATATGATTAGTTTGTTAAGCCCATCATGTATATATAGTGTCTTTTTATCACGATTTGCGAACAGAAACTCCTCCTTGCAACCCAACAGGCTTTCTGTTTACTCTAGGTATAGCTATTTATTTATCATACAGTAATATCGGGAAGTAATTTAAGGCATAAAAAGTACTTATCCAGAATGCCGTATAATAGTACTGTGAAATGAATTTATACCCCAGACCCCAGTAGAATAACCTGACTCATATATTGTTGAGTAAGCTCCCCGCAGTACTAAGTAAGGCAGGTTGGAATAGTTTTTAGCTTTTTTATAATAAATTGCTTTTTACATTAGTATCTAAAAAATATCATTTTGGTCAGTAAAAAGTTATTTTATGTACTGATGAATAAAATGAAATTATACTTTATATCGGTTTATGTTTTTTTAAACATAATTGTTCAAGAAATAAAATATATGTAGCTTATTGAAAAGTGTCACAGTAAACCACATATCATTATCTATATCCATTAAATCCAAATACATTGACTGATGATTAACTGACTGACGTATATTCATCACGATAACTTTAACTGATATACCATAAGTTTGCAATTTTACAGGGACGTTTCTCTTAGGTAGTAAGAGGTTTACAAAGGAAGGATTTTAAAAATAAAATAAATCCTTTCCTTTTTTTTTTCGGTGCTTTTTTATTTTTATTTTTACTAATTTAAATACATTGCAGTGGAGATTTACTCTTACATAATTTTTACGCAGGCGGTCACAGGTATGAATATGAAGATCCCAAATAAAAAATCAGACTTTGATTAAATTTTATTTCATAAGTTTTAATCCGGCGAGTTTTGAAAACCGATGCGGGATTTCAAAACGACACCGGGAATGTCTAATAAAAATTCTGCTTGCACACAATGTTCACATTTTGTACACAATGTTTCAAATTACTAATGTTTTCAATTTTTTTTAGTACTTAAAAGAATAATTTTGTACCTGCCATAGTTATAAATTAATGTTAAGGTAACTCCTAATACAGAAGGAAAGACATGTAACTTGATATCAATAAACTCTAACCGTGCAAGGTCAAGTAAATCAGCTATTTCTTTAATAGGCAAACACTATAATTTGGTGATATTTGAATCTTTTGGGTATGAAATACTGGGGAGATATTTTAAAGTTCGCATAACGGAGAAAATTGTGTTACCGATTATCTTTAAGAAAATTAATTCCTTTAATTTATAGAACCACTAATAGCCATATTCATAGCCATCAGCGTCGGTGTTAACTAGCAGCTAAAGAAAGAAAAATTAGTTTTTCGCTTACTCTGATTGGTGGAATCCTTCTTTGACCAAGGATTTAACACCGACGCTGATGGCTGTGAATATGGCTGTAAAAGTATTAAAAATTTCAAATAAAAAAAGTTCTTCTCTTTAATAATTCTCAAAAATCTATTTTATCACCCTTTATCTGTAGATAGTTTTTAGATAAACAACACAGCGAATTACACATATTTTTATTTAAATTAAAATAAAAAAATGTATTTCTTTTTTTTTTTCATGGTTTCAGTTATTTTATTAGAATGTTTTGCGTTCACATTTTAAAAGAAACTTTAGAAACTGAAACGGAAATTTATAATATGATAAAATTTATCTTTTTATTGAATCATTATCATACTGCTTACCGTGGTCCAGGTAAAAAAGAACCCCGGATAACCTGCTAGCTAGACAAACAACAGAGAAAAAAAGAATGGGAAAGGGGGGGGGGGTTAGAGAAAATGCCTTTCCGAAACATTAACATAAGACGAAGCTTTAAATAAAGTTTTCATCATTTAAAGTTTATATAACAGCAGGTCAGCATAAATATTAGTTCATTCGTTATAAATACTACAGAAACTCGTGCTAACTCCAATGGATTACGTAAGAGGTTTATTGGCCATAAACCTTCCACTCATCAACTATGTAAAAATGGTAAAACCGGTTTTATTTGTATTCAATTAGCAGCTTTTAATCTCCTCACTGAAGGAAAAAGTGTTAAGAACCTTCTAGAAAACCTCCAATTCAAGTAAGTATTTGGGGTCATAAATTAGTTTTGAAACAGAAAAAGAGATGGCAGCACTACAATTTGGTGTTTTCAAGTGAGTGAAAAATTTCAGAATAGTACCAGATAATATAGAAATCTCACACAATAATAATTAATTATTAATTAATCACTTCAGTGAAAACAGCACTCAATTTCAATTTAATCAGAATAAAAACCTTACATTTTTGAAGTAATTTCAGAGGTTTAGTTTAACTTAAAATTTTTCAAACGTTATTGTAAAGTTTTCCATAATAAAATAAAATTCAATGTTCTATTTATTTACCTAATTCAATGATTAATGCCAGGTTCATCGATCTGTATTTATAGACAAATAAAAAACGCACTCTTTAATCTTTATTTTTAAATTAAAAAAAAATAAAGAGGATTATACACTATAATTTAAAATATAATGTCCTCAACATCAGTCCTAAAATTATAATTTTGTATATATACTAATTTTGTATATGTACTTAAATTTTTTATAATTACCCAAGTTTAAATACTTAAACCGACTTACATTCAAAATAAACTTTTGGCTGTAAAGAAAGCTGACGTGCCCTCTGTGACGTTTACGAACTATTTTTGAAATCCTTCTATTAATTCGAAGTGTTGAATATTTTTATAATCGTAGATGCGGCCCTTCTCTATTATGCTTCAATTCCGTGTTTGTATTAATAATTTAATTTTGCAATAAAACTTTTACAAAAATATCCTAATATTAATTTTAAAATGTTGATTCAAATTTCAAATTCCACAAACGATTTTTAGATTATATTAGTATTGAAAGAATTTCAAGCTTCAAAATATTTTTTTTTTTTTTTCAATTTTTAATGCACTCAATTAAAGTTAATACGATTATTATGTAAATAAATAAAAACAAATGGGCAAACTGTTTTAAGTTTTGATAAAAAGGCCTAAAAATGTTTTCAAAACAAGGTAAGTGCTAGGATTCGATTTTTATTTCATTTTTTAATAAAATTTTTTATTACATCTTACATAAAATGTTTTAGCATAAATTAATATCGTTATACGTACTTTTAACAAATAGGAAAGGTCAAAGGTATGGTTATTCACTTTCTCTAAATTAAAATTATTTAGTTATTCTGTCTTTCATGAAAAAAGAAATTCGTTTTTAAACCCATAAAGATTTGTTTAGCTATAAGAATTTTCAATTTGCTATGTTATATTAATAGCACTTTTGTTTTAAAATTAGCATTATTTTTATTAATTATTATTTTTTAATAAATTGTTCTTTTGCATGAATTTAAATTTCTAAATTTAATTACCTATATTACCACAGATGAAATGAAAAAAACCTTTAATTTCTTACTTATTATGTATATTCATAACAGTATTGATTACAGATATTGATATTGATAACAGTATTTGATTTGGATAAAGAACTGGCTATTGGGTAGGAAACAGAGAGTGCAGGTAAAGGGACATTACTCACAATGGACAGAAGTAACAAGTGGGGTACCTCAGGGATCAGTACTGGGACCAATATTCATAGATGATATAGGGCAGGGGTTCAGGAACAGAATAAGCATATTTGCAGATGACTTAAAAATATGGGGGAAGGTGGATACCAAGATACAGATAGAGAATTTACAAGGTGATCTAGATATGATATCTGAATGGGCTGTAAAATGGGGCATGTCTTTCAATTTGGGAAAATGCCAAGTACTGCATATGGGTTACAGGACAGGAATAGTGAAGCTGAGTTCTGTCTACAAGGAGTAAAGGTAAAGAAGGGAGAATCAGTCAAGGATCTAGGGGTATTAATACATAGGGACTTTAAAATGGGTCATCAATGTACAGCTGCGGGTAAAAAGGCAAATAGGTTATTGGGGTATATAAAAAGGACTGTAACGTCAAGGGATAAGAATATAATATTCCCTTTATACAAGGGATTAGTAAGACCTCATCTTGAATATGCAGTACAATTTTGGGCTCCATACATGAGGAAGGATATAGAGGTACGTAATTGAAAAGGTACAGAACAGAGCTGCAAAAATAATTAAGGGGATAACACACCTAGATTATAATGAACGTTTGAGCAGGCTCAATATGTATTCACTGGAAAAAAGAAGAGAGTGGGGGGATTTGATTCAGCTATTCAAGTTGGTAAAGCAAGGGGATACGGAGGGCTTAAGTTTCAGCAAGGATAACAGAACAAGGGGCCATGGGTATAAACTAAATAAGACACAGGTCAATCGGGATTTAAGGAAGTACTACTACTTCAATAGGGTAATTGATATATGGAACGCGTTGCCAGAAAATATAGTATATTCAAAGGAAGTGTTTGAGTTTAAGAGGCAATTGGATAGGCTGTGGGAATTGGGGAATTCATAATCATAGGACCAGCCTTGTTGGGCTTTGAGCCTGTAGCTGGTCGTCAGTCTTTGTATTTGTATTTGTATCAAATTTCTAAAATGAACCTTTTTTAGTTTTTTAAAAAAAAAATAACGATGCACTGCACAGTGTATGCATTCAAAACCTCTAACCACGGCTTACTAGATATTATACAGGCTAGCCGAGTACGAAAATCATTGCAAATCCAGATGGCATTATTGGACAAACTGCCAAAGCATATTCACAGTGTTGAAGGCGGTGGATGGTATAGGTAGGTAGGTCTTGTAGCGCTCCATGCGGGAAAAGTTGTCAAATGGTTTTCATTGTTTAAAACTCGGCTAGCCTGTATAAGTAAGTCTTTAAATCTAGTAAGCCGTGCTCTAACTAATAGAGCATTTTCAATCACATGACTCGGACCTAACAACGGCCTTAGCAACAGAAATGTTACAGTTTTTTGCCCTACAGAGGTTAACAGTTACAGAAAATGACTGGCCGTGGAAGTCTTCTATTGGAGCATTTGCAATCACGTGACCCCATACCTAAAAACCGCCTTAGCAACAGATAAACAACGGCCTTAGCAACAGATAAAAGCCCTACAGAAGGTACACAGTTTAAAGAAAATAACCGGTTGTGACGTCACCTGAAAACACTCTATCATAGATCTTGCACTCTATAGTGCCTATTAAAATATTTACTAGTATAAATACATAAAAAATACATTCTAATTTTAATATCATCATTTCCTATCTGCACTGCTTTGGACCTACAGTCCATTTTACGATTAAAAAATTGTCTACAGAGTTGCTTTCTAAAATCAAACGTTGAAACGCACTAAGAGTTAAAAGGAAAAACAGAATCTTGAAAGGAAGTAACTCCGGAAAAACGTAATGAAATCCGCTAGATTAAATTCCATGAAACTGATTCCTCTGCTCGTTGAGAATTTGATTTTCAAATGAGGTTATGACTTATGCATTCGGATCGCTATGGGTACATTTCGAATCAAACCTTCTGAAACATCATAAGATTATGTGTTTGAGAATACTGTAGAAAAGAAAAACAAATTTGATGCGGGGTATTATGTTCTCCTACAGTGCATTTTTACACAGTAAATCTAAACTTAAAAAAACTCAAAATATATCGTCTAACACTTCTTTTTTTTACTATACCGAATAGAAAAGAAGAAATACACGATGGCTATTGAGATAGGGAGCATCTTTAATTCTCTCGCTAACTGTCTAGCTAACCTAACTGTCCTAACTTTTTGCTGTCCAGCTCTTGCAGGTGTTTTGAGTTTTTTTTAAATAAAAAAACCACCTTCAATGGAATATATTTTGACGTCTAAAAATAAAAAAAATCTTTTTATTTAAAGGTACTTTAGGGCGGTTGAAGCTCCGCTCCAGGTTTTGAGATGAATGGCCAAAAATAATAGAATATCAAAGTAAAAAAGCTTTATAATATCCCATTTGATAGTGCTGCTTTTAAAATTTGCTATATGTTTATGTGTAACTTGTAAAACATCTGCAAGATTTGTACCCGACTAATCCTAAAGTACCTACCCAGCACCCATTTTAATTTTGAATTTGATGAAATATTTATAGGGAAGTGATTCTTAAATATACATCGAATTCATATTGTTAGGTAGAACACTTTTTAACACTTTGAGTTGTGATAGTGCTCTGGTTATATTTAAAAAGTGTTGCTATCTTGAAAATGTACTGAAAATAATGTAGTAAAATATGTATCTAAAATATGAATGTAATTTTTAGCAACAGTTTACGGCAATACATTTCTGAATAACTACACTTTTCAAACATATCCAGAACAATATCACAACTCAATAACACAAAAAGAATAAAGTGTTCTAGCTGACAACACAAACTAAAAAGGCTGTTAAACTGGGGACAAAAAAATTTTAATAAGAAAAATTTATGAAATTTGCAATTTTGTCAAAATTTATACTTCAAATGAAGACTGGACTTCAAAAACAAGCTAAGTGCCAAAAAGTAAATTTCCCGTCATTCATCATTTTAAATTTGATTCTCCATAGAAATACACATAGTAAGTCATCTTTCCGGCCGTTTTTGACCTACGACTAATCATGGTCGTGGCACTTAAATGGATTTATAGGGTGTTGGTGATGGCATTTAGATTGGTTTTTCGGGTCTAACTACTTTTTTTTTAAATTTGGCACTTAGCTTGTTTTTGAAGTCCAGTCTTCAAATATAGAAAATCAGCAGGTACAATTCCGTTAGAGTCCCCGCTAAATATCGCCAATATCCAAATCGCTAAATATATCCAAATATCAACAATTTTTTCTGACTTTTATTAATAAACTGAATTGTTATTTATCTAATTAAACATTTTAATTCAGGAGTTTGAAATTATAATATTTCTACTTTTTGTTGTCCAAAAGAATCGGGTGATATTTAGCGGGGACTCTAACGGAATTGAACCAATCAGCATTAATACTTAGAATTTATTGAAAGTAAATTATTAATAATAGTAAATATTTTTACCTAAAGAAGTACAATTCTGTTCTGTCCATTAAAAGTTTTTATTTACTTGTCTTATTAAAAGTTTGATTGAAATATATAAATATGAGATTAGAGGTTTTGAGATTGCCTTTCCTGAGACGATAGTCACACTTAATATTTTTTATTATTGAAAACTATAAATTTTATTTTATATTTTATCATATTTTAAGATAGAAACAATCTGATTCGTCGACGAAGAACCTATTGTTAAAATGGCGTATCATTGGGTGATTTTGAATTGCGACATTTCTCAATGGCTAGTTGCCAAGTTTGGCGCCAAAGTGTCCAATCGCCGGAATATTTCCTAAATGATGGGTTTCTTTAAATATCCAGCACTCCTGAGCACCAAATAAAATCTCACGAAGAAATCCAAGACAAACAAGATAATCCAAATACCAAACAGATATGAGAAATTGCAGCAGCAGGTGGATTTATGGAGTGGGGTTTTTTGCAGAAGTTCTTGAGTCGGGTGTTCTTTGATATCAACCTTCACGTACTCTGAAAAAAATGACTATCTGGGTAAAATGTTCAATTCATTTTATTTTTAAATGCATTAAAACAAATTAAAGTTATATACCTGGTTTAGAAAGATTAGACATTTTTAATAGAGTTCTATAACTAATATCTTAAGTACTCCGTAGAACTTCGGTGTTTTCTGTCTTTTGGAAATTTTTTACAGAGAATTGTTTACAGCTATTTTCCATCTGAGTAAGGATATTGATATTTTCGTAAAAAATTAGGAACCTTGCTTTATTTATTTATAAAATGAATCTCGCCATCAGATTAGCGTCCTTTTTACCATATGTTGTTTTACCAGCATATTTTTAGTGGGTTATTATTACAAAGGTCTAGTGAATGGTCAAAATACTGGTGCTACCACACCTACTATGAAACCTCACAAATGAATATATGCATTCAGAACTCATATTTGGTAATCATAATAAGAAGTTTGACATTATCGATTTCAGTTGAAATATTCTACTACTACTTTTAAAGCACGTTTAAGTTTCCTTAGAAAAACTGTTATCTTTTTAACATCTTGGTTAGTTTATGATTTGTACTTGTAACAGTCTTCTTTTTAATCTAATATCTTGGCTTTAAAACTATTCATTTCCCATTCAAAAATCAAACCATAATTTAATAGCCCTGTAGATTGGTATTCCACTGTATTAGAAACATGGTGGGTAACTTAAAAGGTTATGGAAAACGAACAATTGAAGGAGCATTCACACTCCTTATAGTAGGGGAGCCCAGAGTCTTTTTGGGTAGTAACTCGAGCGCGTCAGATAATCATAGGGGGGATACCTTGCATGCTTTTGAGTAACTCCACCAAATATAAGCTCTCTATGTTGGTGGGTAAGTTTAGAACAGCCCGTCAGATTTGTATAAAAAAAATTAGTTAAATGGACATACTCGAGCGCGTCAGATAATGATAAGGTAGGTTAGTTACCAGCTAAAAAGTGTAAATTTTCTAAAATCTGCCGATTTGAGCGGTGGATAAGGGAGCGGGAGTGTTACAAAGTTGCAAAGTAAAGCCAAGACCGGTAAGACGCTATCGCTCTTTTTGAGAAAAATGTACGAAACAAAATGTTTATAGACTAGTAGCCAGGATACTAGGCTCAACTAGTTGCAAACTGTCTTGGTAGCCAATCTGAAGCGCTCGAGTATGTCCATGTAACTAGTTTTCTTTCAAATTTTGACGGTCTGTTTTAAACAAACCCACCAACATGGAGAGCTTATATTTGGTGGAGTTACTCAAAAGCATGCAAGGTATCTCCCCTATGATTATCTGACGCGCTCGAGTAAATCCACATTTAGCATCATGAGCACCCCTACTATTAAGAAATATGTAAGCATCATTTTATAACTAACTTCTTCCTATTGAAAATGAGGACACAAGTAAAGAAAAATATAATAGTGCAAATTAAAAGATGTAAATAAATTTCATTTTTTCTGCATAGAATAGTGGATGTAAAAAGGTTATCTTTGCAAAGTTCCTCAACGTTTTTAACACAAAATTCACTTTATTATTATAAGTCACTGTACTCATCTAAATTTTCATATAAAATCAATTTCCAAGGGGAAAAAATCTTCTTCAATATGCTTCTTCACGAAAAATCACACTTATGAAATTTGAACAGTCAGAAAACTCTAAGCAATGAGGCTATCAGAGTGGGATCTAAGTTTGATAAAAAAAAAAAAACATAATTAAACCTCAGAACCAATCCTTCCATTAAAAAAAACTTCAATGGCATATATTTTTGATAATCGTTCATCCTCACGATGATTCAAACACATAAGTTTCCATCAAATCCAATTATTACCACATTACCAGTCAAATCACGTCAAATGCCGGCAAAACTCAAACAAACAAACAAAAAATCGGCATCAGACATGCGAACTTCATTCCCACAGCTAAGGTCAATCGGAACAGCGGACCAACTTCCGCAAACCGTCCCCTCCGGCGCTGCGGAAGTTAGTACTTTCTCCTGGGCTGACCCACTGACCAAAGAGAAAGAAAGTAGCCATCTCCCTTCTTCTTCGGAAGGAATGGCAAAAGAGCGAAAAAGAAATTAACCCAGTAGGTAATATCCCACTTAGTAGCTTCTTTGTTGTCGTGTCTCTCACGTGTTTCACCTCCTTTTTAATGTTTTGAAAATTGTGGAGCAAACACGGCTTGGAGCAATGCATGGGGAATGGATTAGTAGATTAAATTTGCTAATGTTTGACTGGATTTATTGGTCAGTTATGATGTTTATTATTCTAATTTAAATAGTTTAATTGGGGCAAATATAACGATAGGAGGAAGCAATCGTTAAAAGATTGAGAAGTTTATATAACTATTCAGTATTCACCATTGCTACAATTTCTTGCCTCTCATTTTAACCTCTCTTTGTTTTTAAAGACTACATTTTGCAATTAAATATTATCATCTAGAATTCAACTTTTTTGGGTGTATTTGGGTGTTTTGGGTAGGGTCACTTGGGGTAAGTGGGACCCCTTTTTGGAACAGTACATTTTTGAAGGTTCATAAAAATTTTTTGAAGAGGTTCAATTTGAACTTCATGACATATTCTATTTAAGACACTATTAATAAACAAAAATTTATAGGTTCTAAAATAATGTTCTACATTTTTCTTAACTGGTCTTTTTGCAAAAAATGAGACGGGGGTCCCACTTACCCCATAGGAAGGGGTAAGTGGGTCACCCCCTTTTTATTTTGATTGAAAGCAAGCAAAATTTAAGAGGGAGTAAGTGGGTCTTACTTAATAAAGTATAGAAGTTTTAGGTACAAAATATTTTATTGTAACTTAATCCATGTACGAGATATCTACTCACATTTAAATTAATAGGGTTGGTTGGGGTAAGTGGGACCCCTTTTTGGAACACTACAATTACAGAATGTTTTCTTCAGGTTCGGGAGACTTATAAAGAAACCCTCGAAACTATTCCCCCACCCCACTGTGTGTTTTAATTAATTTCTCGGCAATGTGAATAAAAAAAACCCAACTTAATAGTTTTCTTTACTTACCACAGCTTATATTAAAACGCAAAATTAATATAAAATTTCAATAAATTACTTATAAATATTTCAATAAACATTAAAATGGTGAGTCTAGGGTGTCCCACTCACCCCATAATGAGGGGACCCACTTACCCCTACTTTGCTTAAATTACGGGGTAAGTGGGACCCCCCTCTTAAAAATTTTTAAATAAGAGATTTTGTGAAAATTCAAATTGCAGTATGTAGTTTAAGTCAAACCTGGCACAACAGTTGAAAAAACATTAAAATATAGTGAAAACTTTCCTGGAAACACTTCTTGGAAAAATGCATCTTGAACTCTCCAAAAAAAAAATTATGGAAATTTTTTTACAATAGTTCTATAATCTTAAAAAGAAATGACACAAAACTCTAATATATGCAAAACCCATCAGTGTGACAAAATGTAACATGATCAATGTGAATAAGTGTGAAATGTCCTTTACATAGTTTAGTTTGAGGGGGGTGACCCACTTACTCCAGGGACCCACTTACCCCAGGGACCCACTTACCCCAAGTGACCCTACTACAATTTTTTCCTTGCAATTGTGGGTAGATGCTAGACGTGGGGCAATGATTCAAAAGTGTACTCTGAAGCAGGGTTTAAGCTACGGGAAAAATCCTAAAGAAAAAAACTAAACTAAAGAATAAAGCTTTAGAAAAATAATGCTGTAATAAAAAATTGGTTCGATACGTCAGTCCTTTTAGCTGGAAAAATTTAATTGATAAATATATTTCTTTCTTTTCTTTTTCAAGGAGAATCAAGTTTTGAGAACAGATTATTCCTATTTGTCTTACATTTATACGTTTAATTAATTTAGTGGTAATCATAATTAAAGGTTTATATTTTTGAAATTTTTTAGAAGAACCGAAAAAAAAACGTGATACAGAATGGTTTTAACTAAGAATATCACAATTTTTTTTTCTTTTTCAATGGGATAATATCAACTTTTGTAAGGTGCGGTTTTGACTACACGTGTAAACCTAATACCTCAGTCCAAAACCGCACAAACACGATTTTTGGTTTAGAGATGATAATTGGAGATGTCGAGTTTAAAATAAACCCGTCCTTAGTTTTTTTTTACCCTGAATATCTTTACAAGGGCACGTCTAAGTTTTTCGTTCGCACACACCCTCCTGAATCCTGATGTATGCACTGTTTCAGCCGTTAAAATGTTTTTTATGAATTAGTCATAACGGACTTTATAGTTGTTTTTCTTTTTTGCGTGAAATCTTCAAATAAACTTTGCTAGTACTCTTTGAGATTATATTTGGTTGGGGGTAGGAACTGTGTTCTACTTCTCTTATCTAATTAAGTTAATTAAAAAAAGTAATAATGAAGAAATAAAATAGCTATTCAAAATCATGAGGGACTACTAAGCTATAGTATGTTTCAAATAACAGAGATAGTTATTTTATTTTAATTGCACCCTAAGCTTTGTTTTATTAATGGTTGAAAGGGAAGAAAAGCTAATCTGGTAAATTTTCCTTACACTATTACTTTGGGTAGAAAGACGTGCGAAAATATATCCCACCCAAAAACGAAAAATATCGTAAGTCTAAAAAGCGTTGGAACCATACAGTGCCTCAATAGAAATTTAAAATCCAAATTTATTTTAAACCTGTCCTTTGGAATGGAATTCGAGTTAGTTTCTCGTTTCAAAACTGGCTACAGCTGTGTGTTAATAGAAAATTACATCACTCACGCAATCGTACTAAGAATAACGTACTAATTTATTTGGTCAAAGTTGAGAAGATTTGTAAAGAGCCGTGATTCATCATTCTCAATAACACAGTTTCGTAGCTTTCATCAGGTGGTTTGTTGACGAAATCCCTGTGGTAAGAGAATTTCTGAAAACATTACAGGGGGTCTTTTCTAGATAGTTGTGTAATCACCGATGGGGTAAACGAAGGGATCTATCAAAAGGTTAATCCATCAGGGGTGTCACCATTATGATATTAACAGAATCGCTTGGCAATTATCTTTTGAGCTTCGCCGCCAATCAATGTTGTCGAAAAAGCTTGATTCCAGGTTAAACTTACGACATAGGTCAAGTTAGTGGTGACAGCCTATAACATTGATTAAAAACAACTCAAGCTTAAGTTACCTCAAAATATTATACCATGACTGCTATATTTTTAATAATATAGCAGTCATAAGAAACTGCTACTTCGTAATTAATAGATTTTGAATTTTAATTTATATACGACGATAGATTGGTTGTAATGTATTAAGAGTTGGAGTCTTCTCTGTCTTCAGCTTTTCAGTGTTAAACTCGAGCTTGCTTGCAATAAGCTCCAATTCCTCTGTATTTTCTGCTTTATTGATTATTGATCAAATTAACAGCAAATTGTTCTATTAAAATGTACTTCGGATTCCAGACTTCATTTCCCCTGCCCTTTTCTTCGATTTTTAATACAACCCTCTTAAAAAAGGATTTTGTTTTTCTAAAATTCAGACTCCTATAATTCCTTAGAATTGTAAAATCGTGCTTGAAAGCTTTTCGACCGTCATACCCAGACATAATGAAGCTTTTCACAAATGTTTCTTCAGAGCAAAGTCAATTTGTTACGAAATATAGTACAGTGGGGCATAAAATTGCACACGCAACCAACAAATGCTTCAAGATGCATATTCAAATGAGGTTTAAAAAATTTCCTTAAGAATAAGACGGTTAACAAATGCCTTTGTGAAGAATTTACTTTAAGGAATATGGCCTTGGCTCCATCATAAATGTCAATGCAAACCATTTCTCACTCAGACATGCTTTGAGCACACCAGCTTGACAGAACTCATCTTGTACTGAATACAGAGTATCCTTGACCTCTGTCCTAAAAGATCCCCCTGTGGGAGAATGAAGTACTCCACATTGTTGACCCAGACAAACAGAAATGAAAGGGCTATGCAATGATTTGACATTTTTTAGCTTCTTTCCTAATGTGTGGTTTTAAGACTGTTTTTTTTTGTGTCATGTTAGTCTCTAAGTTGTGGTTTTGCAGAAAAGCGCTTTTACCAATGAAATTATTAAGTACTGCCACAAAATTTAAAAATGAGTAAGTTGGTTAATGTATAATTATTTTTTATTCTATTCTCCGTGCAAACATTGAGCTATCATATCATGCAAAATTTGAGAGCGATTAAACCTTGTTTTCCTACTGAAAAAAAAAAGATATCTTGAATACCGTTTATGTATAATTGCTTGAATACCAAAATAAACGCTTTATTTAAGCGGATTACACACAACCTACCTGAATTCCACATTTTATTTATACAAAACTGTCTCTTAATTTATTAGAAAAAGAAATTTAAGGGCGTTTTTAAAAATAGAGCATTTTTAATCACATGACTCGGACCCAACAACGGCCTTAGCAACAGAAGGTTACAGTTTTTTGCCCTATAGAAGGTTAACAGTTACAGAAAATGACTGGCCGTGGAATTCTTCCATTTGAGCATTTGCAATCACGTGACCCCATACCTAAAAACCGCCTTAGCAACAGATACCTCATCACTTAGCAACCGCCTTAGCAACAATTAAAAGCCCTAAAAATGGTTAACAGTTAAAAGAAAATAGCTGGTCATGACGTCACCTGAAAACACTCTATTAATTTTTAAACCAGAGCTCTATATTACCGAAGAAAAGTTATATGTTGCAGAAACTTCGCCGTTTTTCTATCTTCCTAATTATCTATCCGGTTTTCTATCCTATTCAAATCCAATTATTTTCATCTCGGAAGTAGATACTAATGGCGAAATTACCCCTGCTTAGTTTTCTGTAACATTCCACTTCCACCATTGGGCAACACCGCACGACCCTTAGAAAAAAAACGAGGCCGAGACGAGATTCACCAGAGGCACTGCGAAAGGGACAACCACACGTTTCCATAAGTAACAGTCTTCACTTTCTCTTTCACTTGACACTAAGCTGTGATGTAGTTTGTAAAGGTATTGGTAAACGTGAGTCTTGGAACTTCCGCCGGTTGGGTAGTTGAAATGGGTTTGATGACTGCGGTTGTTGTAGGCTCTTACCTATTGTGACATGGTTTCGGGTTCACGTGATGGTGGTTTAATCCCGCGGGGCTTTTTGGTTTATTGGGTTCTAGAAGCGAAAATGTGAAAATGTGAAGCAAGACTGCTGAGGTGGATTTTAGAGACATCCATTCGTAAAATCTAAGCATCTTAACTTTAGATGGTTCCCTATACTTCCCTAACAATAGAGCATTTTCAATCACATGACTCGGACCTAACAACGGCCTTAGCAACAGAAAATGTTACAGTTTTTTGCCCTACAGAGGTTAACAGTTACAGAAAATGACTGGCCGTGAAATTCTTCTATTGAAGAATTTGCAATCACGTGACCCCATACCTAAAAACCGCCTTAGCAAGAGATAAATAACGGCCTTAGCAACAGTTAAAAGCCCTACAGAAGGTACACAGTTAAAAGAAAATAACCGGTTGTGACGTCACCTGAAAACACTCTATGTAAGGATATTTTAAATGCCAGGTGAATGTCAGAGCTATATTGGGGAACAATGTGGGCTTCTTGAAACTTCCATAGAAGGGGACACTCAGGGATAAAATGTTTGGTAAATTGAACACCGTTGAAATAATAAAGTGGATAAATTATCTTTGCAGTGGCAGTAAAATATTAATTAACTACACACACAGTCATATGAACCAAATTCGTAACAATTAAAAAAATGACCACATTAATTTAATGACAATCACTAAATGTGATTATTTACTATAATTTATCATAGTTAGCGGTAGCGGGTAGGGAAGTATTTAACAGATTAACACTAAAACAAGGGTAAAGAATAACCATATTAATACAAATTCACTAAAGTATTATCAAAATTTTAAAAGAAGAAACACAATACTTAGAGAACCCGTTCGTGAGAAGATTTTAGTTTTACGCAGTTCAGTAACAATAAATTGATACATATGATTATGATATGAAATAAATTGACGCACACATGATTCAGCATTGTTCTGAAAAGATCTTCGTGCCATTTTAAAAATGCCAAAAACCTTTCATTGTTTTGTTTCGGTCGACGTGATTTCGGAATTCTTTTCAATACTAGTAGGACTTTGTTATATTTAATCTTAAAAACTAAAATCTATTGTGCATTCAGTTTTTTTTGCTTGATAATGATGAGATAGAATACCAGAACTAAAATATGGGAACCAGAGAGAGTAGTGAGTTATATAAAAGCGTATTCTGGATCCTCAGAATACGCTTTTACAAATACACACTAACTTTGTCTACAGCTTTTGCATAAAATTTGAACTATCAAATTTCATTTTAATGTGTTAGTACATTTATATCCGCATTTTAAATCTTAAGACTAGTTTTGACACAGTTTAGTTTTCTTGTTGATTTGAAATCTAAAATTTTGAAATTCTTCTAACAAATTGTGTCAAAAATCCATATAGAGAAAAGATAAGACATTTGTATTTAATTTCTTATGCCTTTTAAGGAATAATACATGACAGGTGTTTCTATCAACAAAAATAAGTTATAAATTCTTTGCGGTAGTACTAGTCCAAGAGCTGGCTACATGGGAATTTAACCGGAAAAACGTATTCATGAAAATTTTATATTTTGAAGTACCCTTCTAGGGCAGTAGGATTCTGTCGGTCAGCCGGTGCAAAACGGTTGCATTATCGAATGGCAGCTAACTTTGAAGTTAGATATCTCAGAAACTAATTGAGCCACATGAACAAATTTGGGCTTAAAATGTAGATAATTTGTTCCGTAATAAAACACGTAAATAAGTGTTTATTCGAAAATCAAACCGTTTGGTTGCTATTCCACAATTTATGAAATAGGCCGAAAATTCGATTTTCAATAAGCTGCCATTCGATAATGCAACCGCTTTGCACCGGCTGACCGACAGAATCCTACTTCCCTAGAAGGGTACTTCAAAATATAAAATTTTCATGAATACGTTTTTCTGGTTAACTCTTGGACTATACGTATTTTGTACCAATAATCTCTAAAGTCGGGATAATAGTCCTTAATAAAAGAGTTACCGCTTACCATTTTAATAAAATCTACGAGTAAGAATTCCCCTTTAAGGATAAGGTCATATATAGTGCTGTACTTTAAAAACAACCCACTGTTTCATATTTTCTTCATTAAAAGCTTAATAAAAAGGATAATTAAATCGAACAAAAAGCTGTACTAGCGGCTCATCCTCCCTAACATTTTAGTGCTTAGCATGTTTAATTCCAACTATCCATTACAAATTGGCAGTCAATTAAGTAAGAATTTGAAAAAAACCCACTTTTTCCTAGAAGGACTCTAATTGGCGGACTGAGCTAAAACTTTAATATTTTATTCTCATAGTAATGGGATAACATAAAAACGCGCGAAAAATGCTCTAAAGTCTTTATAACATACATTTTTACAAAATCTGTAAATCTAAAGCACATTTTTTGACAAAAATCTACATTATCTCAGCCTGTTTAAAAAATAAGTAAATAAACCATTCTTTGACCAGTTTTTACACCCCTGACACTCTAAAGGGCATAGAAAGACAGGGTATATGAGATGGTGAAATTATTTTAATTATTTAATTAAAAAATCTCAATGGGTTGTTTTAGGGTACAATTTGGTGTGGATTGTTTTTAAAGGACAGCACTATAACTGCCTTGTCATAAACATTCACTTTATTTTTGACTTAAAAGGCACTTAAATTGTGGAAAAATGAATATTTTTCTAAAAGGTTAATAGTAGCTTTTGTCTTGGTTCTATCCAGTATAATAAAGATCTATTTTTAAATACATACCTAATATTAATATTTTTCTCCCGTTTCAGACTCATGTATTTACGAAATATTATAAAAAAATTTCATATGGATCCGAGCTCAAACCAGAAATAACATGTAAACTGTTAAGTTTCCAATGAATAGAAATTGAATTTACAGTTAGAAAAAAGGAATAAAGACCAAAAATGGTAAAATGACTTTTTGTGGCCAAAATAATCTCCAAGCTTTGCCTTACGAATAAGTGGGAAAATGGGAAAAAACTACCTCCTATAGGCAGGTATAGCCCCTTGAATTCGGCAAAATTGATCTCAATTCATTGTATATTTTTTTATTTAATTTCAAATTTAAGTTAATTTAGTTTCCTTTTCTTATCCTTTGTGGTGTAAACTGTGCCAAAATAAAATTTGCTTTTAATTTAAGAGTATTTTCATCTGTTTCTTGCAGTGAATATTTAACTCCATTGATACACCTTTGATATTAACTTATTAAACTGCCTCATGACTCAGTTTTCTAATACTTTTTTATTTTATTTGTTTTTATTTCTTACTGTTTTTCACTTTTATGCTGTGAACCAAGCAGAAAAAAAATTTATTGTCATTATTTATAACTGAATTTTTTTAGCTAAAATTTCATAAGTTTGAAAAATGGAATTCCATCCATTTTTTCCGACTTCAAAATATTTTTTACTATGGTTCTGTACTTTAAATAGGGTACTGAATTTCCTGTACAAATTTGGTGGTCAAACAATAAACATTCCTAATTATACAATTTTCCCCCCGATTTTCCTAAAACTTGCTTTTCGGTCTTCCCTTCTTCACACTGACGATGCAATACAACTCACAATCTTACCTTATCCAGCAACACGATTTCAACCACAATATTACACACCCCTTTCACACGACTTTATCCCACGTGACACGCTGTCCCAACATCTCCCCAAAGGGCCCCCTCATACATCAAACCTCAAGGCCCCAGCGATCAATTCAGGGAAAGTGGTGTTTCCCAAGCACCTTTCAATTATTCCAAGGTCACCCGAAACCCGGAAAAGCCGCTCCCACCATGGATGTCAGAGAGGCCACCTCGTTTCTCTAACCTCATTCCAAATTGCTCTTCCTTTCGTTCGACCGCGGTGTCGTCGACTCGGATACGTCGAAAAGCCGCGAGGGTCGATTCGTAATGAGTGTTGTTGGTTTCTCTGGTGTTGCGTGTCGTTTCGTCATGTTATGCAGATATCCGTGGTTAGGTTTTCAAGTGAGGTGGCCTCTTAAGGCTCATTCAGATTTTCTACTTTCGATGTTCATCTTGGAGGAATCATCTAAAAATGATAAATGTAAAGGCTCATTCACACTGTTTCACTTTCACTTTTCCTTTGTGATTTACTCCTGTGAATCGCAAGCTTGCATAGAAAAGTTAAGGAGTAAAGAGTGAAACGCTAATTCAAACTTTTCATTTTGAATGATTCCTCTAAAACGAATATCAAAAGTGATATGTCTGAATAAGCCTTTAAGGAAATTGAAGGAATGAAGAGTGAAACGCTAATTAAAACTTTTCATTTTGTATAATTCCTCCAAAACGAGTATCAAAATAAATAAGTCTGAATAAGCCTTTAAGGAAATTGAAGGAGTGTAGGGTAAAAAGATAATTTACACTTGTCATTTTGGATGAATCCTTCAAGATGAACAAAGATAATATTTATAATCGATAAGTACAGATATCAATTATAACTTCAGTTATTGAACATCACGTAAAATTTTAGCAATAAAAGGAATAAAGCTTGCCCCTTTAAATATTAATTAATCATAAAAGCTCTTATTTACACTGTTTCACTTTTGATGTTCTTCAGAAGTGATTATCTCCGGTCATTTAAGAACTGCAACTAAACGCAGCATCAGTGGAAAAGCTCCTTTAGTCATCTCTTGTACAAGGCTGGAAAAACCTACGATCGAAAAATCGTCAAAATTACTTTTATCATGTAAAAAGTCTGATAAAATCTAGTTTTTCTAAAATATTTTCACCCTTTCAAATGTAGTTTTTTCAGTGAAAAATATTATTAGTACATTTTTGCATCTTTTTACTATTAAGAATTAGTCTTATTAACACAAAAAAACTTTTAAAACAAAATATTTTAAAATGAATTTTTTTTGATGCCCAGAAATTTTTTTTCTCAACCTACCAGAATCATTTCTAAAAATACATATTTATATGATAAAAAAATGAATTTATGGTTACGGATGGTTAATTTATGGAAAATTAAGCTTTTCAACAGTTATTAACGAAATGATAAATTGAAAATTTAATTATTTCTTTGTGAAACTAAACTAGATCTTTCACAAAATACAATTTAATTCAAACAGTTTGTTAGCAACAAGTTTAATAGTTTGTTAAATTTAAAAATATGACACAAATTTATTTTTTATTCATTACTTTTTCTAACTTTAGTATTCCATTCACGTTCACTCTAACCTCTTTGCCTTGCACTTCAATCATTTCCTCAAAGGTTGACAGGATGATAAATCCCACATATTAAACAAATTGAGATACTTTTATTAATATGTTTTCTAACCTTTTGAAGTTTTCTGTAATTGAATGGGTGGCTGAAAAAACGTTGCATGTCTTTTTTTTAACAAAGAAAAACATTTGTGAAAAAAACGACATGCAACGTTTTTCCAGTCACCCATTCAATTTTGAATAAAATTTCCACTTGTTCATAGTCATTTTTTGTTTTTGAATTTAAGAAAAGTCCGTAGTCTATTCAATTAATTAAACTTGCAAAAGTTCTCTCATATTTTTCGCTCAAAGAAAAACAGTTGTTAAATTATAGAATCCCTTTCGAAAAAAATTGTTTTGTAAATGTTTTAATATTGGTCGGTTTAACTACGAGTACAGCTTGCTTTGATTTTGAAAGTTTAACAAAAGTAATATTTTTCTTTTCAAATAATTTAACAAACATAATTTTCAGATTTAAACTCAATATTGGGAGATAAGTTCAACTTTTTAAACAAATTTGTTCCAGCGTGTCTGATTCTACTTTTGACTTGAAAAAGGTTTTTGACCTCAATAGAGTCCATTTCGAACAAATATAACTGTGATCAACTGACAGTAATCACCAAAGTTTAACACACAATGGTATATTATAATGATAAATTAGGTAGTAGTAGGGGGAAAATAGCTAAAAAAAGGGTCATTTAGGGAACAAATTTGAACAAATGATTTGTCAACGGTTTTCGGCTCTACTAGTTGTACTTAATGGGAAAACGAAAGTTTACCAAAATCGGATCGTGGGAAGTGGGTTTTTTTCAAGATGGCCGCCATAAACATGGAAAATCAAGAAATCCTATAAGTTTTGTGTTTAAAACGTAACTAAACGTTCTTCAATGTCTGATTTGAGTAGAATAAGTATGGTACTGGGTAAACTGAATGATACAAAAATAGTTTGCAAAATCTGGCAACCGGGAATGTTTTTTTTCCAAGATGGCGGGCGGAACTTTCATATTAAAGGATGTGATGATTCTGAATTTTTATTAAATATATTTTCACATATTTTTATAAAATATATTATTTAATTTATTCTTATTTTAATAATTTTTCATTCTAAGTAATGTAATAATGCTCAGGATACAATTAAGAGTAAAGAGGCAGATTTTATAAGATGCAGTCAGAAATGCGGGGTTCATTATTTTGACCATTTTTTATTTTGATGAAATTTATATTGTGGGCTCTTCTAATGATTTTAGAACACCCGTATTTTTTCTTTTCCCCCAAAAAAAATTTTTCGACCAACAAAAATTTCGGAAGTTGGTCGCGACCCAGTATTTTTTTCGAATCGACATCTTTTTGTATTCTTTTTTCTCTGTGCATTGAGGGTCAATCAAAGTAATTCTGGTGATAACAACATGACCTTAGGTAGCTAAAACAAATTCTTTTATGAATTTCATGGTTTACCTTCAGTGCAACCTGGAAGGGTTCGCCAAACTTTGTCGCGGAAAGTGAAAAAACGCCAAATTTGAGCCCCTATGCACCCCATCATTGAGGGTCAACCACAGTTTGGGGGTTAACTTGTGTAGTACTACTCAATATTAACTTATTTAGCCCATTTATTGCATCGTTGACCCTCAGGGCTGCCGGAAAATAGCTACTTTTGTAGTAAACAAAGCAAAAAAAAGGTCATTTTGGTGACCCTGTATTTCAGAGCATTAAGGGTCAATGAAGAACTTGAAAATGGCATTTGGTAGTATGAGACCTGTACTTTAAGAGACAATTGACAGATCTTTGGTTTTCGGCCTTGCGAGTACTTAAAACTGACTTTTGTAACTGACTTTTGCTTTGTTAGCTATAAAAGTAGCTATTTTCCGGCAGCCCTGAGGGTCAACGATGCAATAAATGGGCTAAATAAGTTAATATTGAGTAGTACTACACAAGTTAACCCCCAAACTGTGGTTGACCCTCAATGATGGGGTGCATAGGGGCTCAAATTTGGCGTTTTTTCACTTTCCGCGACAAAGTTTGGCGAACCCTTCCAGGTTGCACTGAAGGTGTAAACCATGAAATTCATAAAAGAATTTGTTTTAGCTACCTAAGGTCATGTTGTTATCACCAGAATTACTTTGATTGACCCTCAATGCACAGAGAAAAAAGAATACAAAAAGATGTCGATTCGAAAAAAATACTGGGTCGCGACCAACTTCCGAAATTTTTGTTGGTCGAAAAATTTTTTTTGGGGGAAAAGAAAAAATACGGGTGTTCTAAAATCATTAGAAGAGCCCACAATATAAATTTCATCAAAATAAAAAATGGTCAAAATAATGAACCCCGCATTTCTGACTGCATCTTATAAAATCTGCCTCTTTACTCTTAATTGTATCCTGAGCATTATTACATTACTTAGAATGAAAAATTATTAAAATAAGAATAAATTAAATAATATATTTTATAAAAATATGTGAAAATATATTTAATAAAAATTCAGAATCATCACATCCTTTTATATGAAAGTTCCGCCCGCCATCTTGGAAAAAAAAAACATTCCCGGTTGCCAGATTTTGCAAACTATTTTTGTATCATTCAGTTTACCCAGTACCATACTTATTCTACTCAAATCAGACATTGAAGAACGTTTAGTTACATTTTAAACACAAAACTTATAGGATTTCTTGATTTTCCATGTTTATGGCGGCCATCTTGAAAAAAACCCACTTCCCACGATCCGATTTTGGTAAACTTTCGTTTTCCCATTAAGTACATCTAGTAGAGCCGAAAACCGTTGACAAATCATTTGTTCAAATTTGTTCCCCTAAAAACCTTATTTTCCCCCTACTATAGTATGTAGCTATCGACTTATGATGGAATCACCGATATCACAGTCATTTGTATTAGTAATCTCTCCGATTCATTTTCTTTGTTACCTGTAGGTAGCTTGTTTCAAAAATACACTTTAATTAGTCATGTGATTTTGTGGTTATTTTTCTTACGAGTGTTAATGGTGGTAGATTTTAACATTTAACAAGAAGGAAGTTATTGAACTCCACACAATTTATTTGCTTCGATTTTTTATTGCATAGTATATTCAAAGAAAAACTTATCTTAAGGTGAAGCAAATTTTAAAGTTTCGAAAAATTAATTAAAACATTTTGTAAATTAATTGTTTTGAATTATTATGAAAATTAGTTTTGATTTTTCCCCTTCTTTAATGTATTGTTTCATTTAGAACTTGGACAATCAGAAAAACGATTCAAAAATAAATTATAATTATTTTTTTGTAACTACTAAGACATTTTTAAGTATTGGGTAGTTGTGTGTCGCAAGTCATAAAGAAATTGAAAAATAAATATTATTTAATTACATTAGAATTATATTTTCAGAAACACAGCATTTATACATTTATCAATAAATTTTGTTTGGTTAGGTATTAAAAGCTTATCATAAAACTCTTATCATATCCTTGGGAATAGCTATTATCAATCTATAAAAATATTTTAAAGTGTAAGCACAGTACAGATTGAGGTTAGCCATACCTCCCTAAACACAGGTACAAAAACCAAAAAGGATCTTAAAAAGGATCTATAATAAAAAAAAAAGTTTCAAACAACGTTGTCGTTCTGCAACAGAACTTTTCCATACGCTTCTGCTTTGGCTCAATGCCTACACCGCGTTCAGAAAGAGAACAAAGACATAATAGCATGAAAGGAAAAATTTTCTAAAAGTGAATGGCGCAGGTCGTGAATGTACATTTTGAGTTGAAAGCTGAAATCACCTGTCGGCTTTTCAAACTGTCATCGTAAAAAAAAGAGCGTTTAAGGCTTTTTGAAAATGGGTTAGGCTTTCATAAAAACAAAGCTATACGCTTTGCAGGAAAGAAAAGGTATGTGAAAATGAGTGATGAATTTGATGAAATGATAATACAAGAAGGTGAAGAGTGAGATAAGATTTACGTTTGCTTTATCTAAAAGAAGTTTTTGTAAAGAAAGTAATTTAAATGAGGGTGATAAAATTACAAATCTTATCTGGATTGAAAAACAAAAAATGAACTAATATTTTTTACCACTATGGTATCGATTATAGAGGTATTCCTTTTATGAAGCTTTGGTAGGTTATGTAAGATTATTTTTTGGTATATCTATAAAAAACCAACCTTTATATCAGAAACTTTTGAACATTCAATTTTAAAAACATCAATAACTTTGTAGGGTTTATCATATATTATGAAGTTGTAGTATGTCAACTTTATAAATTGGAATATTTGATCCCAACTGTACATATTTTTGGCTTTTAAATAAATGTCTTCTTGCAAACAATGGTACTAAAAATATTTTACCCAATACAGGTTTAAAATTAGATTACAGGTTTATTCAAGTTTTCAAGGCTTCACAATTTATTTTTAAGAAGTACAGGATCTGTAAAAGAATAATATATTTCTTTCTCTCTTTAAATGATTTTAGTTTAATAAGACTCTTGTATTGTGTTTTAAAAGATACTGAAATTGCGAGTCTCAACAATAGCATGATGAAATTGACCTTCCTATAATAAGACCCTATAAGAAAGTTTTCTTACCTTGAACTTGCTGTCCTTTTGCAATGTTTCACTCATTGTTCTCCATTACAGTTGTATTTCTTTCGGAAACTATCATCGTTAAAATTTTGATTACAGTCAAATAATTATGCAGAAAATTCAATGCAACAAATCAAAAATAGGAAATATCATCATTAAAATAAACATAACTTCATGTATTAACACAGTCTGGTAGAACTATACTTAGGCCTAGCTTTAAAGTGAATGGGTGGAAAATATTTTGTAATGTATTCACAAATTTATTCTAAATAAAGAATAACTTTTTAAGTGTTATTTAATGTGTATTCATTTTTAATTATTTCATAATTCTGTAGATACTTCTTTTGTTCTTATAGCATCCTTGATTCATAACATGACAATATTAGCACCTACATTACGCTACCCAGCGGATATCTGTGGACCGAGGCCACGGATGGGAATCGGAAGTACTGTAGCCCACGCCACACACAAATTCGCTCGCACAACCCTTTCAATGTTGAAGCGTCGTTATGAAATAATTTCAAATCTAAAGTTGATACTAAATATTGAGACCCTAAAAGAAAGAAAGGATCGGAAGTATACAAGTAAGCAAGTGTTTCGGAAATTACACGGAAGTTATCTGGACTTTTTTTACCTTGATCAAAGGTAAATTATATCTCTTGTGAATCATTAAGATAGTATCAATACTATACTATTATCGTATCTGTTGATAAAAATAAAGGAAAAACAAAATAGGTACTGTAAGGTAAATTTAGTTTTTGGTAGTTACATGATAAGCGTCAGGCGAGGACATTTACCTAACTACTATTTTTTAAAAAAAGTTAGC
This sequence comes from Tetragnatha montana, assembly GCA_963680715.1. Taxonomy (NCBI): domain Eukaryota; kingdom Metazoa; phylum Arthropoda; class Arachnida; order Araneae; family Tetragnathidae; genus Tetragnatha; species Tetragnatha montana. The sequence goes on along the minus strand of OY796686.1, from coordinate 39,628,194 downwards.
CTTCAGGTTCCAATGTCTGAAATGTATTGATGCGATAAAATTTAATTGTATCAAAGTTTTTTTTTAATCTTTCAGGAAAACAAGGAATCAAACGCGAGATTTTATCATTCTAGTGAGATAAAATGAAGAGATGTGTTCTTGAATTTTGTGTTTCAAAACTTGTTTTTTTTTCACTTTGTTTCAGAATTTCTCCGAAAGATTAAAATTTAATAAAACTTTGATACTGTGCTCGAAATTTAATCTCAATCTAAAATTATATTTAGTTGATGGGCCATATTTTTAAAACCAGAAAACTCAATAAAGTACCAAAATAAAAAAATAAGATAAAATATTCAAACTTTCAGGGAATTCCTGTCCTTATTTATATTTTAAAAATTTAAATTCTATATGAATCAGGTATTTTTATGCGGTAAAAACCGTTAATTGATTATAACTTAATAATAATTAACTTAATTGGTAATATTCTTTATTTTATGCATAATGTTTTTGGTTTTTAAATTGAGGTAGGTAATGATTAATTAGACGGTAACTAACCCATTCAATCCCACACAATCCGAGATGTCTATTGAATCGTCAGGACCGAAAGGGTTAACAGGCCCAGCTATAATCCTTTTATTGTTAAAATTTTACGTGATGTTCCATAGCTGATAATTTATATTTAAGAGAGTTAACAGAGGTTATAATTTCTTTTTATGTGGTAATAAAAAATACTGCCAGTCCCTTTCTATTTCTTCATGTATTTCTTTCTACATACGTAAAAGTTTTACAGCAACATCTTACAACCAGTTTCATAACTAAGATACTTGAAACGAAATCATTGCAGGGAAAGATGGGGCCCTTAGTAGCACAGCTCATACCAAATGTGTCAAGTTAACGTAACTGCAACTAGAAGTGAACAAAATTTGGCCATACATGACAAAAATTGGATGAATTTCGAAAATTTGTGCTGTTTGGCGTAGATATGTGGAATATTTATTTATTTACCGAAACAAAGAAGCTATTTTAACATCCATGGAAGGTAGAGAAATTCTCCAAAGCAGCACAAATGTTTAAGATTCGTCCAATTTTTGTCACGTATGGCCAAATTTAGTTTACTTTTAGTTGCGTAAACTTTACATACTCGGCATGAGTTGTGCTACTAGGGTGGATTTTATGATATTTAGTTCAAAAACTGAAGCATTGTATTCAGAAATTGAGAATGAGAGATAAAATTTAGTTTAAAAGAACTAAAATAATTTCTGAAACTTAAAAATATATATATATATTATGTATAGATATTTTTTATTTATTTTTTTGAAACACACATACATACTACAGATAAAAATTCAATTACAGTGGTGAAAAAAGAAAACTAATCGTATAAAACACTTGTCAGTCACAACTCAGTCATTTAAAAACTTGGAGAATTTTTCAAGGAAAAAAATATCAACACATCACACAATAGAGCATTTTCAATCACATGACTCGGACCTAACAACGGCCTTAGCAACAGAAAATGTTACAGTTTTTTGCCCTACAGAGGTTAACAGTTACAAAAATGACTAGCCGAGGAATTCTTCTATTGGAGCTTTTGCAATCACGTGACCCTATACGTAAAAACCGCCTTAGCAACAGATACCTCGTTACCTAGCAACCGCCTTAGCAACAGTTAAAAGCCCTACAAAGGTTAACAGTTAAAAGAAAATAGCTGGTCGTGACGTCACCTGAAAACACTCTATACATATCATTGGCATCACTAGTTCAGGGTTTGAAAAAACATAAACTATTAAAAATGCGTCAAAATTTAAAAAAATAATATTTTAGCTTTTTAGATGTTAGTAAAAACAACCCCCACTAAAAAAAAATCCACAAAAGTCTCTATCGCTCTTCTCCGACTTTCACCTTTTGTTCATTGGAATATCCCATCCGAAAATCGTTTTCACTTTTTTTGATTCGCAGAGGAACAATACGAGGGCTTCTCAGTGACGTCACCTGACAGCGTCGACCTCGATTCTGCGCAGGGGGAGAGGGAACACGTGCGTTCGTTTGCTGACAGTCCGTTACTTCATCCGCTGCTCACACATCGCTCCCAGACGCATTTCAAGGGTGGTGGTCAAGAAAGAAGGGACCATGGAGAAGCTTTTCGAATCAGTGGAACAGTGTCCGGAATCTCAGGAGGTGGAGATCACAGGTGAGGGTTGTTTGGTTTCTTCTTTCTGGGTTCTGGCTTTTGCCTATTTTGATAAATTAAATGTTTTCTTTTTGCTGGAAAAAGTATGAGAAGGGTGATCTAGTAATGATCGTTAGTCCCTAATGTGCAAAATTGTCGATTAAAGTTTTTTAGTTTTACGAAAATCTTATTTTTAAAAATTTTCGATTCTTTTAAGAATTTGAGAGAATTTATTTTTTTCGCATTCTCAAAAGAGCATGTCCATTCTACGGATTTACGTGTTTCTTTGTCACCTTTTCAGGAATCAAATATGTTTTCCCCCGTTTTTAGACATTAGTTTTTTAGATTATTTCTATGGATAATATTGGACAAAAAATCTTGGACAAATTAAGCTTTGAAAAATCTGCGTTTCGCAAATTGAAAGGATAGGCTCGGATCGGTTAGGGATGCATACGGGAACCTTGAATCTAAACTTTTAAGACTTATAACCTTCACTTTTGTAACTTTTGTTCTGAATTACAGTTTGGTTAGAGGGTTTAAATCAAATTGGTTCCTAAAAAATTATATAGTAATTTTTCTTTTTACTTTTTCGTTATTTTAATTTACTTTTTAAAAGATTTAACAGGGATCGTTTACTCATCTGATCACGCACTTTCAAACCAACCAAATTAATCAAATTAACAAATTTAAGTATAAATTAAAATTAAACTTATGGTACCATATACATTGTATCATTCAGGGGATTTGCAAATATTTTATTACAGAAAAACTAAAAAGGATCTAGATAAATTGGATTTGTTGACTGCAAATTAAGCAAAATATATTTTATCAAATTCACAATGTGTGAATCCTCGAGTTTCTTCAAAAGAGACACTTTTAGTTTATCTATGTGATGAGTTTTACAGCGTTGTAATAATTTTGCTGATACTTTTTTAAATACGAATACCAAACTCTTGAAATGTAGCTTTCTTCACAACATTTTAATGTTCCTTCTTTGAGTTGGATACCTCAAAGATTTTTTTTTGGAATGGTCTTCTATTTTAATTCACTCTGTAACTGAAATAGACACTTTTAATTTTTACGTGTGATTTGGAATTCGTTGTTCATTTTTGAGATTCTAAATGTCTCGTAATTCAGAGTCGTGTGAAATTTGAAAGGATTCGTAACTAGAATTGATTTTGGAGAACAAACTTTTGAGATGATAATCGTTACATCTCTTAGTTTGTGTTAAATGGGATAAGTACCATTATTTTTTAAGTAAGTAGAGAAAGAAATCATAGTTATAATGATGCTGGTAGGGTGATGATCAATATTCGCTGAAAATAAAAAGGAGTTAGGAAAATCATTTAAAACTTTTTATTCATTGTTTTTAAAACGTAGATGGGTCATTCCACGTCAAATCAACACACTTTTTGGCATGACCATCTCGGATTTTCTTGAAATTTGGTACATATGTTCTACTTATAGAAACTCTGAAAAGTACCAACTTTCATCAAAAAATATTAATTTGTTCTGGAATTACAGGTGCGCAAAGTGGTCAAAAATGGGACAAAAATGAACCAACATAAGTTCTTTAAATCGCTCTAGAGGATCTTCTAATTAGGTTAGACAGATGAGGGTGGTGTCATTTTAAAGTATTTTAAATGTTCTCTTTAATGGTGTAAAATGTTCTGCAAAATTTTTAAAAACAATACATTTTACAAAACAAAATAGAATTAAAAGTTCGATTTCTATCAAATGTACCACTTTTAAAATTTTGAAAAAAAATTCCAGGAATAGGTAATATTATTCTAAATAATCTGGTAAAATTATAGGATGGGACAAGAATGGGATCAGTTTCAAAACCTATTTAAACCAAAGTTCGATTTTTCTTATATCCCCTTAAAAATTTTTAAAGCTAATTTTTTTTCATGAATTGGATGCGAATTGAGTTAATTGCTGTTGGCAATTAGGGCCCCTGCACAAACTTCGTGTAGCCCGGGCTTCATATTTACTTTGTGTGCATTGTTACAATACAATGGACTGAATTACCATACAGGTTGTAAAAATGAAGCCCAGGCTACACCAAGTTTGTGCAGGGGCCCTAATTGCCAACAGCAATTAAATACAACTCAATTCGCATCCAATTCATGAAAAAAAAATAGCTTTAAAAATTTTTAAGGGGATATAAGAAAAATCGAACTTTGGTTTAAACAGGTTTTGACACTGATCCCATTCTTGTCCCATCCTATAATTTTACCAGATTATTTAGAATAATATTACCTATTCCTGGAATTTTTTTCAAAATTTTAAAAGTGGTACATTTGATAGAAATCGAACATTTAATTTTATTTTGTTTTGTAAAATATATTGTTTTTAAAAATTTTGAAGAACATTTTACACCATTAAAGAGAACATTTAAAATACTTTAAAATGACACCACCCTCATCTGTCTAACCTAATTAGAAGATCCTCTAGAGCAATTTAAAGAACTTATGTTGGTTCATTTTTGTCCCATTTTTGACCACTTTGCGCACCTGTAATTCCAAAACCAATTAATATTTTTTGATGAAAGTTGGTACTTTTCAGAGTTTCTATAAGTAAAACATATGTACCAAATTTCAAGAAAATCCGAGATGGTCATGCCAAAAAGTGTGTTGATTTGACGTGGAATGACTCAGATATTAAATATTTCCTCAGTGTTTTAATAACTCATTGAATATTATCTAAAAAGTTACATTGTCACAGTGGAAACTAACATTTCTATGCTTGTACGACAGGATAAACCCTTAAACCAATTTGAACGTCAATCAATTATATCAAAAGAATATTTAAAGCATTTTGGTGCGGTAATATTTTTCATTTATTGGAAAAAGAAAAACAGTTATGCTGTGCTGTAATCGTAGGTTGCCAAAAAGATTGCTCCTTTACACAAAACATTTTGTTCAATAATAGCATGTAAAGCTTACCTGTCAATCGTTTTTTTTTCCTACGTAGCTGTCAATCTCTCTACGGTTGTCAATTTTTAGTTTCAAGGACACTCAAAGGTTTTTTTTAATAATCTTTGTCAGGGTCATGGGGTTACATGAGGTTCAAGTGAAGGACTTACTGAGATTCATACGGAGAAATCATTTTAAAAATGTTTCTTAACATATTTTTTAGGTTTTTAGTTAACTTTTTAGCTGTCTAGTTTATATCTACTATTTTCTATCATAGACTTTGCTTTTTTGAATTAATGTTTTGCATTAGAGGTGCTTTTTATTTCCGAAATATTTTTATAAGTTTTTAGGGATATAACTACTTTGGGGATTAAACTTTCGGCATAGATTTGAAGGTAAAATACTATAATGTTGATATAAACGCTATTCTAAAATTACTGTAAATTAGAAAAACTGAAAAGTAGTTTAATTTTTTTTTAAATTACTATGAATTTTAAATAACTTTACCAAAATGTCATTTCACGCCGATCCGCTTTTCTTGGTCATTTTCACAATGAGTTCTAGGGAGATGCTGCGCATCATGCTAGGAGCAATGGTAATATTAATAGATTTGTTTGAAAACAGGGCATTCTTATGTGTAAACCAGTCACACTTTTCCTTTTTTTGATAAAAACAATGAAATGAGTTTTATCGTTTTTTAAGTTTTTCAGTTTGAGAATTAATTTGCCGACTTGCTTTACTAGATGTTTCTTAAATACATAAAAAAGTTTAGTTCACTTTGGTGATAGATGTGTACTGGACAGGGACCAACTTACAAGTTTGGGGGCCCAGGGCAAAAGACCCATCTGGAAGTCCTCAAATGTTTTTAAGTAATATTATTTGACAGACTTAAAATCATAAAATCAATCATTAATCGAAGTGTAAAAAGTGTGTAAAAATGATTTACTTGAAACTTTAAAATTAAATGCTTAACATATTGGTTATAAATTCACTAATTAATAAATTTCTTTTACACTCTTTCCCATTTTCTTAGCATTTTTAAAATGTTTTTTTTGGGGGGGTCCTTGGGCAAGTGCCCCGAATGCCCTACCAGAAACCAGGCTCTGCAATAACCTTTACATAAAGATTGAATTTTAAGGTCCAATATGTTATCTAAAAATACTCTGAAAACTTTTCTTTGGGTATAAATACGAATACCTAAAGCCATTTAATATTAATTTCAATCGAACTTTCATAATTTAAGGAGGCGAGAATGTTTTATTCTAATAAAAAACGTTTTACTTAAATATCGCGATTACTCATACTACTGTTATCGAACGTGATTGAAATACGAAAACACTTTTCCTTGAGTTTTTTTATGCTTGCCAGAGCGTGAGTAAGTATGAATGAAAGAGTAAACGTCCCCATTTACTCGCTTTCGAGCATCCATTCATTAAATCGGGCGGAACATCCTGGTTAGTGCAGTTACTTTAATCAAGGTGAAAGGTCTATTCAAATCACGAAAGAAGTTTTCAAGTTCACACTGAGTTTGATGGGTACAATATTGGTAGGATATTCCAGACGAAATTCTCCAATTGGATCGGCGAAACAAATTAGAACTATGTATTTGAAAAATGCATTTTAAATTATTCAATTTAATTCATTCAATGGTTTTGTAAAGAATCAATAAGTGTTGAGTCAGAGACGGTCTGTCAAAATCGTGGGACAAAACTGCGACGGTAATTTTAATATTAAACCAGTAATCTGAAATTTGATAAAAATGGTCAAAAGTAAATACTCTTTAACCACTTGAATCCATTGATATTTCCTATTTTTTGCTTATTATTACAAATAGTTTACTGTTAAAAAAGTCACTTATTACGTCTTAAAGTCACTTAATTTAATTCATGAGTTAAATACTTGAGACATACTTTCCCTTTTTATTTAAATCTATTTAAATCATTTCCGTCTAGTGAATAATTCTATCTACTTTACATCTGCCTTATTTTGAAGAACAAGAAAAATTTGTAAAAATTAAAAATAACAGTTGTATAAGCTAGATAAACTGGAAATATCAGACTTGATGGATAAAGGTTTCGGTCGCTCTTTTCGGAGATCTTCACTCAGTACCCAAAGAGATAACTTATAAAGTCGATTAATTTATTTCAACTTTATATTAAAAGTTTTCTCTTATATCCACCAAAAAAGTTAACTTTCAAAGAGCTCTATAATCTACTTCGGACTATTCTAAGAATATTCTCCACCGATTAAAACAAGAACCATCTAAATAGTAGGTCCGCTAAACTTAATTGGGGGAAATTATCGTTAATACCCATTGCATTCCTATCTTTTTTTAATCTATGAAAATTATATGCCGTCAATAGAATGACAGCTAAGAAAACTAAGTTTCAAAAATGAGGAATGAAAGTTCCATCATTCATTGTTAAAGCCGGGATTGAGGACCCCCGCACGGATCCCCATTTCAATGTGTCCTTATACTTTCCTGGTAGTGCTGGGCAGAATAATACCACATTACCGTGGAAATCAAAGTGACATCATTGACAGGTTGCAATCTTTTCTCAAAGGTCATTTTGACCAGCAAATCCCTTTGAAGCAATGTCAAGGACATTGCTCAAGGATTGTTAGTGGTTTCTGATTGTTGGGTGTCAGCAGTCACTTTTCGGAACCTTTGATTTATAATTGGCGGTTGTTGCATAAATAAGTTCGTCTTTAGTAATATCGCCCATCTTCGTGATATCTCTTTTTATATGGTATTTATATTTTTCAAACGCAAAGTCTTACTGTGGAAATCCTCTTTAGGAAAACAAAACCATTCTGCAGAATGTCGAATCCTTTTATAGAGATTTCAATTAAAATAATGAATGAAATGTATTAATTAATAAATGAAATGTATTAATATAAGAAAAGTTCCAAGTAATTAGGTTCCAAGTATCAAAGGGGGTCTCCCAAAATTTTTTGAAATTTGACTCTAAAAAACAAGTTTTCAACTTGTTTTGGTTCACCTCTAGTCCGAATTTTGGACATACATTTTTAGAAATTTAATAAATATTTAAAACAGATTAAATTTTTTGATGAACTTATAATAATAATGTTCCAAGCAACAGAGGGGGTCTTGGGTTTTCCCCAGGAAGTTTTTGAAAGTTTGACCCTACAAAACAGGGTTTTAACTTGTTTTGGTATATACTTAGTCCGAATTTCGGGGGGGGGGCAGGGTCCCCTCGCCTCCCCCCTATATACACCTCTGGTTTCCAACTTACAAGTACTCAAGGGGTGCAATCGAAAGCACAAGGCTAGTGGCGGGCCGCAAAGTAATCAGGCTTCTTTTGCATCCATGATTTTGTTTTCTTACGCCCTGATGTCAGTTTTCTTGAGAGGGTTGAGATTTGCTTATCTTTGCTGACAAAAGGGCACAAGGGGGTCAAAAATGACTAAAAAAGGGTTATGTAATATTTGAACGTATGCTTGTAAAGAGAAGGTGTGAAGATACTACTATAGTTTGAAAAAAATTAGTGGATATATAGATTTTTGCCTCTACCTCTTTTAAATTTTACGTAAAAGGGTTTTCCTCTAGAAATGTTTGTAAATTTTCCTGAAACATAAAAGTTAACTTCACTTTTGGATACCCCCCCCCTTATGGTAATGTGGATCGTCGCACCAAGGGGGAATTCAAGATATAGCTACTACCTCTCTCTTTTCCCCAAATTTCAAACACTTATTCTACCATAGACCAAACCATACCTACCATTTTCAAACGACCAAAAGTACTCTGTAACCTAAGGGGGGTACGGGGGTCCTCCCCCGAAAAATTTTTGAATTTCAGCAAGCTAAAAAGTGTTCTGAAGCTGCTTTTAGGGAGTATTCAGGGGACTTCGCGGGTCACCAGTTTGAAATATAAGTTTATGAATGAAAGTTTTTTTACGTTAATTTTAGTGAATGTCGCGTGCCACCGAAAAACCGGTCGCGTGCCACCCAGTGGCACGCTTGCCATAGGTTCGCCATCACTGGCCTAAGCTCTCTTTTCCTTGGAACGGGGATGTCGGACCGAGGGAACGCCTTTTTGTTGATTGATTGATTGAAAATAAAATTCTAGACTTATGAAAAATTGTAAAATATTTTTTTTCGTACTGAAATTTGTATGCGTTTGATAGAAAAAAATGTAAAATTAAAGGATTTTTGTCTGGAGAATAATGCATGCTGTGCAGCCCTATTAATATTCAAATTGTTCACAAATGATTACATTAAACTTGCTTTTTGAATTCGGTGTAATAGTAACAATTTTCCCTTCTTTTCTGGTTCCTTATTTACGAATAAAGGTCCTGTGTCTTAAAATTTTAAATAATCTATCAAAAATAAATATTCAGTTGGAAATAATTACAAAAATTACTATTAGATGGCTATTTTAAGTAGGTATATTATTCAGAATGATTGTATCGCTTGTTATTTTTCGAAAAATAATAAATTTCGTTTATTTTTTTCTAATTGTTAGCTTGTTGCCCAATGAAGAGGCTTAATTTAAATTTAAAGTATCAAAATTTTAGACATGTAATCAGCATGTAATACGACTTTCTGATGAACTGGAATTGAACGAACTAGTTGATCAAGCATTTGAGGATTACTTTACTTTATTTTGGGGAAGATAATCAATATTGGTAGGTGTAACTTAATTCAAAAAGCACATTTTCCTGAATTGTATTTTTCAAACTGTATATTTTAATCTGACTCCCAAGCAAAACAGTTTGGTGCAGTGTTCTTTTGCGGTATGACCAAAGGGTTAACATTAGGTTAAAGAGAGTCGGAAGTTATGGAGATAACTTAGGATACAAGTGTTCTATTTTAATCTGAATAGATAAAATGAATTATCAGTTTATGCAAGTTATCTTATTTATTTACACCTTGATTGGGAAGTTTTTTTACTTGTTTATTGTACTGTTATCAGTCGATCAAAGGTAGAATAGATTCTGTAATGACTTGCATGTAAAAAATTTCTAGAATGTAGTTACCTCAATATTTACAATTAGTTAATAAAAAAAAGCTTTTTACGCTTTTATAAGTTTATTTTATTTATGTTATGAAACTAATGGTAAGTAGCAAATCAATCCATGATTAAGTAAAATAATAGTATAGGTTACAGAATAAAAAACGAGATGTATTAAGTAATTTTCACGTGAAACTAAAATAAATAAAATTTTTATTTAAATTTTCCTTTTTTAAAAAAAGGAAAATGCAAATAAAAATTTTCTTGGTTAAAAGATTTAAAACTGCTGTTCATTTTTCTTTCTGCATCTCTTAAATCTGAATACAATTTAAGTTTAAATTTTTTTAGGCCCTCATTAACTCCAAATGTATTATCTTAAGGCATTGAAGTGATGGGAAGGATAATTATCCCTTTAGGATAATCAAATTCTGAAAACAAAGAATAGTTTTCACGGGGTAACCATTTAAATCTAATGACTCTTAATTATATAATTAAACACCTTTAACCTAATCTAATAATAACATTTACTTTTTTGTTTGAACTGCGAATACTTTTCTGGAAGTTGGAGAACTGCCACTTTTACCTAAGGTTTCCCTGATCGATTCTTCTTGAAGGGCTGAAGAAGAGATTTCGAAATGTATGGAGTATAAAAATAGAACAACCACATTAGAATAGATAAAATGTATTCAACTATAACGTTTATTAGTAGAATGAACAGTGGGATTTGAGCAGGGCAATTTGATTGTGTCATTCATTCATGTGTAGTAATTTTGATAATGACCCCTTTGATTTAGCTCTTTGGTCCAAGAGCCCTAACCAACAAAGTTCCTTCAATTCAGTATCTTTCTGCTTAGGAGTAATCTTAAATTATCATAGTATTTTTTATCGCATTGTTATTGGTTCTTAAAAAAGGGATAACGAGTAGAAAATTTTTCATAATCCATCTTGATTAAGCGGAATAAATAATTTATATCGCGTGTGTATTCATTCAGATCATTTAAAATAATTAACTTCTTTCAATGCATTCCCTAATATTTACCTACATTGTAGTTTTTTTTGTGCAAAATAAGTATCAAATTTAGATGGTAATTGTGTTGGTTTATATACATAAAGCAAATTTAACCTGTATATTGTTTGAGAGGAGGCAGTGGCGTATATAGGAATTTATTTCGGGAGGGGCCCAAAATTACTCCCCAGCCCCTCAAGGTCCAATGTAGCTTTTTAGGCGATATAATTTAGGTCCTAAAAACTTAATATAGGAAAAATTGTTATTAAAAAAATACAAGTACCAAAGGGGGGTTTGGGGGTCCTCCCCCAGAAATTTTTTGGAAATATGACTAAAAAAACCAGGCTTATAACTAGTTTTGACACACTAAGTCCGAATTTTGGATGTACATTTTTATGAACTTAATATTTAAAAAGTTATTGAAATAGAGTTCCAAGTACAAAAAAGGATCTGGGGGGGGGGGTCTTTCCCCAGAAAATTTTTGGAAACTCCATATAAACTTTGGACATATATTTTTTGGTAGGATTTTGATTTTGATGAACTTATAGTAATAAAAGTTGTTAATAACAAAATTCAAAGTACAAAAGGAGGGGTTTGGGGGTCCTCCCCCAGAAAATTTTTTGAATTTTGACCCTAAAATACAGGGTTTTAACTGGTTTTGGTACACCTAGTCCGAATTTCGAGGGGGGGGCCAGGGCCCCCTCGCCCCCCCCCTTATATACGCCACTGAGAGGAGATAAATGTTTCTGGAAGGTGCTTAATTTTAGTATTGCATTGAATATTGTGTATAGTTCTATAGTATAGTGTACTATACATAGAATATAGTATAATGAAATATTTATTTCAGGAAATGTTCCCGATTGGTTTGAAGGAAAGCTATTCAGATTGGGACCCGCAAAATGGGACTTCGACGACTTTTCCTTGAACCACTGGCTGGACGGAAGTGCCCTTATGTACAAGTTTACCATAAAAAATGGTCATGTAAGTGTCCCTTAAGGAACGGAGTTTACAAAAAGAAATGTCTCTTTAAAATACTTGGTTCAGTAACAACAATATCAATCATGTTCCTTTTAATTTAATCTTCTGAAGTTTTATTAGGGTAGATTTATTACACTTTAGTTTAATCTAAGATTTTATGAAATTTTACATGGAAACCAACCATATAAGGCAAATGACCTATTAGCAAGCTTTAAAATGGTTTTGATACTTATAGTCCCATACTAATAAATTTTAAAGGAAAAGAAATGCCCAGTGTAACTAAGACCGACCAGTTACAAAGTAACACAATTATATGAACATCGGATATATATATATAAATTTCTAATCTATAACTTCAGAGAAATCTACAGTAAACTTTCATACTGAGCTTCTCTTTCTTAAAATAATATGGCGATCGCCCTTACAGGAGACATTGAAACTCCTTTTTTCAAATCGACCTTTTTTTGAGTTCTTTCACCATATTAACTGCCATTTTAGGTTACATTCTAATTTGACTCATAGGTTTCTTTTACTATTTCTGTGTTCCAAATTATTTAACACTCTTTATTTATCAATAATAAATATTTATCAATTTAAAATTCCTCAATATACAGTAAACCTCAATTCTTATCACTTAATATACTTATACACTCAAATCTTATATACTTGAATTTGTAATTTGATCCTGTATCATTATTGTTTTCAAGTTACTGAAACTCCGTTTTCATTAGTAAATGGATTTAATAGTTGCCATAAACACCGTGTAGAAAACGTTACTTCAACCGTTCTTTTTGCTTTACTTTATAGATCGATGTGATGTCTCGTTTTCTGAATACAGTTGCTTATCAGAAAATAACCGAAGTACAAAGACCAGTTTTCACAGAGTTTGGCACCAAATCATACCCTGACCCTTGTAAAAATGTGTTCTCCAGGTGATGAATTATACTACTTAAAGAGCTATTTCTGTGTCTTAAACTCTGTATGTGTCTGTTACAAAGTTTAACTTCCTATTTAAATTTTTGATATTTTATTAGTAAAACGATTTTATTACTGTAACAATTTTAAGCTAAGTGTGTGTCATGCATATGGTAACTGATAAAAATCTATCATTTTTGGTACTTATTTGGCTTTTCAATTGAATAAAATGTTCAAACACAAAATATCTTGATTAAATTTATATACTAGAATTAGATTAGGTACAATAGCTTTCGTTTATTTAACTTGTGTATTTTTAAGAAAATAGATTTTTTAAATGAAACAAACCTTTTGTATCTAAATTTTTTAAAATTATTTTTATTATGATTTAGAAATTTCTAAATAGTAACCACAAAAATCATGCTGGTATTATAATATCCGCTTGACGAATTTAGCAATATATTCCATTTTGTTTTAAGCTATTTTTGACTTATAGGTTCTACTCTAAACTTGTACCACTGGAGCTGACTGACAATAACTTGGCAAACGTGTTTACGATCGACGATGAACTTTATGCATCATCAGAGACTTGTCATATCTGGAAAATGGATAAGGAAGAACTAAACTGTGTAAAAAAGGCAAGTACAAAGGCAAACCACAATTGAATTAGTTTTGTTTAATCCGCCTGGAGGATAAAATAATAATTAAACCTATCTTTTTTTTCCTATTAGATTCAAAAAGTTTTTTAAAAATTTACTTACTATGGTTAAATACGTAAGGAAAAATCAAAATAATGTATAATTAACCTATACAATTATGCACTTTATAGATTCGTAATTAACTGAATAAAAAAAAAACTTTATAGCTATATATGAGTTAAAAGAATCATAAAAATGTATTGAGTTGGATCATGTTCCCATTTCTAAATGCTTATGTAACATATTGTTATGCCCTTTATCAACATCGTGAGATGCAGTAAGTATTTGAAAGCGTAAACATATGAACAACTTTTTATGTGTGGTAGTAATAATGGAAAATGTAAGACGATTGTCAAATCTTTTTCTAAATGAATTGCCAAAGTGACTGTAAAATGTTAATAACCTTTTTTTTTTGGAAGATTTGGAACATCTATTTAAATATATCCCCATTTTTAAAGCATTTCTCTAAGTTTGTTTGCTTGATGGTATCATAGACAGGAGTAGAAAAATAATTTTCACCGGATCTTTTAATTTCGTTGTTTACACGATACCTTAATTTTCTACATGTTGAAATTATATTCCCCATTCAACTTTGATGGAAAAATGATAAACTTTAGTTATGTAGATAAAAAAAATAACCACTTTAGCATCTGACTAGAGCAGGCATGGCGAACCCGCGGCCCGCTTGATATAATTTTGCGGCCCGCGAGAATTTTCGTAAGTTTAAAAAAAAACTTTACTCTCTTCGAGCTATAATTTTCCTTTAAGAACAATGTTTTAGTTGCAAAAATGACCCAAAATCGCCCACCTCAAATGCATCTCCAAAATTCGGACTAGGTTTACCAAAACTAGTTAAAATTCTTGGTTTTTTTAGTCAAATTTCCAAAAATTTTCTGGGGAGGACCCCCAGACCCCCCTTTGGTACTTGTACCTTTATTACTCACAACTTTTCTAACATTTAGTTGTTTAGGACGCAAATTCTACTTAAAAATTTATTAAAAAGTTACATTGGACCTATTAAAAATGCGTGAGAGGTTGAGGAGTAATTTTGGGTCCCTCCAGAAATAAATTTCACATAAGCCACTGATCAATACATATTCAACATCTTAATTACTGTCACTATATCACACCATATACTTGCATTCATAAATGTAGTAATTTAGACTAAGAAATAAAGTATCAATTAATTTTGTTTTTATTTTTCACTAAAAATTTTGTTTTGGGACTTCGTCTTCAGACTTGAGAGATTATTAAAATGACGTATTATTAAATGACAGTGCGTATCCACCTAACTTAGTTTCGAGTAATTCAGAATGTTTTTTAACGCCACCTGTTTAATTCCTAAACTCCCTAATCTAAATACTCATTTTCTACTTTTCAACTTATGTCACTGTCATTCTGAGCAGCTCATACCTTAAAATTTTATATGCGGCCCGCGGGAGTATTGTGGTTTTCCAAAAGTGGCCCTCAAGATCATTTGGGTTAGCCATCCCTGGACTAGAGGGTTTTCAAAGCGCCTTATACCCAGAAGGACAAAACTGATTGTTTTGAGCTATGTTTATCTTAATTCCGACTATGTTTATCTTAATTCCTAAACTCCCTAATCTAAATACTCATTTTCTACTTTTCAACTTATGTCACTGTCATTCTGAGCAGCTCATACCTTAAAATTTTATATGCGGCCCGCGGGAGTATTGTGGTTTTCCAAAAGTGGCCCTCAAGATCATTTGGGTTAGCCATCCCTGGACTAGAGGGTTTTCAAAGCGCCTTATACCCAGAAGGACAAAACTGATTGTTTTGAGCTATGTTTATCTTAATTCCGACTATGTTTATCTTAATTCCTAAACTCCCTAATCTAAATACTCATTTTCTACTTTTCAACTTATGTCACTGTCATTCTGAGCAGCTCATACCTTAAAATTTTATATGCGGCCCGCGGGAGTATTGTGGTTTTCCAAAAGTGGCCCTCAAGATCATTTGGGTTAGCCATCCCTGGACTAGAGGGTTTTCAAAGCGCCTTATACCCAGAAGGACAAAACTGATTGTTTTGAGCTATGTTTATCTTAATTCCGACTATGTTTATCTTAATTCCTAAACTCCCTAATCTAAATACTCATTTTCTACTTTTCAACTTATGTCACTGTCATTCTGAGCAGCTCATACCTTAAAATTTTATATGCGGCCCGCGGGAGTATTGTGGTTTTCCAAAAGTGGCCCTCAAGATCATTTGGGTTAGCCATCCCTGGACTAGAGGGTTTTCAAAGCGCCTTATACCCAGAAGGACAAAACTGATTGTTTTGAGCTATGTTTATCTTAATTCCGACTTTAGACAAAGTGGTAAATTTTTATTGGAAATGTTATAACGTATTAACACAAAAGGCAAGTGTCACAGAAAATTACATTAAATTCGCATAACAGCATGTTCGTACGATGTGCCTTTGGATTTTGAAAAGGTTCATTGTGTCCTCTTTGTGATTTGGCTTATTTGTAACTGTGATGGTGATAACGGTTTGCGTTGCGACGTGTTTCAGACGGACTTGAAGGAAGTTTTGTCCGTCAACCTGGCCAGCTCCCACCCCCACAAGTGCTCGGACGGTACCGTGTACAACCTTGGAGCCAGTTTCATGAGGGGATTGCGGTACCACATTTTCAAGATACCCCCTCCCACACCTTATGCCAAAGGAGGTGAGTATACATGGGGAATTTGAAGCTGGAGTAATTTAAATTAAGGAATTAAATTTTTCTGGCGTTATTCGGTTTTAGATAGCTATTTATAGCAATAGTTTGAGATTCCCATCGTCATTATTATTTAGTGCTTTTGCTATGGATAGATTTCAGTTAAAAGTCATGTACTAATAACCTCTTTTAGAGTTTAAGCCTTACAATTTTAAAAAGTTTAAATAAATAATTCTCTTTTTAATGAGTGATATTTAATTCAATATTCTAATTCAACTATATATGATCAGTTATTATTCACTTTAAAAAATGTAATCTTATGATCTTCTGTAAAGTAGTTGCTGTGTTTCAATAGATTATTTAATGTAGCATAATTCGTGCTTGAGTTTGAACTTAATATTTTGAATGCATGATGGTTTTTTGAACATTGGATATAGTTTTAGTTTTACTTAACTGGTTATTTATGTAAGATAATATTTTTTTACAAATGGTTTAAGAAGAGCAGGTTTGATCGCGAGAGAATCCAATAGGATCAGGATGTCAATTAGAACGGTATGAGGATTCTAACCTTGTAAATCTTTTACACAAATTCTTTGTTATGTCAAAATAGTGAATTGGTGAAACATATTTTTGGCTAATGTATGCTTCTGTTATCTGTCCAGTCAAACGCTCATAATTTCATTAACACACAAGATATTACAAGTTCGATACTTCGATACTAATTTTTTTTTCTGGAGGAAGAAACGCAAAAGATTGCATTGAATAGTCTCATCTCTAATGGCGAATTACATTGTTCTTTAAACACGACGTGATCGTTAGTAACGAGAGCGACAACTTTCCATTATGATAACGTATCTACTACGTTGTTGTGCTATGAACCAATAGAGAGAAGGGCCTTGATTCGCTCATATCGTTGAGGAGAACGATAGAAATAGATACGATCACGTCGCGTTAATGGAGCCTTGTAAATTCGCCCTAATGCTTTGTTGTAGAACCCAAAGGCATCGAGCGTGCCTCCATGCTCACTTCTATCAGCTCTAACCTGAAAACGAGCTTCAGTTACTACCACAGCTTCGGTCTGAGCGAGAACTACGTCCTGTTCTTGGAACAACCCCTTCTGGTCAACACTGTCCGGATGGCCACGTCCGGCATCAACGGATACTGTCTCAGCGACTGCTTTGACTGGACGCCTAACCAAAAAGTAAACCCACGGAGCTACTTTTGTTTTTCTTAGTTTTAGCACTAATTTGTCTGTACACGATAGCAACGTTTCTTGAACCCATCAGTACGTCACTACGCGGAAGGAGAAAATGAGTAAACACAAAGCCTGTTGGGTTGCTACGAGGAGTTTCGGAACGCAAATCGTGACAAAAAGACTATATACACATGGGTTTAACAAAATAATCACATTTTTAAATTGACGTTCTTCATGTCACTCAAAATTCAGACACCGCGCTGGAAACTACTTTGTTTGTTAGTGACGTCATAGGGTCAACTAACGTTGCTGTCGAGTATAGTCCCTTTTATTGTAAATTATTGCAAGTTAATTCAGTTTAAAAAGCAGTGACTAGTGAATTTGCTGGATTTTTTTGGACTAAATAATTTTTTCGGCTGGAAATATCCAAACTGATCAGTGTTTATAAAATATTATACCTAAAAACTTAAAATTTTTCAGTTTAAAAATATTGTAAATAACGTATTTAAAAAAAATAAACTTCATAGTATATATTTCATGACACTAAAATCAGATAAATATAAAACTATCATCACGCTTGTTATTAGTTTAAAGAATTTCATATCCCTTGTAGCAAAGAATACCTCTAACAACAAAAAGCATGTTTGCTTCTCTTCCAGACTCGCTTTCATCTGATCGACCGCAAGACGGGCGTAGAGCTGAAGATGAAATTCCAGGCCGACGCTTTCTTCTTTTTCCACCACATCAACACGTACGAAGAGAACGGGCATGTCGTGGCCGACATCATGGCCTTCCCTGGACCCGAAATCATGGACAAATTCTACCTGAAAACGCTCAGGCTGGGACAGTTTGACTCCTCGTGCCAAGCCACCTTCACGAGATTTGTTCTGCCACTAAAGGCAACACTAATACATTTATTACTTTTAGTGCTGACCTTAGGGCTTTTATAACTTAAAAATTTAAGTTAAAAATATCTTGTCGTATTTAATCTTATTAAACTTCTAATTAGGGATGTATATGTTACGTTACGGGTAATGTGATGAATCCGGGCATTATTAATAATGCTCGCGTATTTCGTGCAAAGTGATAAGTACTCATTGATAAATGCCATTGAATTTATCACATTGCCATTGCCCGCCTCAACTTCGGGCATTATTAATAATGCCCGGTTCATCACTTTGCCCACAAAAAAAAGTCGGTCAAAAAAGAAAAAATTAATTCGTTTGTTAGAAAACTCTTGTACTCTAAAATTCTTCTAAATTTTTAAAGAAGTTTGTAGACCTTACGCATTCTTTTTCTTTCAAAACTAAGGGTAGTATGGTTAAAATCTTCCACTTAAATTTTACATAGAGAATTAGACTTGGATTATAATTCCTATAAAAATGATTATTAAAATTTTTAAAGTGGCAGATACACTAAAGAAAAGGTGCTTCAGTTGTTTGCTTCATGTGGGTTTAATTTAGCGTTTACTTTATTTGCTTTGTAATGGATAGCAAATCTATTGGTGAAATAATTTGATCAGAGGTAGAATCGGTTATAAATGATCAATTTATAGATCTTCCAGAGAAGGTAAGTTAAAGCTTTTCAATTGCATGAATGTTTCTAACTATTTCTCTTTTAGGATGGCAAAAAAGGCGACAACCTGGTAACTCTTCCCTACACACAAGCTACGGCAATAAAGCAAGATAATGGTGTTGTATACTTGTATCCTGAGAAGAAGGGAGATGCTGGTTTGTACTCACATGAATAATGTTGGTTTTACGAGCTTTAGTTTAGGGTCAACGTTTAGTTTACAGACAAATCGGTAGATGGCAGTGTGTAGGGAAATTAAAACCTTTGGGTCGGTAGTACAGCTTTTTTCTGCTAGATGGCAGCACCACAAATTTGAAGAGAGCAGGCCGATTTACTAACTAAGTACAGACGGATTTTCAGAGATTCATACATCCTGCGTTTATTACTTGTATTTAATTTAAGAATGAGTATTTTTTTTAAACATGGAATATTACTGAAACTATGCATGGCCTAATTACCTGTATTCAACAGAAAAATGTTTTATTGTATTTATAGAAAAACAGGAATTAAACATGAAACACTACAATTTTTAATGTTCTGACTGCTCAGCTTAAACTCAAAACAAGTTGTTACTTTTTGTAAAATTTAGAGAAACATTAAAAATGATATTATTTATGTTTAATAGAATAGTAAAACAGTAGTATAGTAAAACCTTTTTATTTCATTATTAATTCTCTATTTTCCAACTTGTATGCCGTTTATGCTTAAATTTGCAAGTAAAAGTCATTATCGAAGAGAAATGCCAAGGGAAGTTATTTACGAAGTTATCCAACAGTTTGTGTGGATGATGACGTGCACCAGAACCGTTCAAGAACTTACATCTAGAAACTAATAAAAATTTATTTCCAATTTTATGTAATTGGATTATTTTTATATTGTTTCAGTCATATTCCATGTTAATTGGATTATTATAGCTTTCTCAGAAGCTTTAAAATTTGAAGAGCCAATTTATGTAATTGGAATTATTTCCAATTTTATGTAATTGGATTATTTTTATATTGTTTCAGTCATATTCCATGTTAATTGGATTATTATAGCTTTCTCAGAAGCTTTAAAAATTGAAAGCTTTGAAATTTAAAATTTACATGATATGGAATTGATTTTTGAAACGTTAATAGAATTCAGAGTTTAAAACATTTATTTTAGAAGATAAAACTAAGCTGTTTTTTTCCCATCGGTAAACTTAGTGACAATATTCTCTTGAATTATCTATATTCATTTTAAAACTATCAACAATTTTAGGTTTTGAAATGCCAACCATAAACTATTCAATGTTTAACTCTAAGAAGTACAGATATGTCTACGGAAGTGGTGTCTTTGATACTGGGAAGTACAGCAATTCGGTAAATAAATCTGTTTTACTCTATTCTTTACTTAATTCATAAGTCTTGCATTCGACTAACTCAAATCCTTGATAAAGAAAATTTGATTACTTCAGAAATTTTGTAAGGTAATATTAGTACTATTTACTCCTAAATATTAATATTTTTTAAACTGTACGTTTAGTGCATTCAAATTAAATTTATCTTTACAACATGTAAAAGTTAAATATTTATATTTAAGCGTTCACACTTGGGTTAGTGTAAAATTTAAAAACATGGGTATCTGTAATTAATTTATCTTTACTTTTAAATATTTCACAACTGTCTTGAGAATGAAGATTTATTGTAATGTGCTACTTTAAAAGTTTAAAATGTTATAATGCTTTGATTTAAAATTAATATTTTTGCATTTAATATCTACGTAGCTAGTGAAACTGGATAACGTGACTGGGGAAATTAAAGTTTGGAGAGAAGCTCTTACCATGTACCCCGGAGAGCTTGTATACGTACCAAGACCTGGGTCTACAGAAGAGGATGACGGTAAAATTATCAAACCTTTTTTTTTTAAATTGATAATAATAAATTTGTAGTTCTTGCACTTGGGGGAAAAAAATTAGAAATGGCTATGTTATAAATGCTTAAGGTGCCTGCCTACCTATAAAAGCCGTTTTGGACCAAAAATTCCAATTATTTTTTATTACCTAATTTCAAAAAGCACATCGTTAGCTTTCCAAATCAGTTTAAATTTTGTGTTTATCTTTCCTAGAACCAAAGTTACACAAATACCAAATAGGGTTGTAAAGGGTATGTTTATATGTTTCAATACTTCATTCGCGTTTTTCTCAGAATCACTTTTTTGCTATTTTCCTTCTCCGCAAAACAACGTAACTCAAAATATTATGAGTGAATTTCTATAAAACTTGGGCACAATACTTGACATAATATGATTTAGGAGTTCTACTATTTTTTTGGTTATAGGTGTAATATTTTTTATTTTATGAATAGTTAAATTAAAAACTTTACTGAATTTTGTTTTTTTTTTAATAATTTTTCAAGTTAAGTTCTATAACTTTTGATATTAAATAAATTTAGACATAAAAATAGTAGGCCTCCTAAAACATGTATTTATGAGGATAATAAAGTTTACAAAACAAACATATCTTCATATAAATTTGAGTTATGACGTTTTGCGGAAAGGCTGTTTTTTGGTGATTTTTATGCATAAATTCATCAATAATATGAAAATTAAAATTAATATTTAATTATTTTTTATATTATTCATAGTTTTTAGATGCATTTCTTTGTATAAACCACAAATTAGGTCAAAATATTAATTATTTAAAAAAAAAGCCTCCATAGGTAGGCAGGCACCTTAAAGCTCATTAAAATGCGAAACTTGAAATGATTAGGTATAAATCAAAGGGGTTTACGTAAGTGATAATGATGCATTTAACTATGCATGGCGGGGATAAAAAAAATTGAGGCCTGGCTGTAAAGAGCTAAAATTAAATCAATGTAAAGCTGTTGGAGTAAGTTATATATTGCCGAAAGCGCCTCCTTTGTAAATATTTAAAATTTAATTTAACCGGCTTCTGAGAGGTTTGACATACTGTACTTAAATATCCCTGCTAATAATTAACCTTGGAAATCCAACGGAAAGGGGAGCTTTATAAAAACAAGCATGGTAAAAAATATCAAAATAACGGAAAGTTCGTCTATCTACAATCTACATTGACTCAACGTTAATATTCTAAGGTGCCTATGAACGTGTACAAATTTACAAGAGTAAAATTTATACGTTTAGTAGTATTTGAATTATGTTACCCATAATGTCAAAATTTCACAATATTCGATCCACAAGTAAAAATGGGGGTATGGGATGGGGGTCACCTCCGACAAATTTTGAAAATTTGGTTTCAAAAGTAGTCAGCTAAGTTTTGTTTTTTTATTTTTTTGCATCAAAAGTTTCAGCTCCATTTTGAGACCCTTTGGTTTACACTTGAAGAGGATTGATCCTTGTAAGTGTCAGAATTTTCAAGGAAGAAAACTTATAAAATTCAGGATTTTCCTGGGGGGGGGGTTGAATTCTTGGATAAGGCCCTGTTAAAACTGTTTTCATTTGTTTAAAAAGTGACTCCTGGGGGAATCATTTAAGCTAAAGTTGACCTATCAAACTTTTCTGTATGGACACAGAATACTAATATGAGTTATTATTCTGAAGAATTGTCATGCTCGATTACTTTGTGAAATACATGCTGTCAAATACATCCTTAGTTAAAAACAGCCCGCTTTTGACTGAGTATAACAGGAGATTAAATCTTTTGGTTAAGGTTAACCATGGGAACGAGACGTCTGCCTTATTTTAAGCGGAGTTGACCAGAATATTTAAGAACCTAATTGTAATCTAAACAAAGTGTGGGAATTTTTGTCTTACCTCAAATTTAATACCTAAATATTATAGAGAAAAAGCAGTCAAACCGCATTTAAGAGAACTGTATGAAAATAAACGTTTTGCGTTTGAGTGGATTAATTATGATAGAATGGTTTATCTGTTAGATCAGTTTTTCTTGGATACAGAACCAAAACTTACGTAAACCACTTTCTTCTACACCATAAGGTCGGCATGTTATTTTACGGGGGGTTCAAACAACTTTGAAAATGTTCTCTTCAAATCCTTAGTAATCAACATAACCTTTTTCAGGCATAGTCGTATCAGTGGTGCTGGACGTAAACTGTGATTCACGCGATTTCCTGTTGGTGCTGGATGCCAAATCGCTCACAGAGCTCGGGAGGGCCTACGTCCCCCGGACGATACAACTGCCTCCGACTGTGCATGGAATTTTCCTCAAAGATAAATGAACTGTTGTATTTAAAAAATACCAGCAGCCCTGTTTGTAGATTAATGAGCTTTGTGTAAATACGTTTATTGCTTTTTATGATTGAAGTATATACAGTGGATTTTCTAGTGTTTTATAGTATAATAAAGATACTTTAGTTTATAATTAGTGTAATTTTATTGAGTTATGTACTATAAGGAGCTTCTTTACCGGTGTATTTTTGAGATGGGGGAAAAGTTAATAACGTTTTACCAACAGTTAAAAGCAATTTGATGCCGGAATGTCACAAAAATCCCACGTTATTATTACTTTTTGAATTGTGCATTTTTATAAGTATTTTTGGAAAAATATTTAAAAGAAAGATTCATTGAAGCATCAAAAATACATTTCAAATATAAATTTAAAAATGAGGGAAATTGTTGATAATAAAGCCTATATTAACTGTGTTAAAGGGTTTTAGATTTATTGATATCTCTTAAAACTGCACTTTTCTCTAATCCTTGGAAGACAGGCACAACTAAAACTCTAATTTAGAATACATGTTAGTTAGGATTTCGTTAAATAGACGACATTAGTCATAACGTCATAGCGTCACTTGCTTGTTTGGAAACGTAGATTCCATCCGTGATTGGTTCCGTACGGATTTACCTCCAATCACGGATAGAATCAACGTTTCCAAACAAGCAAGTGACGTCACACTAATGTCGTCTATTTGCATAAAAATTACCATCCTACCATTGCGAAAAATGTTTTTAGTCATCCCGGGTTGGTTAGTTACCTCACAAGATGCTGATTTGTGATTTCCATAAATCAGTTTCATTGAGAATAATGATTTTAATGAAAAATTTACGATGTACCTAATATGGTTCCCAGATAAGTTCCTATAGCGAAAAAATCAGATTCAAATTAGTATCTTAACTAAATTTGCGCTCAGAAAATTTATTACTCATTTGCTAAACTTATCTGTATTTAATAAACTCGACAGAAATAACCCTAATACAGATCATACCAAACATGTCAGGTTTACGTAAATACTACTATATAGGTAAACAAAAGTTGGCCATACATAACAAAAATTGGACGAATCCTGAACGTTCGTGCTGTGCTTTGGCAAACTTTAAAATTTTTAACTTTTGCAAAAAATTATTTGAATTAACTATGTTTTTTCAAACTTTGTATTTGTAATTATCCTCCGATAGAGGGCTAAACTAATAGACTAGCTTGTGCCAGGCGCAATTTAAATAAGTGCTCAAACACTTGTGAAACATTTTGGGAAAGTCAAGATGAAACAGTATTTCAAAGAATCCTAGGAGTGGCTGTCATTGGGGTACAACATTTCAAAATTGTTCTCTCAATTATGTATTTTTGGTATCCTCAACAAACATCAATCAAGTTTCATCAGTTGGCAAAATATTGGTAAGGGTTATTTTTATTCATAGTAAAACACATCGATTGCTTGCAAAACGTGATTTTGTTGATAATTTTCTGATTATGTCGTATCAAGTATAACCTTTTGACAAAGGTTTGGTTCCTATGTGTAGTTTAACCGAAAAGTCTAAACATCAAACTTTTTGTGAGTATTAAAATAATTTGGTGAAAAGACAAAAATATATGATTTGCACAGCAAAGCAACAAGGAAAAGAAAAACAATACCAATTGATGAATGACATCAATTCAAATATAAATTATTATAAAAACATTTATTTCTTGTATAAAACTACTTTTTAAAATAAATCTAAAATCTATCAATGTCCTTACACAAAAAATATACATGGGAAAATTTTCTTTCATCCAAACATTGGATTTGATAAACGAAATGACCTTGAAGTTTTCACTTAAACAGTTTAATACCTTCATTAAACATTCGATAAAAATGCATTCCCTTCATTATAAAATTAAATAACTTTAGTTATCTCAGGAGTACCCTTTCCATCCGATCTGCTCGATCTAAGTTTTTCCGAATCCAACGAATCGATCAATTCACTTGTCGAATCCATAGAACCATGTCCTGAACTCTTCGATTCTTTGGCACTCTTGGCGTGCTTATTGAAATTAGCCCACAACGCGCCGTGCTCACACCCAGCCAACTTCAACAAATCACCCCCGCTCGTCACCAAAGGCTTAGTATGTCCGGAAGACTCCTTGGACCTATACTTCACCGATATCCCCTTCTTGTGGTTCTTCCCCTGACTATCTTTCACCAGCCACGACTTGAGGTGCTCCTTCAGAACGTCCTGCTTCAGAGACTGGAAGTAACCAGCGACGTCCCTACCCGCCATGGTCTTTGAGCTGTAATGGGCGAGTTTGTCTATCAGGTTCGGCTCGGTGTCTTTGAGGTCGTGCATTGGACAGGACGAGTCCTGGGATGGTGGATGTTGCTGTTGTTGTTTCTGACACACGTGCTCCCATGCTCCTTCCTCGGCGTCCGGCAGTACCAGTTTCTTCTTGGACTTTCTTCTGGACCTTGAGCTCTGGACCATGGAGTTCTGGATCAGCTTGGACAGCCAAAGGTCCACGAGGCTGGGGGTGGGACTGAGTGACGAGCGACTGGGGGAGGAGGACCTGGAGTCCAGAGAGTCTGACGTCATGTCCGTCGAGATGGTGGTCATGCTTTCCGAGGACGAAGACTTCTTGAGGAGTCGTCGCTTGTCCGTCGTCGGAGAGTTGTCGTCATGGCACGGTTTTGGCGATGGGGACGACTCTGATGATGATTCAGAGTCTCCTTTAGATGTGGAAGCTTTGGGCGTGGTTCCGTTCGAAATTTTGGATTCGGTCAACTTTTTGCGAGGTTTTCTGGATACGGAGCTTTCTCTACTGCTACTAGATTCGCTGGGTTTATTAATTTGTGCATGGCTGCAATTACCCACTGAATTATCCGCTTTGTTTACACTACATTCAGGTTTGGTTGTTGTTGATGAATTTTTATTGTTATAGGTCTTATCTGCACGATTATTACCATTGACGGATTTATCAGTCTGTTGGCTATTAGTCACTATCTCGTTAGACGCTTGATTGGTAGTAGATTCATTTGATTCTTGGATGCTTTTACTATCGGAATCAGTAATACTGGTAGGTTTGGGAGGGCTATTTTTCTCCCTGCCACTATAAATAGAGTTTCTGAACGTGCTGAACTCCTCTGAGAGATTCCTCTCCATCGTCCTACTCCCCGTGGACCCGTTTTTCTTGATCAGATCCCTTCCCAGCACTGTCACAGCAGATAGGGAGCTACAGGACGAAGTGTCGAACTCGTCCAACTCTCCTTCTGTGGAGTTGGGACAGCTCACCCCTGTGTCCCCCTTGTGCATCAGGTCGTGCTTGTATATGTCGTACTCCAAAGCCTCCAGAGTCTCGTTCAAGGTGTTCATCGCCTGCTGGATTTCCTGCTCCTGGTCAGAGCTTTGTACGATGTCGGAGAAACTGTCTTTCGCCTTCAACTTGGACTTGCGTTTAGGTTTCTTTGGAGGGATCTTCTGGTGGCTCTTTCTTTTTGTACCGTCGGTGTCTTGATCCTCGGACTCCAGAAGCGATGTCACTGAAGACGCGGACCCACCGTCTGGAGTTGTCCTCATCTCATTTATTGCTGATCCTTTTCGCTCAAGTTCCTATAAATAAAAATGTCAATCATGAACTTATTTTTAAAGATCCTACTCGTTAAGATATTGCCGAGAACTGATTGGTTTGCCGAAAAGATATCATTCCCAATATGGGATTCTCAGTCGCTCTGGGAAATCTCTGATTGGTCGTTAGGAATCCTGCCAAGTTATTTTCCTCATGCAGCACGAGAGATTTTTTAAATTTTAATAAAATATTAATGACTTGTTATTAAAGTATTACATCACAAATAAAAATAACTAAAATAGCATTTAAAATAACTTATTGAATCTATTTATTCTTTTGGTTGTTAATAATTTTAAAGTAGTTTCTTTTGTTACGAGATCCCTATTTACTGACTTTTTGAAAGTATAAGCATCAGCTTTTTTGAGTTTACCTTACTTAAATCTTTACCTTTTTTTATTATGCATTACTTTTTGTATTATTAGAATGGGAGTTTGTTAAAGTAAACAATGTTTGTGGAAATTGGCGTGTTTTGTCGAACGCAAACAATGAATTGGAAACCCTTTTCTGAGACAGTGTTTACACTTATCTGAGGTTACTGAGTTGAGGTAAGGGGTTAGGTGATAGACCAATGGACGAGTCACAGTGAAATTCAAGGTGACATTTTGGGATACCTCACTGTGATTTATCCAATTGGTCTAGCCAGATGCAGCACTGCAACAAATCGGATAAGTATAGGAACCATAGAGGAGAAATAGAAGTGCAATGAGCATTCCCATTGAAAAGACTCCGAAAAAGAGTATCCTACATTGGCTTCTGCAATGAGTTGGCGCGTTATCGCTTGCTTAGTAATTTCAAAACTATTACAGTCATCTAAAGCTTTGTCACAAAACGCGGCACCAAGAATGCACGCATTATTGCACGTCATAAAAGTTCGGGAGTGAAAATAATTTCCAGTAAAACCGCCATCACGTGACTGCGGTCTTTGGTAGTCTTTCTGGAAATTATCTTACTTAGCCACTCTTAAGGGTTGCCATTGCTCACTTCACAACTATCTCTTCTCTATGTTAGGAACGCTCATTTAAATCCGTCTATGAATTCAACAAGGCTAACTCGCACAAAAGCTTCTGAATGTCACCTTAAAATCCCCCACCTGATAGAAATAATCGTCCTCCGGAATCCCGTTCAGCGTGGGCTGGTATCTGTAGCAGCTCCTCAACCGGTGCCTAGCAAACGTCACAGAGCTCTGCAGCCGCTGAAGGTACTCCAGCACGTGCTGGGGAGGGGATGCCATGTACTCTGGTTCGAAGAACTCTGGCTGCAACTGCAGGTCTTGGGCCTTGAACTCGCACCCTTGCTGCCCCATGCGGTCGGTCCAGGTGCGGTTGTAGGTCTCGACCACGGAGGGGGACCAGGGCGCCTTGCCACGGAGGGAGTTGGTGTGGTAGAGTTCTAGGCGCTTCGACGTTTCCAGCCGCTTGTTGATGGGCTGGGGAGGTAAATTGTTGTTTTTTTATTAAACTTGAAGAGTTTCACGGTCGGTGTCACTAATATCACAATGAATTTCCGCGTAGGTGGGCCGTATCCCAGAGGAGAAAGTTTTCACAAACGTTAGATAGCACGTCTAGTAGGTTTGATGTAGGAGATTTCCTTTAGAACTGTTTTGGAAAATTTGACCAATATACTAGCAAAAGTTGGGTCAACAATTGGGTGTCACTCAAGACAGATCTTTGCTAGAAAAACAAAATTTGCTACTGCTCCCTGAAAAACCCATTGGTTTAACAAAGAAATCCTGTCAGCTATATACTACCAAAAAAAGAAAAAAAAACGCTGTAATTTAGTGCTGTGTAATCACGTTATATTTATGCACAATCAGTAGGCCGAGACTACAGAGAAATTATAACCAATAGGTCGTCTCTGACATAATACCATTTTTCTGTAGTCTGAGTACTAATTCTGTATAAACAGCGTGATTTCATGACCCTAATTACAGGAGTTTTCTTGTAACATATAGCTGACTGGATTTCTCTGTTTAATCTACAGTTTTTTTTTTAGAGTGTATACAGTTTTTATAAGTATAATATTTAAGTAAATAATAATTGTATCAGCCAAATTTCACTATACTCAATTAATAGTAATAAAAGTTTTAAAAGTATTGAAGAGATGATTAGTTTTTAGCTATTTAGTTTTGAGAATGTTCTACTTAATTAAGGAATTTTCTATTTAAACTCTTTTGGGGAAAAAATTATATCTACTTTATCTGGATCGTCTTCTCTGGGCGGGATGCAAGCCTCTTGGTCTCCATTGGTCTTCCTCTTGGCGATTTGTTGGCGACGAATTTTCAAGTAGATGAGGACGGCTAGAACGTAAACCAAGCCCAAAATGCCAATGGACAATCCAATCACCATCATGTTAGTCCGGGTAGATGGAAGATCTTCATCTTCCAATGCCTCAATACCTTGGAAAGAATTTTAAGATGCCAGAAGAATTATTTTTAACCATATTTGATTTAAATGAAATTAAAAATCGGTGGAAAGGTGAAAGTTAAATCTGTAGTATTTGTAAGATGAACTACAGTTTTTACGTCATACAATTAAATCGTCAATTTGAAAAAGGGAACAAGTCCAAAAACCAAGTTTTTAGAAAATAAAAAGAAACTGTGTTAGTAATGGAATTTTCATTGTACAATCACCAAATTTTTACTGGAAATTTAGGATCCTCTATTTAGAATACAGAACAATCATCTAAAAATAGTATAAGTATGTTCAAAAACATTTTACAGTTGAAAAAAGTAGATGGACTTATTTCTTTTTTCAAACTTATGAAATTTCATATGAAAACATCTTAAAAACCACTTTAATTGACAGTTAAATTATATTTCTGCTTAGTTCACAGCACAAAAGTGAAAAATATAAAGACTAAGTATACTAAGGCAAATAAAATTAAAAATTATTTAGAAACTGCTTGCAAATAAGGCAGTATCAATGGAGTAAATGAATATCAATGTAGGGAGATATTCACTGGATAAAAAAAAAAGAAAAAACACTTAAATTAAAAACTAATTTTAATTTGGCTTAGTTTATATAGAATGTAGAATAATAAAAGAAATACTATTTAACTTAATTTTCAAATTTCATAAAAAAAATACAAAGAATGGGGCAATTGAACATCTATTTCGCCAACTTCAAGGAGCTATACAGGGTGTCTCAAAAGGTCGAGTACAAACTTGGAGGGATGATAGTACTCATCAAGACGAACAAGAATTGGTATAGAAAGGGGGGTCGCAAATGAGTTTTAAGGGGTGAAACCCCGGGGTGAAAATCAGCAATAAAACTTGCATATTTGTGCAGGAAGAGACACAATAGTTCGATTCCGTAATTTTTTACATCAAAATAATAAAACTCGTATTGCAAAAAGTAAATTTAACTGTAACTTTTTCAAGAAGTTTTCTTTTCAAAGCGAAAGATTTATTTCGATCAGTCTTCTTTTTTAATGCATGTTCAACCAAAATTGGCTACTTATTAGCCATTTGGCGCAATTTTTTTCCCATTCTTATTTTGTCGTTAAAATAGTGGTAATGAAACTCTAAGATTTTCCAGTTTTATTTTTACAGCAGTTTTAAGCTACGTTGTAATATTTAATTGTGAGTTTTTATTTTTAAATTTTTAAATATTTTTAAGCTAAAAATCTCAGCAAAGTTGAAATTCTAATGTGAAATTGATATTTTAGTTTATCGAATTGAATAGAACATACCCTTCATAATAATCCACAGACCCTTTCATAAATACATGAGTACTCATTTTATTAGGTTTACCCGAAAAAATAATACTAATCTCGAAAACTTTTTCAATGCTTAAAAGCAATTATTAATTATTTAATATTATTAAAAGGATAATTAAAATAATAAATTTAATCCTTCTTCCTTCCTCCTCGGCTCTACAGTCCATGTAGGACCTTGGCCTTCCTAATAAATTTAATCAAGAAATATAATTATTTGTAAATTTTGGATGAATACCTATAAGCAAAGCCTACAAACATGTATTACAAGTGATTCTAGAAAATATTTTAATTTTGTAAGCAGTTTCTAAAATAATTAAAATAATAATGATAGTATTTAAAATGTGCAAACATCGGAATTATTTTTATTCACGGTAAAATGTAGAAACTAAGGGTCTTTTCCACACTTGAATCATGAAGAATTCGAAAGGTGATTTTTACCATTAGACGATATTTAGCAAACTTAATGAATCCAAACTAATTTAAATTATTAAATGAAGTCAAATTGCGTGGTCAATAAAAACCGAAAACCTTATCTTTTGTAGTATTCAATGTCTTGCTTTGATTCAAGAAGGGAAATTTTTGAACCAGATGAATTTAACTAAAAAAAATAATGTAATTTACAATAGAAAAATAGAATTTTTTATGGATGCTTTTCTTTTAACGTTTTCAGTTTTTTTAAAGAAATGTCACAGACTCAACTACAGGGTGTTTCACAAAGAACTTCCCCGGTTTTAAAAATTAATAACAAATAGACAAAACATGATAAAAATACAAAATACAATGTACTTTTTAGACCTTTCGATTCAGAAATCGTTTCTTCCGTAAATTTTATTTCCCTATACTGTATGACAAGGATTTCAAGGACCCCTTTTCCTTCGTTTCACAAAATCTTGGGCTGCCATTTATTAATTTTTTTTTATCTACCGATTTTAAAGAAATTGTGTTAAGAAATTCTTTGGTCTAAGAAGTAGTTTATTGCAGCAGACGGCGTGGCGTATTTTTGTCTATTCTATTCGTTAGTGTTTAAAACCAGGGAGCTCTTTGTGAAACACCCTGTACGAAAATGTAATGAAGACTTAAATTTTGTATGAAACATTTTTTAATAAAAAAAAAGAGTTCAAAAATATAAGCATTTTAAACAGCTTTATTCTTTAATGTTCTTTAGATTCGACAACATAACCGTTATTCTCATGACTAAATTATTAAAAATTCAAGATCGACAAATACACGGTCAAAATTGGGTTCGAGCTCGGCCAATTTTGAATCCCTGTGTTGTGGAGGGTAGAATATGGAGAGATGGGGCTATAATTGGTCATCTCTCCTGGGAAAGAATGGCATAGCGCCTTCGAGGACACACCAACTGTTTTACCGTTTCGTTATGCCTTAAGACCCGAGGAGGGGATAGTAAAGCCTATCGTCAGTACACAGACAAAGTAATTTTAAAATTAATTAACAGAGTGGTGACTTAAATAACACTAGTTTCTTGTAAAATTAATTCTTTTTCAGTGATGTTTCACCTCCCTCCCCAAGCGGCAATTTACCACTTTTAAAATAATTTTCTCTTGTTTATTATCGCTATGAAACCTTTCCGTACCACGACAGCTAGCCCGATAGCAGTATTCACACGTTGGTTATTAGAGCTAGTTACGATTGCTCCATCCAGGGCATTAATTAACCTTTGGGTGTGACGCTGCCGGCAATTTCTTAGCCAAGAAGGGATAGCTTTTCACACCAGCTAAGGCTGTACGGACGTTCTTAACTATCAAAGTTGTGTATTAATGGCCACAAGCATGGAAAGCTTATGGCCATTTGTTACTTGTGACCATGATCCACATGTGATTGATATTTTGGATCCATGAATCACTTTATTAAAAGTGGTCATCAAATCTATACCCTAGATTAGATCATAATATTGAACTAATTAACTAATTTTGTAGGCTTTAAAGCAAAATCATTTTACTGTCCACAAAGTTACTTTTAATCAACTATCTAATTGATTTCGAAGATGTTCATTTGAATTGGCTGACCAATATTTTTGAGTCTAGAGTTGAAATCATTTATAAAAATAACTAAATTAGTTTAAATTTGAAGTATCTTAAATTTTTGAATCACAAAAATGTTAAAAGCTATTCATCTAGATTGCATAGCTGCGAATCTGATGGAGAAAAAAATAGGAGTACTTTCACGGACTACATATGACAGCCCACCCATCTATTTTTCGGTCACGATTTAAAACTTAAGCTACTTTTTTAATTAATATTTGAACTACAAAGCACAAATAATTCAGATAAAAAAAAACCTATAAAGAAACAAAAACAACACCCCTCTTAAAATTAAAGCTTTTTCTGGAAAAAATAATTTTAAGAAAGAAAATGTAATACTGAAACCTTATTAAAAAATTAAGAATAAGAAAACGAAAATAAAAGACTGATTTTAAGAAATGATGCATTGAGAGACCTTAAAAAAATTTGGTCTAGTTCTGGTTGGATTTTTGCTATTTGTAATTCTTTGTTTGATATTAAAACTCTTAAATTAGTTTTATTCAAATTATAGATTTCTCTCTTTGTTTTCTATTACTTTCGTAATTTTCCAGCTAGTAGTGAACAATTTCTTCAAAAACAAGCTTTTAAAACTAATGACATCACCGCGACCGTCAAGTTGATTTTTCAGTCCACCATAGCAATGCAAAAAGCCAACTTTACAGGCAAAAGTACGGAAACATAAATGAAAATTCGTTATCTTTCATTGCAATTTCGGACTGTAATACGATTTCAGTACTTTCACATAATCAGTAGACACCTTGGAATTACTTTAAAGAGTTTAGAAATTAAAATAGTTTTTTTACGATTGCAAAAAGAGTATTTTTAAAAAATCGGAAAATCAGAGTTTTTAGGAAAAAATCGGATCATCGAAGAAGAAACTAAAAATAGGAGTAACTCCAATAAAATCGGAGTACTTGGCAGGTATGAGATAGCACGACTTGATCTTATTTCTAAGTTTGCCCTCTACGATTCTCTTTAAAAAACAATAATACCTAATGCATAGAAATAGACGACATTAGTGTGACGTCACTTGGTTGTTTGGAAACGTTGATTCTATCCGTGATTGGTTCCGTGATTGGAAGTAAATCCGTATGGATCCGTACGGAACCAATCACGGATGGAATCAACGTTTCCAAACAAGCAAGTGACGTAATGACTAATGTCGTCTATTTGAGTTACCTACCTTAAGAATCACAAAATAGTATTTGGCGATCACGGATTGGCGAAATTTTTTTTCCTGTCGAATGCAATAGTTTTACTGGTGGGAAAACTCGCTTAGTAGAAGAAGTTATAATATTTGAAGTTGTTTCACAAAATAACTACTGGAATCGAACGATTGTGTCTCTTCCTGCACAAATATGCAAGTTTTTTTGCTGATTTTCACCCCGGGGTTTCACCCCTTAAAACTCATTTGCGACCCCCCTTTCTATACCAATTCTTGTTCGTCTTGATGAGTACTATCATCCCTCCAAGTTTGTACTCGACCTTTTGAGACACCCTGTATATCTCCCTATAGGGGTGGGACCGACCAACACTTTCGTTCCACTAATTCAGGAATTCAACTTATCCATGTTTGATTGTAATTTCAAATCTCGCAGGCGTTAAACTATTTAACTGCGTGGGTTTCTGACCAATTCTTCCGTATGACACTTTAAACAAACTCTATAAATTCAACATTTGTGAATCATCGATTTTGTAATCGATATTTTATCTCTAAAGTGCAGATACATGTGAAATAAGTTGTTGTTTTTTTGTACCGATGTTCTGTTTTTATATAAGATATATTTTCCTGATACTCTTACAGGTCCATTAGTGTAACACTGATACTGTTGACTTAAGGGCACACAGAACATAAAACGGTTCAAATTTTCGATTTTTCAATTTTGTTCGTAAAAAATAAAGCAATTTAAGACGATTTCAAAAATATATAGTTTGTGTAGGTTTCAAAAATTTAATTACCTTAAAATCCGGTTTGAATGTTTGTTAACAAGCATGACACGCCCACCACGCGTTTGCCCAGATGCTTTCTGTTTACAAATAAACCGATCTAAACCTTATTAACTGGACTAAAACTTTAGATTTTCTTACTCTGTGACTAAATATATACTTATTTCACCTATGTGGCAACATTATTTTTTCCCAAGCTGTGTAACTTTAGTTTAAAGAATGTGAATGCATTGTTGACGTCGTGTTATTGTTGTAGAATGAACTTGTGGCCGATATTTTCCCCTCTAAAACAATCCAAAGAATTAAAATTAAGTTATTTGTTAATCATAAATATAATATCCAATGAATATATTTTGCAAATTTTAATTTTGTTTAATATTTTTTGACTTAATGAGAAAAAATGCGAAATTCTGCGAAACGACTCGTAAAGGCTATCTTGGTAAACATTTTTGGATTTAGTTAATTCTAGAATTAAATTACACCTTTTAAGTAATAAAATAATGTTTTCTAAATGTTTTTTTGCGTTTTTAGTAATGTTTGGTTGTTTAAAGTTTCAAAAGAGGGGAAAATAACTGACCGCAGGATGTTACGTCTTCGAAGTGTCACGCAGTATTTTCCATTTTATATAAGAATAATTCATGTTATTTAACTTCAATTCTAACAATCTAAGACAAACATTAAACATTCTAACATTTTATAACATAAATTAGTGTTTATAATAATAACAGGCTATTTTAAGTTGCATTTTGGTACTGTAATGCAACGACTGCCTTCGTCTTCGAAAAGCTGTATTTCTCATTCCAAACCCCCTATATCAACACAAATTAAATAAAAACTTGTTAAATATGTTAAATGTAATGCTGAAATAAGATATAAAGCACACTCTAGTCCTGAGATGTATTATAAAATAACATTTATAGCAGGTTTGTGCCATTTTTCTGTTTTTTCCATTTTTCTCGAAACATGATTTTCATGCCTTTAGGTACACATTTTTAAAAAACTATTTCAGGTACACTCTTCAAACTTTCCACAATTATTGAACTACCTATTTTCTTTAATAATAAGAAGGATATAAGACATGCCTGTTGTAGAATTTATGTTATTAACCAAAATGTGTTGTAAAAGTTACTTGTTTTTTAAACATCTCACAAGTTTTTTTTTTAAATTTTTTTTATTTGATCCATGATTAAACCCCTTCTTATTATTGTTCATTGACATGTTATTTATGATCACACCAAGTTTTGGAAAGATATATTCAATAGTTTTCTTAAAATGTGTACCAAACTGACATATAGTGTCGAGCATTCAAAAATTTTCAATTTTTTTAAAATGGCTATAATTTATTAAATTTTTGACTATTTTGAAAAATTTTGTTATAACTGTATAAAAAAATATGTGTTTTAGCTTGTGTATGAAAACTTTAAAAAAATCTAAATTTGAAAGTGAAACGCACGCACCTAAACTATGCTTTACTTTTGCCATGTTTTGGCCATCGAGGTGTTCCGTGTGCCCTTAAAAATATACTAATCTAAATAAAAACTAATACAAATTTCAATTAAGTTAAATGTTTTAACTTTTTCATATGAACCACTTTTATTAAACCTTTTATGCATTTGTAAGTAAAAAGAAACCTTAACATACCTGGTACCCAGCCAACTCTAATGGCAACGCATGTTTCGAATGGAGAGTATTGTGGAATTTTGCAGAACAATCTAACTAGTGCTAAATGCTGCTGGAGAACACGTCGATCTTGAGAATTTCCTAAAAACTGAAAAGAAACATTCGTGTGAAAATATACTCCTTCAATGTAAGCATGAAATCGAAAGAATAAACAAAATTTCGATCTAAATGATGCGCCAAATCGCAAAACATCGGACTAATGACAAATAAGTAACAAAAAATAGTTAATTGAATCATTGGTCAGGTTTATTACTATAGTGCACCGCTTTCAAGTTCATTCTACCCAAAGTACTTATTCACGAATCTTCACATTGAAGTACAATTATACACTATTTTTTATACTTAAAACAAAATAATTCTTCAAAATAATAAAATCTTGTTTTGTTCTATTAAATACTACTATTTCACTGATTTACTCAAAACGAAGAAAAATTCGTTCAGCTGGTTTTGCAAACAGGCGACTCAACTCTGTTTGGATTACTATTTCCATAAACAACAACTTTTAATTTAAATGCTTATTTTGTGTGAAATTAAATATCTATCGCCATAAATTTTGAGAGAAAAATATAATTCTTTATAATTCTTCGATTTTCATACATAAAAGTCAAAATTCATATTACCTGTAGAAATGTTTTGTTTCCATCCGTAAAAAGACCAAAGACCGGACCTCCTCCGTCCACTCTTGTCAACGTTCTCCACCCATCTTTGGTCAGGTACTGAGAGACTGACGCCTTGCACGTCGGAAACGCACCACCTTCGACGGGTTTTCTGCCTGAGAGTGTATGCAGAAACATATCATTGCACAGAATAAACAACATTATACACATGTATGAAAACAAAATTTGTATGCAAAAAATTACTTGTGTTGGAAGTTACAAGAGATTTTAAGATGTTCCGGTTTGAGGGAAAATAGCGCTGTAATTAATTTGAAATATACTTACAAATACACTGTATTATAACAGCTAATGTTTCCGTTTCCTATAGAACTATTCATCTTCGTTAAATTTAAAGATGTCCTACTGGTGGACATTTGACTTCGAGTTTTTGGTGTTTCTGTCCAATTTCTACATTTCTTTAATCTGTCCCTTTCTTTCTCTTTTAATTTGAAGTCGCACGTACGAACCAAAACAAGTGCTTAGTCTTGTGCGTAGCAATTCAAGAATTTTTGTCTTGGTAAAAATCACTAAAGTAAAGAGTTTTCTTAATCTGATTTCATTAATATTTTTCTATTTATTTTTTTCCATTACAAAATGATGAAAGGTCGTACCTATCGGTGTACAAGAGTTATCAAAATTCTTCACTTGTCGATGTATGTATTTCAAACAGTTTTGATATTTTTAATTAAGAAACTACTGTAATAAACTGGAGGTTGTACCCTACTGTTAATTCTTTTTAATTCATAAATGTCCTTTACAAAGGATTTATGCTAAAAACTGCGAATTTAACATTGTATACTATTAATGAACCCTTCTAGGCAATATGTAGTAGTTATACTAGATTGCAACTTAACTTGACCCTACGACGTCACTAATAAACAAAGTAGTTCCCATCGCGGTGTCTGAATTTTGAGTGAAATAAAGAACGTCAATTTTCAAATATGATTATTTTGTTAAACCCATGTATATATAGTGCTTTTCAATCACGATTTGCGTACCAAAACTCCTCCTATTAACCCAACAGGCTTCGTGTTTACCAATTTCTCCTTCCGCATTTGTGACGTACTGGGTTCAAGAAACGTTGCAACCAAGTATAATAACAAACTCTAAAATAAATCAAAACAAAAGAAAATAACTAACAGATATTTGTAGATACGGAACCAAAACAAAGTAACCTTTCGTGTCTGTCATAAAATAACTAATCATCTGAGTATGAAAAATAGTTCGCATAACCAAAGGTCAATAGTTATTCATAAGACCATAGTGCTTAATGCTTTGCTTATGGTAAGCAGATGCTGCCGTACTAAATTCAGCTATGGGAATGATAAATGTCTTATAATGAACTTGCAGTCAATTGTCACTCTGTCAACCCTCTTGTTCAATCCTTAGAAGATAATTTTGTCACGAAAGGCTGCTCATTAGGGATGAGAAAGAAGACAATTCAATCAAACAAGCGTGTACACGGCCATTGTTCTTTTTAAAGACTGGCTTTTGTGTCCTAAGTAACTGTTAAAACTTGACACAACTCTGAAGAGTGAAAAAATTCGTTCTAATAAAGGGATTACTGAAGTTCAATAACCGGTTGTATTCGTGGTCTGAGGAGATTTTGAGCTATGTTTGCTCCTTTTTTATGAATATGATTTCATAAATGTGTGTTAGGCTATATTATCTGAAAAATTTTGGGTCGCATGCAAAGGGTTTTGGGTCAGTATTCTTAGAATGGATCTTAAGGAAAGTGACGGTACTTTTTTCACCACGATACGTTTAACATTTGCTTTATTGGCAATTAAAGATGAAATTTTTGCGTTGTAACTTTCTAAAAACTCTTTTACTCTGCGATAAAAATGTATCTAAACATGCTATAGAAACTTAAAAATTCATGAACTAGATTGATTCTTGCGCCATAAAACAATAACTAAACCAATCATGAACTAGAAGTTGCATAATAGACCTGAATTTTACTAATTATCATTGAAAATCCTTTACTATTACAAATACTATATATAAAAAAACCTATTTTATATGGAGTCATTTTGTGACGTTTTTCATCACTGTATCCGAATAAGTGTTAAGTATAACTTCACTAAAAATAATTCTTGTAAATGTATTAAAAAAAACTTCAATTTCCACCTTCTTACCTGCTAATGAAAGATGAGCATCTGGATGCACCAATTGACCACTAGTTGGCAAGTACACCAATGGAATGGCTTCAACGGTAAATGGACGGTAGAAGACAGACATATAACATTCTAAGAGAAGTAGAGAAAGCACAAGTTAAGTCAAATGTCTAGTTCCTAAAAATGAATGTTAGGTAGCACTTTTTAGTTTGTAAGTAATACAGAAATACGTCATACCCAAAACCATTGAAAATGAAGTTTTTTTCCAAGTTGGTTGCTTTCAGGATATTTCTCACAAATACATAAATTGGTAAAATTCACATAAACGCTGATAACATAACACAATTTTAATGCTGGAAGAACATTAGTCCTGGTAAAAAAGACTCAAATAGCGTGAAATAAACTTACGTTGTATGAGAACTAGCCAACACTCCTTCCACTCCCACTGATCCAAACCAGCATATAAATGGTCTCATATCTCACTACATGCTCTCACCACATGATATGAAAATGGTCTGCCAACACCAACGACCACCATTAAATGCGTTCCACCTCAACCTTCAAACCAGAAGCCTACTCAACGACATTTCGATTCCTTGAACAATTTAATAACAGATTTTAAGGCAGATTAAATCTGTTTATAGGTATTGATAACTCATCAAGTCATGGTTCAGTTATTGAACACGTAAGTGTGGGAATACCGTTCAGGTTCTCATCAGAAGAACATCCTCCGCTGATAATTGGGACTTTTTTTTCGTTATTTGTCGCATGATCTCGTTAATCTGACACCTGGGTTGCGACGGAAAGAATGTGACATTTTTCGCGCCGTGAGTTCCGGTGGATGTCTCCAAATCAATCATCGGATTTTATGTGACACTTTGTGATACTTTTGGTTTACTAGGCTATGAACTTTTGCGTGAGAGTCGGAAAATGTGATTGGCTGATATAGGGCCATGTCGGAAGTGATGGGTTAGAATATTGTAGTAGCTCATATCGAGAGATGCCTGACCCATCTGAAATGCACTACTACGAAAGAAAATACGAAAAAAAAAGATAGCTTATTGGAAATGTTACAGAATGTATGGAGGCAGAGTGTTCACACAAAAATGACTAAATAATTTCAGTGAGGGAAATAAGTGTGGATATAGGTTTAATTTTTTAGGGGTTGAGCTTTTTTATACAGTTGACTGCGAATTAGTATAAAACTAATTACTTAACTCAATATTAACTTACTAACTTAATTAGGAAATTTTACACTCTAAATTTCTCACTTTCTTCTTTGTGCCTCCCTCAATCTTTTTTTAGTAGGGTCGATTTTTAAGTAGGGTCCCTCTATTTTTTTTACTACCCCGAATCTTCCTTAAGGATAGTAGTAGTATCTTGAGTGATTCGAGCGTTAAATAACACTGCATGCTTCTTTTTTAAAAACAAATCTAGCTATCACAACGCATTTTCTACTCAAAGGGATAATACGATTTTTTAAGTAATGCCAGTCAGCAAATCATTAATTATTTGGTCTTTTTCATGCGGATGAACCATGTGTTTTGTTAATGATAGATACATTTACTGAATAAAAGTTCAAAATTACCTTGTGACTTAAGTTAATGAGGCACTAAGGCTATGAACTTTTTAAAAATGTCATTAGCATTAATAACACG
Organism: Tetragnatha montana; assembly: GCA_963680715.1. Lineage (NCBI taxonomy): Eukaryota > Metazoa > Arthropoda > Arachnida > Araneae > Tetragnathidae > Tetragnatha > Tetragnatha montana. Next base: position 39,587,518 of record OY796686.1, on the reverse strand, counting down.
ACACTTGAACTCTCTTGAAACAATACATAAATGCTATTTTTAGGAAAAGGGCAGAAAGAAGGCGTGTAGACTACAAATTTTGGATACTTACATTCATTTAGTAACTCTTTCCATAAAGAGTTTTTATATTATTTTCACGTGTTACGAATCTTAACATCCCAAACATCCTAACCTGCCTTAAGCAAACGAGTGTCATCACCAGGTTTAACCAGATTCTATCATTTAGCCTGAAAACTTTCTACATTAGGAAGAGAAGCGAATGTCACGTAATCTCTGGGATGTTTAAAGGTATTCTGTTTCATAACTCTTAAAGTCAGTCACGTGTGTTATCATTGGAGAGTGTGAGAAGAATTAATACTAATGAGAATTCAAAGGAGGGTCAGGAGGTTTAAAAGTAGATTGATTGATATTCAATTTGAAAATTATAATTTATTTGACTAGATTTGAACATACAGGAGAATTGCCGTTAACTCTTTATAAATAACCCAAATGCTGAAAAGTAGGAAATAAATAAATATACTTACAAGGAAAAGTTCCCAGGCTAAACTCACAGAAAGGGACGAACATTTTACCGGGGCTAGTATGACTCAAAACATAGTGAAAACTAAGCTGCGGAATAACAGTAGAAAAGCTGTAAAAAATTCTTAAAAATAAACATTTTTAACGCCAAATGCAACTCTACTGGACGAAAAATGCAGAGAAAGCGCCAAACGCTTAAATGAACTGGCTGCGTTCAAAAAATAATCAAAAAATGATTATCAAATTCATACCAAGTCACCAAGTGGTGCGTGTTTTGAGTCATCTTTTTACGCCTGAAAAATTTTCGTCCATTTCTGTTATAGTTTAGCCTGGGCCTGGGAACGTTTCCTTGGTTTTAGTAAATTGTTTTATTTAAGGGGGAAATAAAGTTAGAGATTTGGGCGCATAGGTATTTATCGATGGCTTTGGTATAGTAATGGATTAATACTAAAAATAAAGGAATGAGATGTTTGAATTCTAGAATTCAAACTCCCTATAGGTGAGTTGGACGATTAAAAACTAATGGTAAGAATCTAGTGATGAATGTAAAGAAGGAAAAAGGATTTAGGTAAAGGGAGGTAAAGTTACACTTAAATGAATAAATGAGATTAATGAGTAGTTAGAGTAAATATAAAAACAAATAGATGACATATAACAAAAATACACTGTAATTCATTTACGAATTCATCATCATCATCCATACATCTATGAATTTTATTGTCATTTTTTCTTTATATCCAACTAAACGTCCATTGGTGCCCTATTCATCCCCATTACCTTAATAATAATTGGTATTTTCTATTAGTCGGTGGAAAGGGCCAAGTATTCTTAGTATAGGTACTGATAAATCACCAATAAATCAAATATCAAAATAAAAATCAATCAAAGTGTCTCATCTAACATTATCGCTTTTCAGTTCTTTTTATATTGCCATGCGTAACAAATAAAACTTCACCCATACAGCCTGATTAGCGAGATTTGAGCCTGGCTAATTGAAAAAAAAATGTGTCTGTTGTTGTTACTCATCCCCCTGGTGTAGGAAAGCCTACACCAGGTCCAAAATACCCCGTCGCATTAAAGCGTCAAAAATCTTATACTGCTCAACCTCCAGCTGCCTCCAGAAGGCACCTAAACAATTAAGGAGGTGAGCAGGATTAGCAGAAAAGGAACAGGAACAAGGAGGAAAAATCTTTTTCCCTTTCTGAAATTTCATGCACTTTAAGTGTCTACTTCTAAATCTGGCCAAGGCCGATTGAAGAGTCCTGGGGCCACTGCATGACAGAGACAGGACAATATATAAAGATACATATAGATACACTTTTATCAAAAACTCAAATATTCACTGATATTTCACAATTCAAAAGACCTCACCTTTGATATCCTTCACGCACTGCTGCCTGTCCTCCCTATAAGCCAGATGCGTGGGGGCGCACTGGCAGTAGCAGGGTCTGCTCGGGACGTGCATGGCGGGGCGAGAGCCCCCCGCGTCGCACCGGGACTCGTTGTGGCAGTCGGGCATGCGGAAGATGTCGCCGAAGAAGTCCCGCATCACCGCTTCCTCCCCCGCGGTCATCGTCACCGTCACCATCGCCATCACCAGAAGGGTCCACGGTGACATGGCGGCCCATTCGGTCACCTGGTGGGCATGGAAGGAGGAGATGATTGGAAGTGATAGGGTAGTCTGGTAGAGAGCTGTGGAGATTTGAAAAAAGAAGGGATTAGTTAGATTGTGTTGCAATGAAATAGTGGGATTGTGTTGACATTTTACATTTTTCATTATGGAAACCTGATTCCATGAAATTCCATGAAAGATCCCTTGAGGCTTATTGTGTTTAAGAACTATTAGGAATTTTTAGGAAAGAGACTTAGAGCAGTTTCAATCTCTAAAATGCCGCCTGATTCCCTCTTTTCTTTTGTTTCCTCCTTTATCTCTCCATACTCAGTCTTTTACTTCATTATACATCTTTGTCCACTCTGATCCATTTTCTTTTATTTCTATTTTGCACAAAATTATCTCAGAAACAGTGAAGAAGTAGTAAAAACTGCCATCTGTTCTTATAACACAATTTAGACTTCTCATGAACATTACATTATTTTCTCCCCGTGTCTCTCTTCTCTTTTATTCTCTTGCGTTCACTGGATAGAATTTATTACCTGCCCTAATGAATACAATGGCGATAAATTAATATTAAAGTTTAACAGTCACAGTTTCTAGTTACATTTATTACGTTAGTATAGCCGTCTACTTTAAATTTAAAAGAGATATAAAAGCATGATGTGTTCCCAGACGGGGATCGAAATAACTACCATGTATATAATGCCAATAAAAGCTGAACTACCGACCTTCATTCAAACACACTATGTAAACTTCGCCTTTTACGCCACAAAAAAAAGAAACAATTTACCCACCACGAAAAACCAACACTCCCGTCCAACAACAAACCCACCAATTTCCAGGTCGGTTTTCTAACGGAACAGGGAAACGAAACCCCTTCCTCTGTGACCGTATCCGGCATTCCAATTTATCCGAATCCGACAATAATGGCGAGCGAATCTGGCCACACCACTTTCGAATTTCCCGCCGAACTTCCGATCCCCTGTAACCCGGTAGTTTCGGAAGGTAGCTGACCCGCCAAGCTTTTCGCTACGCCTGGTTGGCCGCAATTATGAAAGTGCGGCCATTAAAATGAAGCATTCCTGAGCGTTTGTTTTCATTTGATCCTCTGCCTAGATGTTTTTTTCCGGCACGGCGATGGTCTGCTGATATGGGATAGCTTAGTGGCTAGTCTCGTTGGTGTTTGTGGTGATGCTTCACACCACTCCATATTTATATGTACTTAAATGCTATCTTAATTTCAAAATTCACGCTGTGAATTTTGACTTTTCCTTTCCCATTTAACCGTTGACTTTTACATCAAGCGCATCTCATAATTTTTTCTCAATCGAAATTATACCATTTCTTCGGCTGTTAGTCCATTATCCGATCAACACTCCCACGCTCTCTTCCTCTCTGTCGCCACTAAAAGACATAACTTTTTGATCCCAACGTAATCTGACTATCGCCAATATTCAATCGGTAATTTTAGTAACATTACCCAACTTTCATTTTATTAGTTCTTGGTTAATTGTGGTTCTTATGGCGCTCGCCATCATAGGTTTACAATAGGAGTAAACCTGATGACAACCTATCTCTCGAACTCTCTCCTATCTTATTCTTTCCTTCCGAATCTGCGAGCCAACTGATGTAGCCAAAAGCCGAAATTTTTCGATGACCGAGGTCAGCCGAGGAGTCCTTTGGAGGGGTGCTCATGCGGTCCTGTCTAAGGCCCCAGTCATCATTTTATGCCCTAGGTTATCATCAGATTGCTGATTCTATCTACTGAACCAGACCTCCTGATTCGTGACTAGCACCGAAATTTAACAAACTGATGTGTACACAAATTTGTCCTGTTGTTGCTTGATGAACTAAACTTCCCAATAGTGGTACACGGGGAGATTTTGCTTGTATGAATAAAAAAATAGTGTCTATTCGCAACATTCGCTTGACTAATTGTGTCAACCCTGCGACCATAAAATGTGTCCAATTTCTTATGAATTTTCATGCGCAGTTTTATTTCGATACGTTTGTCTTCAGCTAAAATAAATTCGTGATTCTTTAAGTGAACTGACTTATTTTACCGACTTACCGAGACACAATTCCTGCAATTGAGCTGGTTAGAATAAAAGTGGTAAGTCCACTGAAAGTAGTTTTGAATAATCGAAGGTTTTCCCTTCGGGGGCCTATGGAGACGGCATTTTTTAAGCAGCTTTTATGGGCCAATCATTGAGCTTTTGACTTAGGCGATTACCACACTAGTTAAAGAACATAGTAGAAGAAATTCAAATCCATGCTTTTCTCAAATTTTGTATTTTTGGACTTGCACTCCTTTCATCCCAAGCAGCTCAATTAGTAAGCCTTCCAAGACTGCACTTTTATCACTTCAACATTGTGAATCATTCTCCATTTAAAAAGGTATGAACCTTCTTCCACTACTCTATTCTTCCACCAATCAAAAGATTTTAATAGAACCTGTGCATCTAAACTATCTTCTAAACCTTCTTTAATTCGCCACCAAATGAAAATTTCTTCACCACAGTGTTAAAGCTCTTTCGATGAAAGATTTAGTTTTGTGAGATTTGTATAGGAAATATTTGAGAAGAACTTAGCGGATTTGACACTATCTTTGTGATGACCATATATTACTACTAGAGGGCCGATCGCATGGGAGGATTTAGGAGTAAGACCCTGGGGTAAGCTTTAGGGAGTGGGGTGCATCCCGTCTTGAATTGCTGCTTTGGAAACATCATTTGACATTAAAATAATGGATTGTCCTTAAAATATGAGAGGAAGCATTTACCCTCCCTCATATAATCTCTTTTCTTAAATCCACACATGGTTGGAGGGACAGTTTAAAATTACCCAGAGGCCTGGACAATTAAGTTTAGACTCAAAGAAACAAAGAGTAAAAAAATAGCAAATATTTATTATAAGAAGACAAATTGTTTTGGATGTTCTTGTCCTAAGTTATTGCATGTTCATTGTGTATGAATGTTCTTAAAAATATTTTTATCATGTATTTTTTAAACTTTACCATTTTCATATCCAGGTCAACGAAACTTTTCATTTGAGATAAAATAGAAATCAAATAGGAGTATGTATAAGTTCTGTGATTTATTTTTTGTCATGTTATTTTAATTATAAATTATCAGGTCGTGTTGCAGATAAGCCTTTTTTTTGCTCTGTATAGTTCAGAATAAATTTTAGATTAAATTAGTCATAATTTATGATTTTATTAAAATATCATTATGAAGTACATACCTTGTATAATTATTTTTTTAATTAAATTATTTTAAAGAAGCTGAACAGAATATTTATGTAAACATTCATATGAGTTATAATTTATTTACGTCAGAGGTATGATTTATTTATGTCAAAACATAGGTTAACAGATGCTCTAAAAAATAAAATACTCATAAGCTTGATGAAAAAAAATTGAAAGTTAATTCCTTTAAATCGAAATTTGTCTTATCTTTCTATCCCCTAATGAAATTTTCATAACGAAAAAAGTTTCCATGAAAATTGCATAATCCCTAAAATCCTAATTACTGACTGTTTTCTCAAGGATAAACTTCCTTTCAAAAACTAAAATAACACACACAACACTAAATAAACACCACACCAATACCAACTCTCCTAAACGATACAAAATCGTTATCAAAACGCAACAAATTAATCCCAATCAATCCGTTCACATTCCCTCGCTACACAAACTTACTAAGGATTTGGGTCAACATCGGAAAAACCCTCCCCCCAAATCTGCTTTCCGAAAAGATATAAAACGAAACCCGCTTTGTCAATGTTTGACTATTTAACCCGCTTTTAACAGTCAGAAAAACGCATTTGAGAAGAAATCCCTCGGGTAACGCAGCCACAAGTTCAAGTGCAAGGTCTTGCGCCTTGGAGGTTGGTTGCTCTGGATGTCGTGTGTTGCGATGCTCGACTTGCCTTTCTAATGGCAACGGTTGGAACAAAACGTGCACTGGGACCGTGACGGGTGGCTATTAATTTTGGAGGAGTTGAGAGGTGTGGAGGTGTTGGAGCAGGTCTGATGTCGTTCTCTTGGCTCAACCGATTATGAGATTATCTGTTTTAATGCTTTTTGTAATTGCATCTTCCGTGAGTAGGATTTGGAAAGTTGTGCATGGTTTTAGTGAAGTGAACTTAAGAGATGTTGTCTCTTTAAAAAGATGTAATTAATTCGGGAGATTATATCGAATTAAATTAATGGTGGGACATGTAAAATGTAAAGATGTTTACTGTTTTCGGAAGAATGTGTTTGATATCTCGTAATAAATCCTTTTGGAAGAAAAATTTCGAGAAAATATTAAATTTAAAAACTTTCAGCTAAATTAATTCTCAATTAAAATTAAGATATTTTTGTTTATTTTAATTTTTCTTTGTTCTCTTTTAAATGGAAAAAAAGCTATTCGGCTTATAAATTGCACACTAAAACATTTTAACAGATTTTTCTCACAAAGAAGTTGTAATTTGAATAACTCCATTGGTAAAATCCATGGATAAATTTGTTTCATGAATAGAAGATTAAATTGTACACAAAGCAACAAAATAAAATGACTACTACACAAGATAACAAGATAAATTTTCAATAACCATTTAAAAATATTGCATTAAATCCGAATTTTTTTAAATCGTTATCAATGACAGTATTAGATAGTAGTAAATACAAAACTTAATTAACCTGAAATGAGATTACATAAAAAGATCAGGATTGTATAAAAAATAAGGATTACATAAAAGTAACACCCATATAGTGAAAGGAATGAAAGTAGGAAATTAAGATAAGAATATGCCCACTCTTCACAGCTTTGTTTTTCTTTTAAATAATTAAACTTTTAAAAATTTAAACATTTCTCATGCAATTTTAAAAAATAATGAATTATGTGTAGTAAATTTTTAAGAAAACTATAGAGCATTCGCACATGACGTCACTTGGAGGACAAAATCAACGTTGCTAAGGCTGTTGTTAGGGGCGGGACATAGAAGTATCCAATAGCAGCATTCGCACATGACGTCACTTGGCGAATAAACAACGTTGCTAAGGCCGTTGTTAGGCAGAGTCATGTGATTGAAAATACTCTATATCTATATCTATAAAAGCCAAATACCACTGACTGACTGACTGACTCACTGACTCACTGACTCACTGGTAAGTGACAAACACTCAACACGGAATCTCCGAAACTACTGGACCCAAAGCTTTGAAATTTGACAGAGACGTTCCTCTCAGCTATGCGACGCGCACTAAGAAACGATTTTAAAATCGAACGACTCCTTCCCTGTTTTTCGGCGCTTTTTCTACTCCGTTTTTCCCATTGAAATAGCATTGTGCATTGTTGAAATGCATAAATTTCAGTAGGTTTATTTCTCTCTTGAGGTTTCGTCTGGCCTCATTTAATAAAATATAATTTCAAAAATTTCCTAATTTATCAAAAATTAAGACGTAAAACTGTTTAAATTTCAATTTAAAAATTATAAAAATTTTCAGGAAACATATAAATTTAAATAATTAATTTTGAAACAACATTTTCTTTTATTTGTAATTTTAATTTTTTCTAAAATACAAATATTAATGGAAAAGCTAAAATAAATGGTTTCCATAGAAACAGAGCTGAAATTATTTCATTGTTTCATCAGGCATGGTTTACTAGACTTACCTATACATTCACTAAATTTTTATTATTAGGTACTACTAGCAAACCATTTTTACTAAGAAGTTGGCTATCATGATAAAATCAAAATGAGATTTAACAAGTATTTTATTATTTTGATAAAAATGTTTTTATTTTTGGAGATGTAGGAGGATCATACAAATAAAAAATGGATTCTTAATCATTTTTGAATATAGATTAAATTAGGTAAAGTTAAATATTTTGCTTTAGCGGCGGGAGTTGTTGACTGAATTACACATCGGGATTATTTTTTGATTAAATTAATATCATTTTTGGAAAACGATAGAAATTTCATAAAATACAGTTTGTAACATCCTGTAGGAAATTATTCCCAAGGGGCTCAAAGAGGGTTGTGATTTTTACTTCCTAAGTTTCTATCAAGGGATTTATAAAAACCGAAGCGTAATTTTTGAAAAGGACATCGGAAATACTTCATAGAAATTTTGTTTAAGATTTTAAACTATAAATTTCAAAAGACTGATGATTTCAATTGGATTGTTCTTTTACAGCCACAGTAAAATGCGGGACGGGATACGTTAGGGTATATTTTCACAGTAAGAAACCGGGATGAAAAAGACGACGGGGACGACGGGATGATAAGTGATTGCTAACCAGGAAAAAAAAAACCATATAACTCAATAAACCTGATGATTTAAATTGGATTGTTCTTTAACAGCCAAAGTTAAAAGCGGGGCGGGATGAGTTAGGGTATATTTTCAAAGTAAGGAACCGGGAAGAAAAACACGACGGGGGTGACGGGATGATAAGTGACTGCTAATCCAGAAAAAGAAAAGACATATAACTTGATAAACCTGATGATTTATTTCAATTTGATTGTTCTTTACAGCGAAAGGTAACAGCCAAATTTAAATGCGGGACGGGATGAGTTAGGGTATATTTTTACAGTTAAGAACTGGGATGGAAAAGACGACGGGGACGACGGGATGATAAGTTCCAGAAAAAGAAAAGACATAACTTGAAAAACTTTTTTAAATATTTATGAATTATCTCAACCCGTGCAAGGCCGGGTAAGTCAGCTAGTTGGTTTATAAACGTGTAACAATTTACTAGTATTATCAACTTTAAAAGAAAAATAAACAGACATTATTAATCCAAAAATCGAAATAAAAAACATCAAACTTCCTAAAATAACGGATTTCCAAAGATAACGTGATTTGAATAAATTAACTTAACAAGAAGGTAAAATTGAAAAAGGTTATTCTGTCTGAATCCCATGAAATCCCAGGATACAAATAGAATACTAATAACGACATCTCTCTGATGGATAAAGTTAGTTCACAACAAGGATTCAAATAAGTTTTCTATGTGAAAGAGAACGGTTGTGTCTGGTCATGCCTATCCATATTACCGATTAGAAGAACTTGAGGATATTTCTATTTTCCTGGAAGGCGTAAGGGAAAATGCAATGGGAATCTGTTTTAATTTTTAATTCTATCAAAAGCACGTTACTTCTATTCTGTTTATAGAAAAGGAAATGTTTTGAGGATGAAATATTGCTTTGGGGGTTTTAATATTTAATTTTTTACATTTTGATTCTGGCTAAAAATATAAAAAACCCTAAATTTTGATTTTAGGGATAATATTGCACAGTATTTTTAACACAGGACAGGAGAGTCTGTAGCATGTGATGTAACGTCTCTAAATGTTTCATTAGTCTGAAACCTTTGAAACTTGCAAATGCTTATGTTATATTACCATGTTAAAATTTTACCATATGAGAGGTTTTCTCCTTTTCTACTACTTTTGTTGTTAATTTTTGTATAAAGTATGCTCAAATTCCAATTAAGATGAATTTCAAAAAGTGATTTTTAGAATTTTGTCTGGAAAATATCTTAAAATTTCTCCCTCCCAAGCCTTTTCAAAACTTTTAAAGTAAAAATTGTGTTTTCTTAATACATAAAATTTTCCACATTCTTTAATAAAAAATAGGTATAGTGGGTTTGCCTCTGTCGAATTCAAAAATTTGACTTACTACCACATCCGACCACATACAAAACATCAGCCTCAAAGGATTACCCACAATTCACGTCAACGACACAACACCTAATCCAATCCATTACAACAAAGTAAACACAGGAACAAAAACCAAATCCTTTACATTGAAAGTCCCCCACTGCTAACAAAAACCCAAACCAACTCCAGATGCAGCAACCAACCAACCCAGCACAAGCCTATGCCATCCGGAGTTGCACACCTCCATTACAAACTATTTGACCGTGTGCCCTTCTGTCGGTGGATACGCTCCTCGGGATTCCAGCAGAAGAAAGATCTTCCTAGCCAACCGAAGCAGAACGGCTATGATTGGAGCCCCTGCCATTGCCGACTTCGTAAGTAATCGGCGATTTTCGGAAGGATTTTCGCATAGCCTCGGGACCCGTGTCGGGATAAACGGAAAGCAGGAAATTGAATTGCAGGAGTTGTGGGTTTTGCAACTAGATATGAACTGAGGCAGGAAAATGATCCGTTTTGGATGTATTTGTTTTTCTAATTTTTTTATGGAGTGTTCGTTCTAGTTTTGATAACCTCATGAATGGATGTAAAGATGCATTCACGTATAGGAAATAACGTATTATGTAAACGGAATAATATAGCGATTTCTAACCCAGGTTTTAACAAAGTAAAGCGGTATGAAAAACACGTGTTTAACCCGGATTAAGTTTGTATCCATAAAATATATTTAGGTTGGTGATGGGTTCAAATACTAAATATTAAAGTTTAAATGTTGTCGGTTACTTTAAAGTATCCAATTCTATCTCAAAGACTCAAACATGGTTAACCAGGCCATCTTCTCTTACTTCATTTAAAAAGAAATCTAACCTTTTCTAAAAATTAATGATAAAATGTTTCATTGTTACAATGTTAATGTTACATTAAATGGTGCGAAATACTAAGATTTCTCAAGGTAATAAAGTTTTTATTGTTCCTTTAAAATTATTATGGGGTAGGTGTTATTGGCCGTTAATTTCACGTGTATTAAGTGATAAATATCCAATTAAATTCATTATTTAAAGCGTATTTCAAAAAACATCTTTTAATTAACGATGTCAATTAATTAATTTATTTTATATTGAAAATTGTATATATTTTTACACTCTTTGCCTTTTAAAGAAATCATATCTTTATACCATCATATTTATTTATTTAATACCGTCATATTTGTTTCGTAGCACGACGGTATACTCCAATCAAATTTAGTAAAGTGGAAAATATTGAATGAATATATTGAAAGTACTTCTGGTCATGATTAATTAACATAAATGCATTCAATGTAAATATAAAACTGATGTAAAATCTGGATGGAATATAAATTTATCTTTCCACATTATTAATTGAACATTTACATATAGTAGAAACCATTTAAAATGCATTCGTAACGGTTGTGCATTTATTAAAGTTAGAACGAATAGACTAAAGAATAGACATGAGCTTTTACATTGATAGATACGACAAAGAAGAAAAGAAAAAGGAGCCGCGCTTTCCCGCGATGATGAGTCGTAATAAAGTAATTTCTTAACGTCACAGAAGTGTAAGCAAGCGAGACCACATCATCTTAATTTCCTTTCAAGTTCGTCATTGGAAAACAATGCGCATCCCACACTTAACAAGCTTGAATTCTGTTCTTTTTTATTTTTTGATTACTTTTATCCAACAGCCGTAAGATATACCGTAAACCAAATCCCGTGTTTCCGTTTTAAATATAACACGGGATTTGTTTTAAGTTAGAACGTTTTCAAGGGTTATAAATCTGCTACACAGTGTTATTCCTAGGATTTTTTTGGAGGAGTAAAAATACTCCCTGACTTTTTTTAGGAGGAGTGAAATTGAATTATGAGGAGTGAAATACGGAAATAGCATGAACTACAAATACAGAGACACGAAAACCGCAATAAAACTCCCTATGCATTAGAACAATAAATGAAAAAATACTATGAATATATGAAAACACAATTAAAAAGCATGATAATTAGGGTGCCGTGGTTTTTGGCAATTGGCTTTGGCCAGAAGTCGGGCGAAAATGTCTCCACTGAGATCACTTGGTGTTTTGAGTAGAAAAATATTATTTGATGATTTCGGTGGGGCCAAGTGGTGCATTTTTAAAACTAAACCTTTGTGAAAAATTCAAAGAGTGAAAATACTCCTGGCTAGTTTCAATATTTTCAAGGAGTGAAATACTCTCTCAGAGGAGTTAAAAATATCTCTGCTGCTACATCAAACTTTTGTTCTTAAAAATAATGGGGAATATTTATAACGTTGAATCGTACTGATAATCACAAGTTGGCAGTATTTGGAAAGATAATTTTTGCTAAGAAATAAAGGAGCCGTTTACAAATTGAAGACATTTCTACTCAAAATATTTGAGTAAAAATATGTCATTGAGATCAGAGACCAATACTTCCGATTGGCACTCATTGCAGATTCTAAAATTCGCCATAATGATGAGTGTAGTTTAGTATAACAATAAAGTGCAACCTATAATTTTCTGGATAGACCTGCAAAAATAATTTTTCGAGTTGAAAAATAATACTAAGTATTTAGCGTTTAATTTATAAGTTTTGTCTATTAAGGATAATGTTCTAAAAAGTCGAAGTTAGGATGATCCGGGAGGGGAGTGGTTCACGGACTCCTTCGAGTTGGATTACTTCTCTCCCTACACGAAGAATAACTTAGGAATTTTTTTCCCCTCCTCTCATCCTTTTTTTTCTCATCAGCGGTACTACTCCATTGAAAGAAACAATGGTTCTCTTTCTCCGATCAGCTGCTCTTAAGCTCCGCGGCCATCAGCTATCGGGCTGGAAAATTCATAGGGGCAGAACTAACTGCTGGCGCAAGACCATGCCACGCAGAACAAAATTCCCAGTCCGAGAGAGCGATAAAACAGTCTCATTGCACCACGTTTCCTTTTCGAATCGGCCGAGCACATCTGACGGGTCGTAAACGATGACAGGTGGTCAATAAATTTTATCGTTCTCTTATTTTAACATTTTGGAGAGAAGAGAAGAATATCAGTTTATTTTGGGAGATGAAACGATAATTAGAGGAGCTATGATGATTTTTTACCGACGACAAAGCTAAGTTTTCAGATGTATTAATTTGGTTCGATTGATTCACATGTATCGTAACATATAATTTCTCAAACCATTTCAAAATAGTATATCGTCTTAAAACCTTTATTCTGGTGTCGATATATTTTTATACGAAACTTTCAGTATTTTTAAAAAATTTGGAACGAAAAAGTTCTGAAGCGCAGTAAAATTAACCTAAGAACCTCAATACAGCATTTTGAACAAAAGGCTAAACAACAATCAAATTAGTAATTAATACTTTATACTTACCAATACATAGCTTTTACATATTTTTATAAGGTAAATATTTCTTCATTAAAAGTTAATTACAAATTTATATTCTGAGAATTAAAATTTATAGCAATATTTATTGTGTTTTAATAAAAAAAATGCATAGAAAGTATTTTGTGTGAAGAAGAATCAAGATGACCAATATAAGTTGACAACGTATATCAAACACATAAAAATAAGACATAAAAACATAATACTATCGTTTCGGGGATCTACGAGGATCCACTTCGTAAAAATTCCAATTGATTACATTTAAAAAAAAGGTGCTGTAATAATTTGACTTCTTTCTCCTTTTTATATTTTGAATATGACTAAAATATATTTAAGGGATGTTTTAACAGTAAGAGTTAACAAATATTTTTTAAGACACGCAAATGCTTTTATAACCATAAATATGTCTTTATAACCATAAAACATAAGAAAGATATCCACCCTAGTTCTTTTAAACCTAAACCAACCTCAACGACAAGCTCTGAAGTATTTCAACGAATGCCGTATCAATTTTACCTTTAAGAAACTTAACATAAACGATGATATTTTGGAGTTATGACACATAATTCTGGTTGAATAGTTTTACGTTACAAATATATTACTTACGCTTGGATAATGGCATCCATTAAATATGTCATATTCTTTTCCAACTTATAAACTTAATTTGTCTTTTTAAACCGTCTAAAGCGATGTAAAATTCTTGACATGCATTAATTGTAATCTCTTTGAACATGTTTTCTTTGAAAAAAAAAAGTAACAGACAACTATTCTTGTTGAATTAGATCTTCGAGAGTTCAGACAAATAGTTTCACTATTAATCCAATTATATCACAATAATTCCTTACTCCAGACGACTTTTTACTGTTCTATATTAAGAACAAAAGCAGTACAATGACCAATTCTCACGAAACCCAACCCGATATTAATTGTTAACACCCGATTCTTAACCTATCCTCCGTTCCATTTGAGCTTAACACTCGATTCTAAAAATATACTAAAACGAAATCACAAAGGCGATAACATATCGACACCATTCCCAAACATAAGAAAAACATCATATTTGTCTTCACTCTTTCCCATTCTCCGAGCTTATGTTTTGTATGATTCCATTGAAATCTCCAAAACCACGAGAGAGAGAGAGAGAGAATGGCTGATGCCATTATGGTCACTGTAAAAAACAGCTTCTTTTCTTCTTAATCTAATTTACGCCTCCATTATCGCCAGCTGATCAGCCGAGAGGATCCACGTGAAGTGAAGTGAATCGTTAGAAGGCGTAGGGTTGAGAGGGAGAGCAGCAACCTCCAGCAAATTAGGTCACTTAATTAAGCTTGAAAAAGTTGGTGCATAAAGGCAAGGGGTCCCCTGTAGTGAAAGGAAGAGATGTTTCTGGGTGCATTCATTCAAAGAGAGAAAAAGAAGTAACAAAAATACATCTTTACTTGGAGAGGAAGGCATTTCCCCGTGGTTCGGGGAGGAAGGTTAGTGCGATCTTGACATTGGCATCGAAAAATATTCGGTTAAGGTCGGATGTTGACGAATATGCCAAAGAATCCGTTACCTATCTGGGTTATGAAAGCCAAAACCTGGTGTGAAATGTATGAGATAATTTTCCTATGTGATACATTTAAAGTACGTCTCTGACATCTATAGCAACAGCGACATTGAAATTTGTCATTGCGTTAAATGTATTTTACTAAGAAAAAAATATTTCAGTACTTTTGCTTTCTCAAAAAATTTTAATTGATTGTGAATCTTTTATATGGGATAAGACTAGAGAATTTTTCAGGTAAAAAAGTTGAAGGTTTGATAACTCCTACCATATTAAAATTTCATATTCGGATGAAAAAAATATATATAAAGAGGATAGATAGATTTCCTCTTAAGTGTACATTACCCCCAATTCGAAGACCATTGTTATTAAGCTTTTCTTTATCTTCATATAGATATAACTTTACATCTAAACAGGATGTATTTGAAAAAAAAGGACTTACCCGTATGGTATAGATTAAAACTTAGATTTTCTTTTAAAATGGGAGTTTAATAACATTTAAAGCCGGGAATATTACGGCGCGATATGTACTAGTGAAGTATCGAAGTATCTTCATCTGTGTCATTAAATTTCAAGAGAAATTCAAATACAAGATCAATAACTTGACAATTCATTACTAAATGTTTGGCATATTGCTCGACAATAACAATTTTGTGTACAGAAAAATTACACTATTTTTCAAATTAAAAAGTGTAAAGATAATAAAAAGTGTCAAAGAGTATATTCCTTTAAATTATCCATCTTTCTTTTAAATGATATTAATTTCATTTTCGGGTCATTTTCTGAAAACTCCATTTAAAGAATAAAACAAATTAGTCCTAATTTTTGTAAGGACTTAAAATAGTCCATTCTTAACTTATCCATCTTTCTTTTAAATGATATTAATTTCATTTTCGGGTCATTTTTGAAATACTCCATTTAAAGAATAAAACAAATTAGTCCTTATTTTTGTAAGGACTTAAAATAGAAAAGTCTCATAAAACCATCGTATCGAATCAATCGTTATACACCATGTTGGTGGTGGTGGTATCTCAACGTAATACGAGGTCAAGATATGTTTATATTGTAAGAATAAATACTATCTGAATCATTCGCAGATCATTATATCTTTCGTAAAAATATACAGGGTAGAGAGTAAAAATAGGCACTAGATGGGACTTGTTTCAACTCCATGAGAGGTAACTTTAGAAAGTGCAGAAAATACATTTTATACGGCCCTCGTAGTTTAAAATTTTCAATAAGCAAATTTTCTTTATTTTTTAAGGCACAAGCAATTCTATCTTAATATCTTCAAAACTAACTGAGATACGCGTGTTTAAATTTTTAAAGGGTCGTCACAAATGAATTTTTTGGAAATTTGGAACAAGTTTAACTGAAAATTGTGGATGAACCCTATTTTGCACTCAAAAAGAGTGATATAAAGTGGTGTAAGTCACCAATTTTAAATTTTTAATACCTCAGTGAGTTTTGAAGATATTGAGATATTGATTCAGAAAATAATAAAGAAAATTGCTAATTGGAAATTTTAAATTACGGGGACCGAATAATAAACTAAACACCCCTAGTTGAAACTAGTCTCATCTAATATTTCACTGCTTATAATGAAAGTTTGCAATTGAAAGTACGTGTCTATTGGAAATATTAGGAAATAGCCAATTGTGTTACTCTCTATTTGTGAGTTAATAACAAAAGGGAATCCCGGAATCCTACTATATAGAAAAAGCCGCTTAAGAGCTATCTCAATTTTTACTGTGGCCGGTGTAAGTTCCCACAAGAATTTGTTCCACTTGGACTTTTAAGTGAAGCCAAAGGTCACTGAATATCCTTCCGGAATACCGACATAACGTTTCCACAAGCCACTTTCTAAAGTGCCAAGGAAGCCGAAAGAGGAAAATGGCTACCCGAGAGTTCGTTCATTCCTTTGTTCAAACTTGAGAAACAAACAAGAAGCTTTTTGTACTCTTCTGTTGCTACAGGGAAAACGTAGGCAAATATTAGCGGAGGTAATGCCGTTTATTATCGCGTCAAATCCATGGAAAGGGATTAAGGGTTTGCAAAAGGATGGAACAAATTCTGATTTTTTTCCCCCTTTGGCCCGTCTTAACCTCAGCAAACAATGTTGAGAGAGCAGGTTGAATTAGAGAGTCTTATAATAATTTCCCTAATGCTTGCAAGGAAGTGCTTAAGGTGATTGTATGAAATGTGTTGAAATTGACCATGATCATTGTTGCTGTTGGTATATTTGAAAATGTGTGACAAAAAGTGTGTGAAATATTTTGCTAGAAAGTTTTCGCAGGATTCTGTTTTGTATGAAATTGAATTGATTTTTGAGTATTTTCAAGCATGGTTTTTTTTTAAAGGAAAAAGTGGGGTTTTTTCAAATTCTTAGTTGATCGACTGCCAATTTGTAATGGAGCGTTGGAATAAAAAATGCTAAGCACTAAAATGTTAAGGAGGATGAGCCGTTACAACAGTTTTTGTTTAGATTTAAATATTCTTTTTATTAAGCTTTTTATGGGGAAAACGTAAAAAAAAAATGGGTTGTTTTTAAAGGACTGCACTATAAAGTAGTTTCTTTGTGTTTTTAAAGAATATTTAAAAAGTGATAATTTATCAATGAATGACATTTTATCTTCAATATTCAATACTCTGATAAAGGGATTTATTTACAAAAACTTGCCGAGAGCTTCAAAATCTATATTTTTGTTCAAAATTATTTAGTTATAATTAAAAGAAAAATTAAAATAAATTATTTCTTCGCCTTACATTACCGAAATTAACTTGAATCATATCATAAAAAACAATGCTTATACTTTTATTTAGTAAAACACCACACTGACAAAAAAAAAATCCCCCCCCTCTTGCTACACTCCTGGTTCCTCGGAAGATATTTATAGGCTATAATAATAAAATTCATAGCCATGAAATAGCCAGTGCAATTAAGCTAACTCTAGAGTTACACAGTGTCACACATTACAGACCCCTAGATATAGAATATACGTAATGAATAACCCTAACTCACCATTAACCCCTATAAAAAGAATTCACGAGTCTTTAATTCAGTGTTACGCATAAGTGGC
Organism: Tetragnatha montana; assembly: GCA_963680715.1. Classification (NCBI taxonomy): domain Eukaryota; kingdom Metazoa; phylum Arthropoda; class Arachnida; order Araneae; family Tetragnathidae; genus Tetragnatha; species Tetragnatha montana. Next base: position 39,569,714 of record OY796686.1, on the reverse strand, counting down.
ATTCTCCCTCAGTCGGGGGCTTCTATTTGTTATTGCCCCCGTAGCGGAAACGGTGGGTCAAAAGGTTAGGCATCACATCACCTTTTTGTAAAAGGAAGCCAAAAGGATCCGCCATCAAAAGCGTAATTAATACCATGCGTAACAAGGTCTACCGGGTCACGAAGGTGTAGCGCGTAACTTTTAATTGAAAGTAGTTGATTTCCTGTCGTCAAATCTCTTTCAATCCAGGTTTTTCCAGTGCATAAAAATGCGCCTGAATAAAAGGGATTTATAAATATAGGGAAGAGTTGGCAAATAAATTTTGATGAAGCGGTTATGGGATTTTGAATATAGGCCAGTCACTAACGACATCGAATCGGGCAAAAAATCGCGTAGTTCCAATTTTTTTCTTATGTTGTTAGGACCCATACCAGGAGTTTGTAACCAATTTTGCAGCTTCGAAAGCCCTGTGCTAACTGCACAATCCTCGAAAAACCTCAAAAATTTCCGACTTTTTTCAGTTTTTGGCTCATAACTCATACAAAATACATCCCCCGGAAAAAGTTTCAATTATAATTTTTAAAGTACATAAAATTTGCAACAATTTAAGACCAATCCAAGGTTTGTAAGTCTAATAGATTCCAAGTTGCATCTCTTCAAAAATGAGCAATTTTTTCCAAAAAATCTAAAATTTGAGTGCAAGTCGTCTTTATAGCAACAAATCGGCTATAAAACCCATCTAAGAGGGAAGTAAGGGTAATTAATCCTCAGTGCAGTTATTTAGCTTTAATTTAAGCCCAGAATGAAGTCTGTAGGCCCCATAGTTCTTACTTTATCTTAAAAAAACAAAAATTGGGAAAATAGGAGGAGTGGAACCTGGCGATTTGTGGGTATAGTAAAAAAGAAGAAAAGTCGTATAAAATAATGTAACGTTATAAAAATTCGTATTTATTGATTTAAAATATTTCATTTTACCACATACATATATTAATTCATTAATTATATATTATTAATAAATTTTAATTTAATTAATTATAGTACATATTGAATTTAAACAAATAGTTCAAAGGAAATCTCAGGCTTGTTTCTCCTCCAAAGGTGCAGAAATGTCGATGTCTTCATTTTTTTCGGATCTTCTCTTCATAGTTTTCTACCTCAATTGTGGGAATATTGTGGCATGACTTTCCCCGATAGAACTTTTAGATTACCCAACATTTAAATTTTAATTTTTCTTTCCAGGATAAGGCTAAAGTGGTGTAGAAATGGGTGAATGCCTGAAGGAATAATTCAAATCCAGGGGAGAATGATATATTATTTACTACATATTTGTTTAATATCTCCATACGTTTCCATGTTACAGAAAAATACTGCCATCATAACTGAATGTGGAATAGTTGGTGTATTAGAAATTATCTCTGTATGCTTTGGTTTCTGATTTATGGCGCAAGTCCCTTTTCGTATGGTGAATGGAGACTATAGATCAGTGGTTCTCAACCTTTTTCACGATTGTACCCCCAAAGGAAAAATATATTTCCCTGCGTACCCTTCGCATGCATTTGCAGGTAGTTGTTGAAATATCACCTTCGTTTAAATCACAGGCTCCCAAACTAACTTGTTGGAACCACCGCCCCCTTTTCAAGAAGAAAAATTTCCACCGCCCCTTTACAAATTTTTGCCCATAATTTGCTTACATTTCATAGAATTTTATACCGACGTTCTGTCATGAAAAGAATTCAATTTATAACCAAGTGAAATACAATTTTGTAAAGCTATTATGGACAATATTCAGAAGTTAAGTTTTCTAAGCACCTTAAAATTTAATTTGAAACAGTTAGGATAATAATTCAACTCTACCTTTTTATAAAATTTGATTAAAAAATAATTCTGTATTTATTTTGAATATAGTGAAATCTCTGGGTGTGATACCCAGGGCGTATGCCTCGTTTGCTACCTCCAAAGTATAATTGGAACCTCCATCTGAAAATTTCCAGCTTTCATCTTAAAAATTACATAAATAATTGATATATCAAAGTATAGGTAAAAGGGGGGTCTGGGGGTCCTCCCCCAGGAAATTTTTGAATTTCAGCTTATTAAAAATGATTTTAAGCTACTTTTTCGGGATTTTTAAATACGTGGCGTACCCCTTAGAAGCTCTCGGCGTACCCCTAGGGGTACGCGTACCCCCGGTTGAGAAACACTGCTATAGATGATCTGTTACCGAAATTAATCCTTCACGTCAAATTTATTGTATCTACTTACCATTAGCTAAACATTTATCTACTTTGGAAGGAACTTTTAATGTGGCAGATGTATCATCCATTTGACGGCTACCCAGAGAAGGGCGCTGAAAGGAGTACAGATACAGAATTGATACGTCTGTTTTCGGCTTCCTAATTTAGTGACATAATGTTTGAAGAGTTCACACTGGGTATCAAGGTGTTCCAGGAGAAAATTTTCTGTCCAACGACAACAACAAGCAACACCTGATCGACTCCATCTGTGTTCTGGAAAACGAGTTACCGAGGATGCATAGTGTACTTAGAGTATAGTCGTAAGGACGCTTCTCTCGACAAGCGCAGTTCTTATAAAAATCCTAAAATCAGTACCCACAGCAGAAAAAACAGTGGCGAAAAAGCCATAAAGATGGTTATCTCACTTCTATTGATACCCGATACCGTGCACTCGCCACTGCTTTTTCTGCTGTGGGTACTGATTTTAGGTTTGCCACTCGTGCCTTGCTAAGGCAGACAGACTTTATGTAGTTTCCTTTAAATATAGTTTCATCACACAAAGCTGTTATTCTCCCTTGAATTTGAATTATTCCTTCAGGCGTTCACCCGGGACGTCCATGAGTTACGTGAGGTCAAAATAAGAGGGGGAGGGGGTCCGGCAAAATCTCACCATGGGTGAGGGGGGAGTCTAATAAGATCTCACGTTACTATTTTTATTTTTGGAAAGTCCGTCTTTTTTTTGTCTTTTTTAGCACAGTTTTAGGAAAAATGCGTAGATTAGTGAAAAAAGCGAATCATTATAGCCAGTCAGTCGTGATTATAACGAATTAAGACCAATAATTTTTGATTTCAATATGTATTTGCGCATCAAAACTTTTGCAATGTGTGTATTCAAGGTCATGCCGATAGGACGAAACAAGCATGGCTAGAAAATATAAAAGAAATTGATTTATTTAAAAGTTATGCAGAAAATCTCACGTGAGAATCAGAGGGGGAGGGTGTCCAGCAAAATCTCATTAAGGAGAAGGGAGGGGACCAAAATTTCGAAAAAAACACCTCACGTAATTTATGGACGTCCCGTTTCCTTTTTTTTCCACTTTAGCCTTATCCTGGCAAGAAAAATTAAAATGTAAATGTTTGGTAATCTAAAAGTTCTATCGGGGAAAGTCATGCCACAATATTCCCACAATTGAGGTAGAAAACTATGAAGAGAAGATCCGAAAAAAATGAAGACATCGACATTTCTGCACCTTTGGAGGAGAAACAAGCCTGAGATTTCCTTTGAACCATTTGTTTAAATTCAATATGTACTATAATTAATTAAATTAAAAATTATTAATAATATATAATTAATGAATTAATATATGTATGTGGTAAAATGAAATATTTTAAATCAATAAATACGAATTTTCATAACGTTACATTATTTTATACGACTTTTCTTCTTTTTTACTATACCCACAAATCGCCAGGTTCCACTCCTCCTATTTTCCCAATTTTTGTTTTTTTAAGATAAAGTAAGAACTATGGGGCCTACAGACTTCATTCTGGGCTTAAATTAAAGCTAAATAACTGCACTGAGGATTAATTACCCTTACTTCCCTCTTAGATGGGTTTTATAGCCGATTTGTTGCTATAAAGACGACTTGCACTCAAATTTTAGATTTTTTGGAAAAAATTGCTCATTTTTGAAGAGATGCAACTTGGAATCTATTAGACTTACAAACCTTGGATTGGTCTTAAATTGTTGCAAATTTTATGTACTTTAAAAATTATAATTGAAACTTTTTCCGGGGGATGTATTTTGTATGAGTTATGAGCCAAAAACTGAAAAAAGTCGGAAAATTTTGAGGTTTTTCGAGGATTGTGCAGTTAGCACAGGGCTTTCGAAGCTGCAAAATTGGTTACAAACTCCTGGTATGGGTCCTAACAACATAAGAAAAAAATTGGAACTACGCGATTTTTTGCCCGATTCGCCCTTTTTTATGTCGTTAGTGACTGGCCTAATAGGCATGTGGAGTGATTTTAGTCTGTATTTTTTTCTTCATTTAAAAGGAAAATTTTATGCTTCTAAGGTGAAAATCGTTAGGGATCCCCAAATGTTTGAGTGTTGCACATAAGTGGTAAAAGTATCAGATACTGTCTGTCTATCACAAGACGAGCTCTCGTTTACATTTCTTACATCCATTCGTTTAGTATTGTTTCTATAGCAACCGCCAAAACAGGTAGCTAATTCAGAGCTCATCTTGTGATAGACGGACAGTAAATGCATGAAGAATTAATCTCTGCTTGCCGGATAGTTTAACTGTAGTTAATACTACTAAAGAATAAATTCACTAACAGTGTTTTACAAAAAGAAGGATCCGTAAGAAATAATAATTAGTTCTATTAATTATGTTTGATGTATTTCTTAGGAATTAATATTTATCTCAATTTTTGAATTTATATCTTACAAAACAATTATAAAGGGTTGTGAATAAGGAGCATTAATTTTCGTACTGAATAAAAGAAAAAGTTTTAACAGAACGGGGAAATATTTTTAAGATAGATAAGAAAGTTCATTTAGATTGAAAATTGACTAATTTTATTTAGAGAATAAATATCCAAACTGTAAAGAATTTTCGAAATTAACGTTTAGTTAAACCTCGAATAAAAATAAGGGGATAGTGTTAGTTTCTTGAAAAAATACAACAATATTTCTAGCATTAATTCAAATTATGTGATAGTTTTTGAAACTGAAATGCACACTTGGATAATAAGAGATTCCAGTTGCTTTTATGATGAAAATTGTCTTTCAATCAATGAAATCTTTTGAGAACGTTAGATACTAACTACTATACAAATACTTTTAATATGGACAGCAAGTTTCAATGTTTCATCAAATAGGATAATTATTCTTCCTAAAATTATATAATCCCAAAAGCTTAAAAAACTATTTATAATAACATTTTTAATTTTTGATTAATATAATTATCGATACACTTTTACCATGAACATGAAAATTTCTATTAATATCTTATATGACCAAATTATTTTTAATAGGTAAAGTGAAACTGAATTCAGACAAAAATTATTATTTTTATTTTTAATAACCTAGGGACTTTCCGGCGCAGATTTCGAATTTTTTTTCTGAAATTGTGCATTCTTGATACTTTTGGGAGCCTTTTCGCCTTTCACAAAATCAAAATTACTTTACTTCATCTCTCGAAGGAATATTGTTATACATTTTATGATTAATTTTTTTTTCTATAAATTTGACAATAATTAAAATTTACCTTCTGCAGTTAAATATTTCTTCACCTCTTAAACTTCGTTTTTCATGACATCCAACAAATTTTTCCAACACATAAAAATAAAATATTTTCAAAAGTAAAATTTATCTGACTTCAATTTAACTTATGTTTTTTTCCCAGAAACATTCGTACGTTTAAAAGTTTTAACCAAATAATTTTTAATGAATTTTAAGCAAGATTTGAGTGCAAAAATTGATTTAAAAATGCCTAAAAGAAAATTAGAAAAGACGCTTGATTTAAATCCAGTTACTTAACCAACAAAATATATTTATATCATAAATTATTTTCCTCATTTTTCTTGGGTACTTCAAAAGTGAACATATGTGATACAGTCAACTCCGCTTAATGTGATCACATTTATCCACTATCCGAATGATAACAATACTAAGCGGTTCTATAGTAAAAAGTGGCAAACAGTGCAACAGTGCAACAAGAGTGTTTGCAGTAAAATCACAACTCCATAGTCCTAATTTAAGTAATATTTAAAACGATTTTCTAGTATGTATTTTGCAACTTAAACATTCTTAAAGAAAAATGTAAGAGTGAATCATGTAACAATACTACATTAATGACTCCTTTCGTATGTTTATGAATTAGAAATTGGTTTGAAATGTTTTTAAGGATTTAAGGAGGTTTTTAAAGGATTTCACCAAATTTTGATAACATTAAACGATATTTGATCCCATAAAACTATACATTCGGCGTTAATTTAAATAGGAGCGACCAGGTCCAGTCTATTCCAATAACATTATTCGATTGATAACATTAACCATGGTCACAATAAGCGGAGTCGACTGTACTAGTGATTAGGGAGTTGTGAAAAAAAATCACTGTATAATTCGGGGAGAAATAAACAAAATCCTAATTTTTTTTAATGCTAAGGCACCAAATTTAACCTAATGTAAGAAGGATAATTTTAGAATATCATGTGCGAACAACCGAACAATACTTTACAATACTGTATGAAATTATTTCATAGTTTTTTAATAAAGGAACAATTTGATACACACAAGAAAAACTCACCTTTAAGTTCCTTTTTAAAATCCAATGAAATGCATAAAAATCCGCTGTAACTACACAACTATTTCACACAGTTTTGTTACGAAATAAAAACACTCTCTACACAATTTTCCGATAGAATCCGAACAAGAGTTAACTCTCCATCTGTTCGTTCAACCTCATCGGAAGATGAAACAACCGAAACCATCAAACTCGGATGATAGGGTTGCAACAGTTTATAAGCCGCGCCAATTTTCATCACCTTTCGTAGAAATTCTCTGGCCAAAAGCCACCTGTTTGGCTTGGATACCGCTCTTTGCATTTTGAGTGTTGCGTTTTAATATTAGAATGCAGGAAAAATCGTTTGAAGTGAAATTTAATTTTAGGTTTTTGTTTATTTTTTAGATGCAGTTTGAATATCTTTTTTGGAAACACAACTAAGAGTATATATTTTTTTCGATGTATTTTTTTATTTTATTGTTATTGTGAAATTAGTCTTTAAAGTGGATACATAAATTATACTTGCGTAACAATTTATTTAGGAAGTCAAAAATGATTTTTGTGAAGGTCTTTTGGAGTATTTTATAACGCGTTTGGATGAATTTTAAAGCCAGATGACTGTCTAAAAGGTATTGACAATCAATTTAATATTTTTCATTGAATTGAATTCTTTTTAAAACAGATGGATGGCATACTAAATTTTATGCAAATAAGTATATACATTTTCGAATACAAGCTGTTATAATTGCTAGTTTGAAAATTACTTATTGATATTTTTTAATTATTTATTAACTAAGGTAAAAAAAACCTTTAAAATTCTAAGATTTTATTTGAAATATGTAACATATATTTTCAAGGTCATTCAAAAGTTCAAGCTATAAAAACTTATTTTGAGTGAACTTATTACACGCATACCGTAGCCGTAGGCAATAAAATACGTACTTCATCTTCCGAATAGCAAATGGATATAAAACGTATGTATAAAGCGATGAAAATGACGGTTTAAGACTTACTGGTCACGCAAACCTAAACTGTACATCTTAAAATAAATGTTTGATAACTTCATTCTAGAATGACACTAAATCAAAAAGCGTAACCATTTATACAAATATGTTAAACTGACGTAAAAACAGAAATTCTACACATTTTATGGGTTTTATAAGATATAATTTTGATGCGGCCAGTAAAACTATAAAACTCCCTCAATGAATTTCTAATTTTCCACTGCATATAGCTATTTATGATGTACTCGTAAATATACACATTTTTAAAAAATATTCATTAATTCAAATGTTTCACCAAATGAAAACTTGTGTTTGTGATTTACATTTCTCAACTCTTCAAGTAAAATTAGCATACTAACTCTGAATTATAACTAATGAAAATATATTTTCACTAGATTGGATGGGGTTTTCCAAACAAGAAAAACATTATGGAAACCATTAAAACATTGGTTCATCAAAAGCATTTTCCCTTTCGTATAAATTCGAATTACAAATCTATTTGAAAGCTTTTATTTTAAAGAAATCCTAATTTGTTTTCCCTTTATGTATGTTTGTAATTTGTTTTTTCCTTTATGTATTGTAATTTGGTTTTTTATTTATGTTTTATCACTAAAAATATTTGTCCGCTCGATCTTCATTTGTAGCCATAAAGGGAAAAAAAGCTCTTCCTCTAATATTAGAAAATTATACTCAAGTATATTTCAATAATAAAAGGGAATATTTTTAATGGGCCTCTAGAATCCCGAGCCCCATAACACTTGTACGATTAATACTGCCCCCTTATCCAGCATTTTTGATTGCTTATAAGGAGTTCTTTTACTATAATATACTTTGAAAGGAAGTTAAATATACAATACTATATACTACTTTTAAACAACGAATTTAAATATCATGGTTCTATGAATATAATTTTGGTTTGCAGGTACCCCGAAAGCTGAAATGTTTGTAATGTGTGTCCTTTATGTCAAGTATCGAATTTTCTTTTGCTTTCTGCTAAATTTAATTTTTTTTTACATATTTTAGCAGAAGTAAGAGTAGTCTATAATAATAAAAGAGCTTTACCACTCACTCACTTACCAACGCACAGCAAAATCTACCGGGGCTAGAGACTCGAAACTTGGTAGGGTGGAAGACCTTACGGTGTATACGCGCACTAAGAAGGGATTTTTCGAAATTTCTTTTTTCTGACCCACAGGGGGGTTTGGAGCGTTTTCGACGTTTTTGAGCCCAGCGGCGTCCCAAATGACCCCAGATCTTCGTTATTTCCCAGGAAGGTACCTAGCAACAATATCTAGAAAGGCATTTTTCAGATTTTGGATATTCGAATTTTAAGGGGTCTGAATATTCTAAAAACCCGTTTTTGCTTAGCATAAACCAAATTTTACATTTTCGAAGAAAACAGTACCGAGAAATCGATATTACGAAGTGAACTGTTGGTAATGCCTTCTTGAGAGTATTTCAAAGAAAGAAATTTCTGGATTTCTCGATATTCCATTCTGGAGGGGGTGCACGGAGGTTTGAATATTTACTCCCGTTTTTAGTTCTTGCATTCTAGCATCCACATTATTAATGTGATTGTTATGAAATTTTAGCATATTGTTCTTCACACAACCAGGAAAGTTAGCGAAAAAGAATTTTTAAAATCAATGCATTCCAAGCAGCATTTTTCGGTTTTTTTCTAAATTCTTATGCTTAGCCTTCAATTTTAAATTGATAACGGTTATTGCTCCTTCCAGGTGATGCAAAACCTCAATTGTTGGAAATATTTATTTAAAAATGTTTTACAACAGGTGAATTTTTTAAAACTTTGATAAAGAAATAATTTTTGAAGATTAAATAATTTTTTTATGATAACCAAAAACCGTTCCACTGAAATATTTTATTCTTTTTTCTATTTAATCAAATTTAAGTATTTCCAGCAAAGTTCAATTTAAACAACATTTTATCAGAGGCATTTTCAATAGCTGGTGTCGATTCAAATTATGTTTACTTTTATTTCATGTTTCTTTCAATGAATATGTTGGTGTTGAATCAGCAAAGGGGGGTTCAGGGGGTCTCCCCCTGATTTAAAAAAAATCTTATTATTTAAAAATGGTTATAAACACTAATTCTAAATCGATTTTTTTAAGGTTTTGTTTAAGATCTTAAAAAAGTATGTATATTTAATTGCTTTGTATTTTATAAAAATTTAGCGGGATGAGAGGGCCTACCTTTATTGTGAAGCGAAGGCGGAGAAATTTGCCTCAAATATACATTTATACCAATTATTTAGAAATGGATGGAGGGAGAATAGGACAAAAGAGAAAAAAAATAAGGGGGTTCAGAAGGTCTCCTGACTTTTTCCTATTTTGAAAAATTACTCTTTAAAAACGGGGATGGGGATTTCACACGTTAAATCTAAACAGGTGGTATTTTTAAAGTTTTTTTTTACATCTTAAAGAAGTAGTATGGCATCAAAAAAGAATCCTAGCGGGAAGAGAGTTGACTCTATTTCATCTAAATGACTCCTCGGAAAGGAATACAGTAAAGAAAATAATTCTTATTTATTTTAACACACAGTTTGATAAGCCTTTTATACCCCGAGCAACGGCGGGTTTATCAGCTAGTTTGTTATAAAATGCTAACTACAGTAATATAAGTAAACGCGTAAGCTATGCATGTCTATCTATTAGTTACTACTCTCAGTCTGATGAATCAATTTAATTTTTTTAAAAACGAATAAAAACGAGAAAATTTTGAAAAAAAAAATGGGTAAATCATAATTTTCCCATTAGTTACTCATTAGATATTTTTAGGTATACTTTAAAATGTTTCCTTTATTTTTATTGATTAACAAGCATTTTTTGTAAACTTTCCCATTTTCCTAACTACGGTCAGTGATCTAGTTATTGCATTTTTTCTTAGTTCTATCCTTTTTTTCTTCACGCCCTGAATAGGGTTTATGGAACGCTCCTTTTTGCAATTAATGAACTTGAAAATTATTTTTTACTTTTCTTCATTCCTTTATTAGAGCGTCTGTTCCTTTCTCCTTCTATATCTTTTGTTTCAAATTCAGAAATTAGTTCGTGAGAAGATGGTTGTGATGAAAATAATTTCTCTCTTGCGCCTGTTGCACACCACACGTAACCTCTGTTACATTATTTGTAAGTTCCGTATTAGAGTGATTAACATTGGACTTTCTTGCATGACTTTCTATACTAGATATTTATGGTCTATAGGGCAGTGGTTCTTAAACTTTTGATCCCCGCAGCCCCCTTTATGTAACAGCCAGATATCGCGGTCCCCAAAGATTTTGAACACCCAGAGCAGTAACCAGACTTGTTTTAGGTATATGTTATTCCTAAGGTACCCCATAATATTCCCTATTTATGCTAAAATTTTATAATTAGTTCAAGTAATAAAAAGGGGTCTGGGTGTCTCCCCCAGAAAAACTTCGAGAATTTGCCTCATGAAGGGGTGTTTTGTGTTTTTGAGACATTTTTAGTTCCGCCCAAAAAACAGCTCCTTGTAAACCACAGAATTTTAAATGGTATAAGTAGCAGTCAAAATTTAGAGGGGGCCAAGGGTCCTCCCCAAGAAAAAAATTTGAAATTTGCTCTTTAAACTTAAACTTTTATCTCGCTTTGAAAATCGTTGGAAAACTCTCAAAGGTAACTTGAGTGTTCCCCAAAATTACTCGCGGTCCCCTGGGGGTCCGTGGACCACAGTTTAAGAATCGCTGGTTTAGGGTGTTAAAATTTTCATTTCAACAATCCTCTTTTTTCAATCCCGGAACAGGTTTAAATCATTATTCTTATTATAGTAGTACTATTTTATAAGGAGGTTAGGTTTTTTTTCCATACATTACATGTTAGGATGTTTTAATTTAGGGCCGCAATTAAATATTTTGGCATTTCACTCACATTATTTTTACCTGCATATCAATTATCTGGAAAGAATAATAATAAGCAAACACAGGAAAAACATATTAAAATCTATATTAAAAACATTTTTAAAAAGATTAATCTAGTGTAACTGTAATGGATCATCCTCAATAATGTGCCTTGATAATGACAAAATAATACAATTGAGAAATACCATAAAAATTCTAGATGTGTTCTTAGAGAACCTTTGTCACGGTTTTGATATCAGTGAAATTCGTCTGCTAATGTAAGCGACAATGTGACCCAGACAGCTTTGATGCCTCTTCTGGGTGATCACATTGTGTTATCTCAGACGTTCCACTTCATTTCTCACAGATTAAAAGCTCCAAATGCTAATTACATATTCCGAACAACTTTGATTGCAACTCAAATTATTCTGTACGAGACCGTAAGACTAGTAACTCATGTCTTCGGTTTGTTGTTTTGGGTTACTGTATTGCCTAACTCTAACTCCACCAGGAAAAGAATTTATTGTTCTATAACTAAACATTCTTTAGAAAATTTTTTTAGTGTTTTGATACATTTTTATATTTTACCATAGATAGTTTATAGAAGTTTATTAAATAAGCAACAAGTAGGGTTTTATCTGTCGTATGATTTCAATAAAGGATTTTTGCTAAGAACTTTTAATTACAGTGGATTCTATTCCGTTTAGTTCAGATGATTTGGGGGATTTGAAATCATTTTATCTGATGGATAGGTATTTACTATTTTAAGATAAATTAAGGGGTATTGATTAAATGGTGGTGAAGTTACACAAACTGACTTGGATCGATGGTTATGTAAAAACTGAATTGAATGAAACAGTTGAGCCGCTCAGTTATGACAACGACATAAATAATCGAAATTAGTTCCTAGTTGTTGAATGTTTTCTCTAATGACGCGTATGTTATTGATTCTATAAAAAAATGCTTTGGAGCTCTTAATGGACAATCATTGAAATTTCGACAACTAGCTCATGAAACAAAGCGTCTACAAAAATCCGAATAATTTCCAAGTTTTCTAATTTTTTACTTTTTCCACAGTCGTTCTAAATAGCTCAATTGTAGGTCCTGTTCTGGAAAGAAAATATTTTTCAATTAAATTTAGTTTGAGTAATTGCTATTACATTTGAACACAGGCTTTAATAAAGTGTTTAGAATACGAACCAAATAAAGGAACAAAATAGAATAATATAAAAATGAAAGCCGCTCATCTGAAAACAGTTTTGTTGAAATTGGAGATACTCATCTTAAAATCATCTTGGGTAGCCTATATTTTATTTTAGAGAAAATCTGTTCCAAATAACTAAAATAAGCATAATCAAAGTTTCGAAAACTATTTTGTTTCTTTTCTTAAAAAAACGGCTCTCTTTCTCCAATTGAAAAATCCGCATTATCTTTTTCTGTTCAAAACAAAAGACTCTCGAACAGGCAGAGTTTAGATGTTTTCTACAAGTGGAGCGGAAAATTACGCGTTCGAAACAACAAAAACCGTCCTTCATTCAGGAGAAGAGTCAAATTAATTAGGTAACATCCCCCCAGCCTCGGAATATGGGTGTTCTCTTTTGTGGGGACTCTTTTTCCGCAGGGAAGTTAATAAATAAAAAAAAAAAAACGTTGCCATCGAAGTCTTGGTTTCATTGCCCATTTCGTAATCCGTTCGTCAGGGAAAAGCATCTGAGCATGAAGAGACAACGAGTTTGAACTTTTTTTTGTTACTAAATGGTTATTTTGTTGCCCTTTGCCTAACTTGGCACTGAGAGAGAAAAAAATCCAATGTGATCGCCTGTCAAATTCATGTTACTCCATTAATTTTGCCATTAATACTTCGGCTGGTTTACTATTTTTGTATTCAGTAAATCGTAATTATAATATACCAGAGACACAAACATTATAAAATTTATTTAACTATTTCTCTCATTCTCTTTCGTTTCATTGGCACTCATTATTACTCTTTACCATAGAACACACTTGTTTCTCGGATTCATGGCCGAACCTGGTCTGCATTTGAATGCCCGGGAAAATTCCTTGAAGTTCGACAAAGGGATATTAACTCTACAAGAGAAAGAAATACATATGTTATCATTCATTAATTTGACTCTTTAAAAACTATCTTAAAAAATATGAAAGTATCTAATGTTAAACTTGTTTGCTAAATAATATTCATAAACCTGTTTAGAATTTTGATGGTGATATACAGTGGCGGAGCAAGACCATAAGAAGGCGTCGGCGAAACATTCTTGCGAGGCCCTTCATACCAAAATTTTTTCAAAGTGTATTTTAATATAGTTATTGATACGTTTTGTAAAATATAATTTAGGGCCAGATTCAACTTAACAATAATTTTATCCCAAACAATGAATTCATGCGAATTTTGAACTCACTAGAGATTGTCAATTTTTACTTAAAGATTTTGAACTAACTTCTTTTTTTAAACTTTAAACGTCGATATTTGGAACCATTATTTGTACTAAGAAATACACTTTTTCTGTGTTTTAAAAAATGAGGGAATTGTCCATTACAGAAACTAAATAAATAAGTGGCGTATATAGAAATTTATTTCGGGAGGGGCCCAAAATTACTCCTCATCCTCAGGCCATCCGACACATATTCCATAAGTCCTATGTAGCTTTTTTATACATTTTTAGGTGATTATTTAGGCCCTGAAAAACTTAATATAAGAAAAGTTGTGAGGAATAAAATGACAAGTAACCAATAAGGGGGGTCTGGGGGTCCTCCCCCAAAAATTTTTTCGAAATTTCACTCAAAAAACAGGTTTTTACTTAGTTTTGGTACAATATTAGTCCGAATATTGGATATTGGGGCACTTGGGGTAAGTGGGTCCCTGGGGTAAGTGGGTCACCCCCCTCAAACTAAACTATGTAAAGGACATTTCACACTTATTCACATTGATCATGTTAAATTTTGTCACACTGATGGGTTCTGCATACATTAGAGTTTTGTGTCATTTCTTTTTAAGATTATAGAACTAATGTAAAAAAATTTCCATAATTTTTTTTTGGAGAGTTCAAGATGCATTTTTCCAAGAAGTGTTTCGAGGAAAGTTTTCACTATATTTTAATGTTTTTTCAACTGTTGTGCCAGGTTTGACTTAAAATACATACTGCAATTTGAATTTTCACAAAATCTCTTATTTAAAAAATTTTAAGAGGGGGGTCCCACTTACCCCGTAATTTAAGCAAAGTAGGGGTAAGTGGGTCCCCTCATTATGGGGTAAGTGGGACACCCTAGACTCACCATTTTAATGTTTATTGAAACATTTATAAGTAATTTATTGAAATTTTATATAAATTTTGCGTTTTAATATAAGCTGTGGTAAGTAAAGAAAACGATTAAGTTGGTTTTTTTTATTCACGTTGCCGAGAAATTAATTAAAACACACATGGGATGGGGGAATAGTTTCGAGGGTTTCTTTATAAGTCTCCCGAACCATTCGAACCTGAAAAAAACATTCTGTAATTGTAGTGTTCCAAAAAGGGGTCCCACTTACCCCAACCAACCCTATTAATTTAAATGTGAGTAGATATCTCGTACATGGATTAAGTTACAATAAAATATTTTGTACCTAAAACTTCTATACTTTATCAAGTAAGACCCACTTACTCCCTCTTAAGTTTTGCTTGCTTTCAATCAAAATAAAAAGGGGGTGACCCACTTACCCCTTCCTATGGGGTAAGTGGGACCCCCGTCTCATTTTTTACAAAAAGACCAGTTAAGAAAAATGTAGAACATTATTTTAGAACCTAATTATAAATTTTCGTTTATTAATAGTGTCTTAAATAGAATATGTCATCAAGTTCAAATTGAACCTCTTCAAAAAAATTTTATGAACCTTCAAAAATGTACTGTTCCAAAAAGGGGTCCCACTTACCCCAAGTGACCCTATATATTTTATATAGGATTTGCATTTTGATAAACTTAGTATTAAAAAAGTTATAAGTAATACAGTTCCAAGTATAAAAGGGGATCTGGGGGTTCTTCCCATAGAGGAACATTTTTTGAAAACTACTCTAAAAACAAGGTTTCAACTTGTTTTTGTATACTGAGTCCAAATTTTGGACATACATTTTGGGTAGGATTTGGATTTTGATGAACTAATTACAATAAAGTTGTTAACAGTGGCGTATATAGAAATCTATTTCGGGAGGGGCCCAAAATTACTCCCAGCCCCTCCCACACATATTTAATAGGTTCAATGTAGCTTTTTAGGTAATAATTTAGGCCCTAAAAACTTAATATTGGAAAAATTGTTAGTAATAAAAAGACAAGTACCAAAGGGGGGTCTGGGGGTCCTACCCCATAAAAGTTTTGGAAGTTTGACAAAAAACCCAGGTTTTTAACTAATTTTGGTACACTAAGTTCGAATTTTGGATGTACATTTTTATGAAATTAATGTTTAAAAGTTATTAAAAATAGAATTACAAGTACAAAAGGGGATCTGTGGGTCCTTCCCCAGAACATTTTGGAACTTTACCCCTTAAATCAGGGTATTTTAACTTGTTTTTGGTACACTTAGTCCGAATTTTGGACGTATTTTTTGGTAGGATTTGGATTTAAATGAACTTATTACAAAAAGTTGTTAATAATAAAATTCCAAGTACAAAAGGGGGGCTTGGGAGTCCTCCCCCAGAAAATTTTTTGAAATTTGACCCTAAAAAACAGGGTTTTAACACTTGTTTTCGTACACCTAGTCCGAATTTCGTGGGGGGGGGCAGGGCCCCTTCGGCCCCCCCTTATATACGTCATTGGTTGTTATTAATAAGTTCCAAGTACAAAAGGGGGTTTGGGGGTCCTCCCCCAGAAAAATGTTTGTAATTTAACCCTAAAAACAGGGTTTAAACTTGTTTTGGTACACCTAGTCCAAATTTCTAAATTTTTCTTAAAAAAATCTACTTTTTTAAAAAATGGAAAAAAATTCATTGATTTTTAGGTTCTCTTTCTTGGGCGCGAGGCCTTTCCGAGGCGCGAGGCCGTCGGCGGTCGCCGACACCGCCGACGCCTAGCTCCGCTACTGGTGATATATCAAAGCTCTAATATGTAAAAAAAATTATATTTATGAAATTATTGATTTTTCAAATTTAATCATTAAAAAAAAGAATTGATTCTAAAAATGGCAATCCCTTTTTTTGTTTTAGAAATATCAAAAAGAAAAACAAAAACACAAACTTACAAAAAAAACCCTCTAAAATCCAGAGCGCCCTTACCAAACACAAGTAAAATTAAGAAAAAAAAGTTATTCCGTCGAGCCGGAGTCGAACCAGCGACCTATGGATCTCGGCTGTATACCAACTACAGTCCACCGCTCTGCCAACTGAGCTATCGACGGTTGTATGGGGAGAAATATTTAAAATTTAGTTGCTGTATTATTATTTTACGTGTACTATATTTATGTTGTTTACTTTGTTTTCCTCACTAAAAATGTCCGTAGCTGATGACTTCATTTTTGATTAGAGTTCAAAGATGGATGTCTCACCGAATTGAATTGGGGCTGTGTGAATCGCTTCTAGCAAAATCTTCGAAAAACTCTTCAGTCATATTAGAACACCAAACCTAACAACACATGAAGAATGTGTAAATAAAATTGCAAATAATATATGAGAAGAACATTTGAAAATCTTTCAAGTTATTTTTTAAGAACACCAATTCTGAGAGCAAGTTGAAAATAATGCATGCTTATAAATTATTACGTAACATACGATTTCGTAAGACTACATTTTGGTGATTGCTGAGAAGCTGAATATGTTCTGTTTAAAATGCAGTTTAAAAGGGGTAAAGATTCCTGATACGAAATAAATTTTTAGTTTAACACAGGTAATTTTTTATTATTTATTATACGTACTGAAGCATATCCTAAAAAGAATAATTGTTCTGGACTAGCATCTAATCCAGGCAGTCTTTTTCTGTAATTAAAATCCTCGTCAGATAGAGCTAAATGTAACCGAAATGCCTGTAAAAAAAGAGTATGTGTGTATATAAAATAGTAGAACCGTTATGCAATTAGTAAGGGTAATGTTTAATAGATGTCGCCACCAAAATTGATTCGAGTGGGTTATTGGAGCAATGGTTGGAGGAATCGCATTCATTCCTCTCCGGTAATAAAAATACTTACTAAATACTATTACTTATAATTTATTTTCCACTCACTTTATTTTAAGTGATATTTCAATGGTTGTTTACCTTAAATGCACTTCTAATTCCTCCGTTATCGGCGATATTTTCAGATAAGGTTGTCATTCCATTGACCTGTTTAGATTCAAATTATAATCAATAAAATGAGTACACTTTTAAAGTGTAACTCTTTATTTGAAAGAAATATATGTATCGTGTTTTCTTTATTATGGATTATTTAATTAACCCAAAACATAGCTTTAAAAATTTAAATTTTCAACTTTACTTCAATCTTTACTGCAAAATATTTATTTTTACTGCATCGCAATCGAAAGTCAACCTATAAAAATGTATTACATACCTCAATGAAAAAAAAAATTGTGTTCCACAATGCTTGTTTATAAAATAAAAAAATTAAGTTATGGCTGAATATGTCAGATTCCAAATGTAGAAACCAATTTTACATTTTTTTAAATGTTATACTATTTTTCCATTTTTCTGCAAAATATTTATTTTTTTCTCCATCGCAACCTATAAATATGTATTACATAATAAAAAAATTAAAGTCTCGGTTCTAAAATACCTATTTTTAAAAAAGTTTTTAAAAATTAAATTTATTCCTATCGCGGCCGATTTTGTCCCATCTTTAAGATTAATGCGTTTTTATGTGTCATTTATTCTAAGTGAAAACCGTTGACAAACTTTTTATATCAATTTGTTCCAGGTTCTGTCAATTTTTTCCCCGCTATTTTCAGTGGATTAAAAAGTATCGTTTTTATTCGAAAAAAAAATTAACAATGTATTACTTTTCCAGTTGAGAATTTTTGTTCGTTGTATTGTTCCTCAAAGCACAGGGCTTTTTCTTCAAACCTCCACCAAGTTTCGTTTGTCCACCAATTTCTGTAGTTTCCATTATGATCAAACTTTCTCCCTAAAAAACAACAAAATATTTGTAATCTAAGCCTTATTACTTACAAACAACTTCGGAAATCTTAAACGAAATAACTTCACTCTAATGCATGTAATAAGTTTGGTAAATAATGATGATTAGAAAAATCCCACCTATTGTATCAAAAGCATGGCTTATTTCGTGTCCTATCACAGTTCCAATGGCCCCATAGTTGATAGAACTGGAAAAAAAAGGTTTGAAACTGGTACTGAACGTACATTCATATTATTGAATCTCTCTGGTGTTATTTTGGCAAAAGGGAAGAAGATAAGTGTAAAATTTTCAATACGTTTCTTATTATTTTTAAATGAAAGAAAGACCTATATGGCAAGAAACAGGCTATAAGTTCTAGGTAACAAACATAAGAAAGATTATGAGGTTATGCAGAGTGTTCCTGTTCATATTACTTTTTTCTTCCCAAAAATCATTGAGATCATTCTAACATTAGTAGTACCTTTTCCCCCCTTTTTTTTTTTTAATTTTTTTAGCCGACCTTCTTTATTTTAAAAGTTATAAGGTATATGTCAGTTTAACGGTAACATAAAAGGAAATCATGTTACCGTTAATGTTACCGTCATGTTCCTTCAGAGGTTTTATTTTATTTTTCCGTTTAAAAACATATTAGCTTTTATCGACAAAATAAAATACCTGCATCCCCCCCGTATCCCTCAACAGAATTTCAATAAAACTTAATATTTAGTACACTTGTTCTATTAATTTATTCGAATGTATTCTGTGAAATAACAGTACCTGTACAAAAATTATTTTTTTATAAATATTTAATAGAATAAATCCAATATAATTTCAAATCAATACTTTTGGGTATCGAATACTGAGAGATTTAGGGAAAGATAAATTTATTTTTGTAAGAAGATTTTCCTTTTCGACCATAAGAATGAACTAAAGCAGACTATATCCCCTACTAAAATTCAGAAACCATTTTTTGAGAAATTTTGAATATTTATCATCATTTACTTTGAGTATAAAGGTTACAGATTGAGTTATCTTAAAGTACTATGACACATTCGGTTACTTTCCCTATTTTATAAAGAGTATCTTCTACTAATGGATGTTTTCTTTCTCACTTGGATCGTAAAATAGAATGCTCTAATTATTGTAACCAGGCTATTACATACTTTTCACAACATCCTAAATTTAAAAATGTGAATAAATATAGTTTTATCTAAATACTTACTCTATTCTACCGTACTTGTAAAATGGATAATCAAGAATTCCTGCCGGTAAAGCTGCATGTCAAATTGAATATACAATACTTTAAATAGTTCTTAAAACTAGAACCTACGTGCTATGTAAATAAATATTACACTTACATATGTAGTTTACACTAGAGTCATAAAATGCATTTACTTGTACAGGATTATGTACGTATTCATCACTGTAATAAATGAAAAATTAGCCTATGTTGATTATGATGCTTTTAGGATTAAAAAAAACTTTTAAGTGCAACACTTCCTCAATACCTTAATTTATAATAGAAGTTATATATATATATAATTTATAATAGAAGTTATAATAAACAACTTCAAAAAAATACAAATGTCAAAGTTAAGTTATTCGCAACTTTAAAAAGATATGAATTTTAAAGTGTCGTTCAATTTTTCACTCTCAGAACAGTATTTTAAAAGTTTATGATACGTATTTATTTAAATCAGATGTGTGTTATTTAAATGTTAGTGTATTTTTTTACCTTGAAATTGTTTTTATGGTTACCTGTCATCTCTACTGGCTGTAGTATTCCATTTTGAAAACTTTGCTTCACTATCTGCAGCCATGGACATCATTGCTGTTTGAAATAAGTTTTCATCAGTGACAGGTTCAATCTACAAATAAGTATTCTCATTAGCATTTTCGCTGGTTCAGATTTTATACTATTTCTCCTTAAAGTTAGATATTGTAATTAATTTTGTTATTTGCCTTAATAATCCTTGTAAAGTAATTTATTTTTAGATAATTTAGTTGTATACCTGTATACATAGCACCTACTAACACCAAAAAAAAGGAAAAAGGATATTGTTGATTGAGTTCGAACTAATTTTACAAAAAATATTCTGCAAACAAACACCATTTTACCTCTAAAAACATTAAATGGGAGAATAAATGAATATATAATTAAATTTCTGTATTTTACACGAATGACGTTTTAAAAGTTAAAAAGGATTTTGCATTTCATTTTACTCGCGGACGTAGCCAGTGGGTAGATTTTTGGATAGACGATATATATCCCCACGAAATTCAAACATTACCCTCAGAATATTTGTTCTGGGTACATCACTAATTATACCAATAGATGTTTTGTTAATTATTATAATGAGATGTTATACCGAAGAATACACAGCGTCTAATTTAGAGTCGTCCAAAATCCAATCTTCGTGACCAATCATCTGATGAATGCTTTGAAGCTGTTGAAAGAGAAGTCAGATTTAAATTCAAGGCATTAATACCAAACCAAAAAGCTGCAAAATGTCAAGTATTTCGATTTTGTAAGAAACCTGATCTATTCAGCACAAAAATTTGTGAATTTATGCTTAACAAGTTCACTTGCCAGACTTCAGTAAAATAACTACAAACATGGCTGCTGAATTAATTTCTCTGATATAAATCGCCACTTATATAATTTAACCTAATGATTCGAATCTTACCTTAACAGTTGAATAGAGCAGTGTACTTTCATCCATCCACATATTTTGATCCAGTGACGAACTGTATGCCAGACGTATCATGGTGACCATTTTTCCAACCTTAGATTGAAGAAAAATGAAATTTTATATTAAAAAGTACATTTTTACATTTTACCGTTGACTTTATTACATATGATATACATACATAGTAATGTTGAAACTAGCCCGTTCTTGTAGTAGTCACGACAGTTTACCTAACTTTGAATATTTTGAATATTAGCTAAAAAATTTTTGAAGCTTACCTTTACGAATTAGTTTCTAATTACTACTTAATCATTCTATAAAGATAACTTTATAACATTTATTTTCATATTTTTAACATTTTTGTATCGATTAAGTTAACATTCTTATAAGAAAATGTTACTTATAAAACTAATGTTAAATAGTTAATTATTTTGTGTTAATTTATAAATAAATTATCATAATGCTAATTTCTATAAAATTCATTCATTATAATAAAGAATCGGCACATACGTGTGTCCGAGTTTGATTGGGAAATACATTTTCAACGTAAAGCCTGGCTACGGCCCAAGGGAAGTGCTTTCTAGTTTTGGAAATGCATATCTTTTCTGTCAAGTCTGAATAATCATATCCAGTCAGGTATAAGTATTTGAGCTCACGTAGCTGAGGTGTTGAGGAAGTCATGAATGAAAATACTAAATGAAATGCTATGTAATTTGCAATTATTCTGAAAAGAAATAAATTTCATTGATCAGTTATAAAATTCCTGATTTCAAACACTGATAGACCTATATAGTCCTTTGGGAAATGGATATGAGGTACCTGTTTTCCACTTCACTGAGTATCAGAGGAAGAAAACGGAAATATTCTTGCTGGTATACATAAACTTCGGTATCAGCATCAACATCCTTTTTTAAAATTTTTTGTATCAATTCTTGATACGGAAAGCTTGTCTTGCCCTATAAATTATGTTCAGGTTTTTTAAAAGTGTAATAATATTTTCTTAATCATACTTCTTTTAAATTATATTACTTAATGGGCACCCTATTTGTACATAGTGTTCATAGTACAAATTTCTGGGAGAGATACTCGTAGATAGACCAAACACGAATAGCAATCTTGTAAATAAATGGTGTCTCAACACTCAAACGACCTACAGAGGTGCTAGGGTTTAGACGAATATTGTTAAGAGCAACGAATACGGGAAAATGATGCTGGAAAATTTTTTTAATTAGGGAGTTGATTTTATTGACTTAACGTTTTCTAAATCTAATGTAATAATTATTTTTTAAAAGACCACCTTCATTTTAAATTCGAAATTACGTTTTTGTTGTAGCATTTAATATGAAGACACAACTCTTATAAATGAAAGCTTAAAATATTTTTATAGAATGCGTAAAACGTAGAGATATTAACGCCCCAAAATTTTATCTCCTGCCCGTTTTCTAACACGTTTCTAACACGTAATCAATTTAATGATAAATGCATGTTCTGTTTTTTTTTTAAAGCTGCAATACCGATTTTTTCAATGCCATTGAAGTAAAATTTAATAAACGTCGCATGCAATAAAAATATCAACAGAGCGTTTGTATCTAAATGCATGAAAAATTTCATTAGAATTGATTGTAAGGAAATATTTGAAAGATACACACTACCTGGGGGTTTATTTGAGTCCCTCCTAAAGCTAAAAAATTGTGAGTTTTTGTGTCAAAATATTTTTTTTTCATTAAAGATCTCACATTTTGTTAGACGCATCTGCATTGAAATCAACAATCATTTTCCATAATTTTCAAAATTATCAAGCTATTCCATCGACTTTAAATTACTTTATCGTATTTTTCCCACATAAGAAATCCGTTTAGTTGTTTGTTAAGAGTAGTTGCGTTTAATTTTAACAACAGTGCTTCACTACAAATACATTTTAGAAAACAATAACAAATAAACCAAAAACCATTCTACTGTAAGTACAGGAAATAATATAAAAAAATAATATAAAATGCACGGAAGGGCCCAAAGGAAGAATTTTGGGTAATCTTTATAGCTTTATCTATGATATGCAAAAATCTATAGCTTTAGACCTGATACTGTCTGATATTCAGAACATGTTTGGGCCCTATAAAATAACTATATACACCACTGAATGATTGTTTTAATATATTTTAGTAAAAATAGGATACTGGAGTTATACTCACTTTGGAATTTGTGTCTAGAGTTGCAATTTTTATAAGGGATTCTTCACGTGACTTGGTGAAATATGAACTTTTCTGAAAGAGCAATAAATGTAAATGAATTCCACATGTTTGAAATAAGTTTCACTTACTTTTATGGACGCAAACAAATTGTTCTAAATAGATTTCGGAATAAATTAAAATTTGAAACTTTCATAAATAACATCATAGGTAAGTAATAATGATACAATAACAAGTTGTATTTAGTTTGTTAAAAACTGATTGCTAGAATTTAGATAAGCCTAGTATGTAAAAATGTTATAAATTTTAATTGTAATTGTAAAGTTTGTCTTCGATCTTCATTTGTTATTTCATTTTGTCACAATGTTCGTGTCCTGTCATGTTAAAAAAACACCTTAGACAGGAATATTCGAATTCAGAATAACCTAATATTTGTTTTGTAATACAGACCATAATTTCGTATTGTATTTTTATGGTATCAATTTGGAGAAATCGTAAAGCGGTATACTTTCAGCAATTTCAATTACTATTTTAGAAATTGAATGAATTTGTAGACAAATTAACCTCTTTAAAATGTGTAAATTCTATCAGTTACATTTATAAACTAAGTTTTAGTAACGTAATAATACATAGACTCACGTTGTAGAGTGCGTACTCCAACTCTAAAATTGACAACGCTTCTTGAACTATAGTTTCATTGTCTAGAGATGAGCCCATCACAAAAGCAACATCTTTGATGAATTCAACAGCGTCAGCAGTGCGATTGGCATCGATGAAATCGTGGTCAAAATCGTTGGTAAATATAAGAGGTCCGGCTTCAAGCTAAACATAAAGGTATGTCATAGCATAATATGTTATATCATCCATTTATTCGATTAATAGCTTCAAAATTATACAGTCGACTACGCTTAATGTGATCCCTTTTGTCCAAGAGGAAAATGATAATAATATCCGGTTGATAATAATAAGCGATTTGATACTAGAAAGTTACAAACAGTGTAACTCGAGTGTTTGCTTTAAAATCACAACTATGTAGTCCTAAATGAAGTATTTAAAACGATTACCTATATGTATTTTGCAACTTTTACATTCTTAAAGAAAAATATAAGAGTGGAACATATAAAACTAATAATTTAATGACTATCATTTTGTATGATTACGTATTAAAATTTGCCTTCAAATAGAAAGAAGGTGGTTTTTAGGTGATTTTACCAGATTGTGATAACATAAGCAATATATTGAAGTTAAGTTAAATATGAGCGATTAGGACTGGTCAATTTTGATAATTTTATCCGGTTGATAACATTAACCGTGATCACAATAAGTGGAGTCGACTGTATTTCATTCTGAACAAAAATCGGCTATGCATATTTTTGATTGTGCGATCAAAAATTATCAGAGATGACTCTTATAGGACATGAAACATGTTAAAGGTTTTTTTTTTTAATTACCCCGTTAACATATTTTTTCTTATAAGAAAAGTTCCGTTATGTAACATACCATCAAAATAATCTCTACAATATTTTAATTCACGTTCATTAACCTTTTTCGTTTAGCCGTGATACTAGGAAGTCCGAAAATAAATATACTAATATTTATTTTTTAGAGTTTACGTTTTGTTTACTTCACTTTCTAAGTTGCCTGGTAACTCCCGTCATGACATTGACCTTCTCGAGTTTTCTAATGTACTAAAAGAAGGAAATTCATTCATAGTTATCACGATTTAGTCAGTCTACCCGATAAGTTCTCGGACATGTAATTATAATTTTGAAAGATATATGAACCCATTTCCATTGGAAATAATTCCATTTACAAAGAAATAGTTTGAGATCCGTTGGCATCGACTACATATAGATACCTATTTATTTCATTCATTTTTAGTTATTCTTTACTGGTTTATACAGTACATTTTAGCGCTTTTAAAGCGTATTATGGAATAGTCGGGAAATATGGAATACCGAAGTTTCAGCCCTCTCTCCCCCTGCCATCACGTGGGAATACCATAAAATACTTCAGAAAGACTCCCATGATACAATGCATAAAGAGTTAACTTCTTGTTGTTGTCGTAACAGTCGCTGCATAAAAAAGTGTGTTTTGGGATTTTCAAAAGTTTTTTGCCGGGAAGTGTTCAAACATTTTAACCTACCAGTAATTATGATACTTAAATTTTGTTGTTAAGCATAATGTACACTAAAAGAATAATAGTTCTTTATACTGTAGTCGTTTTTTAGCTATCAATGTTTTATCCGTCAGTAAAATGGTTTATAATCAAAGATGGCGTTTCGGATATTATGGAATACTAGGTAGTATTCCATAATAATCCACTTCATGTCATCAACTACTAAAGAACCGGAAAACAAAGATGCTGAATGTAAAAAATTTGGATTCAATGCATTAGCTGTTCTCTATGAACTCATCTTGACTGTATACTGTAAAGAAAATTATGCTTGGGACTTTTTAAATTGACTCAAAATCAAAATTGTTTGAATGTAATTTTTAAATATTGCTTTTATAGTTGAAAGTAACTATGTATTCCGAAAATTATGGGAAATGATTGTTGGTTTAAATGCAGATGCGTCTCACAAAATGTGAGAAGTACTTTTTTGAACAACAAAATAAGTAATGTTTTATTTCACCATTGACCAATTGTGGATTTTTATTTAAAACCTGAAGTGTTATTCTTAAAAATATAAATGGTATTCTATAATACCCTCCTCTCCTCTAACTTTAATTTTGAATTTCTGACTTTGGTGTTTTTATTTATGCTTTTTAACTCACCGGGAGGGTTTACTGGTTTACCCTCCAATAAAAATACATGCATTTAAATAATTTCATTTTTAACAGTCAAGATTTAATAATATATTTTTGATGAACATTGATATTCCCTAAACTACAACAGATAAAGTCATAAATACAGAGATCAGTGTTCATCAACTTACAAATAGGAAGCGTTGAGTGTTATCTTCATCTTTGGTAAAAAGATCCAGCGATGCTATTATACCTAAGGAAAGCCTGTTAGCTTTTACAACCTGTTCGTACCAGACGTAGTTCTCTTCTGACCATTGGTCATTCCCCATCATTGGCCACCCCCCGAATTCTTTTAGAAGATCCAAAAGGGGACCCACGCCCAGTTCTTCTCTAGCTTCTGAAAACAAAAATAACACTACCATTTATAGTCATGGAAGTTTTAATTATTACTAAAGATATACTACTATAAAACAAGAAGATCTTGGTGTAAGATGTTACACTAAAATTTATTAATGAGAGTATTCAGCTTTAATAAGACAAATTTAACCCTTGATGTTATAGTCAAAATTAAAGTTTATTTCATGATCTTTAGTTACTTATTTTAAAATATCAAACGAATAAGAAGTTCAGTATATTACTACATTGTAGTAGAAACAGGCTATTAGAATGTATAATTCATGTGGTACCTACTCTTAATCTGTAGCTATCTAAAAAATAAATTAAAAAAAAATGTTGAAAAAAAATATTTATCAAGTTACTTTGAATGAAAATTTTACCCTTCAGACCTACCACCGATGTTATAAAATAGTAACTTAACTTTTTAGCTCTCGTGTCAGCTAATTTTTTTATTTGTCTTAAAAAATATTTCGTTAAGTGTACCTAAAGAAGATCGCATATGATTAACCCGAACGCCTATCTTTGAAATACTATAAAAATCTTTAAGAAACAAAGGTAAAATATTTTACTTGATGATACATTGTTTTCTTTTAAATATTATTTTGTACACCAGCGTTCTAAAATAGCATAGCGGTTCTATGAAATTTGTTAATGAAGCCATAATACTCAAACTAATATTGTACTTAAATAGTTTCTGGTCATTTTACAAGAAAATCTATTAATAAATTGCATTAATTTTTGATTATCTCTATAAAGTTCAAAACGTGAAGCTTATAATATAAAAAAACATGAAATATAGAAAGGCGTTGTTCCTTAGAAAAATACATATGCATACCCTCTTTCGTAGATATTTTTCTTGAATAAATCCTAATAATCTATATTTTCAGTACGTATACAGCGCAAAAGAGTTAAATACCACGTTTCGATTTCCTATGAAGTTCTTTTGTCTTTTAGTCTTTATGTACGATATTTTAATCTGTGAATGCGTCTGTGAAGTTTGAGATGTACTATGACCTAGTTAACGAGTTGGTGTAATCAATAAAAAGCCTTGTTCACTTTAATGCGAGCTAGTTGAGAAAACTAAAAAAATATCACGAAAGTGTAAAAATGAAAACTTTTATGATAAAACTTGAACGACATTTTCCATGAACATGCATTTATTACAAGTATATCATTATAAAACCTCATCAGTACCTATGAAATACTAATTTTGTGTATTCAAGGGAAAAGTTTTGATTTTTTTTTAACTTGCTGATAATTTTTGTAGTTCTCTTCTTGATAGTGGGGGGAAAGTGGTACGTATCATTTTCCATCTAAATGCAAATTTTTGAAAATATTTTGGAGGAATTAAACTACTTACCGTCATTTATACAAGACTGAAAAAAAGTTCTTGCCTTATTTACCGACTTGGATTGCGACGGATATTCAGTTTCGTTTCTTATCAAACCTAAAATCATGATAATATATTATCAAGTTCAGAATAAAAATCGTGTTTATAATATTAACTATGAGTATCAGTAATCACTTTTATAAGAAGCTATTATGGAGATAAATTACACGTCCAAACCCCAAAGGAACCATTCCTGTTGAGACATTTTTTTTTAAACTGAATAACATATTTTTTAATATTAGACTTCGTTATGCTACTTGTTATATTTTCCGATGCAAAATTAAATCGGTAGAATACAATATCAACTGACATCACTACAAATACCTTAGGTGCATTGGAATAAACCTTAGGAAGGTTAAACAAGTTGTCATTGTTTTAACTCAAAGTGACACAATACATACGTCTTAAAGTTTGCTGCAGTTCTTTTGACCTTTGGTCCATAGACATGACTGCCCTTCTTCCTGGTGGAATTTCATTCTTTTCAATCCATCCACCACAGGCGTACTGGTAGAAGTCCTCGCAAGGGTCTATACTAGGGTCTATGTTGGATATCAGAATTTTAGCTGTAAAAAGAAATAAAAAAAATTTACGACAGAAATTCAGATATTTTAGAAAAAAAATCCGTAAGATTTGTAATACTTAGTAAGGTTTGTGGACTGTTGTAGAAATAAGTATACTACATTTAACTTTTTGAAAACCTCCTTAAAGAAACTAAGATTGTAATTTTGTTCGAAACTAATATTGGTTACCAAAAGTCCTAAATTAAAATACAAAAATAATCTCATAATTGTTTTCTCTACCAAAGGTCATAAGTAAATTTTAAAATACTTTACCTGTCTCTTTACAAGCATCTGTTTCACAAACAAGATCTCTAACTTCATAAAAGTTTTTCAATTGTGAAAGAGTATCTAAAAATGAAAATGATTTCTTATTGTAAAGATGTGTTAAAACCTATAGGTCATATTTTTAAATACTGTCACATTTTCATGAATTTTATGTAATATAATTTAACAAAACCACCCAAACGGGTTTTTTTTAATTCCTTTAAAAAAAACTGACTGCAAAAGGAAAGGTACAAACTTAAACAATCATTAGGCTAATTTAGGATATGGCAGGCGGAAACCTTTACACCTATAATTATTTACACACAAATTATAACAAAATTAAAAGAAACACTGCTAGTTGGGATATTTCAATGGTGTTTTATATTGAAATTTAATTATTTTTTGGTAAATTAGCATAAAACTCAACGCTTGCACCCGGCTAATTCTAAAGCATCGTATTTAGTTTCTCAAAGGATATGAGAACTGATCAGAAGCTCCTCATATTTCAACTGAGTATTCCAGTAGCAAAGAGAATTCGTTTGATAAAAGAAAAAATAGTTACTTCAATAGCATATCAATTCTTTTAATTAGTATCTATATTACACCCTTTAAGACTGAGAAAGTACGATAATAGTTGCTAGACATTATTGACGTTATAGTTCCTCGGATATTTTTATGAAAAAATTGCCGATATCAAACGATTTAGCGGCCTTTGAGATGTGTCTTAAAGGGTTATAAAAAGTATCGCACAATCTATCATCCAAATTTTGAACTATATTTTTCTTTTACCAAAGAAAATTCCTCTTGCTTCAGGAATATAAATAACTTACAGTCTAGGTTGCACATGAGAGTACCTACAGAAGGGATTAATTCCTAAACAAAAAAAGCCTTTCCTTAATTTATAATTATTTTTTTAATAAATTTATAAAACAATTCCTTAGTGTGCTAAAATTGTTTAAAAAAAATACCAGGCTTTCCATCTTTTAATATAATGACATTTTTTTGTGTACTTAGACTCACATACTTCTTATTAATAAATATTTATATTACATTTAAATTTTCATAAAACTGCATCCTACTTTTTTACTGATTTTCAAGAGAACCACCTCAGCAATACAAATTGATTGAATGCCAAAAAAAAAAGAAAAAAAAAAAAAGATTAAATAAATCTTAATTTATTTCCCTCTATATGTTTCTCTAAGATTACGTGAAAAATACAATATTCTTGCCTAAAAGTATTGCATTGGTAGTAAATTAACCTTTTAATCATTTTAGTTTCATATCAATCAATAAAGGGAAGATTTTTTACACATTTAAAATCAATATTTCTAAAGTCGATGAAGTTCTATTAAAAGCATGTTGTATTCGTTTATTGTTCCGTGATTTTGTTAAAAGCTTTCTTTTACTTCTATTCTTAAAAGTAGTAATTTCAACATTACATAATAAATATTCAAAAGGCCTTAACGGTTGAATAATTTATTAGTAATCAATAATTGCTTCAGAGTAACTTATGAGTGAATATTATTTGATGTATGGCGTGGATCTGAACTTAGAAAAATATTGATTTTTCTACTCTGCGTCGGTTATTTTATACCTCTAGTAGATAACACATAATTACTTTTTTAGATGTATAACACAAAGATTTTCACTGTTTAAATAACTTCTATAACTTTAAATTGCAGTTAGATGAAACATTTGCATCTACCATCATTTAGAGATAAATTTAATGCTGAAACGGTGAATTATGTTTAGATTACACAGAAAAGGTGGCATTGCATAGAAATGGTTGTTTCGATTCGCTTAGTTATCAAAAGTATAGTTTAAGAGTTATGGGTTAAAGTTATTTTAAAATTACCGATCATCGTAAATTCACCTTAAATTCGTGTTTCGAAAATTTTGTTTAAAGGTAATTAACTTAATGTGCTATTTGAATTCATCCCAAATGCCAAATATTGCGTGCAGTCTTCCTCAAAATAACAGAAACATTGATTCAAAGGTCTTCAATTTATTCAGTTTAAGGTTAAACTATCGATTACACGTTAAAGTAAAACTCGATGTGAATGAAACTTATAGAATTTGTATTAAATGGCTCAGTTATGGACAATTTTCCACCCATTAGACGTAGTATTAGAGGGTTATTCTATATACTACAATTATTGTTACGAAATCCAAATGCTGATGATCGATATGCAATCATAAATGTGTAAACAGAATTGATTATTTTGAATAAGTATGACGTGTGTGTTACGCTTCCTATTCAGAGAATATGTATTGCATAAAAGAAAGTCTAGACACAAATGTTTTTTATTTGAATATCCTTATTCCGTTTCTTTTTTTCTTAATAATATTCATTCAAATTGCTGATAAACTGATTGAACAATTTTCTCACGATACGTAGCATTTCACACACAACATATATTTTTTCGGCATTTTAATTAAAGTACTTCAGTACGTTATTAGCGAAAGTTTAAATCAATGTAGTTCGGTCCAAGGTACACTACCAGTATTGTACCTTTGGTTTCAAGCAGGGGTTGTAAGGATGCTAACTGCATGTGTAGGGGAGTTGTCATACTACTAAAAGTTAAGTAACAGGTAAACAGGTACTTGGTGTGAGGTACCTACACAACCAAGTAACACAACCCTCCCCTACAATCATTTATTTTCAAACCGAATACTTTCAAAGTTTAATTGGAGAATTATTGGTTTAACATTCTGAATAAAAAATTATAATTTGAAATAATTTAAATACTACCAGTCTACATAAAATAAAATTGTATGTTGGTTATTAACTTAGACAACTTTTTTCTGGGAATATTTGTAATAATCTACTGACTTAAATGAATAGTACAAAATTTCTTTTAGGAAAGAAGAAATTTTATGACGTGGATATGAATTTCAAAATTATTTTATAAAAAATGTTTAGAGTATTAAATTGAGAGAGTTAGAACTCGAGAACTTTATGTTTAAAAGTTTAAATGAAGTTTATATTTATAATTAGTATTTTAGGTTAATTTTAATTACATTTGTAAACCATGAAACTTACGTTTGGTTCATAAAATTATATAACTTGTATTGATATTTACTTATAATGTTGGTATAAAAATGTAAGGAAAAGTAAATTTAAAGTGTTAATATTAAAATTTCTTTGGACCAAAACTTACTTTTCCATCTGTTTGAAAAAATCCACAGGGATATAAAAAGCACAGTTAGAGTGATGAACAAGAAACATACGACTAGGAAGAGACATCTTTCTTGAAGAGACTTTGGAGCTCGAAAAAGGCTATAGAAACATCAGTATAATTAAAAATCTAAAAAAAAAAATTTTTTCTGCTTAAAGTGTAATTGCACAAACTTCGTTAATTTACAAACTGCTTTGGTAAGAACAGTAACTGTACTGAGATATTTAAAAGGCTTAATTAGGTTATTATCTCCATGTGATGAAATGTTTTTAGCACATTTCCATTCTATTATTTTATGGATAAAAGCATTTATGGATTTATAGGAATTTCTACTTTAAAAAAATATTATGAATGGAATACAATTAAAAGTAAGAAAGGAGCTTACTTTAATTCAAATTTCTATTTATTAAGGTGCAACAATCAATAATAACTCTCTAAAGAAAGGCATATTAATCGAAATGGCCTTTTATTGTGATAAAGACTGTTTTTTAGCTTGACAGCTAGACAGGGTGAATATTGATTTAGCTTATTCAATTCGAAGAAAGTGTGTCAAATAATGGAAATAGGTTGTTTATGCCTTGAAGACGCATACAATAGTTTGTTTTACACCCATGAAAAGAACATAGTGAGTAGATGCGTGATAAACATGCAGCTGTGTTTCAATCTTATTTCTAAAAGCTATTTCGATGCTTACGTAAAAGTAAATAAACGTGTTACATCACATATTTCATCTATTATACTTTCAAAAGATATTTTTTCAAGCCTGTCTCATACTTTTAAGACAAAAAACAACTTTTCAGGGTTTTAACATATTTTTTAAACATTCATTAGACCTTGTGCCGGTTTTATGCACTGTCATAATTATAATGTTCGGCACTAGTTAACTAGAACTAGTTGCAACTAGTAGTTAACTACTGATCAACTAGTAGTTAACTAGTAGTTTAACTACTTTTGGTTTAAACTAGTTCAACTATTAGTTGAACTACTTTTTTTAATAACTACTAGTTGAAACTACTTTCAAAATTTCAACTACTTTCAAAAAAATTATTATTAAAATTTTTATCAAAATATAGAAAAAATTGTACTGTAACAAATTTAATTAAGATGATAGAGTACTCAAAATACCATAACCAGAATTAAAGGCCCTTTTTGCGCGTTTTTAGTGATATAGATAAGAAAGATGTAGTATTAGAATTTGGGAAAAAAATAGGTTATGAAATTAAACAGACTAGTTAACTAGTAGTTAACTACTTTGAAAAACAGTTAACTACTAGTTGTAACTAGTCCCAGGAAAAAATAGTTAACTACTAGTTGCAACTAGATTTTCCCAAACTAGTTAGTAGTTGGTAGTTAACTATTTTTTGACCACTAGTTGCCGAACACTACATAATTATACAGTTACCATTTAATTTGAACAATCATATGGCTTTGAGTAGACATATTTTCCGAACGAATATCTAATCTATTCAATTATCTATTTAATAAATTAATTTTTATACATAGTTTATAGCCTTTTTATAGTTCTGGCTATGCAATTCATCATAGAATAAGACTGATTGATCAAACATTCGATACATTCAGCCAGCATACAACTCATCTTTCTTTAACAAGTAGATGAAAATCCGAGGTTTTCAAGTACATTTCGATTTTCACTATTAAACTTAAAGCTGTTTATCAATTTGAGTTTCAATCAAAACATTTGGCGAGCAACGATAACGTTTCAAAGATATATTTTTTTAAGTTGAAATAATATTGCTCATGATTTTCTTGCCCTTTCACTATGAAATACGTATTTGAATCTTTATGAGCCTAAAGGATAAAAGAATGAAAGATAAGGTAGAATGTATCCTTAAGAAAAGTTATCTTTGTTGAAAATATTGAACAATTGTTTAGATGCGATTAAAAACGGAACTACACATGAAATTCTTAATATTTCTAATCTATCTAGTCAGTTATTTCATATCATTAGTACTTAAAAAAACTTATCCTTATTTAAGTTACGTTCTAAGGGAATTTCAAATTACAAACAGTTATAGTTAATATTAAAAAATTTCAAGTCACTGCAGCCATGCAATCAAATTGTGATACATCCAGTTACATTTTATGCTTTAATTTTTATAACCTTGCTTTAGAATCTTCTGTCTACTTTCAAAATGAAAAATTGGTCTTGTCGTCCTTTAAATAAAACCACTCACCAGTTCTTAGCGATCTTCTTTTGTTCCAAGCTACTTATAAGAAAAGCATTGGTATCGTTCAAAGAAGAACTGGAATGAATTCTAAAATAAAGGGAACGATATTTTGAAATAACATAATATCATAAAATGTGTTTCTTTAATTTCTTTCATATGAGTGGATAGAAAGTTTGTGGTATAACTCTGGTTTTGCCTTAAACCTTTTAATTTCGAGAAGCTTAAAATATATTTTTTCTTCAAATTAAATTATTGAAATGAATTAAGAAATCATGCTAATGTGTATTAAAATTAAGTATAATTTAATGTAAAACATTTTTAAGTAACGTGGCTTATATTTTTTGAATATGTCTTTTAAAGTCTTTTTATCCCCTTAGACTTTTTTTGAAATACTACTTAATAAAAGTTAAAGTTCAACTTCAGGTCAAATATTTTATTTCCCTTTACTCCCAAGGTCCATAAAGCTTTATAGGAGTTTGCTTTGGCTAATTTTTCCAATTTTTCCCTATTTATCAAGTTATCAAGACTTTATATAGAATTCCGTTGCTAAGACAATATTTTCTTACATGGAAGCTATAAGCTCCGAAAATGTTATAAAAATGAATACAATAACTCCCTTTAGATGAGACTTGTAAATATTTGGAACTAAACAAATTATATTTATTTATTACTTTTAATACTAGCTGTGACCCATTTAAGAACCAAACAGGGGGTTACAGCCGATAAACAAACATGTAAACATACAAATAATAAAATAAAAACTTTAATAAAATTTTAGTTTATTAACAAATGTACACACCGACTCGGCTGACACAATATCCTTAGTCAATGTGTTCCATTGATCTACTCGAAGAAAAATAATATTTAAAGATTACAGTTCGTTAAAAATGTGGGATATGATCTAGAAATCATTAGGTATTCCTAAATCTGAAGGATCTTCAAACTAAAAACAATTAGAAGAAATTAGATAATACACCTTAACAATTTGGAAAACATTTAAACGAATATCTCCTCATTGAATAGTTTTTAGGAAGGGATGGTGTAGTTTTCTATCAAGTGTTCAAAAAAAAATTTACTGATATTTTTTTCGGTCATTAATTTAATAGGTGACGCAATCTCTCTAAGAAAATCTAATTATTTCCAAGTGAAAAGCAAATATACACCCGCTAGTTTTCTTATAAATCTATTAATATAGAACTAAACACATTTTACGAACTTTACCCTGTTCGCAAACCTGTACCCATAGGCTTCATGATAATTTCAATTCCCATTTACTATTAAAATTTTAAAAACCTCTCTTTTACGAACAGTCAGTTAAATTCAATCCAATCATCCGATTATAGACAAAGTAGATTTACTCCAGGGCAAGGGACCGATAATTCTCTAATGATTGGATTAAATTTAATTTACTGTTACATCATAGCCTTACGAATACTCAAACTATACAAATGTTTTGCGCCAGTGTTTTCTTTTGGCTTGATGAAATTAAAGTCTCTAAATTACCAAATACCAATGATGTATCTCTTTTAAAAACTAATTTTCCCAGCTTAGA
Source organism: Tetragnatha montana (assembly GCA_963680715.1). Lineage (NCBI taxonomy): Eukaryota > Metazoa > Arthropoda > Arachnida > Araneae > Tetragnathidae > Tetragnatha > Tetragnatha montana. Next base: position 39,534,099 of record OY796686.1, on the reverse strand, counting down.
TAGCCTAATTGCCGTCAGAAAAGGCTGAATGAATCTTTTCGAAAATAATAAAGAATGTTCTTGGACGGGGAATTCGAAGTGGGCAGAAAGTCACCAATTGACATGTAATCATAGTATTGAACGGAAAAACATACATTTTTTAAAGATACTCCAGTGATCATTTTGATCTGAACTATAAATATTTGACTTTGTAGGTAGTATATGTAATATTCGTAATCTTTAAAAAAAACCTTTATTTTGTAAATAGTTTTTATAAAAATGCACTCTGCATTCAACATATTTTTATACCATATTTTCCGATTTAACAATATTTTTCTTTTACTTATTACTTGAGTATCCTCTACTATTTTGCAAAACAAGCGTTGGCTGTATATTAATGATAAACGATTATTTTGTATGACCTAAATATGAGTTTTTGTTAACTATGAATTATTTAAAAGAGACTTACCTATTAGCAGACATCACGCTTTTATTAATTTAACAAAATCTTATTTAAAAAAAACTATCACAAACCAAAGAAATTAGTATAGTTAAGAAATGAAACGTTCTATTAAAAGCAAAATCCATCATAATGAGAGAATTCGAAAGAGCTCCGTAGTCAGGTTCACTAGACTCGTAAATAAAACAAGTTCACTTACTTTGCATGCTTAGCAATATCGAATTTTCTTATGACCAATCGGCGTGTTGGCAAAAGATGGCGTAGCTGTTAGAAGTAACAGAAAGCTTCTTATGGTAGATAAAGCACAAATAGGAAAACATTAATCGTAAACCTTTTTTTTCTTTCTTTTGTTTTGGTATGAAGTGGACAGTTCATGCATCGGACGATTTATTAATGTGAAAATTTCCTTGGATATATTTTCTGTGTACAGACTCCAGAAAGTATTCGTACACATAACAAATTTGCACTAGTATACCTCCTAAAACGGCTAAATTCCACGTGCAAAATCCAAACAAAAATTATCCTAACATAGTATGTTATTCTTCATTATTAATCTACCAAAAAAGAGCAAAAAATATCAGAACAGTTAGAAAAAAATTATTTAAAAAAAATGAAGTGGTTTGAATGCTATTGGTATTATGAAACTCAAGAAAAAAAATTGCATGCACGTGCTTTAAAATTAGGATTAGGAACAAAATATGCTTTTCAGCAATGCAATGGTCCAATGTTAAGTCTATGGCTGTAAGAATATTTGTTTGGGATTTCAAATCGCTTCATTTTTTTAATAATTTTTTTTCTAACTGTTCTGATATTTTTTTGCACTTTTATAGATTATAATGAAGATTAACATACTATGTTAGGATAATTTTTGTTTGGATTTTAGCCGTGGAATTTAGCCGTAATAGGAGGTATACTAGTGCAAATTTGTTGGGTGTTCGAATACTTTTTGGAGTGACTGCATTTGTTTCAAACCAGAGATTTTGTGGGGGTTATTTATTTGAAGAAGTTTCCCTTTTCTAAGTGGTTTACTAAATTAGATGATTTTGAGAATTAAAATCTTTGTTTAAAATAATTGGATGGTGATTTTGTTTTTAAAACTTACTTTCTTTAAAATTGAAAGAATTTATACAAGTGTCTTGTTTTTTTTTTCTACATTTATAAAACATTGTGTTTTAAACATTATGAAAACTCAAACATATTAAGAAAACACCTTTACTTTTTTGCTATGAATCATTTCTTTGGTACAGAAAAATGCCTTTCTCCGCTTTGAAAAAATAAAAACAAAACATCATCTCAAAATGTACATCGGCATGAAATTGTCAGAAACTGGTAGCAATTTTATGAAAATTGATAAATAGTCTGAACATTATACTAGTTTATTTCGTCCTATTTCTAGTTATTCCCCATTATCTTCTGGCTCCTTCGCAGGTGTATTCTGTACTTAAGCAGTTGTAGGCGTAGGAGATGAACTGGGTGGATTTGTACTCGACGTTGTCGCTTCTGCAGTAGGAGGGGGTGAAGTAGCTTTAGGTGTAGTCTTGGGTGTCTCAGGCGATGTTTCTTGTGGTGTAGTATCAGGCTGAACTGAACTTGATTTTGAAGGCTCAGGAGATACTTTCGTCGTAGGTTCTTCACTCGGTGAAGTCTTTGTACCTGCCGTTGAAGGATCTGGTTCTCGAGTTGGATCTGGTGTTATCGAAGTATCTGGTGATATCGAAGTATCCGGTGCTATTGAAGTATCCGGTGCTATCGTAGTTTCCGGTGCTATTGAAGTATCCGGTGCTATTGAAGTATCCGGTGTAGTGCCTCCAGTATCTGAAATGAAGTAAAATTAATTTAGTTTGTAAAAAAATAAGATTATTTTTGAATTCTTGGGGATTGTTTGTCGTCTACATAGTATTTTAAGGCTAAAGACTAGATTAGGTCATATTCAACCAACGTGGGGTTTGTGTTCACCACTAGGTACTTATTTCAATATAGGTACACAGTAAAACTGAGGGATGCACCTGGAGATGTCAAAGTGTAAATTTTATTATCGAATCAACTTAAACTAATTTATTTTTAAAAACAAAGAAAGGCTTCCATATGTTGAATCAAAGTAATTACTTTTTTTATTGTTGATAACGATGACGGAAATGACCAGTGAAAAAGATAATATGAACAGCAGACCACTCAAAACAATCAGCTTCTGCTCAAGTCCAGTTCGGGATTTCCACCAACTCCTAGAAAGATAAAACATTTTAATAAGTCTTATTACATTAACCAATTTGCGCCTTTATAAGCATTTGTTATTCTAAATTTGTTAACTCATTCTTTTAATTTATTGATTTGTATCTACTTTTTTCATTATTTTCTCCATCAATATAATACTGATATGTTCACCTCAAAAGTAAGAAAAAATAAAAGTTTCACGACAATTTTCACATTTTCTTCACTAATATTTCTATTAAATACATCTTTTTCGGCTTCTTCTTAGCTATTCAGCAGAAAGACTTATTTAAAAATCATGTATGAGATTAGAATAGTTAAATCTATAATTAAGGAAGTTTTGAAAGAGAAATCAATAAATAGGAAATTTATAAATTTTTGAATTTTGTTTCATAGTTTAAAAATTATCCCTTTCTCTAATTTTTCTTCAAAATAACAGGCACATATTATATCAGTAGTTCATTATTAAAATGAAAAAGCTGAATTCATTAGGATATTTATGTTAAAAATATTGACTTGTTTATAAAGCAGTGCAATATTTAAAAACTATACCACTGTATCGATCCAATAAGGCTTGATAATCATAAGTTTTGGTATGTCTTATCACAATGGGAAACAAAAAAAATTGTTTTGTGATTTCCTTTTCATGGCCATTCAAAGCCTAACATAAAAATACAACTACTTGAACCTATCAAGCATACCTTAAAACTACTAAAACATTACATTGATCTTTGCATAGGAGTTTGTAAAATCCTACTCAAAATAACCAAAACTGCATACATAAGCAGCTAAATCATAAAAAATAGGATAACAAACTCAGAGTGGTCAAAATAAAACAGATCATAACTTTTTAAATTATTCTGAATCTTTCTGATTTTATTCCTTTTACGGTGCCTGCCTACCTAAAAAAAGCCGTTTCGGACCAAAAATTCGAAATTTTTTTAGTACCTAATTTCAAAAAGCACATCTTTAGCTTTCCAAATCAGTTTAAATTTTGTCTTTATCTTTCCTAGAACCAAAGTTACAGAAATACCAAATAGGGTTGTAAAGCGTCTGTTTATGTATGTTTCAATACTTCATTCGCGTTTTTCTCAGAATCACTTTTTTGCTATTTTCCTTCTCCGCAAAACGACATACCTCAAAATATTATAAGTGAATTTCTATAAAACTTGGGCACAGTACTTGACATAATATTATTTAGGAGTCCTATATTTTTTTGGTTATAGGTGTAATATTTTTTATTTTATGAATAGTATAATTAAAAACTTTACTGAATTTTGGTGTGTTTGTTTTTAATTTTTCAAGTTTAGTTCTATAACTTTTGATATTAAATAAATTTAGACATAAAAATAGTAGGCCTCTTAAAACATGTGTTTAAGAGGATAATAAAGTTTACAAAACAAAAATATCTTCATATAAATTTGAGTTATGATGTTTTGCGGAAAGGCTGTTTTTTGTGATTTTTATGCATAAATTCTTCAATAATATGAAAATTAAAATTAAAATTTAATTATTTTTTATATTATTCATAGTTTATAGATGCATTTGATTGTATAAACCACAAATTAGGTCAAAATTTTAATTATTTAAAAAAAAAGCCTCCATAGGTAGTCAGGCACCTTAAGGATTCCTTTATGGGAAATAAATTTTCTCCACAAAAGAAAACGACATTTTCAATTGCTTGTCAATTGTTTTTTTAAATACCAAGGTGTATGATTACTCTAAAAATTATTTTTACTCTGTTGCTAGTTACAGAAATCTATCACAAAAACAAGGGGGTGATACTTGAAAGATCGTTAGAATTCAAACTCCAGTATAACCACCCTCACTAGGTGAGGTTGGTTGACAGAGGTGTTACAGAAGGTGTGATTAAAACTCACAGTCCGCTGAGGAAAAGTCCCTTTTTCCCCCTGCGATCTTGGTCCTCATTTTATCGATTATTTTTGGAAGGCTTCATCTACCTTCCTGTGGGGTGGCAGCGAGATGTTCTCTACTCAACTGGGCTTTAAACCTATTAATATTGTTTCTTAACAGATGTCAAATAATGTAATTCACAAAGTCGTTAGTTTCTGTCTTAATCAGCCTAGAATAGATAACTGGCTAAAACCGAAAATCAAAGCCGAAATGATATCAAATAGTAAGCAAATGAAACCGAATTTTCCACAAAAATGAGGTGGTTATTTAAAACTAATCTGGTATCAGTTAATCAACTTTATTTTGACCACTCTGTAATCACGTATCTGTTATGACATACTTTGAAAAATGTAACTATAAGAAGATTTAGGAAACCACCACCACCAAAGTTCAAGAGAGCGTATGAAATCAAACACAAACTTGCGCAAAAGGAAATTATTAGAATTGTTAATGAGAGAGAAAGCTAAATATTGCATGCAGTTAGCTATACTGAAATCTCATCTATTTTCACATCCAACAAATGTATATAATTTACCTATTCACACCATCCTGAGAACTTCCGTCACTTCTAGCATCCCAGTCCGACATATGTCTCAGTTTACCAAATGATTTGGGGGGATAACTTCTAAACAAATTATTTCTTTTCTTAGACTGAGAGTAGTGATTTATGCAATATTATACAAACTGACATTACGTAAAAGCCAATATTTGTTACAAAGAGCATTATTTTATGTTTTTAAGAATAAAAAGTAAGAAAATAATTTTAAAATTGCTGAAGTGACGTGAAGGTGGCATTCTGGAAGTGTATCATAGAAATAGAGATAATTTTTAATTACACTAGTCCATATATTTTTTTTCTAAAAAAAATTCTTATAAGGAGAAAACAGTAAAAGATAAAAACACATATCCTCAAAGAACTGCCTATCCAAACTTAGTTTTTGATAGTACATTTATTTTTTAAATGTTCATCGATAAGTATTGTTTGTAAAAAATAACTTCGTGTACTGAAATTATTATGTGAAATTTTATTAGTTTACAAACTATACCAAATGTGAAGAACTTTAAAAATTTTGATGAAAGCTCTTTTTTAATAACAAATTTGATTGTGTATTACTAAATTGTTAAAAATAAGTGAAAGTTTTCAACAATATTCCTAGTTTAAAATAATGCGTATCAAGTAGGTATATATAATATTGAGTTTAGTATTAAAAATCATAAGAACAATTAGAAATTGTTTTTGCTATTTTTTAATAGTAAACCTTATTTAAACTCTTAAAGATTGTATAATTTGCATGGGTGCATTACATTTTGCAGATAGAAGCATCACAAATGAAAGTATTCACCAAACTTACATATGGTAGAATGAATCAAAACCCACAGTGCATATGATAACAAAAAGAAATAATTAAAAATGTATGTTATATAAGTATGGTAATCAGGTACCAAAGTTAGATCTTTATGCATGCATTATTGCTTAAATTACGTACAACATCATATAAGCAGTATAAACGGTGCGAAAGCCTTTTAATTCTTTCCACGGGTCCTTATCATTATTGCTCAAATGTGACAAATTACCAGAAATTAAATACCTGTATACAATGTGGGTAATTTGACATATACCTGCAGTCTGTAGGTTCAGTAAAGTATGCCATTCTCAAAATCCGTGTTGCAGTGAGGTAGATGAAAGACTGAGAAATATGGCTGCAGCTTGTGTTTGCTTTAAAGATAAGATCCTCTCATGGTCTTCTGGAGGGAGCAGACTTTGACCATCTACTTTCTACATCACCTGGTGCAAGATTTCGAGCTTTTGTTTTTTTTGGCAAGGCAGTCGTTGATAAGGTAAAAATTCGAATCATGCGTCAGTGAGGAATTCGTGGTCGTGTTTATTTGAACGTTTACGGAAGATAAGGGAAATTATTGGCAAAGAAAAATGTATTTGGTTTGTTGTTTATTGATGTTTAAGGAAATAATTTGATTCATTGAATGAGTAACTAAACTCAGACTGTTCATTTCCACCAAGATCGGGCAATGCATTTTAATATTCGGTAAGAGTGATAACTATAAAATAATTTAAAAACAAGGTCAAATCAGATTTGTTTATAGCAATGTCCCTCTTTTATCAGTATAAAGGGAAAATACAGAAACTATTTTATAAATAATAAGAATTTGTTGGAACTAACCAAAGTATGGTGTGTAAGATTGAATACTCACATATTTCGAAATAATAAGAAAAAACTTACTCTTCTGCTTCTTCTTGGGTCATCATATCCCTCCCGCCTCTTAAATGCATTGACATGATTTCTATTTAGATTAATCGCAGTTGTGAAAGCAATGCAATAAATATATGCTAAAAAAAGAAGATTTAAAAAGATTATTTTAAAGAGAAGATTATTTTAAGAAGCTAGAAAAAGAAGAAAGAAGAAGAAAGAAAAAGAGAAGAAAAAAAAAAGATTTTCTTTAATAATACAAATTTAGCAAAATTATTACATTTACTTTTTAATCGTAATTTACACCTCTTAGGGAAAGTCTATAATGTACATGGTGGGGGTTTTTTTCTCCAAATTTTGGACCCCTTCCTCCCCCTTTGTAAGATTTAGTGAGATTTTGCTGGACCCCCCCCCCCTTCCCCATCAAATTATCGCGTGAGATTTTCTCTAGCACTTGTAAACAAATTAATTTCCTTAAAATGTCCTAGCCACGTTTCTTTTTTCTTATCAGTAAAACAATTAACATACACATTGCAAAAGTTTTGATACAAGTAGTATACATGTTGAAATCAAAAACTGGTCTTAACTAGTAATTATCACGCCTGATGATTCGCTATTTTGAATAATCTGCGCATGTTCCTAAACTTGTACTGAAAAAAATAAAAAAACTGTAATACTTAATATCTAATATTTTCTAAACAAAAAGTTGGTGTGAGATTGACCTTACGTAATTTATATATATCCCCTTAATTTTAGGATAAAGTTGTCAGTGGTGGATTGGTACTACATTAGGATCAGAATTGTTGCACCCTTTGTTTTTAAAGTTAGAGCAACAAATGACTTTTCAACAGCATAATGTTCCCTTCGCATGACAGCATGCGCTAATGAGAAAAGTCCTTGTGTGCTGAGCAAAAGCGTTTATAACAGCTCTTGGCAGAAATTTCGATGGAGGAACAGTGGTATATGAATTTTAAAAAATCTATAATTACTTCTACATAAGTGAATCAGAGCTTTCAAATTCACCCCGCAAGAAAGCAGAATTTAAATAAACAAATACACATGGCTGTACTGGAAGCACCTGGTATTTGTTGCCCCCATAGTTATTTAAACCAACCTATCTTAGAACTACCCTCACCGAAAGGAGTTTTTAAATTTCAAGATTTTATTTATGACTTTTGTCAAAAACTCATAAAATCCCAAGACAAAGAGGCGTTATTATATTAAAGAGTCTTTTTAAATTTAAAAATGATGAAAAAAGCCCTTTAATATATTTTAGCCCCACATGTTTAAAAGCCTAGAGCTTATAGACGCACATTCTCGTCTTAATAGCTATTTTACTGTCGATTGTTGATGTATTTGAGTTGTATATTATTGGAATGAAGTTTCAAATAAACTATTTTTTTATTTTATCTGTCTTACTTTGAAGAGGAGTAGTATATAACCGCAACATTTTAAAATACATTTAAAATTAAACATTGTAAAACTATAAGTTTGGATTTATAAGTAAGAAAACTAACCAATATTGATCAAACTTATTTTTAAAACTAGATTCCTAAATACTTTTCGTTTTTTTTATATAGAGAAATAGAAAGAACACGAGGTATGGTATTTAGTGCATAATTGAAAGGTGGTTTATCGATAAGAGAGGCTAAATAGGTGTGCCGCCGTTCAGCGCTGCGAGTAATGGTTCTGTTTATATAAATTGCAAAGGAACAGAACCGCAATGTTCTGGGAACAGAATGTGAATAGGAAATTTATATGAAGCCCCCTGTCATATACTTAGAGAAAATTGGCCGCAGTTTGAGCTGGAAGAAAATTCGTATACCTGCTAGCGACATAGATTACGAAAGAAAACTCAAAAACTTATTTAAAATTTAAATATATCTCGTATTGGTAACATGAATGAACCTTCTTTTATGGAATATACAGATATCTGTATTCAAAGTAGAATAGCGTTAGGAGGATTTTAAATTTTACTTAACAATTTACTTTTGAAAATGTTTGGTAAAAAAAATTGTTTCTTTCATCAAAATTTATTGGCTTATTTAACGGTTTCAGATGTAATGCTTATGCATGTGTAAAGGCAACTTTTAGAAAAAAATTTGACCTAAATTATTGTAATAGATTTTAAAATATTGAAAGTGTATCAAGTGCTCCTTGTATCAAATCGACCCGTTTTCCCTAAAGTAAAAGTAAAGTATTGGGTTATCTCCAAAGAAAACAAAAAAATTAAGTTTGATACTGAAATTTTATTGGTCTTTTTTTAACGGAGCCTTTACGTTTGCTTGAAATTGATTATTCTTTTTTGGCTGATAATAGTCTGAACTTGGTGATAAGAAAAGTGTGCCATAATGGCAGCCTTGGAGATAAAGTCTTCACAATTTGAAGCGCAATTTACACTATTTTATTACGGAGAGTAAACTTTTATTGAAAGTTTATTTCTCGGACTGATTCCTCAAAACTTTTTTTTACCAAACTCTTCGAATCTTGTTGCTTATTTAGACAACCACCCACTTTTCCCACCAAGGAAATGAAAATACCTAAAGGATGTTAGTTATCTTTACTCATTGTTGTATTTAAACAAGTAGCAATCCTAAATTGCGTATATTTATTTACCCATTTTTCGATATTTTTTGCCATGATACATAACTTAGCCAAAAATAATTAATTGGTCAGGTAATCTCTATTTTTCTCTTTTTAAACTGTTGTTTACGATCAAGTTTTTTCCAAAAATTGTGAAATTTTAATTATGCAAAGATTTTGATAGAACAACAAATCAACATAGGGTCTTAAAACTATAATAACCCTGGCAGTAAGAGGTCACAGGAGGAAAATAGCAAACTTTTTTCATTAATAAAGAAGAAAAGTAGGATTTTTTTAGCATATAAATAATATTTTAAAAATGAGAAAAATAGTCAGTTTTATAAAAATATTTTTATTGAATATTTTTAGATTTTTTTTTATTCATGAATTTAATTCAAATTAACTTTAATTCCATTGAAATGTCTGTCAACTTCACTGAACTCAAATAAACAAATGATAATTACCTTGTTACATCAAATGATATTCAAGTGTGAGGACTTTCATCTGAGAAAGGTACTAAACAAAATGGATTCTCTACAAAATCAGTTAAAAAGCCTCAATCTTACTTAAGGAAAAAGTATTGCCAGACTTTTTTTAATTTTAATAACGCACAGCCTGTGCAATAAGGGGTTCAAATATCCACTCCCATGGAACCTTTACTTTTGACATTTAGGTAAGATTCTGATGAAATATAAGTTATAAAAATAAATAATTTGGGATTCTCCATAATATATAAAGATTTGGGATTAATAAAAAAAATCTCCAGAACACCAGTTTGTTTCTATCTATTACTTAGTAAATGAAATTATTATTAAACTCATGTAATAAATTAAATCCATTCTGAAGTACTATTTTAAACCCATTAGACATGCTTTTGCAGAATTTAAATAGAGAAATTTTAAATAACATAAATGCTAAGGTTAAAGGAAGTAATTTAACAAAGGCTAATTACCTGTGAGTGAATCTTTACAAAACCAACCGTTTATTCCTAGCTCCAAACTTATTAGTCTAAACCTGGAAGGCGTTTTACAGAACAAGATAAGACAATCGATAACACTTTATTACGGTGAATGTTATCTAAGAACGTGTTTAGAAAAATCAACACTCCAACAAAATCCAAACTATCGAACAATAACATTCATTCTCTTCGTGAAACGAGCTCATGTTTCTTTTCAATAGGTAACGATCGATTATACCTATTCAGTAACGATTTGGTAATATCTTAACTGTGAAGAAATGATAAAATAAAAATTTCTGTGTAATTGCAGCTATTGCACTTTTCAGCCATCTGAAATTTCTTCTTTGTTTCATATAACTTACCAATAGAATTGCTTTTACTTATGCCACAATTTTTCGAAGCAAGTTTATAAGAAGATTTCAGAATTTTAAAGTATGAGATTGATACTTTAAAATTTGATTTATACGGATATGTAAATGGTAGAACTATATCATAGATGTATTATCATTTAATATTTGATATCTCGCATAAAAACTACAATTGTTCTTTCGAAATTCCTAGAGTAATATGGATTACCCAAATCATGATTGATAGAAATGAATTTGGAAAAATTGAAGGATAAAAGGGATCTAGTATTTTAATTTTACTCGTCGTGCTGCCATCTTCCGAACTTTTAGAGACTATTTTTGAAATAGAATTCATAAGATTAAAAAAGAAAATTAAAAATTTTTGAAGAATATGAGATTTTATTCCATTTGATGGTTGTTGAAGAGTTAAAAAATAACATTTCTGGTGTTTAAAAGTATTATGAAGGTAAAATATAGTTTTATATTATTATTTTTAAAAGTTGTAACTTGCGATGTATTTTTCTGCAATAATTGTTTTGGTCTTTTATTTATTGTTAAATAATTTGTACTATTTTTACTGATTGTAATGGACTTTATTTCTTAAAAAAAGTTCGGTGCATTACTATTTATTTAAAAGTGGAAAAAACATTATTACACACACGCCACAGAATTTGTTACATTTTCAAATTAATGTTAAATTTCAACAAATATACCTACTCTCTCTGAGAACATTGATTGTGTGCTTATTGCCTAAAAAAGGTTAATTTTATCTCAAAAGAAAGTAAGGTAAATATTAAAATTATAGTATTTGATTGAGCTAATGATAATAACGCAAGTCCACCGAACTAACATTTTGAGTAATTGAAAGATTGCTTTAACTTTGCTTTTCTTAATATTTTGAAGAAACCCTTTTGTGAAGTCATCCTCCAACACGCCAGATATTGAAATTTCGACTTAGACAAAAACCACGCGAAATGAAGTACTATCTAGATCTAGAAAATAAATCCCTGATTATTTCAAATTTAGTACTTTGGAACTTAGACTACTCTGAGCATTAATCATAATCTCATGAATGAGGTTGAATGGGACGAAACTAACTTACTTTATTTAACTTTACTTAAACAAACTTAGTACAATATTAATAATTATGGGTAATATTTATACCATCTTTGATTTTTGTCTAGAATAATTTATTACTTTCTTGAGAAAATTAAAATGATAGGGGAAAACGCATATAAAGTAATGTAACATATAGAAATTCTATCTCTTTTCAAGGAGTCTTAAGATATAAATACTATAATGTACTTTTTATGTAAAATTTCTTCTCTTGTTTAAATTATAAGAGTTTTAGAAACAAAAGATATGTTTGATAATTCTCCTCCATACAACTCCTCTATTGTAATAAAAAACTACTTTATTACTAAGAATTTTTTTTATATAGCAAATATTGCTGTAAAAAAAAACTAAACATGTTACGTTTTCTTCCTTTAAAAATCTTTCTTTACGTTAAATGTAAATGTGATCTTCAATTGTGTTATTTTTAACCCTTGCTGTTAGGGAAAATATATTACTACATTCTTTTATATCTTTCCTTTTAAAATAGACGATCGTAGGCAGCATTAACCATGTATTTGATTTTTAAAAACAAATAAATTGAAGAAGTATTTTAGCAGATCTAAAACTAGTATGCAATGATTAACCCAAAATAAGAAATGTTTCTGTAGTTGTTGCATGAATAAACTTTATTTACAGTTGATTTGAGGTTGTATTGGAATGCATTAAAAAGTTTTCTCTTAGTTAATTTATTTTTAAATACATATTTAACTATTTTTATTGCACTAATGTTAATTACTTTTTAAGTATTAACCTTGAACATTACATACTAACCTTATATACTTTCATTGACGAGACAATTTAGGATTAAACTTAAATATATAATTCAAAATTTACATTCAAAAAGTTTGTTATCAGCTAAAAAACAATCAAAACTACGGAAATCTATAACCTAAGGCTGATAACATAAGTTTTGCATTACATTATCTCCAAAAAGAGCTTCCTCTTAGAATATCTATCTCTATTCACCCTATATTGCTATTTCATCAATTTATGAAAATAAGTTAAATCAAAATAAACTCAAACATATAAAAAGACATCGATTTTTTTAGTACGTTTGCATCGATGTTTTGAAATCCCCTAACCTAATCTGATTCGAATGTATATATATCTTAAGCTAGGTAAAACTTTCTTCCTTCTAACTTCCTTATGCGCCTTTCCTACTCCAACCGAGCCTCCAAAATGCTAAAGAAAGCCGGCGTAAAAGTTAGACGGAATTCCCGCCATCTTTGAACGAAAACCATACATAATTAAATCTGTTGCCTTGAATGTAGATATATTCTCCTCTTTCCTTTCCCATTCTAACAGAATTCTAAACTAAGTTTGTGTTTTCCTATAGTCGGTCTATTTGAACAGTTGATTGTAGATTCTTTATGGCGATAGGTGAGGAAACTTGAGGTAAGAAAACTTATGAAGAGGATTTTTCAAAAGGAAACTTATGAAGAATTTTTTTAAATGATCCTTACCTGAGTGCAGTGTAGTAAATACCATTTTACACTTAAGAGTAGACAAGAACGGTATAATTTCAAGGCATTAATTTATTCCACTTACATGATTGATTATAAGTTGACTCGTTTTGAGTTGGGCCCAATTATCAAATTTAAGCTCTTAGATTTTATACAGAAACCAGTGACGCAGTTTGAATCTTGTATGTTGTGGAGCTGGTGAAGGTAAAGCCCCTCAATCAAGCAGTTTAACTAAAAGTACTTAAAATGAATATCGGGATATACCTCCTCTAAACTATTGTAAATCCAACGTCCCACACCCCTGATGGCCTTTCTGAAGCTGTCGTATAAACGACAACTGAACCCCGACGCCATCATTATAATTTTGAAAAATACCATTACAAATACAAAAATCAAAGTTCAATAATGTTAATAATCAATAATGTTCTTTGATTTTTGTATTTGTAATGGTATTTTTCAAAATTATAATGATGGCGTCGGGGTTCAGTTGTCGTTTATACGACAGCTTCAGAAAGGCCATCAGGGGTGTGGGACGTTGGACGAACCCCCTGATCAGAGTCCGGCGTCTCAGACCTCGATTTTAAATTTAATTTACTAACTAATAATTAGTGTAGTATGTCTTACTGTTATTATCTTTTTCCAAGCTGCACAAGCGCTGGAATTGGATCAATACAATTATTGTAAAATTTGATTCTGTTAAAATCTTGGGTTAATTTTAGAAATCTTCTTGTACTTATTCTTACTATTATAAATTAAAGGTTGATTCAGGAAAAAATGTCTATTTCTAATATTAATATTTTAAACGGTCTTGGAACATTTTCTCCTTGTGTCGCCCCCTTAATTCTTTAATAATGCACCTATGACCTGAAGTTATTCTTTAATGCAATTCAACATTATAATTCACATTTCCCATGATTAAGAATCCGATTTATGTCTAGAAATAAAACCAGCCGTACCGACACCTTCCTCTTTTAGCATAGTATACCAGAAAACAACCATTTTTTTTCTCACTCAAACTGTTTTCTTTTATACTCTTTCAGAAAAGGATCTTTCGAAGTTAATACCAACTAGCACGTCATTTCAACATTCAAACTAAAAATACAAACTTAACTCAATCGGTACTCTATCCATTAGAAATTGCTCCCTTACTCCTACAACTAACCTTCAACATCTCCAACCAAAAAGTCTCGTCCGTTCACCCACACTATCCCAAATGGCAGAGCATCTCCGATAATTACTGTTTAATCTGATTTCCGCCATCCCTTCCTCACAGACGATCGGAGAACCGGTCTTTTCTCATCTGGTTCCGAGAAATCACGAGAAAGACGATCTCTTATCCATATCGCGAGGAATCATTACCAGAATAAAAAGGGAAGAGAGGAGTCCCTTTGTTTGCCTCAGTTAGGATGACGGACGATTTGATCTGTTGGTTAATAAGAGATTAGCTTTTGCGTTTCGTTGATTAGTTTCTGTTCCTTTTTTTTTTTTTGTTGTTGGTGGGATGCTATCAAACGTTTTGCATAACGTTTGTAAGATTTTTTTTTGTCATTTCATATTCTACGTTTGTTTATAAATAGCAGTGGTTATAAATAGCAGAAGTCCAAGGACCACTGAGTCTAAAATTGGAACTGCCCCCTTTGTAGCTTAAAATCATTATATTCATAAAATTGTGAGATGAAAATGAATTATCCCCTAATTAAGCACGAAAATTTATATTATGCTCTGAAATATTACTATATTTTAAGAAAAATTGAGTTACATCTCACGAGAATTGGTAATTCTTGTTGTGATATACGTAAATCTTCGGGGCCCACAAAATTCTGGCTGAGTTTTTTTTTCAGAACTCTTAATTGTACTAGAAGTAATATTTGTACAGAAGAAGTAAAATATATGTGCAGTAGAAGTAAATATTTGTACTAGAAGTGAAAGTATTGTTAACAATTTAGTGTGACTGTTATCCCCAGAAATTACATAGCCCACATATTATTATTTATTGGATATTTTTTGTGTACTTCCGAGTCCCTTCACGGACCACTTCCAAGACTCTCACGGACCTCCGGTTGGGAACCATTGCTTTATAGGATACGTTTGTTCAGTAAAATTCTCTTAAGGTTGGAAATTCTTAAAAATTAAAGCACACAAAAATCTCCTGCATGTAAAGATAGGAATTTAAAACGTTTTTTTTTGTTCCAAGTATTAATACACGTCGTTATTAATGCACCACTATGACATAACTCAATTTTTGCTGTGATATAAGTTTATCACAAAAATTGTGCATCAAAAGCAAGTTTTTCTCCTGTCCTGAAAAATTGGGGAAACAGAGTTATGCCATGTTACGCCGACATGTTTCATTGCATTGTGCAGCATATATTCCTACATTCCAAAACTGACATACGTACCTGATTTCAAAAATCAAATAATTTGCCACAAAATTTTAAGATAAATTTCAAAAATTGTCATTAAAAGGGGGCTTTTGAGGATATATGCTAGCTTTAGTTAAAACCAATCCAACAAGTCCATATTTTGTAGATACTACTTATCAAGTTAACAAATTCCGTGATACAACTTTCACCATGACTTTTGATATTGATATTAAAATACGAATAAATGTGATTCTATTAGATGTGGTTTGGAGTTATTTTTATCAATATTTGTGTTTGAAATTTCTGTTTAGAAGTTACACTTGAAATGGGCTTTGTCAACACTTAACGTCTGCGTTTGGAATGACACACAGGTGTCTGTAGTAGGTCTTCTTCAAAATTATAAACGGAATTTTTAAAATGATTTCGTTACCAATTAAAATAAGCAATCCAATCTAATATGTTTTTTCCGTTGTTGTTTCCAGTCACTCCCTTATAGTTAGAATCCCCATGCCGTATCTAATTTATTTCTTACTCTATGTCTAATCTTAGTTTTGTAATATTTCACCGTGTCTATCGCGTTTACTACAACAATGCAGGAATATTTTCGCGTTCAAAGAATCCCATTGACATAGAGCTGTTGTTTTTCTATCCTTATGTAAGAGAAGCATAACAGAATCTCAAAAAATTTTAGAACATATTATACCTGGAGTTTCTTTCTATATGTAAGATTCTTGGGAGGAAATATTCTTTTTTGAGATCAGACTAACAGTATCGGATTATTATTCTTTTTTTTGGTGGAAGAATAAAATGCATTTATGTTTTCTCAATGGATTTTATATTAAATATTTTACGAACTTAAAGATGGATTAGTGATGTCAATCGCATGAAAAATATTTTAATAATTTACAAAAAAAAAAAAATATATTTATCTAACTATATTATGTATTTGTATGATGACTATGACTATGCTTAAGTTTAAATTTTGTTTTTTAGTCCTCTAATGGCTTCTTTTTAATATAAGTAATCATTTCCTTAATAACTTTTGGTGTGAAAACAAATCATAGATGAAATTTTGAAGGAGGTAAAATTTGGGCATTGGATTTGGGTTTGGATCAAGACATTGGGATGAAGTTATAGTAATTTCCAAATATATCCAAAAGGAATTTAATTAATAATAGTATTATTTAAAATATATTGAGTAAAATGGGTTTAACCATTCTTTCTTTTCGATGTGTTACTTCTTTATTTCACTTCTTCTTTCACTTTATACCTTCAATGCCTTTTATCTAAAGTAAGAGTAGTCTCAGGCTGTCACTTTTCGCAATTCACAACACTGCGCCTGCGTCAAAAGTTAACTCAATAAGGAAAATGTTACAATAAGTTTTAATAAGGATACTGAATCCCCATTGAAGGCAGTGGTAGGATGCTTGCTTAGCAAGCGGCATTTAATGGGTTCTATTCCAGATTATTATTTTATAAAGAAAACTTATATTTTCCAAGAGAAATTTCAACCAACCATTCAGAGCAGATTCAGCTAAAAGTGACAGCCTGGGATTAGTCTTGTCTACGGTAAGTGGAGAATTTTAAATGGAAATTATTTATCATTACATTAAAGATATTTCTTCCTGGAATTTGTCTTGATCTATGAAAATTAGGCCCTTTTCTCTCTCTCCAAAGACCCATAAGGGAAAATTCTTATTATATATTTTTAAGATTACGTTAGACTATGAATGTTAACACTCGAAATTCTGCTACCAAGAGTGGTTTTTCATCAAATTAACGTTATAGGTTTTATATATCTTGTTTAAGATTTTAACTAGATACGTTTTCATTATTTTTAATCTACAAAATTTAAATATTTGGTTTTTGGTGTGCATAGACTACACCCGAAAAGGGCTTTTATCTTCTATATATTATACAGAATGTGTCTTGGTTGGAGCTCTATGACCAGATATGGGGCCTTGTGCTATAAAAATACAATAAACCAATTCTCAAATTAGAATCTCCTACTTCTTGCGGTCGTGTTTGTCCACATATAAGTGCCTTAGAATTGCGACAGAGCCAACTTTCCGTAAGCATTTAAATTCCTTTTCAAATTGTCTTTTGATTTTCAGTACTTCCTCGAAGTTTCTATCATCAATTTAGAACTTTATATTTGAGCTGGTTAAAATGAAAGTGGTGTAAGTCCACTGAACGTAGTTTTGAGTAATCGAGGTTTTCTTTACAGTGCCTATGTTGTTCCTATGGAGACGGCACTTTTTAGGCAGCTCTTATGGGCCAATCATTGAGCTTTTGACTTAGGCCATCACCACACTAGGTAAAGCAACATAGAAGAAATTTAAATCCATGCTTTTCTCAAATTTAGTATTTACTTTCATCCTGAGCAGCTCCTTTTTAAAATTACTTTGAGCTATAGCTATTACCTTAACTGAGGGGGAACATAGCTATTTATAGCGGATGCAGTTAGTAACCAATTTGGACTAAAATGTAACTCGGAGATATTTTTTGCAGGGATGCAGAAAATGTTTTTACTTCCAAGATTTCCCCCAATCCATACAAAAATTTCCCCAAAATTTTAAAAAGTGATGAAGACCTAGAAAATTCTAAATTATCGTCGGTATCAAAAATAAATATGTTAAAAAGTTCTATTTTTAAAATTTCCTTGAATGGTTGAGTTCACCAATATCTGCATCATTTAATTGATTTAAGCTTAAGAGTCTCTCCAAAAACTTGCCACCCTCACCTTCTTTGATAGCCGTGTAGGCAGTCCTCCCTACCCTGAGCCCAATCTTTTCATGCTCTTCATTTATTTTCTTACCCTTAATTTTTAATGTTCTGCTGAAATCACTGCACCATTTGGGAGCACTAGATTTCAGATGATCAATTAAATGGCCTTTGAAATTTCCAAATTTTTGCTTTGATTTTCCTGAATTGATTGTGGCTGCTTAGGTAAGGAAAACTGACCAAATAATCTAGTTTTCAAAATTGCTAGGGAAAATATTTATGGTGCGCTGAGCAATACTAGAAATGCACATAATCATTCCTGCTTCTTCAAGAGTAGTTACGCCTTTCATCGTAGTTTCCGGTTATTACTGTACTGAAATTGAATTCAATAGTATATTTTTCCACAAAATTTCCCCACATGGCTAAAATTTCCCCCGATCCTACATCGCCGGATCGGACATATTCTGCATCCCTGATTTTTTGGAGTAATCGAAATTGTTATTTGCGTCCAATATTCTTGCTATGCCCTTGTTGGTCACTGCATAGTAGAGACTACATCAAACTTGTAGTAACACTAATGGTTGAGATACAGACGATAATCCAATATATGCGTGGAACACCATCAGGCGGCGTCTTTGACCTTGTGTGGCACCTCTTTTAGTATTTCACGAGCGGCAACAACCACACCTTAGCCATAAATTAACGTTCCATACGGGAAAACCCCACAGTTCACGCAGGTAATGTGTAACCTCCAGAGGGATTATTAATTATGAAAAGCCACGTGCGTTAATGCAATTATGGGGAGTGTCAATAATTGAATCGGGGATAACAGCAAGCAATTTGGCTTATTTGAAAATTCTCCTAAATGTCTCTTTTTATGTGAGTATTATCTAGATAGAGGGAAATGAAGACTTCTCAGAATCAGGGTTTGTTCTGCAGATTTCTTTGGTCCTAAAATATGTCAATTTCTTTCAAAAATGCTCGTGTGTAAATGTGATCGGGTGTATATTTCAATAATGTTAAGTTCTCGTTATTTCTCACTAACTGAAAATATAGTTGTCTGTACTTTTTGGGAAGACTTGTAGAAACTGATCTGAAACTGAGATATTTTTAATAATCTACCCAATCATATGTAAGTTATATTTATATCGATTTCATTGTTATTATTCAGGATATTCACTAATATCGTGGTATGAAAGCCAAAAATCAAGGGTAGAAACTCGTTTTAGTTAAAACGACTACCTTTAAATTTTTCAAACTATTTATTATTAAAATTTAGCTCGATTAAATAATTTCTGTAGAATTAATATATGAGGATGTAGGTTTTCCCCCGCAAAGAATCTTAAATTATTTTATTCAAAAACTTTGTGGTGGATTTAGAAAAAAAAAGTCTGCAAGCGAGATTAATAATGTGGTTAAATTAAAACTAACATTTTAATTTCGCCATTTCTTATATTTTATTGAGGTGAATTAAAAAACTATCCTTCTTATAACTCATGATTTTGTGTCTCGTGCATGATTATTCTAATGTATTATCGCCTTGTTGGTTTCAAGTTTCATAAAAGTTTAAAGATGAAATCTCTAAATTTGCTTTCCCTTATCCCTTTCTTTGAGGTGGTATAATATGCTTGAATGAATTATGAAATTTAATATTACTTTAAGAGAAATTTTAAGAAATGCTTATAAAATATTTCAAGAAAGTTCCAGAAAGTATAATATTATACTTAAGTAATAAGAGAAAAGTGTTAAACGTCTTGTTTAGACGAATGTTCGATTCTTGAACTTGATAAACGTGGTAATAGAAGTTTAGTTATCTTAGGATTAGGAATGAATGATTATTTATTCTCTTGAATTTTTTTACTCCATTATAAAAGCTATAAAATAAAATCCTAGCTGAATTTTGTTTGTTACTGTGCAATTTTTAAAGTTCACAATACTTTAGCTTTAGAGTGAGAATCTTCAAATCTAATGTCTTTGTTACAAATCTTTTTAAAATAGCATATGTGGTGTCAGAATTTCACTTATTTCTTTATTAATTTAAATAAGTGTTGTATGATAAATAATTAGAGGTGGCTTGTGTAGTAAATGTTTTAATTATTTAGTTGTATAGTCTGCAAAGCTTCTTTAGATAAGTATTTGGTATAAATGTTACGGGCAATGTGATAAATCCGGGAATTATTAATAATGTCCGTGTATTTCGGGCAAAGTGATAAATGTCATTAAATTTATCACATTGCGCGCCTCCACTTCGGCCATTATTAATAATGCCCGATTTATCACACTGCCCGTAACATATACATGTAAAACGAAAACAAATGTTTTTATTGTGCTTTACAAGCACAATTTAGGGTATCTGTAACTAAAAGGATCTTCATCTCCAATTTTCTCATCAAAGAATAAAAATGCTCAAAAATAAAAGAAACATTTATTACCGCAAAATAAAACTCATAATGATGAATAAAATATCTCATTTGTACAAATAATGAAACAGGAATGATGATAGTAATGTTATACGCAGTATGTAACCAATACCAAAAGGGGCTATGAAATTGTTTTAAAGAATTATTTACGAAAAAAATAATAACAATAATAATAATAATAATAACAACAACAACAAATACGTTTCTCTCAAAAGCCTCCGAATCAATTCCTTTGGAATTCTTTTATTATAACCTCACACAAGACTCTTTTGTTTCAAAATAACTCCTCCCTGTGAAATAATAAAAGACGAAAGTTCGTTCGATCTAACGGCCGTTGTAGTTCCTGTCCCATCGTTGCAGCTGCCTCGCTAAGTTCTCCATGGCGTCAAACAGCGCCTGCGCAGTTTGTCGTCTCGGAGTGTTGCCATCCGCCTTTTCGAAATCCCGTCTGGCGGTATCGTCTGACAGCTGCGTCCGTTTGCCGAAGCGCATGGGGACGCGCATGCGGCATCGCTGGCAGAAGTCCTGACCGTCGGACCGGCTGCACACCGACTGGCAGCGCTTCTCGAACTGGCTGGAGGACACGCACGCCACCGCCACCAGGGTGGCTATGGGAAGGAGGAGGTGACGCATCGCCTGCAGGACCTAAGGAAGAATTAGTGGCAATGAGGAGTTGATGGTCGTTTACTGATCTGATGGTGTAACATTAAATATATGGTGGTGTGGTCAAACGGCCCACACAAAAACATTAGGAACAACACTTAAGTCCTGTTGTTAGGTTGAAATTGAAAGTTGTTAGAGGTATTTGCTTGCTCTTTAGAGCCGCTTAACCTTCTTTCTCCCTAACCTACTCCTTCCTATTTCTGATAGCTTGCGCACTTTTGACCTATAAGTTCTTTAAAAAGGAGCCTATAGCTATCAAACTCTTTTTTGATTTCATTCCCTTTTCCATGATTGTTTTGAGATCCATGTTTGCGTTTTGGTCTAGATCTAGTTTTCCTCTAAGTATACTTTCCTTAGGTCGGAGTATCTACTACATATCGTTACCGCCTGTTGTTACCTGTTGTTAGATATAGAACACTTTAACCCTCCCATTGTGTTGTGATAATGTTCTGAATAGTGTTATTTTGCTACCAACGTGCTCTTGTTGCCAAAGTTCAACAGCCACTTCTTGTGCGAGAGAGAGAGAGCTAAAGGAGAGGTGGCTGGAGAGCAAAGAGAACAAGTAGGATATCTTATTTAATGTGTGGCCCCTTGGTGTTGGTGTTTTTACGAAAATCCTTGAAAGAGGGCCACGGAAAGGTGAGGTACTAGTACTACTGCACACAACTAGTGGTCATCTAGAGTTCAAAGGGATGCTCAAGAGCAGAGAGAGGCTTAAGCGTAAAGTAACGCAGAAGTAAAGGGGTCTGAAGAGCTAAGGAGCTTTGGTGGATGGCTAATCTGACTCCTTAAATTACTATTAATAATTAAGTAGTACGCTACAGAGCAAAGATCTGTTGAGGTTCGAAGGGATGCTCAAGGGCAGATATTGGCTTAAGAGTATAGGGATGTTAAAGATGAAAGAGAGGCTAACGAGCATAGGGAGCAAAGAGAAACAGGGTAATAGGGGTCTGTCAATGATTATAGTACTTAAGGGTGATCCGCTAATTTCTTCGAGTTGGGTACCATTGCATGGAACTATTGAACACCATCGAGCACAGGAAACAGGATATCTCCCTCTTGGAGTAATCTTCTAGTAAATCATAGAAATTCACTTGATTTCAGAAATGTATAAACCCTACCTCCAGCTCTAAGAACTTTTCTAACAATTTGATTTCTTGTCCACATGTATCCAGAAGGAACCCGTGGACAGAAGCCACCGGGGTGAAGTACTGTGGCCAACGCCCCTCATACATTCGCAGATACAACCCCTTTTTTTCAGAGGGGGGCACATTCATCCATCTCCTTCTACACTATCATCCATGGCCGAGTGTGGATTCGAACCCCAAGTTACTCTAACCACTAAGCTAGTACGCTGGCTTATTTTTCATTTTTGTCTTACTAAATTTAATATCTGAGTCGAATTAACAGTTATGTATGATAGAAGGCACAAAATTTGTAATTATTTATATTTTTAAGGATTTCACCTAATTCACCTTAAACCCTAAAGAGGAGCTTTAAGATATCACAGAATAGATATCCACAACAAATATAACCATTTCGATCCCAAAAGAACTCTCATTAGCAACATTAGGTTCCATTACGGTCCAGGAAGTAACTGCCTTGACCGCTATCTCGCGTGGCAGATTTTTTTTAACGTTGAGCAAATCTTTTTTATTGTGTGTAGTCATCGGTATAAATAGAACACGAAAAGAAGATTATTCTTATAAACACGGTGTTTCAACAAGTTCCCCAAACTCTACACTGACCGATTCCTTGCAAGGAGTATAGCTACATAAAAAAAATGACCACAACCCAAATAAATAAAAGAATTCACATTTTTTTCTCGAGAAATGTGACGTCATATCAAAAAATCTTTATTATTTCATTCTATGACACGCGGCATGCATTTACAGAGGCACAGGGGATATTTTTAACATCTTAGTTTGAAAACATATCCAAACAGCAATGCTCTTGTTTTCCTAAATTTTTTTTAGCATAAACCGGATATTACGTTACACCTTTCTCGAAAACTTTGGATCGTAGAGGTATACCTAGTTCTCAGGAATTTTTTTATGTACTCCGCATAAGAAATCTGCCCAGTGTTCAGAGTTTTGTTGCACTTCTTTAAACAGCATGTATAAGCATTTTTAAACGTATTCTTAATATGAGTTTTGAGATTCCGTTACTTTTATATGTTTAAATAACTTAATTAAAAGAGGCGTGATTGCTGTTTCAATGATAAAAAGATATTTCATCAATTGAAAGTTTTGCGCGTTCTCAGTAATTAAATTGATACTTACTAATGATGGCAAATTTAGTTGATAAAATGTGGAATTTCAAGAAAAAATATGGTTATAAATATATTTTTTTTACTAAACTAGGGGGCCTGCCCCCTGCTCGCTATCGCTCACCAACCCCCGGAACTACTTCGCAGTTCTTTTTAGATCGCTTCGCGATCTCAGCGAGCAAAGCTCGCTTGTTCCATCTTACCAATCACCCCGCTGGTCGGCTTAATTAATGCTCCTTTACAACCGAAACTACTTATCACTCTTGCTGATAAATAATTTAATCCAAATCATCCCGAAAAAAACTATTGCTGAAATATTACTTTCCTAACTTAAATTGAAAATAAAAGAAATCACACATAGTGAGCTATCGCTCACCAACCCTCTGAACTGCTTCGCAGTTCTTCTCAGATCGCTTCCCGATCTTAGCGAGCAGAGCTCGCTTGTTCATCTCAACAATCCAGCAGAAGCCTTTTCTCCGAATAATTTAATTGAAATGTTAAAAAAATATTCAGCAAGTCTACTAATAACCATCAACCACTTTGTAGAAAAAAGCATTGTTGAAAATAAAAGAAATCAGACTCATCAATAAAACACGCATGAAACTCGTCTGTTTCTCTAGTGAACGGCGAGAAAGAGAAGAAAAAATTGAAACTTTGAATCTTAATAATTCTAAAACTAATTAGAATTTTTGAAAAAACAAAAAGCCAATATTTTTATAAAAATTATTTCTATGTGTCTTTAAAATATCATAGTTCTACTGTGATTAGTTTTGCTTTTATAACGAAAAAACAGAAAAATCTTCAAAATTTTCGAAACTTTAAAACTTAATTACTCCAAAACTAATTCGAAATTCGAAAAAAGGGCGACGTGGTGCAAAACTGCACATCTAAGAGTATGTGTCTGCAAAAAATCATATTTCTGCTGCTAATAGATTTTGCTGGGGGCGAACTCGCAGCAGAAAAAAATAATTTTCGACTTTGACATTAAATAACTCTAGAACTAATTATCTCATCTATTAACTTTTAGAACGAAAACGATCCTCATACACTTGAATAGAAATGTTTAAAATTTCACAAATTTCCGTGGAATAGTTTTTGCGTATTGAGAGTTCAAAGTGTTCAAAAATAAAATTTTCAAAAGCAGCGGCGGCCGCGGCGGCGGTCACTGTTACTTTTTTTTAATATAGAGAGATACACTGGTAAACAAGGTTTTTGGTCTATATTCAAAATAAAATGTTAAATGATATATTTGATTATTATGATTATTTTTATCGATATCTACTATAGTAAACCCCATTTCTTTATTCCTACCTGCTTTTAGAAGGTAATTTGGGTCCAATTTTGCTCTCTAAAGATGACAGTGCTGTGCCAATCATACTGTGACTAGAGAGTCAAAATATTGAATGAATGAACTAACTTAAGCTCTTATGAGACCCAAAAAACTTATTATCAGTAATTGTTCCATCCACCTAGAGCCAGAATCTGCCATAAGCGAAGATTGAGACTTATGCTCTTACTTGCTCCCTAAAATTCCCATTCAAAGCTGGCACACTCTCTACAGATCATGCATTAAGTTCTCGTATGATTCTATCATAACTGTGACTACATGGAATTTTTCATAGAATGCTTTTTTATAGACGTTTCTCTCACGAGTATTGAGTGTGAACGTGTGTAGAGCTCTTTTATTAGTGTAATACCATTTTAAATTTTTGTTAGGGTAAATTTAATCACATAACCTATATTTACCATCATTATGGATCTTATGCTATGATTTTTGTCCATGAAAATTATTTTTTAGGTGCTGTTGAGACAAATCCGTTTCTTTCTGAATTTTTAGACAAAAGTGGTGGTGCAGGGACAATGGGGGGGGGGTTAGAATTCCTGCTGGTTACTTCTGGACACTTTAATGGAACATTTCTGATGCTATAAACAGAAGAAAATTTCAACCTTTACACTTCAAGTTAGCCGAATACTATCAGGTCTACATGTGAAATGCAACATTTGGTTTAAAATTAAAATACATGTCACAAAAAAACTGTGGGCGATGGAGAAAAACAGCTTGCACGCACATTTGAATTCAGCGTAAAAGGTTCCTGTAGGATCACCCACTTTTGCTCTTGTGCCAGAAAAAGTTAAATTTTGCTGACCATTGTTATTACTACTTTATTAGTGTATGTTAAGTATTTAAATTACAATATAAAACGTCGATTGATCATTATACAGTTACTTAGTTTAGTTAGATCATGGACAGAATAAATTAAGGAAGTTAGAACATTTAAATTAGAAACACACAGGCTGTTTCAGAACTAAGTGTAAAAAATTATAGGGTGGTTAGAGGAGACTTTGACAAGAATTAATTCGAATAGGAATGTGAGGGCGCAGATGCACCTTTAAAGAGCTAGGACGTAATGTATAGTACGAGGAAAAGAGATTTTCCCAAGGCCCGTTTAACTAGACGAAACATAATTGAGTGAAAATATTTATTGCATAAAGAACATCAGTATGTGGCAAACTACTTTTTACCAAAAATTTTATCAAAATTAGAACTCTGTCAAACCGTGAAATAAAGAGTGCAAAATAAATAATACACTGGTGTGCAAAAATTAAGGACCGAACAGTTTTTTCAGCATAACACCTAGCATAATTATTTTTCATCCATCAAAATTATAACACAAGATGTTCAAGGAGTGGGAATATAGGGCGCGAGAACAAATTTTCCCTGCCAATAATTTAAGGGGGTAAATGTTCCATTGATAATGGATTTCCATTACACATTTGGAGCAGTGACAGAAACGTCTATGTGAGAGGTATTTAACCGAAAATTTTATGATGTTTGTAAATAATATGATTATTCCTGAACTCAGCGCATGTTTTTAAATGTGTGTACTAATTTTAAATAGTATTTTTTAGGTTTTATTGAGAGATATTGGTCTAATCATTATTTTTGGCAGTTTTAGCCTCTGGGTCATTTTTGGTATGTGGTATCTTAGGTGAATGGAAATATTTTTACAGATATTTGTTTCTTTTCAGACATGTATAGGACACTAAAAAAATCGTTTTTTCGAAAGTTAATAAAAGATATCCTTCCTATGAAACTATACAATTCTTTTGGGCCGTTTCAGCACCCCCTATACACCAAAGAGATTTTCACTGATGTCTGCAATTGTCTATCATTGTTTACATTTAGTTCTGAAAAACAATGTATATCTATTCTACCACCTCTAATTCAATTGCTTGCTTTTATAATTTAATTAATTAAGCTTTAGAAAAATGTGAGGAACAAAAAAAGATTCGGAAAATTTTTAGAATGGGAATAACGTTGAATTCATAAATTATGCTGTTCCTTTGTTAATGTTAAATTAACTCTAGTGTAAAACATTTAGATATTTATTTATCCGTTTTAAGAACTCAAGCTCATATTGATTACGACTACGAATTTTTGTTTTACTCCCTTTTTTCCATCTACCCTTGCTGGTCAGATCCTATAAATCTAAATAAACAAAAAAAAATTCCTTAACAAATTTATGCTTTTAAACATGAATACACTGTGAATAAAATTGAAAAACGTTTGATTTGAAAATTTTCGACGAAGTGATCTCAGGAAGTCACTTAAAAAAAAATCAAGAATCAAAGTAAATCGATTAATTTATAAAAACGGCAATTTAATTTCTTCTAATTCTATTTATAATTTTAATTGTTCTGAAGCACTTGAAGCACTGAAAGTATTTCTTTTTAATATTAATCAGTCTGTATACGTGGGGCGTCCTTAACAAAAAGTATTTTTGAGAAAAATGGCGTTTCTTGGTAAGGCGATCACAATACCTTGGTATCATTCTCTCTGAATTTTGCGAAAGGCCATCACAACAGGGAAATTTACCCAGAAATTCCCAAAAGAGTTATAAGAGTAGAATGTTTTAAACTTTAACATGTTTGAAAATATTGTTGAATGTTTTGTTGTTATTTTGAAACATGTTTTTGATTTTTTTTTAGTTTAATTTTTTAACGACCGAATTCAGATCCATGTATTTAAACACGTGGTTTTGCACTTTTTAACTTCTAATGTTTCTATTTAAATAACTGTTAATTTGAAGGTGGTAAAAAGGTCTTTTTTTTCTCCATGCGATTTTTAAAAATATAATTATTACAGGTATCAAAAAAAAAAAAGAAAAATTATGAAGGAAATAAATAAAAATTTAACTTTAAATTTATATACAGTTTAGGTTTATTCAAATATGTTTTTTACTATACTATACTATGTTTTTAGTAGATGATTCCCTGTTGGCAACAGTATAAGGGGGATCACGTATGATCATTGATCATATGAACGAACATGTGTATCATTCATAAGCTATCCTTAAAGACTGTCATTGTTATTTTCATACATTATGCATTTTATTTATCAGGTAAAATGTGGTTTCTTTGAGTCAGAATCTAATTTTTCTGCGAAGGAATCTTTTTTTTTTTTTTGTAAATAAGAACTAATGATTGGTTTCAAAGGGAATACCAATGTGAGATATACTTTCTTCTGAACAACTTGGCATCGTTACAATTTAACTGAAGTGAACTTGAGGGTTGATTCAAGGACAACTTATACGATTAATACAACGGCGTCTAAGAGTATTGCATAAACAAGATCATTCAAATTTTTGTAGCAAAAATCATATAATTCTAAATTTTCCTTAATTTTCGGCAGGAAATTAGTGTTAAACCTTTAAACACTATTTTTTCTTTCTTATCAAAAATGTGACAAATAATGACATTTTATCGATTTATAAAACAATTGTTTTTTAAGGGATTGGAATTTGTTTCGTTTAATGGAGTAGCTTTAAATAGCTTAAGCAATAGTACAAGTTTGCTATATGGCATGTAATGGTAGTATTTATAGAGAACAGCCTTATGTGTCTTTTATCTCTAGTATGAAATAAAAAAGTTGTTCTTCAGATTCAACTTATAAATCGAGTATGAATTCTTGTATAATTAAGATGATGTGTGCGTGCGAAATAAACTTTTTGAAGCTATATTTTACAAAAAAATAGGCATATTTAAAAAGTTAAAATAGTTAGATAACTTTTAATATCTTTCAAATAATTTAATGCTCTAAATACTTCATTTTTATTTCTAAAAAAGAATAGTTGGTTATATTAAAGCAATCCCAAATATATTTTTACCAATGCCACTGTGATCGCAAAATATTTTGGGTCATAAATACCATTGCTATTCCTTCAATATTTTCAAAAAAGGAAAGAATCAGAAATGTAGTTCGTTTATGATTCTTATGAAACAAAGTATTTCATAAGAAACGTTTCAGCATGTAACGCGTCCCAAGAAAAATCCACTTTTATTTGAAAATGCTTACAAATATGCAAAGTTTAGAAACTTCACTTTTTCTTTAAGTAGAAAGTCCCCTCGTGACCTATATTAGTCTTTGAATGACGGTATATTGTTGGAGTTTTCCTGATGCTTCAATACGGAGAATAAAAAGATAGTAATATCATACAATTCGCTCTCTGCTTCCCATCATTTCAGTTTTATGAGGAAAGGTTAAAAGGAGCCGCAATTGAAATTTATACCGGTAACATTTGTTCTAATTTTGAGAAGAATTTAATTTATGAAGTTTGTTAGAGGAAGATAATACGTATATTTACGTTAAAACTGAGATTAAATATCGGTACATTAAATCAATGTAGTTTTCAAAGTAAAGTGGGTTTTCCATCATAAGAAATAATGTAAGATAGCCTTAGGGAAGTTAAACTAGTATTTAAAGAAAGCAGGGATTTATAAGGCACTTAAATAAAGAATGCAATTATTTTATGATAAAAAGTAAGGAGCCAAAAGAGATAAATTAAGTAGAGCAAACTAAATTGCAAATTAAAAAAAAATCTTACTTTTAAAATAATTTGTATTTTATTTGAAAAATGCTTTTTGCACGTTGTTTTTCCTTAATATGTTTAGAAAATTTTTATGATTGTTTATAAAGTACAAAAAACAACAAATATCACTTTTATAAAAAAAAAGTTAACTTTTCTTACAAAGCTTTAATTTAAAATTGTCAGTAATTAAAATATGTACTTTTTATGACTTTGGTATCCATCTTTTAAATGTATAAATGTATTTTTGGCAATGTTAAAAATAAAACTTAATGGTTTTTCATCTTGAACTATGTACATTTATAACATACTAGCTGATATGCCCGGCCTTGCACGGGTGTAGTGTATCAATTTATTTTTTTAAAGTTTTCTCAAGTTACATGTCTTAATTTTTCTGTAACCACAATAACCAATCATCCCAATGTCCCCGGTAGTTTTTCATATCCCGGTGTTCCCGGTAGTTTTTCATATCCCGGTGTTCCCGGTAATTTTTTATATCCCGGTGTTCCCGGTAATTTTTTATATCCCGGTGTTCCCAGTAATTTTTTATATCCCGGTGTTCCCGGTAATTTTTCATGTTCCAGTATTCTTGGTAATTTTTTATATCCCGGCGTTCCCGGTGTCTTTTTTCATGTTGGTGTTCCCGGCGCCTTTTTCATCCCGGTTCCAAATGTTTATATTTACTCAAACCCATCCAGTTCCTATGTTGCACATTTATAGTTTTCCCTAGTAAAATATTTAATTTTAAGGTTTTCATCTCATTAACAATAGTGAGTCAAGCAGATCTACTCTAGTAGAAAAATAAGCATTTTTAACCATAAAAATGTTAAATTACAGGTTAATATTCGATTTTCAAACTTGGAAAACTTTGTATTTATAATCCGCGTCTCTAGATACGTCTATATACCGAGTTTTGTCCACGCCTGCGGCGTAGTTTGATAGGAGATGTAATTTTGAGGTTTTAATTTCATTTATTACAATAGTGAGTCAAGCGGATCTACTCTGGTAGAGAAATGGAGAAATAAGCGTTTTTAACCATAAAATCGTTAATTACTCGTAAATATTCGATTTTCGAACTTGGAAAAGTTCGTGTTGATAATCCTCGCCTCAGAATACGTCTATATACCGAGTTTTGTGTACGCCTGCGGCGTATTTTCGGAGGAGATGTAACACATACCCACATACACAGCCACATACGGTTTTAGTTATATACTAGCTGATATGCCCGGCCTTGCACGGGTAGAGTGTATAAATTTATTTTTTTAAACTTTTTCTCAAGTTACATGTCTAATTTTTCTGTAACCTCAATTACCAATCATCCCGATGCTCCCGGTAGTTTTTCATATCCCGATGCTCCCGGTAGTTTTTCTTATCCCGGTGTTCCCGGTAATTTTTTATATCCCGGTGTTTCCGGTAATTTTTCATGTTCCAGTATTCTTGGTAATTTTTTTTATCCCGGCGTTCCCGGTGTCTTTTTTCATGTTGGTGTTCCCGGCGCCTTTTTCATCCCGGTTCCAACTGTTTATATTTACTCAAATCCATCCAGTTCCTACGTTGCACATTTATAGTTTCCCCTAGTAAAATATTTAATTTTAAGGTTTTCATCTCATTAACAATAGTGAGTCAAGCAGATCTACTCTAGTAGAAAAATAAGCATTAACAATAGTGAGTCAAGCAGATCTACTGTTGTAGAAAAATAAGCATTTTTAACCATAAAAATTTTAAATTACAGGTTAATATTCGATTTTCGAACTTGGGAAAACTTTGTATTTATAACCCACGTCTCTAGATACGTATATATACCGAGTTTTGTCCACGCCTGCGGCGTAGTTTGAGAGGAGATGTAATTTTCATGTTTTAATCTCATTTGTTAGAATAGTGAGTCAAGCAGGTCTACTCTAGTAGAGAAATGGAGAAATAAGCGTTTTTGACCATAAAATCGTTAATTACTCTTAAATATTCGATTTTCGAACTTGGAAAAGTTCGTGTTGATAATCCTCGCCTCGAGATACGTCTATATACCGAGTTTTGTGCACGCCTGCGGCGTATTTTGGGAGGAGATGTAACACATACCCACACACACAGCCACAAACAGTTTTAGTTATATACTAGCTGATATGCCCGGCCTTGCACGGATGTTGTGCATCAATTTATTTTAAGTTTTCTCAAGTTACATGTCTAATTTTTCTGTAACCTCAATTACCAATCATCCCGATGTTCCCGGTAGTTTTTCATATCCCGGTGTTCCCGGTAATTTTTCATATTCCGATGTTCCCGGTAATTTTTCATGTTCCGGTATTCCCGGTAATTTTTAATACCCCGGCGTTCCCGGTGTCTTTTTTCATGTTGGTGTTCCCGGCGCCTTTTTCTTCCCGGTTCCAACTGTTTATATTTACCCAAACCCATCCAGTTCCTATGTTGCACATTTATAGTTTCTCCTAGTAAAATATTTAATTTTAAGGTTTTCATTTCATTAACAATAGTGAGTCAAGCAGATCTACTTTTGTAGAAAAATAAGCATTAACAATAGTGAGTCAAGCAGATCTACTCTAGTAGAAAAATAAGCATTTTTAGCCATAAAAACGTTAATTAAAGGTTAATATTCGATTTTCAAACTTGGAAAACTTTGTATTCATAATACATGTCTCTAGATATGTCTATATACCGAGTTTTGTCCTCGCCTGCGGCGAAGTTTGAGAGGAGATGTAATTTTGAAGTTTTAAACTCATTTATTACAATAGTGAGTCAAGCGGATCTACTCTGGTAGAGAAATGGAGAAATAAGCGTTTTTGACCATAAAATCGTTAATTACTCGTAAATATTCTATTTTCGAACTTGGAAAAGTTCGTGTTGATAATCCTCGCCTCAGAATACGTCTATATATCAAGTTT
Organism: Tetragnatha montana; assembly: GCA_963680715.1. Lineage (NCBI taxonomy): Eukaryota > Metazoa > Arthropoda > Arachnida > Araneae > Tetragnathidae > Tetragnatha > Tetragnatha montana. The sequence continues at coordinate 39,501,667 of OY796686.1, read as the reverse complement.
TGTGTACGCCTGCGGCGTATTTTCGGAGGAGATGTAACACATACCCACATACATAGCCACAAAAGGTTTTAGTTATATACTAGCTGATATGCCCGGCCTTGCACGGGTGTAGGTATCAATTTATTTTTTAAAAGTTTTCTCAAGTTACATGTCTTAATTTTTCTGTAACCACAATAACCAATCATCCCAATGTCCCCGGTAGTTTTTCATATCCCGGTGTTCCCGGTAATTTTTCATATCCCGGTATTCCCGGAAATTTTTAATATCCCGGCGTTTCCGGTGTCTTTTTTCATGTTGGTGTTCCCGGCGCCTTTTTCATCCCGGTTCCAACTGTTTATATTTACCCAAACCCATCCAGCTCCTACGTTGAACATTTATAATTTCCCCTAGTAAAATATTTAATTTTAAGGTTTTCATCTCATAACAATAGTGAGTCAAGCATATCTACTCTAGTAGAAAAATAAGCATTAACAATAGTGAGTCAAGCATATCTACTCTAGTAGAAACATAAGCATTTTTAGCCATAAAAATGTTAATTACGGGTTAATATTCAATTTTCGAACTTGGAAAACTTTGAATTTATAATCCACGTCCCTAGATACGTCTATAAACCGAGTTTTGTCCACGTCTGCGGCGTATTTTGAGAGGAGATGCAGTTTTGAGGTTTTAATTTCATTTATTACAATAGTGAGTCAAGCAGGTTTACTCTAGTAGAGAAATGGAGAAATAAGCGTTTTTGACCATAAAATCGTTAATTACTCGTAAATATTCGATTTTCGAACTTGGAAAAGTTCGTGTTGATAATCCTCGCCTCAGAATACGTCTATATACCGAGTTTTGTGTACGCCTGCGGCGTATTTTGGGAGGAGATGTAACACATACCCACACAGCCACAAACGGTTTTAGTTATATACTAGCTGATATGCCCGGCCTTGCACGGGTGTAGTGTATCAATTTTTTAAAGTTTTCTCAAGTTACATGTCTAATTTTTCTGTAACCTCAATTACCAATCATCCCGATGTTCCCGGTAGTTTTTCTTATCATGGTGTTCCCGGTAATTTTTCATATCGAGATGTTCCCAGTAATTTTTCATGTTCCGGTATTCCCGGTAATTTTTAATATCCCTGCGTTCCCGGTGTCTTTTTTCATGTTGGTGTTCCCGGCGCCTTTTTCATCCCGGTTCCAACTGTTTATATTTCCCCAAACCCATCCAGTTCCTACGTTGCACATTTATAGTTTCCCCTAGTAAAATATTTAATTTTAAGGTTTTCCTCTCATAACAATAGTGAGTCAAGCAGATATACTCTAGTAGAAAAATAAGCATTAACAATAGTGAGTCAAGCAGATCTACTCTTGTAGAAAAATAAGCATTTTTAACCATAAAAATGTTAAATTGCAGGTTAATATTCGATTTTCGAACTTGGAAAACTTTGTATTTATAATCCGCGTCTCCAGATACGTCTAAATACCGAGTTTTGTCCTCGCCTGCGGCGTAGTTTGAGAGGAGATGTAATTTTGAGGTTTTCATCTCATTTATTACAATAGTGAGTCAAGCGGATCTACTCTGGTAGAGAAATGGAGAAATAAGCGTTTTTGACCATAAAATCGTTAATTACTCGTAAATATTCGATTTTCGAACTTGGAAAAGTTTGTGTTGATAATCCTCGCCTCAGAATACGTCTATATATCGAGTTTTGTGTACGCCTGCGGCGTATTTTGGGAGGAGATGTAATACATACCCACTTACCCACAAACGGTTTTAGTTATATACTAGCTGATATGCCCGGCCTTGCACGGGTGTAGTGTATCAATTTATTTTTTTTAAAGTTTTCTCAAGTTACATGTCTAATTTTTCTGTAACCTCAATTACCAATCATCCCGGTGTTCCTGGTAGTTTTTCATATCCCGGTGTTCCCGGTAATTTTTCATATTCCGATGTTCCCGGTAATTTTTCATGTTCCGGTATTCCCGGTAATTTTTAATACCCCGGCGTTCCCGGTGTCTTTTTTCATGTTGGTGTTCCCGGCGCCTTTTTCTTCCCGGTTCCAACTGTTTATATTTACCCAAACCCATCCAGTTCCTATGTTGCACATTTATAGTTTCTCCTAGTAAAATATTTAATTTTAAGGTTTTCATTTCATTAACAATAGTGAGTCAAGCTGATCTACTCTAGTAGAAAAATAAGCATTAACAATAGTGAGTCAAGCAGATCTACTCTAGTAGAGAAATTAGCATTTTTAGTCATAAAAATGTTAATTACAGGTTAATATTCGATTTTCGAACTTGGAAAACTTTGTATTTATAATCCAAGTCTCTAGATACGTATATATACCGAGTTTTGTCCACGCCTGCGACGTAGTTTGAGAGGAGATGTAATTTTGAGGTTTTAATCTCATTTATCACAATAGTAAGTCAAGCGGATCTACTCTGGTAGAGAAATGGAGAAATAAGCGTTTTTGACCATAAAATCGTTAATTACTCGTAAATATTCGATTTTCGAACTTGGAAAAGTTTGTGTTGATAATCCTCGCCTCAGAATACGTCTATATATCGAGTTTTGTGTACGCCTGCGGCGTATTTTGGGAGGAGATGTAATACATACCCACTTACCCACAAACGGTTTTAGTTATATATAGATAGATAGATAGATAGATAGATAGATGTGTTGAATATTTGTGGATTTATTTTTATTAAGAATTTACAGAAATAAATTAAATATAGTTAAATTAAAAATGGTAGAATTTTAAAAATATTTAAATTAAAGTTTTCTATTAAATTTTTGATCTAACGTGACTTTTTAATGTGTCATGGTAAAATGTTTGTGTCCTTTATACACTAAAAAAAGGTTTTTAAAGATTCCTCACTCCTTTGAATTCTTAAACGTGTAATTTTTAAATGGTTGTCGTTAAAGTCACGATTGCAGTTAACATTCAGTGGTTGGATGCATATTATATTAATGATTTAATTAATATTAAACGCATATAACTAATTAAAATATAAAAGCATATTTTAATCATCAGCTTAAAAATTAAATAAGTAAAAAAAATACCAAATTAACTTTTTGGCTCAAAAAATCTATGAGTGGAAAGGGGGAAAATTAACTGCCTCCTATAGAGCATTTTCAATCACATGACTCGGCCTAACAACGGCCTTAGCAACGTTGTTTTTGCCCGCCAGTGACATCATGTGCGAATGCTTCTATTGGATGCTTCTAGTTCCCGCCCCTAACAACAGCCTTAGCAACGTTGTTTTTGTCCTCCAAGTGACGTCATGTGCGAATGCTCTATAGAGTGTTTTCAGGTAACGTCAAAACCGGTTATTTTCTTTTAACTGTGTACCTTCTGTAGGGCTTCTGTTCCTAAGGCCGTTGTTTATCTGTTGCTAAGGCGGTTTTTAGGTATGGGATCACGTGATTACAAATGCTCCAATAGAAGAATTCCACGGCTAGTCATTTTTTGTAACTGTTAACCTCTGTAGGGCAAAAAACTGTGTAACACCTTCTGTTGCTAAGGCCGTTGTTAGGTCCGAGTCATGTGATTGAAAATTCTCTATAGGCAGATATAGCCCCTTGAATTTGGCGAAATCGATGCCCATTCTCGGTATTTTTTATTTAATTTGAAAATTTTAAGATAATTCGTTTTTTTTCTTAATTTTTGTGCAAAATTTGTTTTAATTTAAAAGTGTTTTTACCTTTTTCTTACAGTGAATGTTGGACTTCATTGTTTCTCCATTAATATTTGTTAAACTGCCTTAATGACTCAGTTTCATAATACTTTTGAATTCTTTTGTCTTAGTTTTGTTTTTCCATTTTATAAGCAGAAATGTAATTTAATTGTCAATTTAAGGTGGTTTTAAGAAATTCTTTAACTTTCAACATCCACTTTTTCCAAGTGTACAGTATTTTTAAATGTACTTTTATTTTTTCGATGATTGTTCTGTGTTCTAAATAGGGTCGTAAATTTCCAGTGAAAATTTTTTGGTTATACAAAGAAAATTCCATTACTTATAGGGTTTTTTTTTCCTCCACTTTCTCAAAACTTGGTTTTTTCACATATTCTCTGTTTTAAACTGATGATTCTTTTAAGCATATATTATTCTCACTGTTATACCTACTATACGAAAAATCTACTTAAGGTGTAATATAGCTAGTTTTATAATGCGACTTTATTATAAACCTATACTACTTGTGTACTTTAAAATTTTTATCAAATAACCAGCCTCTTTTTGAGGTGAAGTTATATATTTTAAAGTACTTGTACACATCCTATTTTTCCCTTTATTCCTTTATTATTTTGGATTTATTTTTCCACATTCGAAATATTTGTGATTCTTTAAGTGTTCAGTTTCATCTCTTTGTTGTCTTTTTCATCCTTTGTGTTTTTTAAAAAGACTGAGAATATATATTTAAAAATAACAAGACGATTAAGTAGCCTTCATATCAAAATAAATGCATTATAAGTAAAACCAATTTACAAAAAGCAAAGTTGGAAATAACTTTAATATAAATATCTGATTGAGTAAATACTAATTTTGTGTCGTTAGCATAAAAAAACACCCCAAGGAAAAATTATGACCAAAAGAAAAATTAAAAGTATGAAAACAGGGAAATAATTCTCCTATTCCCATAAAACCAATCAAACAAAAGTTTTTATTAATAATTATAATCTTTAATAATTAATAACCATTCACAATTAATTGGATAAAGTTATTTTATTTCATAGAAAATGTCTCGGAACAATACAATTTAATTACTAGCTATACACATTATGCAAAGTTAATAATTATTTCATTATTTACCTACCCATTTATTTATTCGTTTCTTTATAACACAAGTCTAAAAATTTATCGATTTCCAAAACAATTCTCAAATTTATCTCACAACCCCTTAAAAACTCTAACGTTTTCCTATAAAGAGGGAAATCTTTAATAAGATCATAAATTTAAACCTTTCCCTTCATAATTTTGTTATGACATTATTTTGCGTTATTTTTCAAATATTTCAAGGCAATTACCGCAAAACTTAGATTGATGAAAGAAGCAATAATAGCACATTTCCATCGGATCGGGTTCATGAGCGTTATCTTTTCCTTTTTTCCTGGCTCTTACCTTCTTTTTTTTAGTACCCTGGGTTCAAACCCTGCTGTAATCTAATAAACGCCCGGTACAGGTATCTCAAATTTGCTAGGAAGTGGAGATGATCTTTTTGTGGAAGAAAACTCCCAATTAGAAAGTAGAGATTTTGGGTTAAAAGAAGATAGCGGGAAGGTTTTAAAATTGATGGAGGTATGTCTCTTCTTGTTGAATTTATTTTTTTATAATGATCAGATTTCTAGGGAAGGTTGTATCGTTAATTAACAACTGCATTGGTTCATTAATTGGCGTGCTAAAGTAGGATTGGTATTAGTCCAGGTAGGGTTTTAAACCTCTTTTGAATTACGTATTAACCAGTATCAGTAATAGTTAAACTTAAACCAATTGATAATTGAGATTAAAAAAACTGGAGTTTTTAGATTAACTAGGAAAACATAATAAAACCAAAATAAGTTTCGGGTAGATTGGATGTGGCCCAGTATACAAACAGTGTACAGTATATAGTACTGAGCAAACGTATACTACCCAGTATACAAACGTAAACGAAACGTTTTCATACACGTTTCGTCGCTTACTGCTGTGTCATCATCAGTGTTGGTGGAATCAATGACTTCGGATACTTTGTTGAGTGTGAGTCATTGGTTCCAGAGACCCCGACCGTGAATGGCCTGTAAATTAACTTACGTTTCAAGGAGGGTTTTAACTCAAAATTATTTCTAATCATTTCCATCATGCGTACATTATTATAGGTTTAATATTGCTTTTTTAGAGAATAATCAGCAAAAAATTTTCAAATTTGATCCTTTAAAGTGGTGTTTTACCTCATGTTTGGATATTTGGGACCTTCTGGGTGATAGGCGAAGAGCGCCGCTCCTTGCACACCAAAAATATCAAAGGAAACAACAGTACAGTCGAATCCACTTAATGTGATCAATAGAATAATGTTATCAAAATTGACCGGTCTCGATCACTCCTATTTAATATAGTGTAAAATGCACCATTTTATGTGATCAACATTTCGCTTAATATTATCAAATTTTGATGACATCCCCTGAAAACCACCTTATTTTCCCATTTGAAAGTATTAATTTATCAGTACTGTATATAATAAGTAAGTATAGAAATATCGAGGAAGGGGATTGTCCCTCAGCCAATCTTGAAAAAGACTAACGAAAAATCATAAAAAAAAAACTTTATTAAAAACTTATTTCACACATCATGGATTAAGAATCAGATTTAATTTATCCCGCTTAGTATTTATTTGCTCTTAAGCGGACCAGTGATAATTTTTCAACCATTCATCTAGCCTTCAATTCAAACAAAGTTTAGTTATTTCTGCCTTAACATAGTCAGTCACACAATGCTTTACTTCAACCATTCCCTCTGCACTAAAAATATTTTCCAAACACTCAATACACGATTCGAACTCTATCACTTGGAGAAAAGAACAAAAAAAGACAATCAAGCATCTTCGGTATCCAGTGAAAAGCTCATTGTAAATTCCGAAACAACTCCATGAAATTGAAAACTGAATATATTTGCATTAACTTTTGTGGCCCCCCTGCGAATGCTATTTCAATTTCCACCAGTCAACCCCAGTCCATGAATGTGCTTCCGAGTTGCTGAAACTTCAGAAAGGGAGCTATTGATTTCGTTAGGAGAATTTTTTTCTTTCCTTTTTTTAAGTTTTTTACCCTCTCAGTGGGTGTTTCGCTCCCGGAAGTGTACCTGTTGTGGATACAGCTAAATTAGGAAGATTTAATCTAAAAGTAGTACAGGAAATTCATTAATATTTTTTCTTAAAACTTTTGAAGTTTATTTTTAGGCTTAAGAACAAAATTTGTTGAACAGCGTTCAAGTCAGTTATTGAATTTGTGTATTATGCTAATTATTGGCGGTAGTCCTTTACTTTGAAAAAGGGAAAAAGTTACTGCAAATAGCATTCATTATAAACATAGAAACAAATTCTAAGGTAATAGGGAGTATTTGAAAGTTATTATTCGTCGAAGTTCGCTTCTAAAACCAATAAGTTTAGTAATCAAGACACTAAACGTTTTTAATATAACTTCGTGTTCCAAGACTCTTGATTTTATGAGTTCGTGCGAAGAAAGGTAGATAACTTTTAATAGCAATATGATTCTCCGTGGTTTGGTCAAAAAATTTAACAAATCATCAAATTAGAACGTATTAAAAGTTCTAGATGGTAACATCAGTATAATTTCTTAATATCTTGCTTTAAAAATGTTTTGGACTAATGTTTAACAGTCTAAATGCTTTAAAAATGTTTCTACGCATATTTTTATAGTGTTGAAAAAAGGAATTGGCATGCTGATAAAAGTGTCGGTGGGTTTTCAGTGTCGGTGGGTTCGGTCGAGGTTTCAGACCTCGTAAATGATGTAAATATTTATATTTATTTATACCTAATGACTATAAAAAATGCACTGAAAATATAAGCGTATGTCAAATAATTTATGAACAGTACTTTAACACAAGATATTAGGGCTCAAACTATACAGGTAGAACTCTATAGAATTAAAAATTAAAAAATGGTTAAACATCTAATATTTGTTTAGATATAAAAAAACACTGTTGTAATATAAGCGAATAACAAAATATTCACTGATTTTGTTAAGTTTAGTTATTGATAATTTCCAAATAATTCCCATTAAAATTCTATGCATTATTCCTTTAACTCTATAAACAAATATGTACCCTTAAAGCTTCAAGTTTTTTAATATTTACCATCATAGATTTTTGCCCAGTTATAGAAAATGTTTCATTAATAAGTTAATTACTCTGGGTAAATTATTTTGGGATAAATATGCCTTTAGTATTTATATTTATTTAGTATTTGTTATTAGTCACTAAAAATGTAAACGTACCACTGCATTTATAAGAAGTAAAGAGTGCACGTTTATAGAAAAAATATATATATTATAAACCTTTAACCTCTTCGTTCACGGATTAGAATTTTAAAGACAACAGCATAATTATTTCATAAGAATATTTTTAACTTTCCAGCAACGAAACCTTATTTGACCTTAAAATAGGTTGAATATAAAAAACTGGGACAAATTTGATTCAGCAGTCACATAATGGCGATTGCCAGCAAAACCGGAGATTTTTCTTTTCGCCAGAAAACAAAAGGATGATGGAAATTAATGTAATTTTTCAAACCTTTCTTTCATAGATCTGAGTCTCCATTAAAAGCTTCTTTCATAAAGTCTCCTTCATTAAAATGAAAAGTTTCATAGACCGTTATAATGGTGTCATTCTTAAGCTTCATCGGCTTCCAGTTTTAATAGGAAGAGTCTCAACAATCATGGAGAGGATTTTTTTAAGCTTTTAACTCCCTGGTAGTTTTTATTCGAAATATTCAGCGACCGTTAACAATTCTTTTCCGTGTTTTCTGGCAGTATGACTGTTGAGATTCAGCAAGAAGATATTGAAATTACGCCCTTTGGAATTAAATAAATGTTGGATGATCTTAGAAAATAAAACGTTTGATTTAGATTTTGAAATGTTTTGTTTTTAAATGTAAGTAATTAATTTTGCTATTAATACCTCGGAAGAATCTTAATTTGTTTCTGTACATTGTGTAGATAATTCGGTAGTTAATATTCCTTGTAAGATTAATTAAGTATCTGAAAATAAATAAATTAATTAAACGATTGATTAAATAAAGTTGTTTAGATAATTAGTTGCTTTGCATTTAGAATGCAAATATCTGTATTTCGTTTATTCCATTCACAAGTAAAAAAAAAATGAGGCATGAAATTGAGATATGTTTTCAAAATCAGCGGTAAGAAAAAATAAAATCCTAAGCTACAAGAAAAAGCACTATAAATTACTTTAATTTATAAGTATTTATCAAGTTCCAAATCAGTTTAGCACAGTATTAACCCATGAGGGTGAAACAGTGGATACCGATGCAGAATGATGATTGACTTTTTTTGGGTACCTATACCAAAAGATTTTTTAATTAATAGTTTAAATAAATACAATCAAACAGAGTGACTTAAGTTACCCTAGGTTTATGTAAGTATTCTGTAAATGAAACTACTGTGCAAAAATGTAATATGTTATTACTAATATGTATATTAATATGTAAAAGAACGAAAATAATAACAAACTAACCCCTTATTTTGATACCTTATGTAACATTTCTCTTTAATGTTTTTCGCATACATTACTCCCCTTTCCTATTGTTCCTTAAATTATATAATTTTTTAGAATACATTTTAACCTAAATGCATCAATTGAAAAAACTTTGAAAAATATATTAATTCTTAAAAAAAAATCTGTCTGTGTGTGTCCCAAGGTGCCCCACATGATGCTTTGGTAATTAACTTAATTACTAATATAAGTTTAGCCAAACAATTTCTGTTTCTTATCTAAAATATTAATGAATACACGTATTTGATTTCAACATAATTATAATAAAATAAATACACTTCTTCTTTATAAAAATTCACCATATGCAAAACAAGAAAACTGATTTAAATAATTATCTAGGCGTGCGAAAGTTTCCAAACCTAGTTGAAAAGTACATTTTAGTGTAATTTATTAGTACCTATAAGCAGGAATTCATAACTATGAAATAGCGTCTGAAAAGCGGAGTGTCCCAAGGTGCCCCACTCTCCCCAACTGATTTCATCACACTGTAATACACCTTTTACGATCTTTCTCCGGATTATCAGGATGGAATAAGTTCACCATAAGACACGATATAAATCATTTTTATAAATCTCGTTTGCTCTCAAATACACCTACTACATTACATTTGTTTAACTTTATCTTTCAAACTAAATTATATTCTAAACGAAGCACTGTTGTACCTATGCTTATAAAGTTTCAACCATACTAAATGCATTTAATTGCTAAAATTAGACTGGGCAACAATTTTTGACGTGTAAAGTTCGTGTAAAAATAAACACGAATATCACCATAAAAATTATGGTTTGGTTCTTTGTTTCAGAAATACAGAGGGTCATCATATGCTGTGCTTAGTGCTGAAATATCGCAAATTTTAAAAAATTGCTCCGAATAAATTTATAATTTAGGCATGTAATTTAGTAATATTTATTTAAAATACCTTCAAGCATACAACACATGGATAAAACATGTAATCATACAAATATTTCATCACTGTCATACGAATTTTTATCGTTATTTTGAGGGAAATTATGCCATTGTGTTTCGGTTAGATAAGAAAGGTGTATTGCATTAGTCGTAATATGCCTTCCATTCCCATTGAACAGGCTTCGAGCATGAAAGATACTTATAAACATGTAGCTACTGAGCAAGGCAACCGCCATGAAACCGCCATGCATAGTGAGAAGTGAGATCATGCATCATGCAGTAGGATAAAATATCACTTCATCTTTTAGAAATAATCAGTAGTTCAATGGACAATTCCTGCACTTTTTTATTATTTTTTTTTATTTGATAGACATGGTTGGAAAAGAAATTTTGTCGCAAAATGTTTTTTTGATTCTGATTCTTAGCTATGTTTTTATTTAATTTAAAGTTCGTCTTTTAAAAAGGGCGCGAAAACGGCTGCTACGTCACAAATAGTTTTGTGACGTCAAGTGGTATGAAAAACACCATAGTAACAGCCAATCAAGAACATTCTTGATTGGCTGTTACTAGTTTATGTTACGTTTGTTTGTATCACATTACGTCATGAGCGTTTCGAGGTTAACTCAAATTTAGCTATTTTTATTTTCAAATATCTAATTAAATATTTTTTTGGAACTTTTAATACTGATTTTTGAAATTAGAACCGTTTATTTTACAGAAAAAATGGATTTATTTCTATTTTTAAAAATTACGGGAATTGTCCATTGTTTCACTTTCAATCTTGCAACAGTCAATAGAGCATTTCCAATCACATGACTCGGACTTAACAACAGCCTTAGCAACAGAGTAGTTACAGTTTTTTGCCCTATAGAGGTTAACAGTTACAGAAAATGACTAGCCGTGGAATTCTTCTATTGGAGCATTTGCAATCACGTGATTCCATACCTAAAACCCGCCTTAGCAACAGATAAACAACGGCCTTATTAGTAAAATGACTAATAAATATTTAAATACATATTTATTGAATTACAAGACTATTAAATTTAAAGCCATTGAGATTAAATAGAGTGTTTTCAGGTGACGTCACAACCGGCTATTTTCTTTTAACTGTGTACCTTCTGTAGGGCTTTTAACTGTTGCTATAGCACACAGAAGGTACACAGTTAAAAGAAAATAGCCGGTTGTGACGTCACCTGAAAACACTCTATTTAATCTCAATGGCTTTAAATTTAATAGTCTTGTAATTCAATAAATATGTATTTAAATATTTATTAGTCATTTTACTAATCAATAATAATTTTAAGGGAGTCAGATTAGCCAGTCGCTAAAGTGGTGTGACTCGGACGTGATCCGGTCGGGAGGTCAGGTTCGTCGTCCCATATCAGTCTTAAGACTGATTTTGTGACTGGAAGGGGGCTACTCTAGCTACTGAGCAAGGCAACCGCCATGAAACCGCCATGCATAGGGAGATATGAGATCATGCAGTAGGATAAAATATCACATCATCTTTTAAAAATAATCAGTACAATTGTTTCAATCTTGCAACATATTCAGAGGCTGAATACCCCATCTACACTCATAAGAATTGTAATCTTACCAGGTCAACACATAAAATCTATCTCATCTATAATGTTTTTACAATCTATTTTTGGGGAGCGTTTGATCAAAGTAAATCAAAGGTCACGTTCACAACATAAATTGGATTTTTATCAGAGATTGAGATGGCAATATCTTTAAAGCCACATATTCTATAACTAAACAATTTAGGGACAAGCCTGGGGAGTATTTCCAAGAGTATGTAAGTGAGATTTAGCAGAGTAATTAGAACAAAGTCTGATAGTCTATGATGCTTGCACTTGCGGACAACTGTTGGACGTTTTTTACATTAATTCTTAACGTTGAATATAATAAAAAGAGAAAGCAAAATTTCAGATCTCTATTTCATGTTTTCATGGCCATTTCTTTTTGAACTAAAGGATAAACATCTCTTCTAAGGCAACTCAAATGAGTTCTTGTATTTCTATCATACAAATTAAAATCCCAATTTAACCAAAAAAAAAAAAACGGTTTGCAAGATTGAATTTTTACTGCCACATTCGTGTTTAGCAGGTTGAAATAACATACTATATTTTGACATTTTCATCATTTTTACATTTTTACTGTTGCCCAGTGTTATCATAAGAAAACATTATGAAATGTAAAAACTGACTGACTTAATAGAAAAAATCTGATACATCAGAATTTTGATACATAAAGTTTAAAAAAAAATGTGTTGCGTCATCATTTACTTTTTGTTTTTACAATAACTTAACACTCTTACTTAGTAATAGTTTAACAGAATTATTAAGTGCTGACGGGGGGCTTAACTAGGACCTTTAAATTGGGACATCCTCTATTTTTGTTTATAAATATACATAATCCTGTACTAAATAGTTGATAATTTAGGTTTGAATTCAACCCTTTGTGATTTACCCAAGAAATAATAGAGTGAAAATATGTGTACTTGTGAGGACAGAAGGTCCCTAATTGTATTTAATTTTAAATTGAAAACTTTTAAGTTCTACAAAACACTGTAATATTTCAAAATATATCAAATATTTAATTTATTCAAGTTTTTAAATAAAGTATTAAACATAAATTTTGATGAGGTCTTCTCCTTACATTAAGAGAGCAGGTTTGATATTATTTTATACTTAAAAATGTAATGAATTTTTTTTTATTTAAGAGTGTATTAAAAAGATATGTATTGATTGCATACAAATTTAATGCATAATGTTGCCCCTTTTTTTAACTCTATACCTACATTTTATAACACTTTTATTTTCTTAATTCAATATTTCTTCTGGTTTAATTGAGAATAAATTAAAAAGCAAGTATGGAAATCCATCTATTTAATCACAATTTTTTTCTTGATGTAATACAGCGTACTTCATCCATTTCCATCAAAAATATTAGCCCTAATTCAGTGTCGAGAAACTCTTTCTATGGAAATATTTTTTAACATTTTATTATGATCAATGTGAAGTAGGTTTTCAGAAATGAGAGCTAAAGGGGATTGAATGTAAAGGCTTATTGCCTGATTTAAATTTTAAAAGATTTAATTCATAAAATAATAAAATCAAATCATTTTATTCCTTTCAATTTATTTTAATTAATGTATACCCGAACATGTTATGACTTTGAGGACTGGCAAGAATTGATGATTATTTAATTTCTACGATTAATAGATGAGTCAAGGTACAGAACTTGATTTATGGATGGATATGAAATCATCGAGGTACTGCTAATTAATACGAAGGAAATCAAAAGAAAATTAATCATCATAGCGTAAATTGAGGCCCCTACTAGGGTAATAAATTTTATCGTTTAGTATGTAGTAAAGTGAATATTATCTATATCTATATCATTAGTTATATAAAAAAGATTAATGAAAAAAGTTCCGGTAACCTTTTCATTAATATTTTATGATGTTTAAAATATGAACTGCAAAATTCAGGGAACGGTTTAAATATTAAAGGAAATGTGAAATAAAAATTTCAGTAACAAAGTGTGATAAAAGCACTTGAGGAATATAAATTTCGTGTAAAACTTAAATTGATATTTGGACGGAAACTTCTCTGCTTTCAACTTGAATTTGGCAATATATAATTTAAGTACGAGATTCCGGAAGCCGTTTATAAAAACAAACTCATATGCTAAATAATAATGTAAATAAATTTATATTTTATATTTTGTACTTTTTAAGGCCATTTTAAGGTTTGAACAAGTCAGCCCAAACTCTACAAAGAAAGATTATTTTTGTGGAGTACATAAAAATGTCCAATCAACTATAGAATAGCTCTACGACGACTTTTATTTTTTTAAAAATTTGACGTCATATCCGATAAAACCTTAATTATTTCAATTAACGACGCGCGCATGCATGCAAAATGGAAATTCACTCAGCATAAGAAACAATATTATTATTCAATGTTTTGATGTTTGTTGCTTTTCAATGTTTGAGTATGTTTGACGTTTGACTGAAAAATAGAGACAAAGCCAAAGAATTATTATTATTATTATTATTATTAAAAGAAGTTATTTCGTAGAAAAGGCTTTTGAGATATTTTAAAAGTAAATATTGTTAGATTGTAAACAAAGTAATTTACAGTTCAAATGAAAGTTATATGTGAACAGAAGTGTAGGTACTATATTTTAAATGAATTTCTATAATAATGTTTTTTATTTTATTTTATTTCATTTTCAATAGTATATAGAGTTATGTTTTAATTAGCATTAAGCATTAAAGAAAATTTTTATAATCAGTTTATCAATATAATTATGGAAATTACAATCCTAGGATTAGGTAACATACTTTTACGATTCACTTTAACTTGCAATTTACACAGATTTTCATCAATTAATCTCAAATCAAATAAATTCAACATTTTTTACTTGATATTTTGATTCTAATTTGATATTTATGTAACTTCTTATCTTAAGAAGTAGTTAAAAGAACGTAATTCAAACACCTGTGGAGTAGATATAAATATCAAATGTTCTCTTGTTAAAAATATTGAAAATTTAGTCAAAATTATATTTTCAAAACTTTTAAAATGGAAACTTAGTTTACTTTCTTAACCTTACTTAACTTACTTTCGGATACATTGAAACATTGCTGATTGCAAAATAATAAAAAATACAATAGTATTATAACCACAGTAAATTATTATCCTAAAAGTGAGAATTAAGGCAGAGACTTAAGTTTGTTTTCATCACAATCTATTACCTAATATGAATAAGAACTATGAGAGGATATGAAATTTCACACTCCTTGAGAATACTCTATTTGCATATTTTGCCACTTTAGAATCCAACAACTTTGCTCAAATATTTGAATAGTATTCTTTTCACTTCTTCTGGTGAAAAATATTTTTAAGATCGTATTCGAATAACGCTACATGAAAAGATCGGGGAAAATCCTCAAGAACTATTTTTATTTCATGGCAAGGAATTCTCGGAGCACTTAAATATATTATACACTTTGAAATCGATTGAATATTTCACACTTTTAACGAGAAAGTAATACTAAAAGCATTTATAGGTTAATGTAATTTTTGGAAGCATATGTTGAACCTTTTAGGGTAAAATCCGTTTTATTCATTTACTAGCTAAGACGCATTTTAATGCAGTATCTACCTGGGTTAAACTTTTTTTATTTTCTGTATTTTCTCTTGTAAATTATTTAATCTCGTTAACATTGTATCTAAACTAGGAAATAATAAACTATGTCGTAATTAATATTGAATTATAGTGAGCACATGGAAATATTACTTCATTAAATTGTCTGTTTCATGAGTAAAGTAACTTTACTTGGAATGTTTGGAATAAATAGTTCATACGAATGGAATTTCAGATATTCTTATGTTAATTAGGGTTCATCTAGGTTTTTTTTTATTTTCGCTTAAAATTCATAAGTTGGTTTTGTTAGTTTTCAAACATTATAATTGGTTAAAATGGTTAATAATTAAATGTTTTTGAATAATTTTTATGTTTTCATTTTTTAAACCTAATGTATAATTTATCTGTAATCATAAAAAGATTATAATTTCAAAATCTAGCATATATTTTTCATTTAACAAAAAGAATATGAATTAAAAAAATATTTCTTTCCAATTTTTACAGTTTAAGCATGGAAATTTCTTTAGTCAATTAAAAAATTATGTTATAATATCGAATGCTATTAAAAAATGGCAGTGATGGTTTATTTAGAACCAGGAGGTTAATTTTTAATAATAATAAAGGTTTTTGATTAATTTATTAACTGTTGTTTCATGGTTTGTTAAATCTATCTACTGTTATAAAATAGTTTTAAAACACTTAAGAAATAGAAACAGTAATTTTTTCTTAAAAATTGCAATTCCATTTTCCCCTCTAAACCCATCATTGTAATATGTTTGAAGTGAAATGGTTGAGAAAAGCATTATGCAATACCCCTCAAGCTTTCTGTAATATAAATTGTTACTGTATTTTCTATATACAAGAGTTTCTTGCGTGTTTAACTCGAACTTTTATTTATCTCATTACAGATTAATATTTTGAATGCAATATAAAAGCAGATTATTGTTTTCTTAGTTGTGATAAAAAGTAAAATTTTTAAGTATTTCTCCCAAGTTCTTGAAAACCTTAAGTTTTCTTTGATATTTTAGTTAAGTACTATACTACAACTGAAATCATTTCTGTAAAGTTTACTATTACTTATTATTATTATTAGTTTACTTTACGAAACATCTATTGCTTTAAGAACTTAATATAGATTTCGTGCATCTCCAAAATTTAAAGTAGTATTGTTTTTTCAATAAATGGAAAACATAGATGAACTGGTTTTTTTTCTCCGGATGTTTCATCAAGTCCACCCAAACACCGCATAGCCAGATTCTTTGCGTGGAGCACATAAAAATACCTATAACTATACCTCTGCACTACATTAATATCAATAACTGTACCTCTTAAACCCATAGTTTTACAGAAAATCCGGACAAAAAAAGTATCACATCACTTCAGGTTAAACATAAGAAAAATAATGGAAAACTTGAACATGATTATTTGGATATGTTTACAGACTATTATGTTACAAATATCCATTTCGCATGCATGCGCGCACCGTGGAATGTAATAATTAAGTTTTTATCGGATATGACGTCACATTTTTCGAGAAAAAAAAGTCAAGGACTCGCAAGGAACCTTTCTGTGCAGAGTTTGGGAGGACTTGTTGAAACCCTCTGTATAACGCAAAACGGCATTGCAGTTATAATATTTGAAATTGTCAAATACCAACTCATTAATTTTAGAATAGCCGTTTTACATAGATAAGGTTGGCTCATGGGGGGGGGGGCAAATCAATACCTGTACATGTTAATTTTAGTAACGTGAACACTAGTTTGAGTAATAAGGATTATCGTAAGACTAGAGCTCCATTGTTCTTAATATTATCAGTAGGATAACTTTAATTGGAATAGGTGTGCATCAGTTTAATGTGCTTCAAAGTTTAACAACGCGCAAATACATACCCGACTGTATTTTACACAACACTGTAGTTTGTGTATAGGCTCATTCCACGTCAAATCAACACACTTTTTTTTAGCATAATCTTCACTGATTCTCTTAAAATTTGCTACCCATGTTCTATTTATATCTATTTGAAAAATGCCAATTTTCATCCAACAATATGTGGTTCAGGATTAATAGATGCGTAAAGTTAGTCAAAAAACGGCCAAAACTGAGCTACCATGAGTTCTTTAAATTTTTAAGTCCAACGGCTGCCCTATTTACTTATGTTAGACGGATTTAATTGATGTCATTTTAAGGTATTTTTAATGTTCTTTTTAATATTGCAACATGTTATATTGTTGTGAAAAAACATTATGTAAGTATTTTTTTTCACAACAATATGACATGTTGCACCATTAAAAAGAACAATAAAATTTAAATTTTAATATCTTAAAATGTAACACTTTTAACATTATATTATTGTTATTATTAATCTGGTGAAATTAAAATATAATAAAAATGGGATCATTGTCAAAAATAACTCAAACCAAAGTTTGATTTTTCTTATATTCCTTCAAAACACATAAAAGCTTAATATCATTCTTTAATTTGTTAACTGTTGAGTTGTGTTAAACCGATTTTAACAATGAGCGCTTACCTGGTGTAGCCCTGCTTTCTTTAAATACAACCTGTACATTAACTCAAACCATAATGCATTCTATCAATGTACAGAATGTATTATGAAATGTATTTTTACGACTTGATACTTAACATGACTTTATAATATAAAAATATAAATATACCCCATCTTAAACTGTAAAATTATCTTAGCTCTTTAAACGTAAACGTTTTCTAAAACGCGAACTGCCGAAAGAATGGGTAAAATTTAACTACCATATTTTAATCACTCCTAAGTATACAAGACTTATAAAAACTAATGTTACAGGCGAAGAATGTTTACGCGCAAATTCTATCCTAACTTAAATATAACCTTAACTGAATTCCATTAAAATCAATTTTAATTCCATGTCTACAAACTGTTTATGGATTAAATTAGAAAAATAAACTTATTGGTACATTTTTGGTGACCAGTTGCTAAAATGGACCATCTGGGTATGTTACAAAAAAGATTCTGAGTCAAGATACAAATTTAATATAACAAATATAGTGTAAGTTGGATGAATGAACAAAGAACTTACACAAGAGCTGAAAATTTTTATCTTGAATAGGTAGTTATTTTTATGCATTAAGCCCCAAAAACTTATTATTAAATTTTATTAGCATAAATATTAACCATGAAACTTAAAAACATTTGAAAAAAAAAACATTTAAAACATTTTGTTTTGAAACAACCTAATGCGTGATTATTTGCTTAGTTTGTTGTCTTTTTACATTTTTGTTTTTCTTTTAACATTACCTTTGAAACGTAAAATACTTTCCAAAATATGTTCATGCGTTTTTTATATTTAATGTATTAATTGTTCTGAGTGCTGAGAATTATTTCATGTTAATTAGAGCACTAATGCTCGCCTGTTTATGTTAACTTTTTATAAGGTATCTTCGAAATTTGCAATTTTAAGACTTCTAATGGAAGTGAAGTAAACAAATTACAAAGTTTAAAATTATTCTTTTAATGTTCCACAGTTAATGAAATAAAAATTCTTCTAAATAATAAGATTTGAAAAACTTTTTATACTATTTAAAGCAAACAATCAAATTGATAGTTGTAAATTGTGGATCCAAACGTATGGAACAAATGTAAGTTTCTTTTCTAACAATTTTTTTCGAACAACGCATATTGAAAAAATCACCCGCAATCTAAGAACTATTCATGAATTAAAACTATCTAAATAAACCTTGCACATTCCCCGACTAAAATTGTTTTAAAGTGCATAAAAATGCATAAATAAATGCAAAACTCACCGCTTCGATTGAAAAAATTTCCAAAACTCCAAATATCGCACAAGAAGGAGTCACACACTTCCACGC
Source organism: Tetragnatha montana (assembly GCA_963680715.1). Classification (NCBI taxonomy): domain Eukaryota; kingdom Metazoa; phylum Arthropoda; class Arachnida; order Araneae; family Tetragnathidae; genus Tetragnatha; species Tetragnatha montana. The sequence continues at coordinate 39,482,476 of OY796686.1, read as the reverse complement.
CTGGGCACCACTGGACTTCGGGTACCCTTCAAAGATCCAAAGGCAATAAAAGAGGTCCGGAAAATCATGATTAAATAGAATATATAAAGTTTCGTTCGGCGGGGAAGCAAGTATTATACGCATGCGCCAGCCCAAGTTCTCGAGAAGCGCAGTCATTGGTCGCGCCCACTTGTTGATCGTGACGTCACGAAGGTACCATCGATTGTTGTTCCCTCGGAAAGTAAACGGAAAAAATATTAACACTAACAACAACAGAAACAGAAGATATATCCCTGAGATAAAATCTCGGGTAAATGCTTTTCAGAGAAAGCCATATCTTCGAAAGCTTGTTACACACTGTGTAATATCACCAGAATAGGGATAAAAAATAGTACAGCCCGGGTTCTGGGAAGGGCAGTGACATAGGTTTTTCAATGGGTCATTAATTAGAGGTGTAATTAAGGGGATTCTTTCTATTAAAAGATGACTTTCGGTTTTAACGTGGGAGTTTCGTATTTTTTTCTGTAGATTACATTGTTTAGGAGATTTTCACAGTAGTTTTGTAAAGTTTAACTCTCGCTATTAGTGTGGATTATATTTAGGCATAAACCAGTTAAAATTATTATAAGTGCAAAAACTTCTTCGATAATGTTAAAATTAATAGAATGTGTTAAATAGTTATGCACTAACTTTTCGAAACATTTATTTTTTATATGTTCTATAAGTATATTTATTTAATTTATTTCCACCGAAATCTTTTATTGAATTTCGCAGCCTCTAACTTTTTTTTATAAAGTTATTATAATAATATGCTATTATAATTAGGAAAATTTGCCAATTTAAAGCTTTCAGATTTTTATTTCGTTCTTTAAGTTAAAAATATAAATTTATAGCTGTACCAAAAAAAAATTTCACTCACTTGAATTATATAGTCAGTGATCTTTAAGGAATTCATTGACTTTCTACTCATGTATTTCTTACCTTAAGTATTATGAAGCTTAACGAGTACTGCTATCAAGTTTTATCGGTTTTATCCGTAACTTTAATCACTAAGCTTTAAACTAAGCTGTTTGCTCTTTTACTAAACATCTTTAAAAATATTTTCCCTATCACTAATTTAAGAAAAATTTATCTTCGTGTAAGAAAAAATTATTTCAAAATGAAAGTAGCATAACTGTTTAATTTTTCGTGTTTTTTTTTAATTATTATTTTAAATATATCTAATCTTTTCTGGATATCGTTAATTCTTGCTGGAAGATTTTATTCGAGTTTCTAGTTGTCTTAAAATACTGAATAACTATAAGAAAACGGGCAAAATATTAATAAAAAGAAAATTACATTTTTCAATGACCATATTTTTGCAGGTATAAACACATTTTTAAATTTGAGACTTAATGCACTTTATTAGACTATTATCTAAACTTTAAATTGTAACTCTGTACCATTGCTTCAATTTTTAGTAATAAACTTTGGAAATATGCCTGATACCATGTTGGCCGTCTTACTTAGAATTATCGCATATTATTTAATTATTTTAAAAAGAGCTTTTGAAATTTATGCGGATAAATTGTAAAACTTCATAATTTTTTTAAATGTTATTTTTTTTTTGTTTGAATGCCCTCTCGTCTTTCAAGTTAAGAGCTCTTAGTTTTAAAAGTTGGATCAGAATAAGTTTTCTTCAATACATAATCTTTAAATATTTTTAATTATAGGAGAAAAGGTCTAATAAATTAAGAACATATAGTAACTTAAAAGGAAAAAAGGAAAATATTTTATACAGCAAATAAACTTCATTATTTAAAAAATAAACCTACCTAAAACTCGCCAAAGTACTTCTTTAATCTACATTTTTGATTTTTAAACTCATTTATATGTCTATCAATTCAAGGCTCTTTTATTTTAGTTTGGGCCTGATGATCATTTAACATTTAACCTTTATTACAATTCGGCAATTGTTCTTTTAATATGATTAAATTATTATGATTAATATGATATAATACTACTGTTTTTTCCTCGAAGCTGCCAGGTTACATTATATTTTATAACCAAGTTTACTTTAAGTGTTCCGATAAAATGACATGTCGATTATTGCAGAAAAACTGAAGTTTTTATAGTCATTTCTTAAGGCATTTGTCTTGATTTGCAAATAGCACAGACTTATTTATAAGATTTTTCTAAACAAGCTACTACTAATATCAGATCATTTCCCTCTCTAAACTAAATTTCAAAACAAATAAAGATTTTCTCAAGGGGGAAAACACCATCATTAAAAACAACACTTGTCTTGAAACTCCCCATTTATTTATCTTCCTGACTCCGGCAGCAAGCTCATTACTCCTATAGCTCCAAAATTAAATCACTAGCGGAAAAATATCCCTGAGAAATCAGAAACTAATCCCCTTCTTAAACCCTCTCGGCCTTTTTAAGAAGTGTCAACAACTCACACTTTCACACCCAAAAACTCTTCGTTCCGATAGATAGGATTTTAACCTACTCCGGTCTCTTCATTGGATTTGAGTCAATGCATTTTGTGTTTCTTCTCTTCCCCCTTCCCTTCCTTTTCAAAAATAGCCTCGCCCCGACTTATCTGAACTTGGAATGAAACTTTAGCACGAGTAGTTACGGTTATTGCTTTTAAAACGCTTTGTAACTTTTCGTTCCAGTGTTCTGCGGGTGATGCTGTTGTAACCTTCTAAACCATGGTATTGGATGGAATGTGTGGTGAATAAGGAAGTATCGATTTTCATCGCGTTTTCTCTGCGATTGAGAGTGGAAAGATCTGAGGATTTTGGTTGCAACCAGATTCAAATGTAGAGTTTATTTAAGGAGAGATATATATTGGGCATCACCAATCAGACTATCTTGCTTTCCTGCAGATAATTATGTTAGAACATGCTATAAATCAAATATAAAACTATATTTCTGATAAATTAATTTGGATATTAATTAAATTTAATTACAGAAATAAAAAGAGCAAGATAACATTATACTCCCACCCGATATCTCGAAATTCGTTACATTGAAAACTTCGCTTCTTCGAAAAATATTTTACCCCATCGACAAATTATGTCACAGAAAATTACAGTTTTTATCTTAAAAATACAACATGCATATTTACAGTATAACCTCAATGTTTCGAAATCCGTTACCTTGAAAAATTATTTTCGTTATTTTTGTATTATTTTTTAAATGTATAAAAATGTTAAAAAATAGTCATAACAATAGACCATTTATTACCTACAGTACCTATTATCATTTATGAAATCTCTAAAAATAAATATGGCATTAGATTCAGTACGACCCTTTTTACCACCCCGTAACTCCCAATGATGCCATTTGGACTCATTTAAAATTTCATTTTTTTTTTTTTTACCCTGTTATTAGAAAGGCAAAATGAGTATATTTACAGATTTCAGAATTGTTTGGATTAAAAATAAAAATTTTGGAATGAAAGGGATATTTAGAAATCTGATTATTAATTGTGAAAAATATAAGTCTATTCAAAAATTTTGAAGAGCTGAAAATAGTTTATGGATTTTTATATTTTTTTCAACGTTAGTTTCAATTGGTTAAAACTGATAAAAAATTATTGAAATTTAATTATACTTTGAATTAGTTTCAAACATAAAAAATACTTAAGACAAATTAAAAAATATAACAAAACAAATTATTAGGTCACAATTAACTGAAGTCAATCATCCTTTGGATTTAAATTAAAACTAATTAATAACTTCTATTATGTCTGATTTAGAGTAAAAATGTGGAAAACAGAAAGACTAAGACAAAATAACTTTAAAATCATTAATGAAATGAAAAAAAAAACTTTTTATGTTATACAAGTTATCCATTTTTTGTAGTTTTTCTTGTAAGTAGTTTAAATTGCTAATTAAAACTGAAACTTTTTTTGTATACTTCTTGTGCTGTCCATTCGGAGAAATTCTCAGAGAGAATTTCGAAACTGTATGATCCCAGGTGATAAATCCTGTATAAATAAATAAAGAAATGAAAAAAAAATTGAGATCAGACGCTCGAAAGTTTCATCCCAACATTACAAAGGGGAGACGTGATAATTTCTAATTTGCGTTACTTTGAAATTTTATATAAATCTTTCTGCGAGGTGTTTCTTGTTACGAACTTACTTTTGCTCCTTCCTATCCAAATTTTTCAGAGCTCTAAAATCACCCTTAAATTTAAATGGATTTGGTGTTGAGCCTCCAATGAAAAGAGCTCTGTTGTTATAATTTTTTTCTGGTTTTTGTCTTTTCTTTTCAGGTCTTTTTTGTTTTACCAAAAGAAGTTAAAACCCTGTTTTATTAGGGTCAAATTTCCAAAACTTTTCAGGTGGAGGAACCCCACTCTTTTGTACTTTCAACTTTATTACTCAACACTTTTTTTATTAAGTTCAGAAATATCATAATCCTACCTAAAAATCCATGCCCAAAATTCGGAATAGTGTACCAAACCCAAGTTGTAACCCTGTTTTTAGAGTCAAATTTCCAACACCCCCTTCATAGTAACTCTCAACTTTTCTTATATTAAGTTCTTTAAGATGCGAATTCTGCCAAAAAAAATTGTATAAAAAGCTACATATTACATGGGAGAGGATAAGGAATGACTTTGGACCCCTTGTAAATAAATTTCGATATACCTCTGACGTATGGTCTCTAGCAGCCCCCAAAACATCTCTCGATTTTAAAAGAATAAATAACTTTTTCTTATGAAACAAAATTTACAGATGTACAGATTTCTGTATGAATCCTTTTTGTTAATGCATCTCGGGTATAATGATTAAAAAGTGATAGCTTTAATGTTCAGAAATTTAAAATAAAGATTTACATTGTATCCAATGATAAAATATAATTGGTTAACAACATATTCTATTCATGCAGGCGTGTATATAGGGGCGGGGGGCGAAGGGACCCTGCCTCCCCCCCACAAGAAATAAGGACTACGTAAACCAAAACAAGTTAAAACCATGTTATTTAGGGTCAAATTTTCGAAATTCTTCTGGGGGAGGACCCCCACCACTGAGTACTAGAACAGAGAGTCCACGGCCATAGGCCACAATGGAAATCGAAAATCATGACATCTTGTTACAGGTTGGGAGAATTGTGGCGCTGGGATCGCACTAAACTCACTAGCGTCTGGATCCAGTCTGAATTGTTCGCCGGCTGCCTATGGGAGATCGAAAACACCTTTTTGCGCATGCGCTGAGTTCTAATTTGGCGAGAGATTTAAGCGGCCGGCATACGTTCCAGAATCTAGTGTGGCGCCCTCACATCAGTAACGCATTTGAAAATAGCCTCGTGGACCCTCTGTTAGGATATTTCTCTGTGACCCCCACACCCCCCTATTGTACTTGAAACTTTATTAATGTCCATTTTTTTACAATACGTTCGTTAAAAATAAATCCTACCTAAAAATGAATGGTCAAAATTTAGACTATAAAGTAGGTACCTAAAACAAGTTAAAATCTGTTTTTAAGGATCATATTTCACAAAATTTAAGACCCCTAGACCTTCCTATCGTACTTGGACTTAAAATTAATCTCAACTTTTCTTACATTAAATTCTCTACCGAAATAAATTTCTATAAACGCTACTGCATTTATACTTTTTTTTTGTAGCAATGGGTTTTATGTAATTTGCTTTTTATGCCTTGAAATATTTATCTTCAGAAAAGGGCTCCGCAAAAAATTTGTCTCTTGAAAAGGGCTCCGCGACATAAAAAGTTTGGGAATTCCCTGCCCTAGGGGAATGTAGGTGGAGGAAGATTCTGAGAGAGAGGGCATGCAAAAAATAGAAAATTATGAAAACGAAGTGTCTACATATTTGGATGGCAAAACTGCAGTTGGCGGTTGGCGCATGCGCTGTAGGTCTCGCGGTTAAGTAGCAGTCCCGGAGCTCCAATCAGAACCGTTTGGGGGACATTCATAAATTACGTGAGGTCAAAAAGGGGGGGAAGGATTTGGAAAAAATCTCACCAAATCTCACCAAGGGGGGAGGGGGGGTCGATTAAAATCTCACGTCAACTTTTTAAGTTAGAAATTAAACGATTTTCTTTGTTTTTTAAGTATGAGAAAGGAAAATCATTTTTAAAAAGTTGTAGATAAATCTCACGTGGGGGGGAGGGGCGGTCCAGCAAAATCTTACCAAGGGGGGAGCGGGGAGGGGAGGGGGTCCAGATTTTGGAAAAAAAACACCTCACGTAATTTATGGATGTCCCCTTGCCGGGTAAAAAGGACTAGAGTTAGAGAGTATATTTTACCGGCCAAATACACAGTGCCTTATGAAAAAGTTTAGTGAATGTGTGCTAAGCTAAGACTGAAACCCCTATGCCATGCCACTTGCCACCTATATTATTCTGATGATTCCACCCCATGGGATTCAAAGATCCACAACCACAATGTGATTACGTCAATGATCATTCCTATCTCACGACTAAATTTCTCAAACCCTAATATTTTTTATCATCTCAGTGTTTATCATTCACATTTTCTGAATAATACTTTTCCTCCTCATCAGATAACGTGAAACTGAAACTAAAACTAAAACTTGATGAAAGAAATTTAACTGCAACTTACACTTTCGGCTTTTCCGCGGTTGCCACCGCGTTGTTTTGTTTTTGCTTCTGTTTCCGATTGCCGTCATTTTCATTGAATGTTTACATTTTAAAAAACACTTTAGGAATTGTTCTATCTTGTATAAAATAAGAGATCTCGTGTTGTGATAGTGTATGATACAGCTGAGGGGAATAAAGCAATATCTCATTGATACGGTATTAACTTCCATCTGGGTTTGTTTACTTCTTAATGTTTTAATTTCAGACAACAGTATCAACACACTGTTGCGTTACAAAACTTAGTATTGAATGATTAAACATGATTTGATACCTAAAGTTACTTGTGGAGTGTAAAATTTTTCTGTGATTGTATTCCCCGTTAGTATTTGATAGTTTATGTTTCGTAATATTGAAACATATTCTCTTCCGGTGCCGTTAATGTCAAGTAATATAACAGTGAACAGGATGGCAAAAATTTCTATTGATACCTTTGTACGATTCTTCGCTTGCATTAATTTATTCATTGCGTAACTATAGTTTGAACTTTTATTTCCTGTGAATTCAGTGATTAAATAATCCCGTTTAAAGATTACCTACTATTTGAAATAAATGTATTGCTGTTTTGTTGATTCACTTAATTTTTCTTATTATAGCATCCTATTAGTTATTGATAACATCCTATTTAAATTTTATGCTTATACTTAATATTATTTGTAAGATTTCCGTTCATTTACACTCTTATTTATTTATTAAATTATTCTAGCTTCCATTTTTCATGTTAATGTAAATACTTCGCAGCAATAATTTAATTTTGTGTATACTTCATAACTTGATGCCTTTTCTTGAATTTGGCATATTGATATGTAATCTGCCTGTGTTATCTTGATAGCTGAAGATTTATTTATATTTTAAGGCCATTTAATATTACATTCAAATGTTTTTAATGATTTTTGACCCCCTTTTTTTGTCAGCTAAAATAAACAAGTCACAAACTTCCCTGTTCACCCCCCTCCAAACCATTCTATTTTTGAAGTACAGAACCTTTACCTAAGAATTCCATTACAGTTTAAACTACTGTCTTGTGTATCGTTTGTTTTTATTTGGTGATCTAAATGCTAGCTTTCATAATGTTTATTATTATTTTTTTAAATTTTAATTTTCTAAAATAGTTGTATGTTGATTTTTGAAAGATTTTTGCTTTTGGACTGTCCTACACTATTGTTCTACATACCATCATACCCCCTCTACCCTAGTCTTAAAAAAAAAAAAGTAACTCCCTCCCCCATAGGTGCATACTCCTTAATGTTCTACTTTTGTTCTTCAGTTATTTAACTTTTGAAAATGGTCAGACTTAATCAATGTTCTAAAATTTTTAGATGATTTTATTTTGTTTGATATCTTTTATACATGCCTAATATGTTTGTTAAATATTTAGGCAGGCTACTGTTAATCAAATTGTATAGCATTTCTTTTACTGGTGGGGTAATTTTATTTTGCATTATTTTATGATTTTCCAAAACCTGTTAATGAAATATATAGTAAAATAGAATTGATTAAATAATAGTTCTAATGAACAATTACTTTTTACGTAACTTTTACATCACCCTAAAATTCACTATATTGTCACACAGACTGTAAAACATTTTAGGAAAGAAATCTTTGCAAAATTTAAATCTAAAAAAAAGTGGCAATATTCTGATTTTTAAGTATGAAAGAAACCTTTACCAAAATAAAACTACTGATGAGTCAAATATTTATAAAATTAATGGTTATTTTATTGAGAGAAGTTATATTCATTTCACAGTTATAAGACCTTCTTTCTTAAAAGAAGTCATTTTCACAAAATTCTACCACAAAAATATCAATTGACCTCTCTAACATACTCGTATAATTTTCCCTCAGATGAGTTCACTGTCTTTTTCTCATTTCCAGATCCGTTGAAGAGCATGTTCTGACATGCCTATTCAAGATGAGAATCCCCCAGCTGAAGGGCAAGGTGTCTTAGCTCCTAGCACTTCCCCTGAACAGAAAGCGAGTCCTTCACCCTCCGATAAAAACAAAGAGAAGGAAGTTGAAGGAGCAGCAAGCATCATGCTTCAATCTGTTACGGGCAGTCTTTTGACCGAGGCTCCTCAGCCTAGTGCTAGTGTTGCTGCATCTTATAGAAGTGGCACTGTAAGTAATATCTTTAAAATTACTTACTTATTAAGTAGACAGTAACCTTAACCGCCTTTTCTACTTTTTGTCTACAGTTCGTGCAGTCAAAGTAGTTAACAGTTTGTTTTATATTGCATGATAATACTGTAAACTCTGTGTAATGTGATCACCTTTGTCCAAGGGTAGAATGATTACAATATCCAATTGATGACATTTCATTGAATTTATCACATTGCCCGAGCATTATTAATAATGCCCGATTTATCACATTGCCCGTCGCATATATACTAAAGCCATTTAAATGAGAACCAGTAAATCAATGCTTAATTGTAGGTTTGGGGTTATCTTTTCTTTCAATAATACAAAATTTGCTTGGTTCAAACTTATTTTATGAATAGATCACTGTTTATGCCTTTATAGTGGATTTTATAATACTTTTACCATTACTGTAAATGTTAAAAAACAAAATCTGGGCAACAATATTTGACGAAATTTATGTAAAAATAATAAAACTAGCTATTTTCTATTGATTTTGACATTCTAAGCATGAATATCACCATAAAATTTCTGGTTTGGTTCTTGTTTCAGAAATACAAAGGGGTCATTAGTGCTGAAATATTGCAATTTTTAAAACATTGCTCAGAATAGGTTTATAATTTAGGCATAAAATCGAGTAATATTTATTTAAAATGGCTCAAAATGGAATCAAAATATTTCGTCGCTGTAATACAAAATTTTATTGTTATTTTGATGAAAATTATAGCATTGTGGTTCGTTTAAATACAGAAAGTTTGTTTGCATAAAAATGGACTCGGGCGATGTAAACAAGTAGTATCTTTGCAAAAAATTGTCAAAATTAAGTCTAATAAAGATTTTGCTACGCAATAGTCGTAAATTGCCTTCTATTCCCATTGAACAGGCTCAGTGCATGAAAGGTACTTATAAGAAAATTCAGAAGCTCCTAAACCGTATTTAGTTTATGAAATAGTACTTAAGTGTCTGTGCTCTCTTGAAAACAATAAAGAAAAATTCTCAAACTCTCAACTTAATTTCAAAATAAGTTCTCAAATAAGCTTCTTTATACATTGAGTGATGTAATGTCTTTATTTGTAAAATTAAAATAAAACCGTTTAAGAGTGTTTATGTGTTGAATAGAAAAGCCCGCTTTTTAGAGTTGTAACTACGTATTCCTGGGTGAAACACGCTTGCACTGGGGAGTCTGTGCGTCGGATTTCCATGGCAATTAAGGTGTTGTTTAACAAATTGTAAAACAAATGTATATTAACTGGAAATGCTCCCTGATTCTTACTTTTATAAACTGTAGCTTTAGAACTGTGCTCACCTTAAGAAAATCTATAATATAATATACCTGTAGTTTTCTTATTGAAACTAATAGTAAATTATTGAACTTTCCCTCACTTTTTCTAGTTTCCTGTGACTATAGAAACCCATTTCACTCAAATCAGTTGTTATTTTTACCAAATTGGAACTCTGCAACAACCCATTTAAAATGGTTTCCCAACCTGTGGAAAACAGTAATAAATAATACGGTGCTATATATTACAACTGGGTGCCACTCTTCTTGGTGACTTTTTTGGCACTATTCTTGCGACATAATCCACTATCCAGTATATCCGCCAGGTTATTAGAAAATGAATTATCTCCCTAGTTGGCAACACTTAAAAAACAAGTGGCACCAAGTTGTAGTATGAAACCAACAATACTATCAATGGACAATACTATTTTTAAAGGCTATTGAGCTGTTTACTTGTATTTATAGTTATTTTAATACAACAATGAAGGCTTTCACGGCCGGAGTTATGACAATAATAAATAGTCTGGGATTTTGCCATCATCCATTTGACCATGGCCTACTTGCCCGGAAAAGAACTTTTATTATTGTCAGTTATATATATATTTTAATGTTTGAAATTTGTTTAGTAACATAAAACAACAAAATTTAATGAAAACCATAATTCTAATATTAATATTATAATCGCTGAATTTGCATAAGGTGTAAACTTGATTATTTTTTTATATGAAATTAATTAACAATGATATACAATTCAAAGTAACTGTAAGGATATTGTGTTTATATTTTGCACATCCTTATTAAAATTATTGTTTAACATCTAAATAAATTTTAATGTAAGAATCAATTAAGTAAAACTGATTGATAATAAATATCGTCAGAAAAGTTAAATTAAAACATTAGAAAGCCATACTTTCAAATTTTTAAGGTGTTCAAAGAGAGCAATTTACTTCAAAATACTGTTCTTAAAAATAGTATTGACAGGAAAGTTGTCAGGAAACTGCATATTTCTTAAGATCTATAAATGTATCAGGCTTTTATCTTCCAGAAAAGGTGGTGCACAAAGTTCTATTTTTTTACAAACAATAGTAGTACCCATTTTTTACAAATCTGACATTCTGTACTCAAAATACTACTATTTATTATTTCTTGATAATGTTTTGTTGTATTTTATCTTTCGATTATTTGTTTGGTTTTTCATTTTAAAATCAATATAATCATAGATATTGTCCTGTATTTTTTTTTTATTCTTAAAAGTTTAGTTAAGAGCTAGAATATAATGCCTTCTTTTAATTTTTTACATTTTCAACATACTTGAGTAATTTGAATAATATCATTGAATGTTATTACAAAGTTGATGAAATATATAGGAGGTGTTCATAGTTAAATTTACTTCCCTAAATGTTTATTAGTTTCACTTTTTAATGGCTTGAATTAAACACTTTTATTAACTTAACATTTTCATAAATATTCTAAGTTAGCAAAACAGCTAAGCTCATGTGGAAATGACATATAAAGCAAGTTTATTGCATTGAACAATTCCTGTAGATGATTTAGTATAGATTCATCTACTTTCCCTTTTTTTTTTCTTTTTCTCAATATTTAAGACCCATATTAAATGTATTGACCATGATGTTCAAACATTATTCTATCTACATTATCTGTGCTTGTAAATACTGAATATCTACATTTAAAAAATTTAATTTATTTTAATTGTTTAGCGCTAAAATAATAAATTTTAATTTTAAGCAGGAAATGAGTTTGTAAAATATCTGTAAATTAATTAATAATATCAAGGTTTAACATTTAACCTTTGTTAAATAAAATATTAAACTTAATATATCATACTGACTACCTTTCAGTTCTAGGCTGGATAATTTTGAAAATTATGCACCCTCAATGCAGATTTTAAAAATTAATAATTCTAGAGAACTAATCCTAAAATAAAATTGGGCAAACATTTACTTGTTAATTTATTTAAAAAAATCCATGAAAATGAAACCATTATTATTTATACTTGATCAACAACTATTATATGGCCTCTCTTGCCAAATTATATGGAACTTTTTAACGGATTGTTTACTTTTTTAATGTGTTTCTCCAGTATAAGTCAATTTTATATATATTGTTATATCATAATTATAAGTATTTCTGATACTTAACGCCGTACTTTGATAATCCTTTTTATTTTGTTTCTAGGTAAGAATATGTATGTTTAGTGATTTTAAATTAGTAAAAAACACAAACTTTAATTTTAATTATTTTGTTTAAAGATGTTTCTGCAGTATCAATTATCTATAGATCACTTTAAATTTAATTTTTTTTGTTTTGAATTTTTACTTTTGGGGTGTCTTGATTGATAATACTTGACTCATAATTGCAGCTGACATTTGTGTTGACATATGCCTGCTGAAACCTGTTTCTAAGATTATTCCAATTCCTGTTTACATACCAAATTTTTGGATAGACTCATTTCTACTCTTTATAATACTAATTGATTTCAGACAATGTTTCAAAGGATCATCCTCCTTGAGTTTCAAAGGAGGTGGTATTATAACTGGGATGTGAATCATCTTGTTGAATTTAAATTATACAAACAATATGAAATTGGGAAATGAAGTTTTTATTAAAAGATTCTTTAATAGATTTTTCCCTTCTTAACTTCCTAATCTATGTATTTTCTAATTTAAAAAATATTTTATTGGTTAAGTGCTTGATTTTTTGTTATCATTTTACTATCTTAAATTTTCATATCATACTGATAGTAAGTTTGAATTTTCATTTTCTATACTTTTAAAGAATTCAAATTATCATCAAGATAATTTTTTGTGGTGGAGGGTACACAATCAATTGTTTTATGTACATTTAATTGGTTTTTGTGTTGTTTTGTGTAGGGTTTTTGTATAAAGATGTTACAAATCTGTAAACTTTAAATCTTACACACAATTCTTTGTTTATAAATGAAATAGACAAGTAAGATTATCTTTAAAAAACTTCTTTATTTGCTACAAACATTTAGTAAAAATTACACAAAATTTGACTCCTTTATATAAAATTTTATAAGATGAACAATGGGGGGGGGTAAGTGTTTAAAAGATTTTAAGCATGAGCATTGTATATATCCTAGATGTCATTTTCATGTTTGCTAAAAATTTTTGTTTGAGTTAATTACTATATGTGCATCTAGCTGTTTAATTTAAAGTTTTTTCCATTTGGAAAGAGTGTTTAAAAAGTATAAATGAATTTGAACCTTAAACATTTACAAAAATTGACTAACTGGTAATCTATTTTGTTATAGCTATTAGGTTTTTTCATTTAAAATACCTAATTGTTAAACCATTCTTTGTTTACATTAAACAAAGATGGCAGCACAGAAAACTTTCTAGTGTAGCATTACCTATATGATTTTACTAAAGATTTGATAAATAATATGTATTCCATGCTACTGTTTACTGTTATCCTATTGTTCCATACTACATTAACATAAATTTACACAATCAAACGATTTGATATATTTCCAATATTTATTAGTAAAAATATGATTAAATTAATGGCTAGGAATTATATTTTCCTGACTCAATTAGCTCTTGCTGTGGGTGCTCTGATTTTAAATCCTTTGCAACTTTTTCCACAACCAAATAATATCAACCAATTTAATTGATTAATAGCTGGTTTTCAAATGTATACTCATGTGCTTGTATACATTTTGTAGGATCATGTTGAGACTGAATGTCATCTCACATTTACTTCCCTTGTATCATGAGTAACAAAACCTTATATATTTGAAAAATATATTTAATTTTTTTTTATTATTATATCTTTGTTTTTAAGTTGAATTCTTCAGCATTAATTTAAAATTATGCTAATGCTTTTTAAATTTTTCATTAAATTTTAGTTTTAATTGTCATTTTACGATTTGATAAATCTTTTTTTTTAACTTGCTACAGTCACAACGACCAATTGACACCATATTTTATGATGAAACAAATTTGTTTCACGTTTTTTAAAAATTCTTTCTAAATTAAATATTCGAATACTGATAAAAATATTCTAAAAACTTACAGATATGCTATTTCATACTAAAATTTCACACATTTTATCTGAAATTTATAGTTTTTAGTCTGATAATTGAAATGATTTGTAAACATTGAGTGTCATGTAGGTTTTATCTCTTATTATTTTTTCAATGGCTTAAAAGGTACAAAAAGGTTAAAACACTTTAACAAGTCTGGGTTTAAACAAAATATGAATGATAAAACATTTGGTATACTAACAAATTATTAGGCTGTACACAATTATTGAATATATAAAGGATTCATTTATGTATTTTTTTCCCAAAAAAATGTTAACAATTGTTATTAATAGACATGCTGGATATTTTTAGGAAAACATTTTGATTTAATTATTGATAAGTTAGAGTTAATGAATATTTAAACTTTTAAGATAGTGTTATTTATGGGGATGACCTGTGACATATGTTTGGAAAGTTGTTTGATGCTTCTTCTGCTAATTTTGTAATTAATATGTTTCATAAAGTGAGTTAAGTTCAGTGCCCAGGGTTTTGTTAGGATTGCTAGATTGCATAATATTCCAAAAGGTCCTGCATAAGCAGTTTATGGGGGTTGATGAGTGATAGCGAGCAGGGTGTAGTTGCTCCCTAGTTGTATTATATATTTTTTTGGTAGTTTGGTTAAATTTTGCTGTTTTTTTTCTTATTTTTGTTTATCTTGTTTGTTATTACTTTTTTAAATTTCCATAATCTATTTTAATACAATCATTGTAAGTAACACTTATTTCCTTATCTATTTAACAAAGAAATTTTCATACATTTTATTTATTGGAAATAAAAAAATTGGTCATTCTGAAAGCATAAAATTGTATTTCATCTGTTGTAAATGCAACAAATCTCCTACAATAGAATAAAGTCTTTAGAACTTGTATGAATAATGAAATACAATAATTTTAAAAAATGTATATTTTAAAATTTGTTTTATTATCATGTAAGAATCTGTTTTGTGGTTTAAAACTTGGATTTACCTTTTAAGACTTAAATTGCTTCTCAAATTTTAAATTAATTCATTCAATTCTTCATCTTTACAATCAGTTTAAGCTGTTAGTTCCTATAAAAGTATAGAGAAATAACGCAGTAAATATCAGTAGTTATTTTATTAAAAGTTATCCTTTTTCAGTGGCAGAAGATTTAGAAAGTTTGCAGAAATCATAACGAATTTCAAATATGTTTTAGTATAAGTTGATTGTATTTTACAGTTATTTTTAACCCCCCTTTTAAAAAAAAACAAGAGATGCTATTTGCGGGTGGGATTTAATTGTGAATCTGAATTACCTTATGATTTTAGACCAAAAGAGTCAATGAATTAGCATTACTTGGCAGTATTTAATTTTTCATGCATTCCCAATCTGTTTGGAAAAACTATCCTTTCATCAGCAAATTTGAGACCGATTTACTTCTACTAAAAAAAAGAAGAAAATCTGCTTCTTGGCCCTTAACTATACTCTTTTTTAAGGAGGGTCGGCCAATTTGTCAGTTTTAGATCTTAATTTCACCCACACATACACTCATAAAACGACATTTTCAAAACTGAGTAAAAATACTCACAGCTGAATATGCTCCGAATCAAATTTACTCAAGTTTAAAACATGCATATCGATACATCATGTGCTCATTTTTGAGTAAGTGAATGCAAAGACGTATTACAGCATTGACCAGTATCCTGCTGACAATATCGGCCATCGGAGTGCGACGAGTCCATAATTATGTAACGTTACCGGACAAATCGATTTGCAAATTGAGTGTGATGTCGCAACGTGCTGACTCAAGCTGTCACACCCTAAAATGGGAGGTTTTCCACAGTTTTCAAGAAAACTTACAATTTTTGAGCATGAAATAAAAATAAATATCATTTGAGTTTTGACTATTAAATTGCTTGAAACTTGAGTATTTCTGGTATTTCAAAATTGAAAGAATCGGGTTTTCATTTTTAAAACAAAAATGTTTCATATCCAAATGAATACATTGATTTACTCAGATTTGAAAGTGTAATTTTTCTCAGTGTAATAGGGTAGCTTTTCATGAAAGATATCACAAAACTTATTGCATCTGTATTAAGTTAAGTTGGGGCAGATAACCTTGTTTCTTGTGCTAATAAGGGGAAGTTGAGGGTTCTCCTACAATTTTTTTCTTAAATTTTACTCTTAAAAATATAGTTTAACTCATTTATGGATATCCTTAAGACTTTTGTGGGAAGAAACCCTTTTCCTTTCAATATGAATTTTCTAGAAAAACCCCTTGGACCTCCCTCCTTCAACTTCCTGCAAATTTTTCCACCTTAAAAAATTCTGCTGCCCTGTGCTACAGCACATGTTGCACATGCCTCCCTCTCTCCTGGTCGCACAAGCTGCCACATTTTAATGGCACCACTTTTAAAAAGTCCAGATTTGATTGAAGGTCGAAAGCTGTTCATCTCACAATTTACATCGAAATTAAGCTGTTAAATAATTTGATTTGAGTCGATGACTGTATTTCTAACGGGGTCTAAGTTAAGAAAACTCCTACTCGTAGTGGTAGTAGTATCCGTAAGGGTTGAAGAGAAAATAGTTTTTTTTTCTTTCTAGGGTATATTTTCCCCATTCAGACTAAAGAACTTTATTCTTTGAAAACCATTTATCAATGGATTTCGTTTTCTGAATTTCAAGTATCAAGTCATTTATCGTGAAAGATGATCGCGTATATTTTCCATCAGTCAAATAGTAAGGACTAAACATCCTATTGACTGAGCAAGGTCACCTAATTCGTTTGGGACCTATTTTAGGGTCTGTTACTAAGGGAAACAGAGTATTGATCATTTTCAGGTGATGAACACAATTTTCTATCGTCTTATCCTCACACGTTTTCCAATAGCCGGGCGAATTTTCGCTTCCAGGTGACGAGATCGTTATATTTGAGTCAATGACCGTCCCACACCGTTTCAGATATCGCGTGATGTGATTAGCACCCTCCTCTGTCCAAAAATAATTATAATACGGTTTCTTATATGCTTTGATCGCAAAAGCCAAATGTCTAAACACGTTTTGTATGAAATTATAGTATCTCGGATCGTGATCGAAGTTAGTTGAGTTTGAAGATTAGAAGGCGTACTGGTCGATGTCATGAGGCAAATGCTCCAGTCACCCAGCTAAGATAATTGAACAAATGCGGTTATAGTATCAGGCGTGTTATCTAACGGCGTTAATTTTGTGTATTGCGTTGATATTATGGATAGGCCTTGTGAGTATCGACAAATATGCAGGGTTGGTTTCATAGGTGAGATACCTTGGAAGTACTAGTTGTGCTTGATGCCTTGATGAACGATGGCAAATGGTGCACTTTGAAGCTGTCGTAGTCTCAAGTGCCCTAGCCTGAAGCATAGACACCTGGTTACACTGATCTAGCCTTTTTGATATTCCCTGATAATGGAAATTCTCCCTTATAAGACCCTCGCAGATATTCATAAGTTTCGTTCTGGGCTTGTTACTGAATACAATTATCATAAAATAACACCTCTACCAAAAAGAGCGATGTATATAGAACATCCGGGAATTATTTTATGAATTTATGTTATCAAAGAACCCAAACTACGGTGTATGATTAAAATTGGGCTCAAAACGTTTACAATTACTAATATTAAACCAGAGCTCACTGAAAGTTCTTATAATGGCACAGGTCTGGTAATGCATGTGTGGAACATAACTCCTTTATTGCTCTAGTTTCACAGCTGTCTCCGGTACAACTTAGAAAATTTTCTAACCAATCCTTATACAATATACATTCTTACATTTTAAGTCCACCAATATATTCTCCTCGATAATTTTTCCTCCTATATCTCTCTATTTAACAGTACTAGTATTACACCTCTTAATATCCGCATCCTCACACCTTTCCTGCCTGGATCGGATCCAGGTGCAGAGGTGCACAAACGGCGCGGCTAAAAAGTGTGTCACCGGTTCCACCACCGACCTTGCTACGGGGGTCCCCTCTCAACCTCCGTGTTTCACGCGGTGGTCCATTTATAGTCTGCCTGCGTCGGTGAGCGCCAAGGTTGAGATCTTCTGCTTGATGGGAGACGGGAATGGATGCCTTTGGTGCGAAATGTTGACGGGTGGTTATGTAATTCATTTTTCGGGGGCTTGTGATTGGCTCTTATGTGAGCACGCGGGTTTATATGGCCGGGTTAACGCGACGCGCTTTTTGCAACGCATTGCAAATTTCCTACCGATGATAACGTAGTTACTGCAAATGGAAGGACCAGATTCTTCATTCGCTAACATTGTTGAGGATAACAATGTGATTTATCTTTACTTCTTTGACCCTTCCTGATTATGGAGCTCTTCCAAAGGCCCTGACAGTTATTATTGCATTTCGTTGAGGAGCTGTTACTGAATAAGAATAAAATTTTCAAAATTTTATGATGTTTATATCACACAATAAGTCAAAATTATTATCATTTATAAAAACTTGCTACTACACCTCCTTGCAGTTGGAAACCATTTTAAGTCTTGGTGCAATAGGTTACTGACCTTCTATCATTAAACGCCAGCTCTACCGGTTTTCTAACTATTACGGGTTGTGTTTTCTTAGTATATAATGAGTCATTCAATATTGTTAGAAAGTCTTACCATACTCACAAAATCTTTTCAACTAGTAAACATTTCACAAATTTTATCGATTTGATAGAAAACAATATCTACTAATAAATAGCTTCAGTAAATATTTAAAAATTTTCATATTGTCTGAAATCCTCAAACTCTCAAGTTATACCCTTATATGTTATTATTTTGAGTGTCCAGTTATGCCGATATAAGAATGGTTGACAACTCGTGATTGAATATCACAGGTTGCCAACATATTATCAGAAGCTTGAAATACCAGAAACTCGGCATGGTATACTTTTCCCTATTTCATTGATGTCTTCGAACGATAATCTGACTTGATATTACTCCAGAATGCCTCAAATTCCTCTCTCATAATACCAACATGTTTCTAGCGATCGGGATAGTAAACAGTTAAGTAAGTCTATTATGTTTTACGGCTTGGCAGGAATGTCGTAAAAGTTTTCGCATCAAATACCTTTATTAAGTTCCCTTCGGATTTTCTGTTTTATCCGTATTTTTCGTGATGTAGTCGCTTACGATGAACGATTCGTTCCTTGGGAAGATAGTCAGTTCTTGAACCATTTTAGATTTTAAAATTTGATGGATCTTGGTTCATTTTTTTTTAAGAATGAAAGACGGGTAAAAAACTTAGTCTTTTCGACATCAACAGCTATCAATCCATCAGAGAGATCAAAGGTATGCACATAGATATATATACTAACGTAACTGGATAGACTGTTCAACAGTAAAAAAATGCAGCCGTTGCCACCGCTGTTGCCAGATCGTTGGGCGTATGAAATTTCGCAGATCTCCATAGAGCTTCATGTTGTTTTGCGATTAAAAATTTTATATTAGGGGTTATGAAGAATTAAAACTCAAAAATGGATTATTTAGGGCAGTGTAGTTTTTAATTAAGATAGTGCACCAGTTATTTTATTAGCTCCCTTTCCTTTTAAATATTAATTAAAATCTCAACACACGTTTTTCAGTGGCGTTTTTAGATTGAAGGTTGAATCGAAACATTATTGAAGTTTGTTTTTACTTATTTTTTTTTCGAGATATTTATGATTTTATGCTGAAAATTGCATCTTGAGAATGTTGTTTTAAATAAATAATTAGCAGGAATGATAATCTTCAATTCTTTCAAAAATCATGAGCAAAATTAGGTTGTTTTCTTCAACTTTTTAGTACAGCTTCAAATATTTAGGGTGAGATATTTAAAAGCTTAAAATGTATTAACAGATGTACTAAAAAATACACCTAAATGTAGAACAAAGTGTTTTTTTTTTTTTTGGAAATATTACAATGAAGAAAGGAATAGGATTAAATACAATATCTTTATTATATCAGGAAAAATCACATTTTACCACAACTAATTTTTCAGCATCAATTGTGCTGTTATAAGAACAGATATTTTTAATCTTAAGGGGACATCCATAAATTACGTGAGGTCAAAAAGGGGGAGGAGGTTTCTAGCAAAAGCTTACCAAATCTCACCCTGGGGGGGGAGGGGGGAGTCAATTAAAATATCACGTCAACTTTTAGTTATGAAAATATAATTTCTTTTCTTTAATATTTCTATAATATTTTTCTTTTATATTTTTTAACACAACTTCAGAAAAAAGGAGCAGATTAGTCCAAACAGCGGAGTTAAGAGCATGTTTTTGATTTAAACACTCTTATTTGTATCTAAACTTTTGAAAATGAAATGTCTATTAAGACTGAAAAAAGGCCTTTCAAAGAAATTTATTTGTTTAAAAGTGATTGAGAAAATCTCACGTGAGGGAGAAGGGGGGATCCAGCAAAATCTCACTAAATCTCACGAAGGGGGAGGGAGGGGTCCAGAATTTGGAAAAAACACCTCACGTAATTTATGGATGTCCCCTAAAATTACAATTTAAAAAAAAATTTAGTTGGTTCAAAATCCTTTCTATGGATGGCCTTCACCCATTCTCTTACTACCTCAGGTCTTTTGAAAGGAAATCTGTAAAAGTAAAATAAAATCATCATTGGGTGAAGTTTAATTTTTGACAACACATAACGATGGTGAAGACGAGAAACCTCGTACCTCCAATTTTTCCGAAATTGAGTTTTTTACTGCTGCCTACCTATTACAAACTACTCCACCGATATTAGTGTTTGCAGCGCTGACAAAGTGAGTTTTTAGCCTTAAAATCGATTGTAGAGGTTCCTCTACAATCCCAACAATCACAATACAATGTATACAATCTACAAAGTAGAGAGAGAGAGAGAAAGAGAGTGAGAGGGAGAGAGAAAGGAGTTTGGAATCAAAAACTTGGAAATTGGCGTCGTAACGAGGTAAATAGGGTGTCATGGCCATGGTCATAGGCACCCAAAAACAGTTTTTTTGCTCTCCTGAAAAGTTGAGATTTTGGAGATATACGAGTTTTCTCGTCTTCACCGTCGATAAATCACATTGAACTAGTTCCGCGCGTGTCATTTATTCACGTTTATTTATTATTGTTTTGAATTCTCTTTCAAAATTTAAGAATGTCATTGTTTTAAAATAATAGATGTATTTTTTAAACGTTTGAGCTTTTAATATATCCAACTCTGGAAAATGCTCCCACATCAATGACATCTCCACAAATTATAGAGATTTTGATACTTATTATTTTCTAGGAAGATCAAATAAGTTGATAAAAATTAAGTGATGCAAGTATTACAAGTCTTGAATGTTGACTGAATTTTAATAACTATAAACATGTTAAGCTGGCTTGAAATTGTTTTAAAAGATAACTAGATTTATATATATATTTAATTGAACTGAGTAGTGAAAAAATATCATTTGGTTCATAAGGAACAAACAATTCCTTACACTTAAAGCGAAATGATAAACAATCATGGTGATCACACTTGTTTTATAAATTATAAATACTAAGCTTCACGATTTATTAACTGATAACATAATTTGCTTTATAATATTGATGGCTAAGATAATAGTTAACGTTTTGATACAAGTTTTTGGTTTTGTAAAGGTAATAAATATTTGGATAAACAATTTTCCTAACCTATAAGCCATCAATAACAAAACAACGAGATTGAAAATAAAGGATGTAAAACATTAAAATTAGCATCAAAAATAGTTTGTACTTACCGATGGAAGCTATGTTCTTATTTTTCAAAACCTGCTTGTTCTTGCAATTATATGCAACGCAGCAGTGAACCATATTTCTGAAGCACAGGACCACAGACCTCCAGGAATCATACGCCCAACAAAATGGATGCCAAAAGTTTCAACTGGTCGCATTTTTATCGGGGCGTTGCCATACGAGCAGTCCATCCAGTTAGTATATATATATCTATGGGTATGCAACCATCAGCCAGCTAAGTAAATATCAAAACGTGTAGTTTCGAGACCTCTTGAGGGCAGGACGGTTATAGAATCGTCCACCGCATGTCGCCTTCCAGGGCGACGGGTCGGTTCGCCCTGAACTTATTATTATTATTATTACATAGAGAGTATTATGTCATTGGGTTATGAATTACGTTAACAAAAAGTCTTACGTAAAAGTTGTACTTTCATTTCGTATTTTTATGTTTTTTTCTCGTGTTGCATTCTAGCTAACCTGCAAAAAATTATTACATAGCGCTTCGTAAATTCGTGCATTTAATTTATAAGTACTATATTATAGGTTTTCTTCCTTGGGAAGCATTTTAAATTTGCAATAAGAAGATCAAAAGAGGTTAGAGAACCATCTTTTTAGAAACGTCGCTTTTTGTCTCTTAGATTTATAAGACTTTTTCTGTTTGGAATTTTTTTTTAGCCCTAGCATTGCAACATCACATCTTGGTGTAGGAAGTCCATTCTCTTAACCTTTCAAGTTACGACTTAAAGTACTTTAACGCGTATAAAATGGCGACGTAATAAATAGTAAAAATACCATGTGTGTTTATTAAGAGAAAAGGGAGATTCTAAGACGCGCCTTTTCAATTGCCGCAAATGGTTCTATAGAAAAAAAATCCTCAAAATCTGATGAACCAGGAGTTAAAATAACGTCTACCTTTGCCTGAAAATTGAATAATTATAAAAAAAAGATAAAAGCCCCTCATGACGAAATCCATTGTCAATTAAAGAACCATGAATATAAATAAACGTCCTAAACCGATAAGCCACTCTGACATCCTGCATCGCCCCATAGTCCGAAATTAGCCGCATTATTTTCGTACCCGTATCAACCGTACCAATTTATTCCTACGTACCGACTTGCGCAACTTCGGTTCCCGGGTGCCCGCGGACGTCACCAAACCTCCCTTGCCCAACACCGTCACCGACAGCTGTGGACATACATGCACGACAAAGAGAGACAAAACGGTGGTCTCTCTATGTCTTGGATCTTTCTTTCTATATGTTGTGCCTTTCTTTTCTCCTTTTGTGTCGCGTTTTATATCTGCGGTGTGTGTAGGTAAGATGGGGCAGTGAGTCCTCCTAGTTATATTCGCAGGGATGTATCGGGCTCCGGTGTTGCCTCTCGGTCTGGATCGGCCGCCTGTTCTTATGGAGGAGGTGTGTACTTTTGAGCAGGTAAATTTGAGAAGTTGTTGTTTGGTTCGTTTTTATAAACGTATGAGCTGATCAGGCAGTGGGTTAAGTTCATAGACCTTGGTTAAGTTAGTCTGGTTGCAAAATTTAAGATGAGCATGGATTTGGGTTCCTTTTTAGATGTTTTTATTTCGAGTTGTAATTCTCCCTAATCAAAAGTTCATTGATTGTAGGGTGTGTGGAAGGAGGGAGGTATGTAACAAGAAGCTTGTTTCGAGATATACGAGGAAATTTTTTCAAAATTTTTAAAGTGGTACATTTGAGAAAAATCAAAAATTTAATTATATTTTGTGTTGTAAATAATTTTCAAAATATTATAGCATGTTCTACACCATTAAAAAGAAAATTTAAAATACTTTAAAATGACACCAATTACATCTGTATAATCCAATTAGAAGAGCTGCTAGAGCAATTTAAAGAACTCATGTTTAGCCCATTTTTGGCCTATTTTTTACCACTTAGGCATTTATAATTAATATTTAAATTTAATTATATTTAATATTTATAATTAATATTTTTTCTTGAAAGTTGGTATTTCTTCAAGTCTATATCAATGGAACGTGAGTACCAAATTTCAAGAAAATCTGAGATGGTGATGCCAAAAAGTGTGTTGATTTGACATGGAATGACTATTAATTCATTTTTTGTAACTATAAAGTAAATAAAAACAGACACTATAATGTGCTATGATGTTTTTTTTTCTTAAAGTAAAAATATTTCTTGGCGGATTTTTTTTTTTTTTTTTTTTTTTGTATCTAAACACAAATAGCTATGTCAAGAAGAAGATATGTGATCACAACAAAGAAAGAGTACTTATAATGAAAGGAGGTGTGTAACACAGCTTAGTCTTACATACCTCCTACTTCCACCCATCACTTCAATTGTCTTGTAAGAGCAGCCTCGAAAATATGGCTTATTCATATATTAGTCATTTTCAGCAGCTTATGCAATTATATAAAACTAAAATTGATTTAGTAGGTTTAGGTATGATTGGTATGTTGTATATAAGGCTTTTCCTGGTATAACTGTCACTTGTGGAAACGAGAAAAAGCTATTTGTGCTAAAACGTGCGTATGGTTCACCAATCTTTGATGCTTTTTACTGCACAAAATTCAAATTCCAACGTAAGTTTAAAGTTTTCACCGAAACATTATTATTTGTTTGTCTGAATTTGAAACTTATAGCTGCTAAACCTGAGGATGCTGAAGTCGGGAATAATTTTGGGTATGCGTATTTAGAGTGTTTGGTTGTCCTTCTGTATTTCAACATTACGTATATTTGATTCTTTCTTTACTTTTGTAATTTCTTACCAATTAATATGGTTTCGAAATAGTATGATGGATATTCTGAGACCACTGAGAGAATTTTAATGTGAAATTTCAATTTAGAAACACAACCTGTTACATTTACTCAGGGTTGGAAAAAAACCAGGTTTTTTTCAAAAAAACCTAAAAAACCCGTTTTTTTTGGTTTAAACCAGGTTTTTTTGGTTTAAACCGGGTTTTTTTACTGAAATTCTTCCCTAACACATAAATACAAATATTTCTGATTGTTTTCATTTATGAATACATTGGATAAACAGTTCATCAATTCAGCTATTAACTAAGTGACTTAATTAATTAAAATTAATTTTATTTAATTAAAAAAAGTTAAAATTATACATAACCATCAAAAACCAAGGGAGTCTGTTTAGAGCATTAAAAAACCATCTGGTTTTTATAATGCATATTATATTTAAAAATCCAGTGCTTATTTGATTAAAAAAACCAAAACTGGTTTTTATTATGCATTCAAATATCCAGTTCCTTAATGAATTAAAAAAACAAATAGTTGTTTTTTATAAATAAAACCAAGGCATTATTCATAAAAACCAAGGCCAAGGATTCTTTTTAGAGCATTTAAAACCAACTGGTTTTTATAATGCACATTTAAAAATCCAATGGATTAAAAAAAACAATCGGTTTTTATGATACATTCAAATATCTAGTCTAGTTCTAAATGAATTAAAAAAGAAACAAATTGGTTTTTTATAAAAAAAAAAAACCAAGGGAGTCTTCTTAGAGCATTAAAAAACCAAGTGGTTCTTTATAATGCAAATTTAAAAATCCGGTGATTAGTTGATTAAAAAAACCAATTGATTTTTATTATGCATTCAAATATCTACTTCTTAATGAATTAAAAAAAAAACAAGTTTCAAAACCAAACCACTCCAGGTTTTTTTTATAAAAAACCAGGAGTCTTTCTAAGAAAATTTCAATTGGCTAATTGTTTTCAAAAAATTGCATAGCTTTACAGCATTAATGTCAGAAGCATTCAATATTTGAATCAATAAATGACTTTAAACCCAAAAGTTTAGCTAAAATTTTTTTGGAAAAAAACCAAAAAAACCATTTGGTTTTTTTATGAAAAAAAACCATTTGGTTTAAACCGTGGTTTAAACCATGGTTTAAACCAAATGGTTTAAACCGTGCCAACCCTGCATTTACTATTCAAGAAAGCCGTGGTCAACCTGTTGCGTTTGGAAAAGTCTAAAATTATACGGTCAATTATTTTTCCGGCACCGAACCGTAACTCCAGAAATTGTTAAACAGTCATCCCCCCCTGTTTTTGATAAGGGAATGTATCTTCTCTTTAATAATAAATTCACTTCGACGTCTTGCCCATTTTATGCTTATGAAAGTTAACTTCATTTTAAAAACTCTAGCGTCCAAAGAAATCGGGGTTTTTTTGTTTCTCATCGTTATCTTTAATTTTAATAACGTATTGTTTAATAAACACTTCAGTTTTGAACTGGGAATATTTTTTACGAATTAAATAGTATTTACCTATTGAAAGTTATATTGCCCTCGTATAACTATATCATATCGTCACAAAAATCGTATTACCCACGTCATTTCATATGTATTCCTCATTCCAGTCTTTTAAATATGCTGATATTGCTAATCTTTCCCTTTGTTAACCTTAAAGCATAAATAGACATTCATTTCATGCATTTGTCAGCAAAAAGTCATGACACTTTATCTTCTTCGCGAGCAGTAGTTATCGTCGCGACGTGAAAATAGTACTACGCTAGCAAAAAGAACACCATCATGGAGTCCCCACGTGGGACTCGACACTCTTCCATTGGTCCCTGCTGGCTTTTTGGACGGGCGCCCAACGTTGCGTAACGTTGGCACCCTTGGTGCGAAACGTGGTTTCCATTTTTCAACGGTTTGGAAAGAGGGAGGAGAGGTTTTTTACTTATATTTTTTTTAACATTTTTTGAGTCGTTTAACTCCAGGTCAAAGCCTCTGCCTGAACGGGAATGATCCAGTTGCATTGCAGACTAGGTGCTGAAAGCTTTAGTTTGTCCTCTTATTGCGAGAAATTGAGTGAATGAACTAAATGATGTGGTCAAGATCTTTAGTGTGCTGAGTAACCATTGATTTTGGAATTTTCTCTGTAGCGTGTAGATAGATTTTTCTTTACAAAGTTAAGTAGGTTAAATTTGGATCAAGATGATGCAGATTTCATTTTAGTGTTAAAAAATATTTCTCAAGATCAGAATTGTCAACTTCGTTCGAATCGACGTTCTTGTTTTAAATTAGCATTTAGAACTGTGGTGTCCACTTTACTCTCTTTTTTGTGCTGTTTCTGTAAAGAGAGTGATTTATCGTTCCACGTTGTTTGAAGTTCAAGCAACCAGTCATTAAAGTACCTTAACCCTTCAAGCAAAAGGATGTTAAAATTGCTATCTTTGGGAGATTTCTTCTTGAATCCTAAGTTTGTTGTTGCACACCTTTAGCCTTAAAAAACAACAAAAGATCAACACTGGTTGAAATCAGATATCATTCCCTCAGGAGATTTATTCTTAAAAAAATTCACTCTTTCCCAACAATATAGCGATCTTATCTCACCGGTATTCCATTGTCTTTTGTTCAACTATTCATTTGGGAAAAATGTAAATATTTCCTGCATGTAGTAATCCAATGTAACTATACAACAGCAACTAACAGTTCCTTCTATACCCATTGGAAATGTATGAATCAACTTCAGGAACGATCATCATCATCATTTCACGTGCTCTTTAATTGACCCCAACAGCTGATTGAGTCGCTTATCCATCATTCAACTTCGCCATAACTTCCAAAACGATCTTAAAATTTTTTTTCCCGATACGGAACTTCCTCCGCAACGTATCATATTTACCGGTAGTAAACATTTCACACCCGACGGACGTATCCATCCAAACGGTGGAATGCCTTGTTGACAC
Source organism: Tetragnatha montana (assembly GCA_963680715.1). Lineage (NCBI taxonomy): Eukaryota > Metazoa > Arthropoda > Arachnida > Araneae > Tetragnathidae > Tetragnatha > Tetragnatha montana. Next base: position 39,455,002 of record OY796686.1, on the reverse strand, counting down.
AAGTCACCGCGCCGCGAGTCGTTATCTCATCGTAATAATCATCCTCTTGCATCACGACAGTAGTTGAGAGATTTCCAAGTTGCGCCTCCCCCTCATGGAGGTCTCGAAGGAGTTCGCTGCTGGAGACGTTCTGAGGGACGTTCTTCAAGGTGTGAGTCGCGTGTGACAAGACTTCTGACGTTGCTCAGTGTGTCAGAATGGATGACTTCTTCTGTGCCGTTGCATTTCGTGTGGAGAGGCTGTGATCATTGCAGTTGGGATCTTTCCTTTGGTGAATGGAGTATCAATCTCTGTAGCTATTTTTTGTGGTCCCATCCCTGTGAACGTTTTCCGTGGTGCACTCTTATAAGCAGTGATCTATCGGATGTACGAATAATCGAAGATATCTTCTCTGGTGTTTCGACATTCTAGTTATGGACCAGTGTGTTTGGTTGAATGGTGTGAAACAAAGAATTTCTTAGTGATGTTGGATATCTTTATTGGACTTCAGTGAAAGCTCCCGTCATATATTTTAAAGAAACTTTTATCTTAGCGAGTGTTTTCTTTGGTGGATAACGTACGTGAAAGGTAACGTTAGTATCTTTCAAATCTGCCTGTGTCAAATCATCGACTGTTACGCAGAAAAAATAAGCAGTTTATAGCTTTTTACATAAAGGATCAGTGAGATAGACCCATCTGTGCTGCTTAAATACTCAACGATCAAAGGTCAACCCATGTGTGTACTTTTTCTGCCATTTCAAGAGTTGTTTCTTTCGTAGCAGCGTTTTCTTCATGTGATAATCCGGCTACACATTTCCAATGGACGAGGATGTAAACACAACGAACTATGGTGTATCATTGCAATTGTTAGAAGATTGATTCTACATTTTTTTTGTGAAGTCTTCATTAATAAGTGCTTCTAAGATGGATATGGAAAGTTCAACCAAACTGTCCTCTCTGCGGGAAATGCTGTCCAAAACTATCGGTGGATACCGCAAGGTGCCCTCTTCCGATTTCAGTTCGTCCATCCAAATCTTGCTGACGCCTGCTGAGGAAGCGGACGGGGAAGATGAAATCCAAAGCGCGAAAACCAGCTCCAACAATAATCTGGATGTTCTGGTAAGGGTTATTTGTTGCTTTTGAAGAAGTTATTAGATTTGTAATGCCAACTTGCTGTTGGAAAATGGGTATATTGTGATATACCTATTGAACCATAAGAGTAATCCCTATTTTCGTTAACCTTTGGGGGTTTTTTTCTAATAATTGGGTTGATTTGTGTGATTGTAAAACGCTCATGAAACTGGTTTTATTTCTTTAGAGCAATTTTCCTTAAATAAGTAGGTATCTTCTCTAAGGTAAATGCACTATAAACATAACACTTATATATGGTTGCTGTTACTTATGCATTTTATTAAAAAATTGATTAAATTTTTATTCTCTTAATTTGACTAAAAATTAAATAAATCCGTAACATTCATAAACCTCTTGAGTTTCATCGACCCCCTTTGAAAACTCCATTCCATATATCGACCATATATTCCATATATTCCATCCAATATAGCGACCACTTTGTGATTCCCTGATGATTAGGTCTTTTCCAAAGGGTTGCTTGTTAAGTTAAATTATTAGTTCACATTAACTTTCCCTTTTGTTTTATCTTATATAATTTGAAACTAACTAAGATTTATAAAGCACTAATAATAAAAGCATTATTCAATTTCAGTAAACGGTATTTCTTTATATTTTTCGTGTGTATATCTTTCGTTTCATATCAACAGTATTCTTGGATGCAAACCAAATTTAGCTCATAACCTCATAACGTTCACTCTTGAACTGTTTTTCTCATTCTGGTCAATGACATATTTGTTGAAGTTGTTTATTCAACCCAATTACGTATCTCCCTTTAGGGACTGTAAATTTAATTTTTTTATCTTAATAATGTCTGTTCACCCGTTCTTTACTTTATGACAGTTTCCTTTCCTTATCTTCAGATATTTCTTAAAAACAACCGCCTTTCAAACATAGGTGTTTTACTTTTCTTTTTAGTTGTGTTGACGAAAACTGGCATCTCAAAGACCATAGAGAAAATCCAATTTAGAAGGTTTAACCTAAGTTTAACTGAATAATATCACTTATCACCAAAAAGTCACATAAAATACGTTTCAATTTGGTTCTAGGATAGGACATTTTGAGATAACTTCTGTATGGCAGTTTTTTAACCCTTTATTTTAACCCTATGGTTTTAGACACGCGACACTTTTATTAAATTTTGAAACAGACTAAAATTATAAATCATATTCTCCTTCTTACTCATATTACTGTTTCGATCATTGAATGTCGTATAGTAGTAGTTTGATCACATGTTCTGGCCCCGTAAATTCGGGGCACTCTGCAAGTATGTGGAAAAATTACACCTCTACCTAAGTGTTTCATTTGCATTCTTCCATTCTAAGAAAAATTCTATATTGAGAAATGATTTTATATGCTGGGCATCGCAACAAAACCTTGTGGGTGTTCAGTTAGTAAACTTTTCCAAACTAACAAATCGATATCTATACAAAGAAAACTGTTTCCCTGTTATAATAATGCACCTCATCTAAAAATTCCTCTTCAAAATAATTACATGTATCGGATTTTATTTACTCGACATTTTATTTGCCGTATTGGTGATATTGACGTGTTTATTATTGACTCTCATCTCAATCGATGTCGAGGCAAAACTGTATTGCTGCCAAATGACTAAAATCGGCTCTTTAGCACCACACATTCGCGACTTTCAATAATGTCCCGAGTGCCTGTTGAGAATATACTGGCTTTGAAGAAGGCGGCAATATCAATCAAGTAGTAATTTGCGTCGGGGATAGATATTTATGGGTGGGTTTAGGTCTTTTGGTAGTGTAGGAGAGGGCTTTGAAGTGTAGGAGGTGGCGTTTTTGGTTATTTTTTCCAGTGACGAGGCTGTTTTCGCTTTTATTATTGGTATTTTTGATGTCTGTGATAGTAATGAGGTTGGGTTATCTTCGATGCGAATGAGGCTAAAGAACATTCGTATTGGTTGTCGGAAAATATTACAGTTAGAGATTCTAATGCCGTCAATCTTTTCATATATGTAACACTATAGACTCTGGAGTAATTTTAAAAGTTAAAGGCTGTGCCCATTTTAAATCAGAAATTATGATGATGAGACAAGAGTTTGGCATCCATGTGTTTTAAGTTATCATAAAATACTTTTAGTTATAAAACACTTTTGAGTGTTGAATACTCCATGCCACTCAATATTTTGAGTTCGAGTACTATGTGCAATGTGAAAAATCGATAGCTTTAGGTATGATGGATTCGACGATAACACCTTCTTTAAGGTAAATCGAATATTTATTTAACAGTTTTTTCAACACCACAGTTCAGATACTGTACTATACTGATTAAAAGACCAGAACTCAGATGCTGTACTTAACTAATGTATACGATTTAATTATTTTAAACATTATGTATTGAGTATTCTATTCCTCAAAGTCATCGGTGGTACCGAAAAGTATAGATTTGCCAATTATTCTTAAGAAACAAATGAACAAGTTAACAGACCATATATTCACCCAATCTCACTCTCCGTTTATTCCAGAAGTATTTAAAAGATTTCATTCATTAATTACCCACCAGTTATCGCCAGATCCGATCCGCGCACCAGATAACCCTGTCTTGTCATTCGAATCCATAAAGGGTTCATTATTGTTTTCCCATGGTTAGTAGTATGGAAGAACGTGAAGGCGAATTATTTACCGGAAGCCATGGTGTCAGATTCCCTCTGGAGAAGCTGCTGACATCTTATACTCGGAAACATGCTTTGACTTTTTTTTGGTGTAGCTTAGTGCTCTGGCACCGTCATTCACTTTTCAGAGGTCGCCTTTTCTTTGAACCTCAATAATTCCGGGTTGTGTGATAGAAATGAGTACCTTGTGTACGACTTTTCATGGCATGCTTTTTTTTAAGTTGAATGAAATGTTTTTTAGAAGTTCAAAGCGGATGCCTTTTTTTATGTTACTGAATTGATACGCCTGTGTCCAGTTCCCTGGTGTTTTTTGGATCTCGTTTCAGAGTAATTCTTTTCTAATAAGACGTTTCATTTAGCAAATTTTCCCTGTTATGTATGGTTTGCAGACTTGGATTTATTTTTATTAATTTGCAATGACAGCAAATGTGCTTTTGCTGTTTTTTGGCATGTACTCAGAAAGCAATATAGCCCCATCTGGTTTTGCATCCAAAATTCTCTTATCATATAAACTTTAGCGTTTTTCTAAGCTGTTGATGGATACTATTCAAAACAGTTTCTTTATATTCGCCTTGTGTTGTATATAAACATTTTATTAGTGTGAAATTACAAATTAATATCAATATGAACAATGAGTTTGCTCCTGGTGGCTAACCTCCGAGTGTGTCTCGCACCACTTATTGATATTTTCGGACTAGTATGGTTCGATTTCCCATTTTAGGTTCCTGTTAATGTTGTTCAGTTGTCAAGGTATCTTTAATGCCGAACACATCATCGGTAAAATTCCGAGCATTTTGAATACCTCTTCTATCATGACCATCATACCCTCGTGCGAAAATATTTAGTGATATTGTTGGAAAATTATAAACTGTCGCGCTATAACATAATCTTAGTACGTGATACTTAAATCTCAATGACTGAAATTGAACGAAATAATAGTTTTTTTAACAAACTTTCAAGTTACGTCTGAAAAAAACGCTCTTGACTAATTTTTTCTGCTATTCACCTGTAAATTCGTCCTCTCTAAACTGGTTTCGCTCGAACAAAGCGTTACGTTGGATTCGATTTCGAAATCCCTCAAGCCGGGCGGGCAGATGTGTAAAAATCATCATGATTCATTCTTACGTTCAGAGCACGTCCTATGCTGTTCATTGACTCTGTCTTGCCTTGTTTAACTTGCTCTGCCATCTGCCGTATATAACTGGAATCCAAGATTTACGTAGCTCGGTTATTGATGGCAATGAAAAAATCGAACACATCTCTTTGTTGAGCTCACTTCATCAGAGGTGTCACTCAAGGCGGTTGGTTTGAACTTGGTTGGCTTGTTTTGAAGGTTTGGTTGATCATGTACCCACCACTTTACAAAGAAATTCAGGTAATATGTAGTATTCATACCTGTCTCATGATTTATGGATTGTTTAAAAAATAAGTGGGGATATTTTATTTGGATATAATAGTTAATGAATTACTTCATTATAATTTTACTCTTCAGTACTCCGTTACTTTTTGTTATTCTATTTATTCTTCTCTATCCCATCCACATATTTTCAGAAAAACCATTGTAAAAAATTACTTTTTACTATTTATTAGGTTTGTATTTTCCGTGCTCATATAAAAACATTGGTGGGAAACTATTATTTTGGTGACATGAGGCAAAAGATGTGTGCGAGTTGGTAACTTGCCATAAAAATCTCATCAAAGTATGACATTTATTTCATTTAGTATTTCTTGTTTAGTCTGCATTTTTATATTGTTTGCTCCATTTCTCCAGTCGGATTATCTTCTTTCTTTCCCATATACTGAACGAATTTATTTAAATTTAAATTTCTTTGATATCTATCAAATTAAACATTCATGTAGCCTAGAAACTTTAGACCAAATTTCAACTCTAACTACTGCTGTTTACTATACACCTTCCACAAGAAATTTAAAATTTTAACAAAAGAATTTTTTTTTTAATTTTTCCTAAAATAACATCTTGTCTCACCCCATTTTAAAACTTGTTCCATTGTTGTAGAACTGCGCCAAAATTTTACTAAGTTAGTATAATTATGAACTCGGAGGATGAAAAATATGATAACTTATGCAGTATAGGAGTAGGTACAATTACAGTTACACCCCCTGTTACACAAAAACAATTTTTTTTTTTAAATAGCCACCTAGGTTTTTTTTTTCCTTTTAATACATTTTGTGTGAAGGGTGCGACCAAGCTTGAGATGGCTGGATTGCTTGGAAAAGGACTTTTTAATTTTAAAAGCTAAAAACTGGAGATCTGTAATATATAATTATAATAAATTTTATTTGAAATCATAAACTCATATAGACCACAAAGGGACACACGCAGGTGCCCTTCCAAGTGGTACAATGGTCACGTAAATGGACAATTATTAATTAGATCACAAAAGAAAAAATATTCAAAGCAGGCAAAAAAACAGAGAATACATACAGAGATTACATAAAAAGATAATAACCCTATAATTAGGAAAACTAAAATTAAAAGAAAGAAAAATGTGAAATACCCCCTTCCCTGGCAACTAGCAAAATGATCCGCCCTAGACAAAAAATTACCTCAAATCTCCCAAAACTAGTCTTAATTTATAGTTACATTTAATTTTTATTAGTTTCATAGGTTTTTTTTTGCGTCATTATATTAAAAAAATGAAGCATCGTTGATTATATGTCAGTACAATTTTTTTTTAAACTGACGCTGATAAGATCAAAACTGATAAGCAAGGAGAAGACCAGCCTGGGGAAAGCTTCTAGATCTAGAGAAGGCCAATGCCCACCCTAGGCTGTCGAGCCAGTGATGATGATGATGGCATTTTGTGTACCAAAAACAAAACAAACAGTGAGGTAAACATTTTTGATAAACAAGGAATGACCTCTCGGTGAAATCCTCGTCGGAATCCGCCCGCAGCGAGATCTCGGGGAATGCCCCTTGCCGCCTGGGCATTCCCCTCTCAAGGCCGAGGCCTTGAGAGCGCCTTCCCCCAGCAAGCATCCCCGAGACTCGAGAAGGGTTCCCGACCCCTTCGGGTTCGACGTCTGCTGCCAAGGCTGGACGATCAACCCTACTTGGGAGGAATGGCACCTCGGTGAACGTCCCTTTTGTGTGTGCTCCGGACCCGAACAGTCTTGCAGAGTTTCGGAGAAATCCTCTATGTAGTCGTTTAAATGATATCAGTGGGGTTCCCACTGGTCAAGGTGTCCCTAAAATTACCTGGGGCTTTTAATTTGGACCAAAAAGTCGTGGGGGAGTTTTTTGTTTTCTTCAAAAACCTAGAAAAATCGCACACCTACAATCATAACGGCAGGAAAAAAACTTTTGTCGTCTTACAATATTGTTATGGGAACGGATTTTTCCACTCAATTTCAGAGGGGTGGCGTTAATTCATAAGCGATGAACAAACTTTTTGTGCAAAATCTGCGTGGGTATCATTTTGATTTGCACTTATTTTCAGAGTTTTTTTTTTATCAAAGTGTTTCTCCTGGCAGTATGACTATACCAATTTTGATGTCAGCATCTCATTGAAACATTCCTGCAGTCCGGAGTTTTGACCTCTTGGTCTTCCATCTCCATCCCAAATTAAAACTTAACTTTCCTACTGTTAAAACTTTTTTTTCATAACTCTCCCCTTTTTTTTAATAAAAATTTATGGATTTAAGAAAAATAGTTATTAGTTTATTAGTTTAAAGCATAAGAAGTTGTTTAAAAAATAAAATCGTGAGTTCCTTAAAATATTTAAATTTTTAAGATAGAGCATAAGATATTTATACTCTAGGCTCCATAATCCAGCCGTGGTATCGCATTTATTCCTCAGGAAAATAGAATTATCAAAAAATACATTTGTATTGAGTTACAGGGGTTAGGGAATCCAGAGGTTTGCTTTTTGAGGGTCATATGGAATTTTGTAATATCTTTCGCAGCAATAAAATCCATCCAATATTTTTGAAAATACTTTTAGTCGTAAAGCTACGCATTGAAGCATTTCCCAGCTTCGAAATTCCATTTTGTTAAGAATTTTTTTTCGAAAGTCACTTTATTTTGTGAATTTTTACCCTTCTTGGAAGCACCTGCCCCCTCCCTATTGGAAAAATTTTCCCAGTGTTCCATAAACCAGTATCAAATCACACTGGATCCAGTATCATCTATACTGGTTCCAGTATCATTTATACTGGATCCAGTATCACTTATACTGGATCCAGTATAACTTGATACTGGTTTATGGAACACTGGGAAAATTTTTCCAATAGGGCTTGCCCCCCCCCCTGAATCTACCCCTGTTAAGCTAGAACTATCCCAAAAAAAAATTACCATAGACACCTAGTGTTTCGACTAGAAAGTTATTTGAATTTAACCTGGAAATACCGGGGATATTCATTTCATAAATCGAATGGAAACCGTGTATTAGATTTTCATCAAAATACATGACCGTGTCATTGACTTTATCTCTCCAAATGCTTATTTACAATCAAACCCGAGAGGACCATCACTTTTTTCTGGCTAAATCCGAGATCGTTACATAGTTTTTGAAAATTTTATAGCCTCATGAAGGTTTTTATCTTGCAAATATTATTTGATAATTAAAAGCATTTCAAGCCTTGAAACAAAAGAACAAATTTAATTTCAATGCCATTCTCCAAATCACTTCAAACTACAACCCTTTATTCATTAGCTACACTTTGAAAAATTAAGAATGTGACACACGCATTTTAGAGAGAATACGAGTTAGTCCAAAAATTAATACTCGAGTTTGTTTGTCTTGACCGGATTTTATGTTCTAGGTTAAACATTTATACTCTAAATTACTCTTTTCTAATTGCTAAAACCGGATTCACGTTGTATCTATGAGCTCACTACAAGCGAGTTCGATTGTAGTTAAATTACTGATTTTTAATATCCTTTGCTATTTCTTTTATTTGAAAATGCATTTTTTATTCAATCAATTCAGTGACGTAGACAAAGAACAGTAAGATCATAATAGCCTATAAATTTTCTGACATTTTTATTGTCATCCGTACTCTCATTGCTTTTTAAAAACTGGAAAGATTCTAATTACATCTTTGTTTCTGGAAAAGAGATAGTACATATGTGAGGATTCTCTGAAGACCCTTTGTCTACCCCTCTTAAAATGTATTGTTATTATTTAAGTCAGGGTCAGTATTTACTATTGTAACTATGTGACTATTTCTCAACTTCGAATAATAACAAGGATAAATTCTAACGTCGTATATCCATAGCTTATCGGGTTGCGTAATTCTAATTCCCACATAGACAAGGAACAACCATTGGCAATCTTCCAATCTGATCGCGTTTCTCCTCAGCGCGCGGGCTTTTTTTTGTTCATGTTTCACCCCAACTCCTCCATTTCCACATTCTTTCTAATTCTTTCGTTGATTTCGTCTGCTATCTCTGTCGTAGTCATTTTTGCTCGCATGATGAAATTATGGTGGATAAATTTGAATTCAAACAAAATACTGACGCAGTTATCAAAATAATTACTCACGAAATTTGGCATTAGCTGTACACAACAATTTACCAAATGCAAAGAACCATTAGAAACTCGAACAATTTAAAGTGTTAATTTTTCATTACTATTATTTTTTTAATTTTGCGGTATTTTCATTAGAATTTTGTGGTATTTTCATATTGTGTTTGAAAAGAAATAAATAGGTATTTGCTTTGAATTTGGAGGTTCATGTTTTTATACTGTTCAAATTATCGCGTGGAATGTTATAAACTGTATTATTAAATTCCTTCAGTGATCATTAAGACCAGCCCTGTTAATTTTAATTTTTTCTGAAGTAATTATTGATCAGAGCTTATTAAAAGAATAATCACATTACAAATTATTAATAAATCCAATAGATCCAATGAAAAGGTTGTATCGATTGAATACTACTTTGATAATATTATTTTAACACCACCTTTATTAGATAGAAGTTAGTGCTAATGTTTCCTTCCGTTCTAGCTGTGTGCGAACGATCGTGAAGAAACTTAATCCATCTGCAGTTAACAAATTATTCGCTATCCGTTGGAGGCCAACAATGACATACATAAAATCTTTACCGTACATTGCATTTGAGCATTTCATTGCGATGCGCTTAACAGTCCGAAAGAAGGTGGCGAAAATCGAAAAAGCAAGCGGTTCTTCTTTTTTTCCCCGTTCCTCCGCTCGCGTATAAGCACTTGTTCCTTGCCCATGTGGGAATTAGAATTACGCTATCGGTGCGTTGCATGTTGTGGGTCTTGATACTTTTTATCAGCGAAATATTTATTTAGACTCATAAACAAACTGTGGAGTAATAACTTATTTATCTTTGTAGTCTAACAATAGATACTATAGCATTTGTTTTTGGATCTATCGCGATGCGATAATTCTTCTTAGTTGCTTAGTTGCGTGTGTAAATAGCCTTCAGTTTAACATTTAAAAAGCAATCAAATATAGCTTTAAATTCTAATTAAAAATATAAATGAGATAACTCTTCTGTTCCAATATTGTGTTGAAATCAACTGCTATTTTGGTAGGGGGGCTGTGACCCCTGTCAATAAGGCCGCAATTAGCGAGAGTTGGGCGGTTGATGTTAATGGTGGTTATTGTTGCATTTTTGTCTCTTTAAAAATGTTAATCTCAACGGTTCTTTTAGCTTTCAAATTAATGTTAACCATACTGATAAAGCCATTTTGAGAGGACTCTTTCATCCAAGTTTCTTGCTGGTGTTATTGCATACATTTTGAAGGAATCTTTTTAAAATTTCCCCATAACTGTTCAGTTTATATGAATATTTTTTTATATGCCTAGCATTTAAGAGAACAAGATTTCGGACCCATTTAGAATTCCAGTTTCAAAAAAATGCAAAAATATGTCACTTGTTATGAAAGTTCACTTTCACTGTTATTTTTAGGGACCTATACCATGACAATTATGTATATTAGTTGTTCATTTGAAAGACAGGTCGAGCATATAACCCCCATGATTCATACGAAAGGTAGAGTTAAGCCATATTTAGTTTATTTCGAGTTGAGTAATATCAGGCATCGATGGAACTTTGATAGTGCCCCGGTTTGGGATCCGGGTAATCAGTAATCACACACCGTGAATCCGTTGCACTTCTCAGGTGCATTTGGAGTTGAGTGGTCAAGCAGTAGTGGGCGTGTCTGAGTTTGAATCATTGTTACACAAGCTTTTGATCCGTGTTTCCTAATTGATTGCACCTTATCCTATAAGTCTGAAATAATAAATAGCTTTTCCCAATAGAGACCATCCTTCATTTCTCTTTTTAGCATATTATCTTGATAGAATTCGATTACTTAATAACAATGTAAAAGGATGAATTTATGTTAACGCGACGTGATTGTAACAACTCGAAGAAAATTTCTTATAGTTCTCCTCAACATAAAGCGAGATGAGTATTTGGTCCTGCCATTGGGTTCTATGTTACTTCGTATCTTGCAATAGCTCTATCATTATAAAGAGAAATTTTCAACCTCATTCTCACGATTGAGTCGCGTTTGTTGAGCCATATGGAAGATAATATAGAGAAACGGTACAGTGAAAAGTACAAAAATAGAGAAAGCAGTCTTTGAGGCCGTGCATAAATGATGTCAAACTTTTTCTCCACATGTTTAACCTATCCTTACACTATGTCAGAAAGTGTAACACTTCACCATACCAGTTTCCTAAGTCAAAAAGTCTTAACACTTAACTATACTTCTCCCCCAGTCACACACAATCACAAAGTGTTACACTTCACCAAACCCCCTTCCCCCCTGTATGTCACATGTCAAACTCTCTTACCTACAGTATGCTTTGCACAAGGTTGGCAAGAACCTGGGATCCCTTTTTTTTATTCAAGCTGAAGTGAACCCTTCCCGATAAACTTTCATTTGTTAATATTTGCTCATAAAGCAGGAGTTTCCAACTGGCGGCCCGCGAAGACTTCTAAAGAATCCCCGAAAATCCCCCCAAAAGTATCTTCCAATCACTTTTTGACATGCTAAAATTTGAAAAAATTCCCGAGTGAGGACCCCGGGACTTGTTTCTTTGGTTTTATAGAGTAGTTTAAGTCGTTTTCTATTATGTAATGAAAGTAGTTCTTATTTTTGGTTTATCCTCTAATATTTTTTTAGTAGAACTACCTACATATCATAATCTGCTCATCCCTGCCTCGCCAGAAAAGTTTCATATTAAATACTCTACCCCCGAAATCCGACTTAAGAAATTTGCTTGATTACTTGCGGCCCACATAGTCCAGTCAAATGGGGGTTTTTTTCAAAACTTTCATATAGAAGTTTTTTTTTCGACGGTTTTATATGTTTTCGAGGGCGCTGATTACGAATATGAAGTTTGCTGCTACGTGGGAGGTCGGCTTCATATCGAAAATCGCAAAAAATCGCAAATTGTTTCCTCTTTTTTCGATCTTTTTCTGATACATCAAAAACTATAAGTTTCTCGAAGATAATCTCAATTATAAAGTTGAAGTAAACAAAATTTCCTACAAAATGCACTACTCAACTTTGATTTTCTGAAGAGTGGTTCTTCCGCTAGAGCGCGCTGAAAAACAGCGATATCTTGGCCTTTCCGCAAAAAAATGAAAAGCGCGCGCTTCTACCCTCTACAAAAGGAAAACTATTCCCGTTACCAACAAAACTTTTATACCACGTGAAAGAGCATTTAATTGTCTTTAAATAACGTGCCTTACATTATTATTTTTTGAGAATGGGGAAGGGAGAGAAGCAAAGATCGGAAATAAAACTTTCGCGCCTTACAGCCAAAACGAACTCCCGCAGTTGTTAATTTCCAATCTGCGCTTTAATTCCGGTATATTACCTATAAAATTGGTTGTTTTGTGTGAATTGATGACTAAGCATGTTTAAAAAAATAATTTTTTAAATTTATATACGAAATATTAGGTATTTTAATAAAAAATTCAATATTTTTAAAAAATTCATAAATTAAATTATGGGAATTTTTAAATGAACGAATTTATAGGTTTTATGCATTGCTGAATCCGAATTTCAATTTCATTTTCATTTCAAAAGTCATCTTCACATCAAAAAATGCAAAATATCTCAAATTTTCGCTCTTTTGATCGGTTTTTCACAGATTTTCTCAGAAAATATTTGTTTCTCGAAAAATAGCAGCACACTAAATTAAAGTACGTAAAATTTCCTATAAGATGCACTGGTTCGTTCCTATTTTGCGATTAGCGGTGTAAGCTTTAGAGCGCTCTGAAGAAAAATGATTTTCATGTTTCTGTGTAAAGTCAAGAAACAGCTGTAATTCAGCGCGCTCTAGCGTCAATACCTCGCATTATAAAATGAAAGTTGAGTAGTGCATTTTGTAGGAAATTAAATGTACTTTCCTGTGGTATAAAATATGTGTATGTTACGTGTATATATTTAGAGCTGTAGTGGGGGAAAGCAAGCGCTCTTCACTTTTTTTGTAGAGAAGAAAAAAAATCGCTGCTATTTAAAACGCTCTAAAGCGTACGCCGCTCTTTGTAAAATAAAAACGAACCAGTGCATCTCATAGCAAATTTTACGTACTTTAATTTGGTGTACAGTTATTTTTCGAAAAACGAATAATTTTTGAGAAAATCGGTGAAAAACCGATCAAAAGAGCGAAAATTTGAGATATTTTGCATTTTTTGATGTGAAGATGACTTTTGAAATGAAAATGAACTTGAAATTCGGATTCAGCAATGCATAAAACCTATTAATTTGTTCATTTAAAAATTCCCATAATTTAATTTATGATTTTTTTAAAAATATTGAATTTTTTCTTAAAATACCTAATATTTAGTATATAAATTTAAAAAATTATTTTTTAAACATGCTTAGTCATCAATTCACACAAAACAACCAATTTTATTGGTAATATACCGGAATTAAAGCGCAGATTGGAAATTAATAACTGCGGGAGTTCGTTTTGGCTGTAAGGCGCGAAAGTTTTATTTCCGATCTTTGCTTCGCACCCTCCCCCATTCTCAAAAAATAATAATGTAAGGCACGTTATTTATAGACAATTAAATGCTCTTTCACGTGGTATAAAAGTTTTGTTGGTAACGTGAATAGTTTTCCTTTTGTAGAGGGTAGAAGCGCGCGCGCGCTCTAGCGGCAGAACCACTCTTCAGAAAATCAAAGTTGAGTAGTGCATTTTGTAGGAATTTTTGTTTACTTCAACTTTATAATTGAGATTATCTTCGAGAAACTTATAGTTTTTGATGTATGAGAAAAAGATCGAAAAAAGAGCAAAAATTTTGCGATTTTTTGCGATTTTCGATATGAAGCCGACCTCCCACGTGGCAGCAAACTTCATAATCGTAATCAGCGCCCTCGAAAACATATAAAACCGTCGAAAAAAAAACTTCTATATAAAAGTTTTGAAAACGTCCCTTTTGAGCCCCATTTGACTGGGGTAACATCTAGACTTGTGGTTTCGAGTGCAGCCTCGAGCACTTGTAAGTTGGAAACCCCTGTTATACAAGGTGGAGCAAATAAAAGTGGCACGTAGATAAGGTTACAAACATACACAGCAAAGGAAAGGAAATACTAGTCGCTAACCTGTTTATAGCAGATATTGAAAATGACCACCGTTCATCTCTTGGCATTTTTGAGTCCTGGTCAGCGAGTTGCTGAATGCAGATCGAAGCTGGACTGCTGGAATTGCTAAATCAAATGGGCCACTTTTATTGGCACCACCCTGTGCATCTGTGAAAGCTTCATCCCCCCCCCCGAAAAAAAATACTGTTGATTGGTTTTCTGTTGATTTGCAGAGTAATGCCACATTTCTTATTATCCTCCCCCTTTTAACAATCTGTTACTGATTGATATAAACCACCCCCTTCCCTCCTCCAAGCGTTACATCATTTAGGCAACCCCAAATTCATTACAGCTGTATTTCATACGCATCCACTTTCACGTTACAACCGCTTTTTTTCTCCCAGAATCCATCCACCCTTTCTTTCATTGTTCCGCTCCGACCGCCGTAGTTACCTGTACCTTTCCCTCGCAATAATAACTCTCTCCAAAGGAGGCGGTGGCACTTTCATCTGAGTGTCACCGTGACCCGGTTTCCATCAGCGACCGTTCTCCGAGTGCAGCGACCGAGGCGACAAGGGGCTCTGTCGGGATGTCGTGGTCATCTCTATCGTCTTTTGCTCGTTCTGGAGGTTTCCCGTCGTCTTTTGTCGGCGTTTTATCTTACGACATTGACCCGCTTGGCGTTGCTCCCAATGCCAGCAGTGTTCTTACGAGACTTGTATGTAGTCGTCTGTGTCATGCAAGTACCTACTGGCTGAAGCTTTTTACGATGTCTGAATCCCCCTGCCTATGAAAGGATTGTGTGGAATTCTATTCTCAGTAGTCGCTGTTGTCCTCACTATTTTCAAAAGTTTTATAGTCGGGTTTCAAGAGGCATCCCCTTATTATCTAGTCTTGTAAGTTGGATGTCACCTGAGGTATTTTCGCGTTTCTTTTTACGTTTTCCATGTAAAAAGAAATTATAAGGGGGAGGTAAATTCTCCCTTATTGTATCTGGATTCTCGATTTTTCCCTTGCACGGATTTACTAACTTGGTGTTCCTTTTTTTCCCCTTTTTTCCTATAATAGAGGAGTATAAGGGGCATTATTAAATCAACTCAGTTTCTTAATCTTTTAGCATCACTATTAGATATTAAACAACTATAAAAGTTTCCATCTCTCAAACTTTTTCAAAATTTCCCTTAAAAATACTGTTTTTAGGGACATCATGCCCACTATATTAAATATTACTATATACTCACTTGGTCATTCTATGACACCTCTTTGATTTACTTCTGTTTAACCAATAAATCTCATATTTGACTCGCATAATATGTAGTAAGACTAAAAGAAGAACCCAAAATCCTAGTCTCCTTCTCACAATAACATAAGTTTCAATAAGTACCACCTAACTAATTATATTTTAAACACCTTCCCTACACGATTTAAAAATGTGAAACTCGTTTCAAACGATTGACCCTTTCGTCAAATATTACCATACTTCACGTAATCAACCACCATTAACCTCTTCCAAATAAATTCTATTAATCAAGCAAACAGCAGCTCAATCGACGCCCTATCTATGCCCTACTGACCCATTCATTTTTGATGGACCCCACCCACAGCCAGACCGATTTCATGCCACAAACCTTCAAAATATCCCCCCTTTCCGTCCCCACATTCTAAACACTCTGCTCTCTTTCCTTACATCGATTGCATGGCCGACACAACCTCCATACACCTGAGCGTTATTTTTGGCCCAAGTGCCAGTTCTGAAAATTGCAAGAACCTGATGAAACAGCGGGGGCACGAGGATTTACTACCTTCTTCCAAACCTATTCCTTTGTCTTTTCCCCCTATAGACTTTCGTAACATAATGAAAGCTGGGGGTATTTAGAGAACCTATAGGGGTATTAGGTACTTTATTCCTTTCGCTCCGTACTTTAATCCGTTTGAATTTCTTCGAGCGAGGTTATCCAATCAGCTGATAGCGGTTGCTCGCCTCGGCCAATTAACTTCCCCGTTGGGTTATCATCCGATATTTTACGTGCAGTGTCCTTTTAATGGCTTTTTTTTGTGGATTGCGATGTTTTATGTATGCTAATGTTTGGGGGTTGAGAATCGTTCTCTGTGGTTAGTCGGACAGATAGATGGAAGATTTCTGGTTGAGGTATGGCTTTTGTTGGATTGAAATGAGGCATCATTTTTTTTATTATGTATTGTTATTAGAAAAGTGTGGGGGATTTTTGAAAATCCTTTTATATACGTACACGTACGGTTTAACGCCCTTTTTTATTATTTGATTCAATTGCGATTGCTTTGTGGTATAATAAAAACTTTTTTTAGCTATTGTGTTGTCATAAGTAACAAATTATATGAAGTAGGTAAAACCAACTAAATCATTATTAAGCAAATGAATCCTTTTTTATCAAACTTTTTTTTCAATTAGCTTGTAAAAGCAGAAAGGGTTATTTTTTACTCAGAGTTAAAACCTATGTTAAACTGAGAAATTATCGCATGTGAATATAGAATCTGTAAATCAATCATTAAGAATTCCCGAATACCCCCTACGTGTTTGGGTGAAGGATAAATGTTAGGTTTTAGTTATCTAGAAAAGATATTTAGTTCATTTTTATGTTAAGTAGTTAAGTTAATTGCTAAAAAGTGAAAACTGATAAAAATGGAACCTTGGTTGTAATGGGGAAAAGAATTCCAGTATATCTCCAGTATAGGAAATTTTCCATTTGTTCCCATTACGACCATAAAATTACCTCAATCCCTGTTCGTCAGTGGCGAATCCAAGATTTTTGTCGGGGGGGGGGCTGAGTTTCAAATGTAATCTATTATCATATTATGTAAGACTTCTTAATATGGTACTAAAATATACTGAAAAAAAAACTGATCTTAAGGACTTATCAATGAATAAAATGTATAGATCTAGCTGGAATCCACCTGGATGTGCGTCAAGTGCCGAAGTTGAGTCAAGTTGGAACACTAGTAAAAATCTGGCTTGAGCCAGCTATATTTCAGATTGAAATCAAACTTGAATCCTGAAGATGATTTCGGTTTGAATTTTGTTTGATTTTTACTTGATTTAATCAAGCTAGTTTTATCCTGGAATTGTCCTTGAATATTGCTGGACGTAGGCAAAATTGAAACATCCAGTGAATATACAGGAAAAATCAGGCTGGAATCCAGAATGTGTGCTGTCTGAGTAAATGCTATTAAGATATATTTCCGAAACAATTTCTGATGTCTGGACTTGGCATGATACTCTTACACTCATTATTTTAGGCAAGCAAAATACTCCCAAATCAATATGGAATTCATGTTTTCTAACCCTTAAAACTCATACAGACATACTACTGGGTAAGGAGTGAGCCATGAAAATCAAGGAAGTGCGATAATGGCAATCATCGTAAAAATTAAATTACCTCCCAAAACGAAATTTCTAAAAATTTTCTTCATATATTCTATATCTAAACTTTAAAATCTATAGAATAAAATAAAAAAAAACAATTTTGAATGCCAATAGCTTAGAGAAATTTTATTACATTGACTCCACTTATCTCCAAAACTTCATTTTCAAAAAGTTAATTTTTTTTAAAAATGAGTGAAGTGCCAAGGAACGGACAACAGGAACAGTTATATTACCTTCTGGAGCAAGCCTCTTATTTTGCAAACGATTAAGTTTTGGTTTTGAGATTTTTATCTTCAAAATAGACCCAAAATCGCAAAATGTCAAACTTTAGGGCGATTTTCTGGTAAACATCTTAGAGTTAAATTCTTTTTTTTTTTGGAATAATAATTCATACATGATGTTTAAACAACGTGCCAAGCAAAACGTTTGACACCTGTCAGGAAGTTGCCCAAATTCTGCGTCAAAATTCAGAATTCTTCCATTTTTTCAGGAGTCCTTTTTTGACTTATTACTTAAAAGTTCTTAGAAATTACCAAATGCATGACTTAATAAAGGCTTTAACAAGATGAATACGTAAAAAATAATTGGCACCTGTCGAAATTTTTTCAAAAAAGTTAAACGCAAAGTACTATTTTCCCAGTCGGGCGCTAAAAATGTCGCTTAGACGTGACACTAAAGTAGCCATAACTCCAGAACAAAATAAATTTTTTTCCCGCAAAACGGTGATACACTTTTTACAAAGACACAATGACAATCTTTGGTGTAAATTTCAGCCAAATCAAAAATGTCAGCCATCACAAGTGTACCTCACTCCCAGAAAATTACTCTTCATAAAACTTAATTTCAATTTTTAACTATGCTATTACCAAAATGTGAATGTCTTGGTTCTGGGCCCCTTCTCTGGATTCGACACTGCTGTTCGTTATAACCGATAATTTACTAAATCCTACTGTGTCCAGTACAACGGAGTTCGGCATCATAGAAATATAAAAATAAGATTAAAAAAAAAAATTTACTTGTAGTTGTGCAATCCACATAACCTCTAAACATCCTCGTTATGAAGAAACTTTTAACGAGCATTCCCCGGATCTTTTTAACTTTGCATTTGTTGTTTTCCTCCTTTTTTTTTCCCCGTTGAGTCCTAAGGAACTCGGATCGAAGTTGAATGGCTGTCCAAAAGCCTTTGTTCGCTCTGCAAATACTGAATGTCAAATGTCTTTGCTCTCCGAAATCATCTGCTCTGTATAGGACCTAATGGGCTTGTCAGATTCATCGGAAGACAGGCTTCTTTGAAAGGATTTAAATATTTTTTTTAAATTCAAGTTTGACTGAGAGGATTAGTTTTTCGAGGGGTTTGGTGGTTTTATTATTTACCTAAGTGAAATAATTATTTTGGCTGGATGGGATTGTTTTTATTGTGGGTCTAATTATTTTATGGTAATCTCTATAAAAAAATTAATCGGTTTAAAGCCATTTTATTCGATAAGAAATTAGGTATCCTCTGCATCCCGTGCGCTTTTTATGGGGGAGGGAAACTGTTTCTCACACAAGTACTCCCAAAATACGGTTGGGCACACCTGTTGTACACCATTTCGTTGGGGTTTTAAGCGGCTTTAAGGCTTTTAACGTTTTAGGATTCTGCAGAAATTTTCCACCTAATGGGCCCAACTCTTTACTTTACCGGCGTCGCTATGGTTATAGACAGGGCACTTCTATGAAAATGACACGTATTATGGGAGCTATACAGGAGACAGTTTCCAAATCCTGTGAATCCTCCCCATCCTTTCCTAGCAAGCCAGCACACTTGAGCAACCAATATTACGATATATACGATGTCGGTTAATATAATCAAACATTATGAAATCAGTGAATCTCGTGTGCTACTAGGGTTGTCAGTCTCATACTAGGATTCCCAATCAGTTGTTGTGTGGTAATAATTAAGGAATGATCTTTTCCATAATAACTCAACTCCGACCTTTTTAATGGTAATTTCCATTCCATTGACCAGAGAGACTAGCTCTAGCTCAGGGGTTTCCAACTTCCAAGTACTCGAGGGCCGCAATCGAAAGTACAAGTCAAGTGGCGGGCCGCAAAGTAATCTGGCTCCTTTTTATCCATGATATATTTTTCGGGGGGAGAGTTTTTAGTATGGCACTTTTCTGGCGAGAGAGGGACGAAGGTTATTTACATACTGTGAAGGTACTACTGTATTTTCAAAAAAATTCTGTGGATATATAAATGTTTGACCCTATACATCTTTTAAAACTGAATATTAATTAAAGAGGGGTCTTCCTCCAGAAAATTTTTGTAAATTTCCCTAAAAATAGTATTTCACCTAATTATATTGGATACTCCCTTTCGTCCCTCCTCGTGATAAAGGTTGACCTAAGCCTTTATAACCCCTTGCTACTCTCAGAGGGAATTTTCAACCTCCCTCTCGAAACCTCAAATTTTTAATTTTTCACCGCAGAAAACCACCGACCATAGTTACTCCATTTTCGATAAGAAGAGGTAAATAGGGGGCGGGGGGGGGGGTTCGAGGGTTCTCCCTCGGGAAATTTTTGAATTTTATTATGCTAAAAAGTGTGCTGAAGCTACTTTGGAGGAGGGGGTTTAGGAAGCTTCGCGGGCCGCGCAGAATGACCCGGCGGGCCTCCAGTTGGAAACCCCTGCTCACTCACTTGTCTACAAACAACGGGGAAAACCTCGGCCGCGCCAACCCGCGCGAAGCGCCCGCCAAACTTTTTTTAAAAAAACCGGGCCGCTGTGGATAATCCCGCCCCCTCCTCGGTGACGTAGCGCTGACATCAGGGCGGCCGCACGTGGTCGGCGGCATTGGCTGGCTGCGCTCTGCCATGAACGGATCGGCCAACAACACTGTGCGCGACCCGCTCGGCGACGCCAACGGCGACGTGGCGCCCGCTGCGGCAGCGGCGCATGCCATGCGACCCGAAGGCTTGGACAGGGGACGCCAGCTGTCGGTGAGTACTACGGGCACGCCCCCGACTGACTAGGGTTGCTGTGGTGCCGTTCGTTCAACTCATCGGCCACCGTTAACTATTTGTTTACTACTATGCCGACAGTGGTGGTGGTCCTGGTCACTTGTTGATGACGGATTTTTCCGCCATTTGTTTGGATTTTACGATAGGGGAATTTCGTTTGTTTAGTGTATGAAGGGGGTTGGTGTTTTGGAATGTAGTTGATGAGGTGTAGGGATATCCTGCTGGGAAGTCGGGCTTTAACTATTTATTTACCACGCTGGGACTGATGGTCAGGATTGTCTTGTTCGAATGCTGACGGACCCTCGTGTACCATTATTCGTTTGGTGTTTGGATTTTAAAAAAACTTACTTATTGTAAGGAAGGGTTGGGGTTTTTAAATTTGTTTAAGGTGCAGGGTTAACCTGTTATGAAACTGTCGTGAATTCGAGCTTTGTTAATCACTTGGTGAACTAGTGGGAGTCACTTATGTCGAAAAAAGGCCCTTATAAAAACTTTTTGTATACTAATTGGGATTTTTCCTGTTAACTTTCAGAATAAGAAACTTAACATGTTTGGTGCCAATTTTTATAATTCGCTTTAAGGGCCAAATAAGCTAATTTCAAGATAAAATAAGGACTTTTAAGAGATGATGGATCTTTTAAAATCATTCATACATTTATAGCTATAAAAATATGAAATTTGGAGTATAAAAAAGACTAAATAAATGCTTAATATACCTTTCGATTTAGAATAATTTGAATAATAATATATTTTTGTAAAATTATTTAAAAATTTCGAAATTTTATTCATTTGACTTATTTCTTTTTATTTATTAACTTACTATTTAAAAACTTATTGAACGAATTTTTTAAAAGGTTATAGAATTTAATGAGTAGTTTTAATCAACTCATTAAAAATCTTCATTGATCAGAAACTGAAAAATTAAAAAGTATTCTCTTTAGTAGTTGGGAATTGGGTTCGGAATTATTGTCCATTTGTTTTAGAAATGGTAATTGGTAATTAATATGTATTTTGTTTGGTTAAATTATTGTTGGAATCCTCGGTAGAGTTTCGACGTGTGAAGGAATATATTTGTGAATAATACATGAAAGATTATGTTTAGAATTTTTATAAAATCTACAAGCTTTGAACTTGGAAAAAAGTTCCAAAGTTCCCCTACCTAACAATAATAAATATCTACCTGTATATGCTACGTGCATTGCACTCCATTGTCCTTTTTTTTATCTGCGTTCGATGCTGTACGTTCAGTAATCCCATGCGTACCGGTGGAAATCGTTCAATGATCTTTGATGTCAACATCCCGTTTGCAGTGTTTCTGGTGCATTCATTAGTTTATTTATAAATTGTATAAGACTTACGGTGAAAATGAGTAATAGGAAATTTTAAGCTACCTATGGAAGTGTTTTTATTTCATGATAATAAGACATGGGAAATAAATGCCCAAGTTTAGTTATTGAAGTTGAGATTTTTTCTATATATGCTGTGGGAGACGTTAAGAATTAATAAAACATTTTAATTTCATACTTAAAAATAAAAAAATATCGTAGTTTTTAATAGATTTATTGGGTAACAATTTAACTTAAAATTATCTTTGTGGTCATGCTTTACAATGAAAGTGTTGGTCATTTGATATCCACTTGCTAATTACAGGAGTTTTTATATTTATTGTTGTATAGAAATTAATAAAAAGAGTAAAAACCAATTAACGTTTTTATGCCTCAACAATTACGCGTATAGAGAGTATGAACCAGCATGTTATTGTTTTCTGAACTAAAAGTCTTGGGTCATTCATGTGAACAATGGTTCACAATGCATCAGATAAAAAAAACTGCTGTGCTGGAATCGTTCGTTGACCTTTGGTTATTTTTTGTGTTCGTTGAGGTAGAATTTTCCAATTTTTTTTCTGGACTTCTGTAAACCTTCGAACGTGACAATAAAGATCGTTCATTTTATCACCTTGACAATTAGTGGTTCTTCGCCGGAATTTCGTTGAAAATATCTAAAACAATTATCTGTGCCTAGCCTATGTTATAGATGTTGCTGTTATTGAAATAGTATAGGTAGAGTTACATAACATGTTTGAACAGCTATTGTTTTTTATTGTAACGATATATGGAAGTCCATTAAACGCTCTTGTTTTGATGGGCATATTATGAAAACATAAATAAACACATTTAATAGAGTGTAGAATTCATTGGATTGAAAATTCTTAATAAATTTTCTGCTTGTACTGAAATAATCCTTTATCCTTAATTCATTATATATTATATTGGTTTTGATAATAATGGTCTTGTAAACAACTTTGTGTGCTCTTGAAGAACAAAAGTTAAGTCATTCTGTTGAAAATAATATTTTTTTTAGGTTCTTAAGGGATTATATTTTTTTCTTCAACATTACTTTTTTTTTCTTCTAAAATTTTATCAGTCCTTACGTTTTGTAAAAGAAAAATAAACGTCTCCAAAGGTCTCGAAATGTCAGATAAAATTGCGATTTTATAATGCAATTAAATATCTTTTTTTTTTATAATTTTTAGGTTATATCTTTAAAATTCTTTAAGTTAAAATCTTGAAGTAAAGAAACTTTCAGTTACATGGCAGCCACCCATATCACAATATTATTTTTGAGAATCTCTCGAGAGTATCCCTTAGCTTCTTCCTATCAATGTT
Source organism: Tetragnatha montana (assembly GCA_963680715.1). Taxonomy (NCBI): domain Eukaryota; kingdom Metazoa; phylum Arthropoda; class Arachnida; order Araneae; family Tetragnathidae; genus Tetragnatha; species Tetragnatha montana. The sequence goes on along the minus strand of OY796686.1, from coordinate 39,431,643 downwards.
TATGTTGTCATCTTTCTCTGCGCCAAGAATTTAATATAGCTGGATTGAACATTTTTGACTTTAGAAACTGTGACGAAAGTTAATTACTTTGTGCTCATCTTTTCGTAAGGTGCCTGATTCACTTTTAGGTTGATATCGATTAAGTCTTTAAAAGTGTACGTTAATGGAGTTGTTCACGGGAAAAGCCAAAAGATGTCTCTAATGTCTTAAATTAGTTTATTAAATGCCTCAGGTAATGGATCTTTCATTAAACTTGGTCTAAATGAAACCTCGAATCGCTAAAGGTCGAACAGCTTTTATGTACTTTGTTATGGAGTAGGTACAAGTATCGTGAGTTCGTGATATATTGTATCTGTATCATCATATTTGTGGCCTTAGACCATATATACAAATCTTCATTTACAGTTTACATTAAGAGCGTAATCTTTGCATAATCTCTATCCCAGATAGCATTTTTTGGTTTTTTGAAGGTTTTTTTACCCTTGCATTGCAACCCAAAAAAGGTTTTTTGAGGGTTTTATTTGCAACCCGATAACCCCGAAAAAACCTTAGGATAACCTAAGAAAAAGGTACGCTAGTTGACATTACCAACCTTTTGCGTAACCTTGCGGATTAACCTTCTACAAGGTTATAGGCACAGGTTTTTTCAAGGATAGACAAGAAAACCCTGTTTCAATGCTCTCTAGCCAGGTTTTTGAAAGGTTTCATAACAACCTTAGAAAAATTTTTTTTCGTGTAGACTGCGGAAACCAATGCCAAAAAACCTTCGTTCATTATTGCGGTCATTGGTTTTTGTAAGGTTTCCAAAAAATCTTGATTTAATATTGATGTTTAGGTTTAATATTGCATTTTTTATTTTTTTCGGAGTTTCTTTGTTAAATTATATGATGTCGCAAAATTTTTCCCGAAATATTGCACAGTATATAATACATATTTTCAGGGAAAATTTTGTATCATAATTCAATAAAGAAACATCGAAAAAATTAAAAATGCGATACTAAACTTATAACTCAGGAGATAAATAATTTATCACAACTTTTTAGCTAGGTGAACATACCACTTTTAACAAAAAGTAACTCGAATTTTATGCTGTATGATTACAGAATACTTCAAAGTAATTATTAAGTAAATACAGTAAAATGAAGTAATAAAATAAATTTAAAATTAAGTTTTTAAAATTCATAAAAACAAAATATACATATATATTTTAATTTCTACAAAAATTTTGTTTAATTTAGGCTCTAAAGCACTAATGAAAAAATTTACCTTTAAATAGAAGTATAATTCAAGATGGACACATTTTTATTTAAAAAACTTATTTCAACACATTAAATGTAAGAAAAATCAAGTTTATTGAACAACTGATACAAACACAACAAATTTTACAAACAGCTTTCTAGCATCACAGGGATTAAGGTTAAAGAGTTCATATAAAAAATATACATTAAATATAAACTGTGAAGGTAATAACTAAACTTAAAAATGTAATATAATTAAAATTTGTTTAAAAAAATGATTCAAATAATACTATTTCAGGGGACATCAAATGCAACTGACAGCTCCTGCAAAAAAAATTTAGCAATTTTATTTTTAACTATTAAAAAAAGTACTTTCGCATTAACCCATTGAACGTGCCACTTCATCGAAAACATCTCAAGCGATAAGAGAATGAGAATACATAAAAGTGCCAACCCCGAAAGTTTAAATTAACGTTACTGATTTAAAAAATTAATTCTAAATAATATTCAATATAATGCAGAAAATTATAGACCAATGGTTGGCAACTGGTGGACTGAAGTCCAAACAATTTATGTAAATTCCTTGGTTGCCAAAATTTTCATTTTGAAATATAATTTGTAGAGCCAGGTGGGGAAAATGGGAAAAACAAGGTTTGATGTTTATGTACTATTGACAAATCAATATTTATATTTTAACCAAGGTAAAATGCACATTTTTTAAAATAAGAAATTTTACAAGCTTTTTAAATGTGTTAAAAACTTCTGGAAAACATTAACTGCAAAATATTAGTAAATATCATAAATTATAAAAAATTAAAACAAACATGAGTTTCATTATACTCTTTGATCCATTTGCATAGAGATTAAGAAATATAATTTTAAAATTTCTTATAAGTGGGAATAAGCCCTCAATGAAAAAAATAGTGCAAATTGAAAAATAGTGCAAACCCATTTCCCCAAACTGTGAACCTACTATAATTACATATAATATATACATTTGAGAGATAGCATATCAGCAGTGATCAAAATTAACACTGGTCCGAGACGACTGAAAATAGGCTCTGGCCACTACTCAGAAAATCACTAGTCCAGCAGACCAGTGGGGGAAAAATATCTCACTCTCCAGTTCTAGTCTTTTTTTTTTTGCTGCATAACTAATTAGAAATTTTATATCAATTAGAGAAATACTAACATTTCATCAAGAAAAGTGTACTTAATAGATATTTTTAGTTTTTTAGAATTAATATTTGGTATTCACTTTAACTGCAGTAACTACTTTAAATAAATTGGAACCTTTTCTTTTTAATTTGCCAGACAAGTCATTTTGGTTGAGGACCAGTAAGATTTGCAAAGTAATAGTTAGCAGAACCAGTGAGTTATTTTTCCATTTTCTAACGCTGCATTTTAGTTTTTAATATCATACAAGAAATAAAGCTATGTAAAATGGTTTTACTGTTCACTGGGTCACATATGACAGCATAGTTGCCAACCTCATGGCTGCAAAGAACCTCGATTTTCGTTTTCTATCTTCTCTTATAATCCGATTAAAGTATACTAAAATTTCTAACCCCAATTTCCTTTACATAATACTGATAGCAATTTTAAGGGGGAAATCTAATTATAGGAGTAAATATGAAATTTGCAAACACCGATAAGACACCCCTGAGAGCCGCGCTCACTAAGAGTTGACCCAGTGGTAGAAGACTTTTACCTTTTGGCTGTTTTCGATTTTGGCCAAGGACTCTAGTTCAGGCTCAAATGGTTTGAATTTCTATGTTTGTTTTTGTCTTTTAAATTCTTTACTGGGCTGGGTCATAATCGTAGCAATGCGACTAAAATAATATCTTAACTCACCCGTCAGCTTTTCTTTACTTTTCTGACAGTGCATCCCTGGATCCTGCTGTCACATCATACCCTAGCGCTGAAGAAGCTACTCGCTGCTGCTAGTTAGTGGGGGAATTCGTGGGCTAGTCAGCCTGTTTCTATCATAGAAGTCTGCTGGCGCTACACCGGCAGCTGCTGCTCTTGCTGCCAAGGGAAAAAGATGTTTTATTACATGATGCAAGAAAAATTTTAATTTCAACATGTAGCAATAAAAAAAAAGTGGGGCACTGCGTTTTCTAATCTCCTTTTTACACAATACTAATTGCAATTTAAAAAACTAGAGTTTTAATGGGAAATCTGATTATCAGAGTAAAGATGAAAATCTCAGTAACTAGGTACTTGCGTATATCCCTTCGACAGCGTTAAGCGACACAAGTATAGAACAGACGATAGACTTTAACCAATTTTTTGAATTCAGCGGCACTGTCAACGGGATAATACATAAGAACCCTCCAATAAAATCTGAGTACTTGGCAGCTATGCGACAGTTTCAATTGAGTAATCCAAAAAGCAGAAACTTACGATGGAATTGGGTGGAAACAGACTCCGGGGTGGCAGGAGAGGTCCGGGCATTGATATCATAGGGCACCGGCTGGAGCGACTGGCGATGAGCTGTAGGTGTAATCGCTGCGGGGGAGGCTGCTACCTGAGAAAAAAAGTTGCTTTAAAGCACAATGCTACTTGGTGTTCAGATATTAAGTTCTGCAATCAATGAAAAGTTATAATCTCAACGTAGCAAAGCCCAATCACAAATTTTCAGTGAATTTTTTAAGGAGGCTGTCCATAAAACATGTCACTTTCTCCCCAACATTTCTGACCCCCTCCCTCCCCTGTCACTTTGAGATAACATTAATATACTAATTGCAATTTAAAAAACTAGAGTTTTAAGGGGGAAATCTGATTATCAGAGTAAAGATGAAAATCTCAGTAACTAGGTACTTGCGTATATCCCTTCGACAGCGTTAAGCGACACAAGTATAGAACAGACGATAGACTTTAACCAATTTTTTGAATTCAGCGGCACTGTCAAAGGGATAATACATAAGAACCCTCCAATAAAATCTGAGTACTTGGCAGCTATGCGACAGTTTCAATTGAGTAATCCAAAAAGCAGAAACTTACGATGGAATTGGGTGGAAACAGACTCCGGGGTGGCAGGAGAGGTCCGGGCATTGATATCATAGGGCACCGGCTGGAGCGACTGGCGATGAGCTGTAGGTGTAATCGCTGCGGGGGAGGCTGCTACCTGAGAAAAAAAGTTGCTTTAAAGCACAATGCTACTTGGTGTTCAGATATTAAGTTCTGCAATCAATGAAAAGTTATAATCTCAACGTAGCAAAGCCCAATCACAAATTTTCAGTGAATTTTTTAAGGAGGCTGTCCATAAAACATGTCACTTTCTCCCCAACATTTCTGACCCCCTCCCTCCCCTGTCATTTTGAGATAACATTAATATACTAATTGCAATTTAAAAAACTAGAGTTTTAAGGGGGAAATCTGATTATCAGAGTAAAGATGAAAATCTCAGTAACTAGGTACTTGCGTATATCCCTTCGACAGCGTTAAGCGACACAAGTATAGAACAGACGATAGACTTTAACCAATTTTTTGAATTCAGCGGCACTGTCAACGGGATAATACATAAGAACCCTCCAATAAAATCTGAGTACTTGGCAGCTATGCGACAGTTTCAATTGAGTAATCCAAAAAGCAGAAACTTACGATGGAATTGGGTGGAAACAGACTCCGGGGTGGCAGGAGAGGTCCGGGCATTGATATCATAGGGCACTGGCTGGAGCGACTGGCGATGAGCTGTAGGTGTAATCGCTGCGGGGGAGGCTCCTGAGAAAAAAAAGTTGCTTTAAAGCACAATGCTACTTGGTGTTCAGATATTAAGTTCTGCAATCAATGAAAAGTTATAATCTCAACGTAGCAAAGCCCAATCACAAATTTTCAGTGAATTTTTTAAGGAGGCTGTCCATAAAACATGTCACTTTCTCCCCAACATTTCTGACCCCCTCCCTCCCCTGTCACTTTGAGATAACGACTTTTAAAACAAAGAGTCCTTTAAATAACAACTTAGAAAGATAGTTCATTAAATTTAGTTTTAATTTGACATACTTACTCATAACCAGCAAATGGCAGGTGATAGAACATTTCTTCCAAGCCTTCAAATTAATCATATTGCAGAATCTAAAAAAAATATTATAAAAATATGTAATAAATGTTTTGAATATCATATTTTGGAACAGATTTGATAGAGGTCCTCCACAGCGACAGCCAACTTGGCAAATGCTCTAAAGCAGTGACCATTCAACCTACATCAAATCTGTTCCCATAGAGGGGTGAATAATTAATAATAAAACACAAGATGAAATGTAAGTCGTTGAAGATTAATTATCTCTAACAGATTCAAAAAGGGAATCCACAGCAATTATTAGGAAAGAGCAAATTCTTTAAAAACAATGAATTCCTTTTGATTTAAATAGTTTTTTGTATTTACTTAATTATAATATCCTAGTTGTGGGGTGTAAACAAACAGTATGCAATAGACGATATTAGTGTGACGTCACTTGCTTGTTTAGAAACGTTGATTCCATCTGTGATTGGTTTCGTGACTGGAAGTAATTCCATACGGAACCAATCACAGATGGAATTAACGTATCCAAACAAGCAAGTGACGTCATGAGTAATGTTGTCTATTTACAAAAATAAATAAACACTTCTTTCATGATACTGTGTCTTACTGCAATTTTTTTAAAAGTGGTTTAAATCAAATATGAATATCAATAACATGGATACTATTTTGAAAATTAACCCAATACTAAATACTTAATTATAACATCCTAGTTGTGGGGTGTAAACAAACAGTATGCAATAGACGATATTAGTGTGACGTCACTTGCTTGTTTAGAAACGTTGATTCCATCCATGATTGGTTTCGTGACTGGAAGTAATTCCATACGAAACCAATCACAGATGGAATTAACGTTTATAAACAAGCAAGTGACGTCATGACTAATGTCGTCTATTTACAAAAATAAATAAACACTTCTTTCAGGATACTGTGTCTTACTGCTATTCTTTTAAAAGTGGTTTAAATCAAATATGAATATCAATAACATGGATATTTTGAAAATTAACCCAATACTAACTTGAATAAACATCAACAACAAACCCTGGTTAACCACCCAAATCATGATGCTTGCTAACATTCATTTGAAATTACAAGAAATAACAGGTAGAATAAACAAACTTACCTCATTATTAGAAGAAAATAGAGATAAAAAAAGTTATTTAACAACTACGGAATCCTAATAAAATTACAACCCAACGATAAACCCATTACATCGTATACAGGCCAGGAAGCTAATGCTTAGTCCGCAGTAATTGCTCTTTGATAACTCGAAGTTTAAGGAAGTATAAAAAAATTCAAATTACTTAAACCTTCAAATTGAAATTAAAAACCCCAAGAACAACTAATTTGTTAAGAAAATAGGATATAGCACTTAATTTATGTTTTTAGGTTGTCAGATAAACAAATGGTGCTTTGAAGCAGTGTTCCCCAACCTTTTTACCAACCACGGACCGGTCAACGTTTGATAATTTTACCGCGGCCCGCTGGGGGGTGGCATTGATTTTGGTTTCACTTTCGATGTAATGGGATTTTCGGAAGTTTAAAATATGCAAATTTTCAATTCTTTACAAAAAAATGAACCCGACAAAGCGCATTGATATTATTACACTTTTTCTTTATTTTTCTTTCCGTTTCGCAGAAAAATGTACTGTTTAATGGATTTTCTTTTCATTAACTTATAGTTGTAACAAAAAACTCAGACAACTGTCACCATTACTTCCGGGTTGAACAAGTTCGCCACAAAAAAAGAATATAAAAATTTATGGATTTCTAATGAAGTGTTTTTATTCAGTTTTCTTGGTAAAATAAGATGGTTCTCATGGTGTGCATGATTTATGTCACTACCTTCGGGCCCCTTTTTAAAATAAATAAAATTTAATGAAACACAGATGTTTTTAATTTGGAGTATAAACCTAAGAATTTAAATTCATTTTCAATGTAATGGTCGACCCGCGGCCCTGTACCATTTGATCCATGGACCGGCACCGGTCTGCGGACTGGGGGTTGGAGACCACTGCTTTAAAGCACAATGCTACTTGGTGTTCAGCTGTTTTTAATTCCCCCAATGAATGAAAAGTTCTAATCTTAACGTAGCAAAACCCAATCACAAATTTTTTTAAGGAACTGTTCATAAACGATTCACCTACATCTAAGGTGACATGAGAATCATGAGATAACTTTTAGAAGTTTTAATTTGATTTACTTACTTATGGCCAATGACCAGCAAAATGGTAGATGGAGGTGGAACATAACTTCCTTCAAATTTCAGGAGCATAATATTCATCCTATTGCAGAATCTAAAACAAAACATTATAAAAATATGTAACGAATATGTATCATAAATAGGAACAGATTTGGTATAGGTCCGCCACAGTGACTGCCAATTTGGCGAATGCTCTATAGCAGTGACCATCAGGCGCGGATCCAGCACGCCTCCAAGGAAGGGGCCACTTTTTCAGACTATCACCTTTACCTTTCGAGAAAAATGTCAAAATGTTGGGGATTTTCTAAAAAGTATCACTCAAGATCCCCTTTTGGTACTGCTGGGGGCTATAAGGGTCCTCCCCCAGAAAAAATTTTGAAACTTGACCTGCAAAAGTTGGGTTTTAACTCATTTTGAGTTCTTTTTGGGACTTTTTTCGTACTTATGAGTATGTTTGGGTCCAAGGAGGGGCACTTTCCAGAATGCCACCCCCCTGGATCCACCACTGGTGACCATTCAACCTACATCAAATCTGTTCCCATAAAGGGGTGAATAAATAATATGGTTCTTATCCGTTAAACGAGCACAAGCAAAAAAATCCCGAAAAAAATTTAGAATGAATTAAAAAATTCTCTGTCCCAACCGTCGCCTACTGCATTTGTTTTCGTTTTCACTTGACTATATTGTCATTCGCTTCGCTTGGCGAGCATTTAGTTCACAATTGGCGACATTTGTGCCCAGCTAACGGATAAGTACCATTAATAATAGAACACGAGATTAAATGTAAGTCGTTGAAGATAAATTATCTCTAAAAGATTCAAAAAGGGAATCCACGGCAATTAGGGAGATTGTCTAAAGAGCTGTAGAGCAGTCGCAAAGTTTGACGACTGTTTAAATTGGCAGTAGCTGTATGCCATGGAGGACCTGTTTTGAATACGTTGCAACTATTCTAGATTCCAACCTTTCTTGTCAGTGATGTCACGAATCCCATTTGAAGGCCAAATTTATAACATTATCATACGAAATGAGTCAATAATGTATTAGTTCTATATGTTCAATTCTCATATTTTTGTTTAAGAATGTAAAAGTTTCAAAATACATAGTTGGTAATCATTTTAAATACCTACTTTGAATTTGGACTACATTATGTGATTTTAAAGCAAACACTCGAGTAACGCTGTTTGAAACTTTTTAGTATCAAATCGGTTATTATCAATCTATTTTATAGTTAGATTTTCAAAACAAGAAGTTAACAATGAATGGCAAATGAAAAGCACCATTTGTCGACCTAGATTACTTCAGTCGAAGGGATGTTATAACTTTATCAAAACATTGAATTATGAAAAGATTACAATAAGCTCATTAGTGCACTAGCGTATAATGTATCCCAGTTACGTGGTATAACACAAGACCACTGTTTTCATTCCAGATCCTACTTGGTTTTCAGTCTATGAACCATCTGAGGGGGGGTGAGAATTTAAACCTAGGTCCTGTGGCTTGGTTGTTTTGGGTTTTATGGTGTGGCTTGGTAGAAAAAAAATTCTGCATTGTGGGAGATATATTCACATTAAGTTTTCACATAAGATTTTTAAAGATATCAAGAGTTACCTAATGTGTAGTAAATATGATAGTACAGCATGTAATTTATGTTCTTAGGTTATTTACATACACTGTAAACAAAAACTAATCATATTTTGAGAAGGAAATTTAAACATAATAGGTCATTAACACAACTACAGAAAGCATAGGACATGTACCGAATATTATTGTCTCAACTAAAATTTTAAAATATGTCATTAAAAGCTACGATAAGCATTGTTATCATACGATAGCATTGTTGATAAGCATAGCATAGGGCAGGAACCATAGGATCTTACAATTCATTTCACAACTCATTCAAATTCACGTTTTGAACTTACCACCACTCGGTTGCTTATGTGATTTGGAGGTAAAAAAGAGAAACTTTCAGGAAAAACAACAAAGAAGAGAAATCTCGCACAATACTTATGCTGAAAACCTGAAAACGAATTACACAGCATTAAGGACGTAAACCAATCCATCCAATGATTGGATTGGATTGTTTACGTACATTTTCCGGTTTGAGTGCTTGATACAGTACATGCAATGAACCGGCGATGATAAATAATGCCAATCGCGGTTAAAAGTAAATATAATAAAAAGTTAAATAATACGCTACTCACTTGAACTTGGGTCGGCGTCCATCTTGAAAGGCCGCGTCTTTTCCAGTGAACATGACGCATGCGCAGAAAGGCTTTTCTTTGGTTTTTCAAAAATAGGCCTTTTTGTAATATTGAGGATGGGTTCCACAACCCAACCATTTGTTGGGTTTTTGTAAGGACTCAATGACAATAAAAGAAAAAGGTTAGCCGCAAGGTTTCATGCTACTAGGGATGTATACAATGTATATTATAACTGTACATTATTGCTTCTAAGGCTAAAAAACACGATGAAAAACACTCTGTATTTCTTCCTTATGGTCTTTTCTTGATCCAAAACTTTTTAGAATAACTATAACCTTATATATGATCACCTGACCGTTGCACTGACATTGATTCAGGAAAATCAAAATTTATTGAATATACCTATTTTCTTATGCAATCCAAATAACATCCAATACGGTGCTTAATTCGTCTTACCTGTTGAAATAGAGCTTCAAACTCTATTGTATGCTAACATTATAATGCCTGACAATTTTTTTTAAACCAATAAAAATAAATAACAGTTAACAGATTATCTTGTCTCATTCCGCTTGATGAGTTGAGTGCTATATAATCTGAGTTGGCATTACTAGGGAGTACCTTTCAAGGACTTGACATTTTACATACCTGTGGAATTTTCCGAAAATAAACTTCGCAAGTGTTTGTTCTGACCGCACCGAATAAAAATCGCATTGAATTTCGGGATAATCTCTTTTGTTCCGAAAATGGAATTTGAAAATGTCACGTTTCTTTGCCTTCTATTTTTGTGAAAGTTTTCTCTTCTGAGCAAAGAAGCTGTCAAGGAATCGGAGTGACGTCTTTTCATTTTACTCAATTTTATGGATGTAGAAATTCGGTATAGGAAAACGTTCGACGCTAGAGATATAAAACCTTCGCAACGTGAAACCATGTGTTTGTGTCCGAGAATTCCTCTTTTAATTAAATTTAAACCGCTCGTTATTCCTGTGTTCTGAGTCCAGTGAAACTTTCGCCTGTTATTGTTAGTTCTAAACCTAGCTTTATTGGATTTTTTTTTTTCAAAGAAAAAATCTATTGTCATTTACAATCCTTTATTAGTTCCCGTGGCTTTAAAACGGTGTCGTTTCAAAAATTAATGATAGTTATTAGGATTATTTAAATTTTTTTCCCTGTCGATTAGATGGATACATTCTCATTAAGACTTGGAATCAAATTTAATGCTCATAAACCTTGATTTGTTGCATTGTTTTTCTTCAATATTTTGAACTATCAGCATTATTTGACCAATCGTTTCTATACCACTTTTATGCTTTATCTCTTACGTCCTTTAAAATTGTTATACCCCTTAAAACAGTTATCCTTATATTTTAAGTATTTAAAAATCTTATTTCGTTGCTTAAAGTTGTTCGCAGTTCATTTTAAATTATTATTGATTCCAGTGAAAATACCTAAGGAATAAAGGGCACGTTAAAATTCAAAACATACCATTTAAAACGTTTTTGTGTGTGATGCTTGTTATAAAGGGATTTAATTCAGCTTCACTCTCAATTAAAGAAACAAGTTCAGAAAGGCTGATCAGCCTGATCTTTTTCAAGAAAGAATCCCTTCCGAATGAACACTCTAACCCAGTGTTTCCCAACCTTGTTTGGTCCATGCCCCACCAAAGCCGTTCTAAATTGTCCACTGTCCATGTCCCCCATGTCCTTTATTTTTTTTTCGAAAATTCTTCTTGAAAAGTAAATAAAACCTGGTGGTCCATGCCCCACCTGGGAGGCAATTGGATTAAAAATTTTCAAATTGCCCCCCGTTGGGAAACACTGCTCTAACCTGAAGGGAATTTGATACTTTAAAAAATATTTGTGCTATTCAAATTACCTATAACTTAATATACAATGATAAAACAAGGTTAAACGAGAACAATAAAGTTATCTTGGAATGAATGTAAAAGTGTTAATATTCTTCCAAGTGCACTCAAAAAACAGTTCTGCTCCCACAACCAGAAATTCGGTTCCCCCAACCGCACCGTCCTGTTGATATAGGACTGAACGAACTCTCCGTTTGGGGTGACCAAACCGGTTCGAATGAGAGCGGTGTGGTTGGGACAACCGAACTGTTTGCTTGTGCCAATCGAACCTACGTTCCTCAAGTTTGTTTGAGGTAACCCGACTGTCGGGTTGCCACAAACGGTGTTAGTACGCTTGTCATAAACGGAAAATGTACAGTTGCCGTAAACGGACTTCGGGTATATACGGATTTTGTTTATACAGGATAGTATTTTTAATATTGAATTACCCATGCTTTATTTTCCTAGAAAACATATTTAAAACTTTTTTTAACCATGCTACAACTAAACTTATTTTAAAATGTCTAAGTTTCTTTCATGTTTACATGTTTTGCTGACTATATCTTAACACTAAAAAAACACTTATAGTAACTTCGTATCTCCGAAGATTCTAATTATCTTAAAGAAAATCTACTAACGAAACTATCCGCTTAATCAATCGTTCTTAAGAATATTTTGTCGTATCATAAATGCAAAACTTTCAACGTATAAAAACAACTTTCAACAAGAAAAATCGCTTGTATGTACTTACCTTGCTTTACTTACATCTTCAATTCTGATTTTGAAATAACTATGAGTATCAATTTTAAAGAAGTTGCAATTGTCATACATGAATCAGTCATGTCTATCATTCTCAATCTATATCAGATTCAAAGCAAAAAAACTTGCAAGATAATATAATTTATTACAAATAGGGCATGTTTTTTATTTACACAAAAATAAAATAATAAAAAATCCTGGATTTACCAGCAATTCTACAAGTTGATACATTTTGCTTGCTTTTTATTTTGATTACTTTTGGTGACTTTTCACATATCCTGTGTAGCTAATAGAATTTAAGAATGTTTTAATAGTAATATTAACAACTTTCAACTTTGGGAAAATCAGTTAAAATCTGTTCAGATAATAGAATTGAATTTGGATGTATTACCTCAGAATTAACCTTCAAGTTTAATTTACTGAACAAATCAACCAAACAGTTTTTCAAATACAAAGTGATTTTATTTTTAAAATTTCCATTTGAAATTTCAGATAATGGAAATGTATCTTTTAAAAATTTCAATCATGGATGGTGATACAGTAGAACTCCAATTAACTGAAGTACCACTTTGTAAACAATGCTGTGGTCATCCAAACCTTGGATTGGTTTTAATAAGAAAGGAAGCTTTCCCCATTTTTAAATGCACTTGAGGTGTTTGACTTCCGATGACAGTACTTACGATTCGGTCTTCATTTTTTTTCTGAAAGTGATTCGGATAATCAGCAATTTGGATAGTTGGAGTTCTACTGTACTGTAGGTTTACTACAATATATTAACATAATATAGGAACTAAGATGCATTTAAGTAAAAGAAAGTACTAATTAGAAAATACAATCAATAATGTTATGAATGCATCAATAATACAAAATCATTAAAAATATTCAAGCACTATAAACCAAGATTTAAACAGTGACAGCATAAACAAATAAATCCTTGCCATCAGTAGTAAAGTAACACAGACAAATTCAGTGCTATGCAAGAGAGCTAATAAAATATAGGTTTAGAAATAAATGAACTAAAAATCTTTTCCCCATCCACCAAAAATTGACTCGTGACAACTGACAAGGGAACCTTTGCGCCTAAATATAAATAGGCCATGCTTTACCTGTGTACCATGCAGGGAGCAACTAACTTCAACTATAAACTTCCATATAATACCACTATTTGCAATACAGGAACAGCCACTTTCATCATTACACAATTTATACAAACTTAGTTCTTTATCAGCTCTTTTATGTTTTGGCATTGTCAGAATATATGATTTTACATACACCACAACGTGAAATAAATCTACAAAAAGCCTGGATAAAACACTCAGCACTCAAATTAGATATACTTCTAAATGAATTCCTCTCGTAACTGCACAAGTAAACAAAGCAATATACACTTTAGAGCCATCTCTTAAATTTAATGGTCCTGCAAAATCAATTCCACTTACCTCAAAGGGCTGATATTTTTCAATTCGATCAGGAGGAAGGGGGGGGGCAGAAATTTCCTGACCAGGACAAGCATTAACCCAATTACAAAATCTACAATCATGCAATATTGATTTTACAAACCATCTGGCTCTTAAAATCCAAAATTTGGCTCTTATTTGAACTGAAGTATCATTAATACCAAATTGAAGAACTCTTTCATGGTTTTTTAACACAATAAGATGAGAAAAATAATTACTAGGCAATATGATAGATTTTACAGAACCCACATCTAAAGAAGATTTGACCAATCTACTAATTAACTCTTAATATAAACCCTTATCATCAATTTTAGGATTAAGACCATACAATTTAGAATTTTTATCAACACACTTATTTAACTTCAGATCATTAATTTCTGATTTAATGCACATACCTTGAGATGATTTAATCCAATAATTCAAAGCAACAGAAATTTCCCTAGTAGATATATGACCTACAATTTTAACATTTGATTTTATGTTATTAATAAACCTTAACACATAGGCAGTAACACAAAGTAATTTTCACAGACAACTAAAGTTTTCAATAAAGTTCTATCACTCCATAAGTACACCACTGCAGTCGGGAAGTGAGTTTTTAGGAATTTTAGCATTCGCGCATCAGCCCCAGCCAATAAAAGTTCCAGTCTCGGCAGGGTCAGTTTCTTTAAAGGGGCTACACGGCCCTTGCAAATCACAAATTAAGTGCTGGAGGAAATCACACGTACACTAATGCTCTATGAGCATATGTTGATGCATCACAAAAGATGAGCAGCTGTAGTTGAGGCTTTTCCACTGAATTTGCTAAAGCCAGCGAGGACTTCACCTCGAAGCAGACACAGCCACAAAGAAGCTCTCACTCACTCTGGGGGGCATCCTCCTCTCACGCACGTGAGAGCCGAGGTGGATGGGAGATCAGGTGGCAGTTCCTTGCAGTGAGGGGATCCTCGAACGGACCTTTAAAAATTCAAAATATCTCATTAATAACTAATTAAACAATGTAGATAATTTTATGATTAATTCTAATTATATGCTAAAAAACACCTGGATCAGCTGGGATAAGAGTCCTCCATTTGGCAATTGTGTCGTGATCGCCAACTATACACCATGGGCGCCCATATGTTTGAATTCAGGAGGGGGCCAAGAAAAATTTTTGCAAGTTAGCCAGTCAAGCCCGCTTAAGTTTTCTAATGGGAGGTTGGTTCATAATTATTTCTCATTAGCCTTTAACGTGTTACTTAATGCAAAAGGTGATGTAGGTATGTAGGGGTAAAAGGTATGTATGGGCGCCCGTGCTAAACACTACAACTAATCGTGATAAACTGCCAAGGAGGACACTTATCCCAGCTGTGCGAAACTCCTTTTTAAAAATTTTGATCGCTAGAAATAATGTTGAAAAATATAACAGAAAATTGTTATTGCTAAGTAAAAAAAATAAACAAATAAAAAAGAGTGGAAATGTCCCCACTTTTCCACAAATGTCAAATAATTTGTAAATTGCACGATTCACGTCCGACACCAAAACTTTAAGTTTGATACCGTCCCAAAACTTGTTATTATTACACAATTGTATTAATAAAAAGGGATAAATTATTCATAATTCATCTTTGCTCTTGTTGTTGTTGTGTTGAAAATAAACAACCCACTGAGCTAAATTTAAGGTTTAGCAATGCAAATGAAACTGCACTTCCCCTTTCATTTATGTATTAAATACTAAGATTTTACCATTTACTAGCAAATATTTCACTATTGAGTTAACCAAATGTCAAAAATTTTATGGTTAACCAATTTTAGAAAGAAGTTTAACCTACGGTAATAACACAATAGAAGAAATTTCATTTACTGTGACAAAGATTTATTTTCCATTTACTGCTAAGCCTTAGATTAGTGGGAGATAAATGGCAAACACGTGATAATAGATTTTCCACAATTAACAAAAACAGTGGTTATTACCACGACTCCATAAAGCAGAAACGGCTTGGCTTGATTACCGATAAACTAAATTGAAATACATCTATTTGAATACTAAATAAACATACAAACTTCTAATGCATAAAAAGGGTTGTCATGAGATGAATAATGAGATATATTTGTATAGATGCTTTAAAGATAAAATTTACTGTACTTTTAAAGAACACTATGGGCAATACCACTATTTTTTTTTATTTGGTTCAGATTGCATAAACATAAATATACCTTCAAAAATTTTTGCACTGCGATGCATACTTTTTTTAAAAAATAAATTCAAAGTTTGCGTTTCTTTTTGGGCGCGAAATCAAAATTTTTGCGGGGAAAAGTTGTGACGTACTTCCATCCTATACAAACCAGTCGCATTGCCACCGACTGGCGAAACTAAGAAATCAGAAATCATTGTTATGCAGATTTTGATATTTTAAAACACTAGTAGAAATAAAAATATAACAGTATTTTAAGAATAAGAATATTTTACAGACAAACTTAACATTTAATTAAATTAAATTCCTTAGATGTATAATAAGAGACGAAACTTACATAAAGTGTTACTTTCATTCTTATTTATTTTCATTTTACTAGTGTTTTAAAAAACACTTTTGGAGCCATTCTTATTAACAAGAGGCAAAATCAGCATAACAATGACTTGTTCCATAAATAAATAAAACACAAATCGGGATGAAAAACCAAGAAAACTGCACGAAAGGTATGTAATTTTGATGTTATAAGATGTATTTTTTGGTCCTTTTTGCATTTCCGTTGGTCTTTAAGGGATATTTCAGCTGGGAAACTTTTTAAATGAATTTTTGATAGAAACAAAGAATATCGACAACCCAAAAGTAAACAAAGACAAGCCCAAGCAGTCAAAACGAGGTTGTTTGTATAGGATGGAAGTACGTCACAATCGCATCAGCCAATGGGAGAACGATTTGAGTATGGCTCAAATTCCGCGCTTTTAAATCTTAAATAATTAAGAAAATTAATTTTTTTGGTTGTTTTCATGCAGAAAATTGAATTCAGAACAGTTTTCTTCATAGGGTTACAATATTTATTATTGAAATTTAAAAAATAGTGGTATTGCCCATTATTAAACTAAAAAATAAGAATTGAAAATGAACATTACTTACTTCCAAAAGTTCTCAGGAAGGTAAAACTCTCTGTTTACCATCTGCTCACAACATCCACCCAGAAAAGCTGTGTCATTGGTGTTAGCCTCTTTCCTCATACAATAGGTAACAGCAAAGGACAGAACACCTACAAAAATGTAAAAGGTCAACAGAAACTAATTTGGAACTTGTCGATAGTAAAAAAGGTACAATTCCATTAGAGTCCCTACTAAATATCGCCAATATCCAAATCGAAATCGCTAAATATATCCAAATATCAACAAATTTTTCTGACCTTTTCTGAAATCTTTCTGACTTATTGATCTAATTAAACGTTTTAATTCAGGAGTTTGAAATTATGGTTCTATTCCATTAGAGTCCCCGCTAAATATCACCCAGTTCTTTTAAACTACAAAAAGTAGAAATATTCATAAATAATTTCAAACTCCTGAATTAAAATGTTTAATTAGATCAATAACTATTCAGTTTATTAATAAAAGTCAGAAAAATTTCTTGATATTAGGATATATTTAGCAATTTGGATATTGGCGATATTTAGCGGGGACTGTAACGGAATTGGACCGAAATTATTTATGAATATTTCTAATTTTTGTTGTCTAAAAGAACCGGGCGATATTTAGAGTGGACTCTAACGGAATTGAACCGTAAAAAAAAGTGAAATAATAGTTCAATTAATCATTATCTGGAACAAATTTGATATAGGTCCTCCACGGCAACTGTCAACTGTAACAGTCGGCAATTTAGCGCCTGTGCTATGGTCTTTCTTTGCTAGGCCGTTGGTAACGGAGAAATCCAAGTTCAAGTAGGGAAGCAGGAAATCAGGGTAGCTAGCTTGGCTACTTAAGCGTCCCATTAGTGATCTGACATCTTATGATAAGCTCTAACCGAGGTAAGCCTCGACTCCTAAAACTTCTTCAAGGAGAGGGGAGGGAAGTGGGATAGTTCTTGGCGGGAAGTATAACCAGTTTGGCTCTCTATAGTATTTACCTAACCCTAGGCAGTGAATGTCCTGGCTTATTTGGGGTTACACAAACTACCTAGCAAGATAAGACTTTAGCAACTAGAACTATAGCAACAGCCATTCACCGGTCACCAGTTCTTTGGAATTATCGCTGTGGAAAACCTACATCATATAATATGTTCCCATTACCTCAATTGTAATATTTACAAATAAATTATACTGTAATTTGTGGATTATTAACCTAAAACACAACTTAGAATCCTTAGAATAAATTATGGGTGCATTAAGTTATTTCTGTGAACCAGATTAACCCAGCGCAGTTGTATAGCTGCATCTCACCGTTAGATGTAGTGTTTTTACACATACAGTTTAAGCAAATAAAGAAATAAGTTCACAGGAAAGGAGATTACTGTTGTACTAATCACAATTACACATTCATACGAATCACCAAAATTGTGTTAAATTAGACAGAAGGTAGTGAATGTAAAATGTAAACAGTTCATGTATTAGCTGACAATAATCTACAGTTTGTCTGAATTCAAAACAGAAAATGTCACATAAATCTTACAAATATAACAATTGCCTGTCTTAATAACCTGTGCACATAAACATTTGTCAATCATAAACACATCATGCTAGCACTAGAGGTTTGGGTTCAGAATAAAATTATATTTGACGCTACACTATCACTTGTAAAGGCTGAAAAACTATTATAAGGTTTCTTTTTTAATAATAATAAATTTTAAAATACTTATTAGGAATTATATGCTTTCATAACACAAAAATATGTTCGGAGTCTCCGACTCACGCGATCGCCTGAAGGGTTAAGATTTATACATGAAAATATAGTTTTAGAAGTTTTTGAACTGTAAAAACAATTCAAAGCCCACATAATATCAATAAAAACCGATTAAATATGGTCAAAGGAAGATTTTACGTAAATTTTTCCAGTGCAATGGGGGGCCAGGCCCGCCTTAGCCCTTATGTATGCTATACAATACACTTACTAATCACATCCACCAACTTGGCGACTGCAAACCTGTACTTTTAAAGAACACATTATTAAACTAAAAAATAAGAATTGAAAATGAACATTACTCACTTCCAAAATTTGTGTTTCGTCTTCTTTTCATCATGTTATATCATGTTCATGGCCGATTCGAACAGCCAGCGCGCCAGCCGAGGAACGGGAACCAAAACTTTGTATTCATGCGCGATAAAATAATTTTGATTTCACGACGGTATATAGTTCGTTCGTTTCGATGGACGTACTAATTTCTTTTTTTTTCCCATCGTAAAAAACCTACACTTATTATGATAATAAAGTTGTTGTACAAATGTTTAATGAATTGCACTCAAAATTATTAAATATTAGCCCTTTCTGTTAAATGGTGTGATTTTGCGTGGTTAGCAAGTGGATTGAATGCGTTTGTGGCAATCGAACCAGTTCGGTTCCCTGGACCGAACTAAGTAACAGAATGAGTTCGGTTGAACGAAACGGACCGGTGTGTTTTTGGGAAACGATCGGTCTGGTTATGGCAACTAAACCACTATCAACCGAACTGGGTTCGGTTGGTTGAAGACTACCATTTTTTTGAGTGTGCTCTTCCTCCAATTCCCTTTTAACTCCAGCATTTCTATTTCCGCCCTCCACAGTTAATCAAATCCGCCTCCTCGCAGAAATCCTGTAACAAAGTGCAGCACAGCATACGTCAAAAAATCTCGACACTTTCACGACAGATTTGAATCCGAATTTCCTATTTCGCCCATACGAAACCCGACTCTGTTCCCATTTCGAAGATAATCGCCTTATTAATGCGATTTCATCAAGGAAGTAAGCGATACTCTCAGTCCTCCTTTCTTTCGATATCTTTTCGCTTTACTTTCTTCTTATATTATGGTCGTGTTTGTTTACTTTCTAATGAGGAAATTACTGCTGTAGTTTTAGAATAGTGGATTCAGAGACTCGTTATCTGTGATTGCTCTCTTCATATCGGTTGTTGTGAAAGTGGGAGTGCTTGCTGAGTGGCGAATTGTTTATTTGCTCTCTCTTTCTAACCGTGGAATAAACTTTTATAAAAGAGGGAAAATATGATAAGCAATTTATCATACCATAAATAAGGTTTAGGTTTCAAAGGACCAAGGATGAGGTTTTTCTGACTTTTATATATTTAAAAAACAAAAATTTTATGTGTATTACCTATTCTTATTAGTAGTGTTCGGCACTAGTTAACTAGAACTAGTTGCAACTAGTAGTTAACTACCGATCAACTAGTAGTTTAACTAATTTTAGTTTGAAGTAGTTCAACTATTAGTTTAACTACTTTTTTAATTAACTACTAGTTAAAACTACTTTCAAATTTTTAACTACTTGAAAAAAAAATTATTTAAAATTTAAAAAGATATTTGAAATTTTTATCAAAAGTAGAGTAGTACTTCAAATATCATAACCAGAAGACCATTTTTGCGCGAAGTATGAATGTTTTTTGTGATATAGATAAGAAAGATGTATTAGAATTTTGCCTAAAAGTATGTTATGAAATTAAATAGACTAGTTAACTAGTAGTTAACTGCTTTGGGAAATAGTTAACTACTAGTTGCAACTAGTCCCAAGAAAAATAGTTAACTACTAGTTACAACTACAATTTCCCAGACTAGTTATTTTTTGACCACTAGTTGCCGAACACTACTTATTAGAGACGAGCTTGCACAAATATCATAAAAGTAGTAAATAAAAGGGTTGCGAAATACTTGGGAAACTTTAAAAAAACTTGTAATTATCAGTATCACTGGAAAATCAGGGAATTTCATAGAATCCGATAGTAAACTCAGGGGAATTTTGAAAATTTGCAGAAGTTTTAAAATAAATTAAGTTTTTCTGATTTTCAAATCTCTAAAGGCGCATTTTCTCCAACAACGACAAAAAAAGCATATTGTTCTCCGACCTACGAAATAAAATAGTGAAATTCCTATAAAATCTTATAATCTGAAATTCACTTTACGAAGCAATCCAACATCGGAATCCACTTTTAGAATTATTAGGAAATTTTAAAATAAGTTTTCTATGTCCACCCTGTGATAGAAAAGAGGAAAATTTTAACAATCCGGGACTTGGCGACTTCTTGGCGAAGTGCTTTCTTGCCAATGCCTGGCATTGGCGAGAAAGCACTTCGCGGTACGAAAAGATGGAGAACAGTACTAACCGATGTTCGGAAGTAATTTTTCTCCTTCTAAACAATAAGGATGAAGCTCCGCACATTATTTTGAAAAAGTGAGAGCATTTTCTCTACATGTAAGATAGAGCATTTCATCCACATGAAACAGTGGCGTAGCCAAGAAAGCAAAATCGGGGGATTTAGGTTAATTAATTTTAACATGTACAATTAATTAAGAATTTTTTTGCATATTAGGGGAAGAAATCCCGAAATTTTGCTTCGTAGCTACGCCCCTGCATTCACAGAACACACATACCTCACACGCAACGATATCGACCACCCTAAACAAAAATGCGAAATCACAAGAATATTAAAAATACCATGTAGAAAAAAAGCTCTCCTTTTAAATTAAAAATGTGCAGAGCTTACCTCAAAACGGATAATAATCCAAAATTGGTTGTGGAAATTCGGGACGGGAGCTCAGGAGAAAGGCACGGCCACGGAGTACGGCCGGCCGGCAATCGAAAACAAAGGAGGAGCACAAACGCTCACAACCATCCCAACGAGTAACAATTTCAAAACTGAATAATTATGGGAAAGTGGCGGTTGAACAAAAAAAAATCTAGAATGTTCTACCCCCTTTCAACCAATTAAAATCCTGATGCCTTCAAATTACTATTCAATAAAAAAAAGGAACCTAACGGAAAGAACCATAGAGGATGAAATAAAAAAGAAACAAGCTGATAGTGAATAAATGTGTGCGTCATTTGAAACTGAAACCAATCCTTGATAACGATGTTTTGAATAAAAACCAACTCCAGAAATATGTAAAATTTTGAATTAATGAGCTAAGAGGCAGGTGGCTAGAAGAGAGCTGGAAAAAAGATATGATAACCTAGGGTTGCTAGAATAAAGTAAGGGTAGGGTAACCAGGAAGATTGATTTATCGCCAAGTGCTCGCCAAGTCCCGGATTCTTAAAATTAACCAGAAAAGATAATATTTGCTGGGCTTTAAGTTCTTAGTAATGGATCAAATGTCAATTCCGCGTAGTTTTCAGACTCTGCTTTTCCATAAAAGAAATTTTTTCAGCCTGAAAGTAGGAAATTCGTTTTTTGTTGTTTTCTTCCACAGGGGATAGGAAAGGGTTTTTTTTTGTATCTCATCTGACGAATGACAATTTTTTTCAACTAAAATTATCAACTATTTTCCCCCGAATCGGTTTTTCCTCATTTTATGTTCTGACCTAAAAAAAATTAAAAGTAAGTAGCAAACAGAAAATAATGATTAATTTTGTAGTTCTCTTTCAAAATGTATAATTCAGAAATACAAACTATGAAATATAAATATCAAGTTTCATTCAAGAATTATTAGTATTTATTTTTAAGTTACAATAAAAAGTTATGAAAAATTAACTTCACATCACCTTTGTAACAATTCCAATCGCGCTAAATTTCGGCAGAAAAAATATGCTGTCACATTATTTGTAAATGAAAATGTTTAATCCAGTTCTATCTTGGCATATTTTCTACCTTTTACCGTGAATCAATATGGGGGAATATGGCTTATTGGAGGTTTAGATAAATCCAAGAAAGAAACATTGTATAGACATGGTTCATCTTTGTTCTTTATTTCCAAGATTCAACTAATCTTCTGCAAGGAACTGATGACCTCAAATTTTTCTGTATTGGTAACTGATCTTACAAGTAAAAATGAACTTTGAATAAAGAGGCCCCCAGAGTCTCTTTTAACTAGTTTCTTTACCTGACGTAACTTGAGTGGTCCCTAAAAACTATGAAGATAAATGAACCCATCCTAACAAGGTAGGATGTAATCGATCTTCCTGAGTTGCTTTTGTGCTGAACTTAAACACGGTGGGATTTTTGGCATTTTCTTATTTTAGTTTTACTTTGTGCGGGATTTTCCTTAAGAAACTACTTCAACAGGGATCCGAAGTTTTTTTAACGTAATGTTTTTGAAATGTTATTTATAATCATATCGATCGTTAAGTTTTGATACTATATAGTTAAATTTTTAATAATTATTTTATTTAGAAAAAGATTAAGATGTTTTCTGAGTTTTTTTTTAAATTGTTCTCAGCTATTTCCTTTAAAGGCACCCAAACACTAAAATGTACCATCTTTCAAAATATAAAAAAGTGCAAAAAATAAATGCATTTCATGTTCTGATGACCTGCACTGCAAACCACTAGCAGCAGGTTTACCGTTAAAAATAATCTTCATATTCTAACTCAGCTAGGAAGTATGAGTTTCTATTTCTCTTTGCTCTTCCCTTCTCTATATCGCATCGCACACTTTCTCTTCTGTACTATTCAATAGACATTCAACAGTCACAATGAAGAAAACTTTAACATTGTGTTTGAATTGTCTCGAAGGTATTGTACAATAGGAATTCGAGTGTAAAAATAAAATCAGATGGTTATATCAGAATCGTAAGCTATATCTATCCCTATTTATATATGATAGTCAAGTCAGTCGTTTCTGGAGGGTTGGCTCAAAATTATTTTTTAGACTCTTTCACGCGTTACATATAGGTTAAATGTAGCTAGCTTTATACAATACATACATTTAGGAATTGAATGTTGATGCACTCAATGTTAAAATGTGGATACTGAGTCCCAAGCAAAGGGGGGGACCTGGGGGGTCTTTCCCTTATTTTATAATTTATAAAAAGAAGAAGAAGACCCTTGTAGGTTATTTTAAGATTTTGGCCCATGGGTAGAAGTCTTCAACCTGTAGAAATCTGTCTTAGGGATTTCCTCCAGGACGGAATTTATTTACTTAACCGAACTCACAAGTAATTGGAAGATATTAAAACATTCCTTAAGCGAAGAGGTTCAATCTCCAGTTCCGGTTCCTGGGTTCTAAGAAATTTTCTAGCCCTCACCCGTTTTTTAATCCTTTGGCTGGTTGATAATCTCCTGTTAGAATGACCAGTGATAATTATATAATTTTCCTCTTCAGTTTCAGATGCCCAATCTTAATTAGTTTTACTGCCTCACAGGGTTTTAAAAATATGATTTAAATCGATTTTTTCTCAAACACTCAACTCCTCCAAATCGCCTAATTAAATTACTTCTAAACTACTTCTTCCTATGAAGCGCTACAGCCAATTTCCGGCAAAAGCCAATTCTGGAAAATTCAGGGCTGAAATCCCGGACGTGATGTCTAAATGGGCCCTTATAGTAGTACTATCTTGATCTGTTTATTGCTGTTGTTCCATCCATTGATACCAATGTTTCTCGAACATTTTACCATCTCATCTTGTCTGCCTCTTTTTCTCTCACCCTCTGGTTTTAATAACGTCATTTTCTTCACTCCAAACTATTTTCTTACATCCAAATTTCTTTGCCCCAGTTCTAGCCGCTTCTTTTTAGTGACCTCTGTGCGAATTCTCTCACTGCTTTTATGTCCCTTTGTTCGCTTCACGTGTCCAGTCCGTGCCGCAGCCGCCGCTTTGATTTACGCGAGACGTATGTAATAAAGGGTTATCAAGTAGTAGACGGTCGTCAATGATGAAAGTTGCTCTCCATCACGCAATTGGACCTACCTGTACGCAGTGGGGGAAGACGCGGTGATTAGAAGGGGATATCTGATGGTTAAAGTTCTTGTGGTTTGTTGGCCATCAGTGTGTAAACCAGTTTTTGGAAGAGCCGATAGGGTTTTTTGATGTGATCCCGTTGTTCGTAATGGATCTGACCTGTACAGGAATAATTTCTCATTGAAAAATGGAATCGTTTTCCAAATTTTATTTTATTAAATTGACTGCTAATTTAAAAGGAAAATACTGTCATGGAAAATTCAATCTTTTTTTTAAAAAAATGAGGGGGAGACATGTTCACCTGGAAAGTTTTTTTTAAGGTACGATTTGTCGTACGATGAGGTAAGATTTTGAAGTCCAGCTTCGTAAGAAATTTGCCGTCGGAAATGGAGCCAATTGCTGATTGACCATAGAAAAGTTGCAACGGCCTCAAGTTTCTTAAGAAATTTCTTTCAGTTGAGCATTGTTTGACCATCCACCATAGACCTCCTAATCTTGCTCCCTTCTTCGCTTTGCTTGATCCTTACAACAATAACCAAACCAAACTCCTCTACTGTTTGTTTAGAAAAAGAGGGATATTAGGAAACTCCAGTGCTTAGTGTTGTCTTTAACCACGACCACGCTTCACAAAACAAATCTCCTGAAATTTCATTAGTGGCTGTTTGACAATCCACCCCACAGTCCCTATTTTTCTCCCCTCTAATACCACCTGCTATTGCTTCTTAAATACCTGTACCTGTAATATACTTACCTCCCTCGAAGAACTGTAGACTATTTTGACTCTATTCCACAGCAACAAACTATGACACTGCTTACAAAACCTAACCCATCGTTTCAAAAATGTTCCAATTCCGTTGATTATTTTCTTGAGACGTAGTTACGACTCTTCTGTATCTTTGGCACTAAATTTTTATATTAGGTAACTATTATTTCCACAGACCTTCGGAACTTTTTCTTAGATGGCTCTCTCACATTCCACCATATATAGTTTTTCCATTGTCTAGCATCTCAAAATCGTTTAGTTTTTCTTCCAAAGCGCGGTCCGGGGGAGTTTAAACGTCTCCTCCTGATTCCATAACCAATTGCTAAATTCTTATTCCTTGGATTGTGCCGAAAAAAAATCTTCGCTCTTCGCTTTCAATCTACCTTCGGGATTGGTCATTTTCCGCCGTTCGCGTATCGAGGTTACCCGGCGCGGCCGATTCGCGTAACCCAATTCCGGGGCAAACAACAAACACGGGAGCCCGTTTCCCCACCACCTTACGTCCTTTTTTTCTCTCTCTCTCTCCTATAAATTAATCTTCTGCAATCACGACCTTCGTCCGCTGCTACAGACCAGACTGTTTGGAAATCTCCCGAAATCACTTTGTGTTACGTCTGTCTTCCATAGACGCGTCTATTCTCTTTTGATGCTTCGTCTGCTGACGCTTACAGGTGTTTTTTGGAGAGAGAGAGAGAGAGCGAGAGAGAGAAAGTTCTGTGGGATTTTTTTTGTGGTTGTTCATTGGTAGGTTATAGTGGAACTATTGTCTTGTGCGTTGCCGAGACATTGGTTAGCTTTGTTGAGGTTTGTGTAAGGGGTCACTGGCAAAGTACGTCCTTTCCCTATTCCCAGGGGTCGCAGACCTCCTATATTTCCTATAAATCCTATATATTTGAAAATTTGTAAAAAACCTCCTATATTCTCCTATATTTTGATAAGCCTCCTATATTTCCTATAATTTTGCTCAGCGCACTCAAATTCGCGCTGAAAACGTTCCATTCCTTAGAGAACGGGGAAGTTTCTCCCTGGTCCGGAAATCGTATAACGGTACCTTTCTGCATAAACAAGCATTTAAAGCCAAGGTTATTGACGCAAAGTAAGAAAAACGCGATCGCGAACCGTCCGTGAAGTTGCCTTTTCTGCCCGCGTCCACGCCGTCAAAAAGCCAACTTTACATGCTTCTGGACGTTTGCCTGTAAAGATGGCTTTTTGACGGCGTGGACGTGTGCAGAAAAGGCAACTTCACGGACGGTTCGCGATCGCGTTTTTCTTACTTTGCGTCAATAACCTTGGCTTTAAATGCTTGTTTATGCAGTAAGTGTTCACTTATTGCAGTTCAAATGTGTCCAATAATTAGCTGGCAAATTAAAAAAAATATTAGAGGAATTTCTTGTTGTTTGCAAGAATGCAAATAGAAATTTATAGTTTGAACTTGAGTTTTAATATCAAATAAAGAATTACAAGGTGTGAAGGTAATAGGGTATATGAAAATTTTAAAGTAAATAATATTACTTAAGCATTATTTAAATTTATCAGAAAGAAAGTCTTACAAAATCTTCCATATGAGTAATTTTTTAGGTTTAAAATTAAACTTCTTGGGCTAAAGTTTGTAACTCCTGTCAGTTTTTCATTTTCTGCCCAATTTACACATTTTGAGTCCAGACTAACTATTGATGATTACTTACAGTTTTATTGAAAGTATAAGGTAGGGTTTTTTTAAATTTAAATCTGTCAGGTTCAATCTGTTAGGTTCATTTATTTAAAAATTACATGAAAATATTTTGTGATATAATATAGCTTAATTAAATTTTTATTCAAAACCTTTTTTGTAGCTAGGAACTTCTATGAAAATTTGCTGTTATTATACTGTTTAATAGATAAAGTTGCACGAAATGAAACATAAGTACTACTTTAAAAAAATGGTTGCAAACAATATCGGCCAGCCTTGAATTTTTCATCTGGTAGCCTGGAAAAGTCCTTGAAAATCTTTGAATTTTTTTCCTCAAAAAGTGTATGAACCCTGAATAAAAGCTTTTCGTGTTTCTTTTTAAGACTCCTATATTTTTTTTCAAAAAATCCTATATTTTTTTGAAATGTCACTGCTACCCCTGCTATTCCCCTTTATTTCACAAACAATTTCAAACAAATTTCACAAAAAAACACTGAAATTAATCACACTTCAGTGAACCTCCTTCTCCCCTGAGGTAACACTCTTTTTGAAATTTGGCATTAAAATTTGAACGTTTTTAACTGCTTAGCCCCATTTATACTTCTAGTGAATTTGCATCTATTTAAATTCAGTTACTTTAAAACTACCAGCGTAAGAAATACCTTCTTAAGCTTTTAACAACAGTGAATGAACAGTATTTAAAGAGAGGGAGGTCACGAAATACCCCCACAAAATACCCCTTCCTCCTAAACATGAGACGTTAATTTGTGAATGACATTATGTTCCCTTATAATAAATAGAAAAGGAGTAATAGTAATCCTATTGTATTTCTCAAATCCTGTCTTTATACTTAAACTTATGATTACTTAAAGAGTTTTCCCATATCTACCAATTACGAGAAACAATTTAATAATATTTAAAATACATATAATAATTTTAATAGGAGAGAAGAGCTGTTGATTGCATTTCTTTTCTTCTTCAACCCTATTTGTTTTGGGTGGGTGCAATTTATTAATTGTGATGTTTACCTTACACTCGTCCCAGTTTTCACTCAACCTACATCTTGGGTCTTCCGCCATAATTAATATTCATTCCATGATTTCCTTCCCTTTGTCGAATCTTCTATAGGAAACCGAATGATCTTTCTTTGAAATATTTGGAATCTTCTAAGAAATTTCATAAAAAATTTTTTCACTTTTTATTTCGTAAACTCGCATTTTTTTTACTGTTAGAATATTGGTTCGGTTTTATCTGTAAATTCTTTAAAACATAATATAATAATACAGATAGCATTTGCATTCGTCTTAGTTTTAAATAAATGAATCTGATAATTTTACTTTTTGTAAAATGCGGCATTTTTAACTGCTGTAATTTCGATTCTTATGAATTTTATTATATACTAGCTGACTTACCCAGCCTTGCACGGGTTGAGTTAATTCATAAATATTTTAAAAAGTCTTTAATATTTTTTAAATATTTTAAATGTCTTTTCCTTTTCTGGATTGGCAGTCACTTATCATCCCGTCGTCCCCGTCGTCTTTTTCATCCCAGTTCCTAACTGTGAAAATACACCCTAACTCATCCCGTCCCGCATTTAAATTTGGCTGTTACCTTCGCTGTAAAGAACAATCAAATTGAAACCATCAGGTTTATCAAGTTATATGTCTTTTCTTTTTCTGGATTAGCAGTCACTTATCATCCCGTCACCCCCGTCGTCTTTTTCATCCCGGTTCCTTACTGTGAAAATATACCCTAACTCACCCCGTCCCGCATTTAACTACGGCTGTAAAAGAACAATCACTTTTATAAATATTTTATATACCTTTTTATAAATCACTTTAAAAAACTTAGGAAGTAAAAATCCCAACCCTCTTTGAGCCCCTTGGGAATAATTTCCTACAGGATGTTACAAACCGTATTTTATGAAATTTCTATCGTTTTCTAAAAATGATATTAATTTAATCAAAAATTATCCCGATGTGTAATTCAGTTAACAACTTTCGCCGTTAAAGCAAAATATTTAACTATACCTAATTTAATCTATATTCAAAAATTATTAAGAATCCATTTTTTATTTTTATGATCCTACATCTCCAAAAATAAAAACATTTTTATCAAAATAATAAAATGCTTGATAAATCTCATTTTCTTTTTATCATGATAGCCCTACTTCTTAGTAAAAACGGTTTTCTAGTACTTAACAATAAAAATTTAGTGAATGTATAAGTCTAGTAAACCATGCCCCATGAAACAATGAAATAATTTCAGCTCTGTTTCCATGGAAACCATTTATTTTAGCCTTTCCATAAATATATTTATTTTAGAAAAAATTTAAAATTACAAATAAAGGAAAATATTGTTTCAAAATTAATTATTTGAATTTATATGTTTCCTGAAAATTGTTATAATTTTGAAAAAGAAATTTACACTGTGTTTTTCGTCTTAATTTGTTATAAATTATGAAATTTTTGAAATTAAATTTTATCACATGAGGCCAGACGAAACCTCTAGAGAGAAATAAACCTACTGCAATTTACGCATTTCAACATTGCATAATGCTATTTCAATGGGAAAAACGGAGTAGAAAAAGCGCCAAAAAACAGGGAAGGAGTCGTTGGATTTTAAAATCGTTTCTTAGTGCGCGTCGCATAGCTGAGAGGAACGTCTCTGTCAAATTTCAAGCCTTTGGGTCCAGTAGTTTCGGAGATTCCGTGTTGAGTGTTTGTCACTTACCAGTGAGTCAGTCAGTCAGTCAGTGGTATTTGGCTTTTATAGATATAGATTATTTATGCTTCTAAAGATTCTTTATAAAATTAAACCTATGGTAAATATTAGATAATTCATCCTTTTTACTACCTTATTTTTCTTTGTAGTAAATGTTATTTGTTAAATTTCTGCCCATGTAAAGTTTAAAAAATTCCAGAGAGATCACAAAACATAGGCCATTAAGATTAAAAATCCTCTGTGCAAATTGATAACAAGATAAAGTATAAGAAACAACGTTTATTTGCATATTTTTGCTATTTTAGTTTTTAATGTGCAAATAAACGTTGTTTCTCATATTTTATCTTGCCATTAGTTATTGAACCATGAATGGGCGTACTGTTACCTCTCTTTAGTAATTGGAATACCCCCTTTACCTGCTAAGGAACCACCATAAAAGAAAGTTACAATCCCGTCACCTGTGTTTCAACTAGAAATCGAAGACATTTTCTCACATTTCCAGGCTCTAATTTATTCTTTCGTATGGTTTCCCTAATTCAGTTTAAAAGGTTTCGGTCAATTTAAATGTGTTTTCTTTTCTGCAATAAGAAACAGATTTTGAATAAGTTAGTTCGTACAATTCTTAGATTTGCCTTCTTCATTGAATGTAATAACCAAGTTTACACTTTTAACCCTTAAGAGTTGTAAAAAATTCCCGCCTTGGATCGTACAACAGGCGATTTTTCGAAAACTGAGTTGAGTGACCTCCCTAGTTATATAGATTATTATAGACCTTGACACACAGATTCCCCATTCGTGGAAGTGAAATCCCAAGGCCCTCCCCTTTTTGCTACCACCATCTTTTAACCCCTCCCAGGTTATTGACACTTGCAGAATCATTCAATGGCCCTCGCTGGGAGTACTATGGGTTGTTAGTTCCTAACTCATGAATGAAAGTCTTATTTCTTGGTATACCTGTCTGGGTTCGGGGTTTCTAAGGGGGTGGAGCTGTTTATTTCGTTCTTTCCTTCAGACAGGAATGCCGGCTGGCTCGAGAGGGCATTGGTCTCGGAACTCTTTTTTGAAGGGCTGCTAGGCGTAGCGCTAGGAAAACAACTTTACATAAGTCTCGTCGGCTGTAGTTGTTTCGTGGTGTTGCGATCCAATAAGTTGAAATACTTTGTCAAAATTAGTACCTCTTTATGTTGTAAAAAACATAAGCAATTTTCCTTCATAATAATTTTCTCTGTTTGAGTTATTCATCTGATTAACATTGTTTTGTTTTATAATCTCTAGTGTGTAGTAGTATCTCCTGCTGTTGCGACAATAATTATGATTAATTAGTATTAAGTGGATGGTTGTTTGTGATTAAATTGAATTGATAAATGAATCGTCAGCAAGTGGTGGCATTTAGTAGGTTTTTTTCTTTCAAATTTTTCTGGAAGTAAATCTATGTGTTTTGAACACAGAAAAGCAATAGAAATAAACGTAACAAAAACAAAGATGTGTCTTTTAAAATTGATGAGAATATAAACTCACATTGAATAATAGGTTGTCATTCCTAATTAAAATTCATTTGGATAGTATAAACTTACATTGAATAATACCCTGTCATTCTTAATTAAAATTCATTTGGTATGAGTAATAAATTTCTCAAATGTTTATATATATTTTACGATTCTTATAAAAATCTTTATTCCATTTTAAACCAATCATTTAGTGACGGAAAACGATTGTTTAGTTTCCTTGACCCTTTTATGCGACTCACTTTCAATGTCAACCTTTTTAGAAACTTGTAGAATACGCAATAATGAATTTCTGAGTTTTATTTAACAAAACCTGTAAATGAATGATTTTTTGATGTCTTATCAATTAAGGAGTTCTGCACGTTAAGTTAACCTTGCAAATTTCTTAATAAAAGTTTTTCTTAACCTTTTTCTGTACTTTGAATATAATCTGAGAATTGTGAACAGTCTCAGTTGTTACTGCTGGCTATATTGTTGATCTGAAGAATTTTTTCGACGTTTGATTTGTTGTTGTTAACTGTTAATTCTTAAATGAAAAACTATTAAGAATTTATTAAGGACGTTTATGAGTTTATTTATAAACGCTAAGCATCTAAGACTGGTCTAGTTCAGAGATCTACTTAAAAAGTTTTGTAAACTTTGTCAGATATTTGTTAGGAAAATAAACCAGAAAATTTTCGTTCTCTCACCTAATGTTGGAAAAGGGTTACCTAAACATCCCATAGCAACAACTCTACATTTTTTTTCAAACAGGTTACCAAAATCACCGACCGAAAATAATTGCGTTTTTCCGTTCCGCTATGGAGATGGCAACTGTAACTGTGGTTTAGGACTGCTCCGGGGTCCCGTTGGGGCGTATTTCGTGGCAACACGCCTTTTTTTAAGGTCTTTTTTTTTTCAATACATAATTGCGAGCTTTTGCTACCTCTTGGTACGGCCTTGACCGAATCTTCTGAGCACTCTTGCTTACCATCTGCTCGAGGCTGCCCCGGAGCCATGCTTTATTAGCCCCCTATGGTGGAAGAACCATTGCAACTGCCTCTTAAAACAGCGGTTTTCTGAAGGTTTCCCTTGAAATATCGCGGGCCCCTCGGCCTGAGAGAAGTTTTCATTAGCTTAATGTGTATCCCGGCCTTTGTTTCTGTTAGAAAACGTGGTTGTACGAAATTGAAGCTTATATTATGCTGGTCCTAAGTATGAAGTTATACATAAGAAATGAAGAGCATTCACATTGCTTGTGGGATTTAGTTGGAAGTAATTTGCAATTGCAAATAGTAACTAGAGCTTATGCAATAGAGTTCCTTGTTCGTTTTAAATGTATAGGTATAACTACACGTTTTTTGTGTCACATTCATTTTCTCGTTGTCATGCTTTATCTTTCCGAAATGTTTCGAAAGAATCCCCATTGGTTTTAGATGGGTTTTTCCAATCCAATCCATGGGTCAGATGTTTTTAATTTGGCCCAAAAAGGGACATTTAAATAGCTCAGTTTGGCTAAAACCTGAAAACCGGGGGGGGGGGGTTTTTAGTTTAAAAAAGACTAATTTTGTTAACTTTTGAATTGATGTGTGTACTATTTGAAAAAAAAATGCATAAATGATTTTATGAAATATTAGATCGTAACATAATTAATCGTTAAGAACTGCCTTGGGTTGGGTTGCTAGTATT
The DNA here is from genome assembly GCA_963680715.1 of Tetragnatha montana. Lineage (NCBI taxonomy): Eukaryota > Metazoa > Arthropoda > Arachnida > Araneae > Tetragnathidae > Tetragnatha > Tetragnatha montana. The sequence goes on along the minus strand of OY796686.1, from coordinate 39,398,822 downwards.
TTGACCTGAAAACTCGAAATTTATCTACCTGGGAAAACTCAGAGAAGTCAAAGAACATTATTCAAAAAATTGAGTGGAACCGTAGACGATGCTAACCCTCTTGATTGAATTCTTCTTAGCATATAACCCCTGAAAATTTAAAACGAAGAAAGGTATCCCTCTTATTTTTAGACTTTCCGAATCCTCCGAATCAGCAAATCTGAAAGGAAAGTCATCCTCAATTCTTGCTTTTATCCGCATTTCGTGGTTCATTTATTTAAAGGTCCCATGATTTCCTGCTTCGGTAGAAATTCCTGATGAAAGGGGGCCTCAAACCCTATGAACTCAAGTTTTGTACGTCTTAAAAATCTTGTTTTGCTTAAATGAGGATTCTTATATTTTTCTGCTACTAATACGAAGGCAGGTCGATAAGTCGTGATATAAAACACGCAATGTGTACCAGTACTGTCATGTTCGGAAAAAAAGTCAGAGAAACTGTAGGTGGAAAATCTATTTCTTGGATGTCACTACGGGAATTACCATGAATGAAAATGTTAGCTCTGAAACTACTCCGTAAGTGCCGATATTTTATTGAATTGATGTCCCATTTCCTTGTTCTAGTGATACTGAATGTTTTGTCATTTACAGATCCTGTCCAGGCTACATAAAAAATATTAGCTGTAAGTTCTGGAAGTTAATTTGATATTTTCTCAGTATATTCTGTAGTTTTAATTTTTTCACTTCAATAACTCAGCATCTCTAGCTTTCCACAGGAAATAACATGTTAAAAAATGCTATAATAACCTTACCGTTAAACCTTCTTTCTCTGCTTATCACTTTGTTTACTAATTGAATTGAACCACAGCAAACAAAGATTCAAAATAACTAGTTTATAATCTCGAATCTCAAACCTGGTTTTCTCGAAAATCATATTTTACCCCAATGACATATGATGTTATGGGCAGGACCGTTTTTATCTCAACAACTCAACACTTCTATTTCTATTGACAGTAGCTCCCAATATCTCAAACTTTGTTACCTCGAAAATTTACTTCCATATAATTTTTTAAATGCATAAGAATGTTGGAATACAATGATAAAACAAAAATTATACCTAGTGTAGCATTTATGAAATCTCAGACTACAAATGCCATCAATAGCAATATGACTCTTTCCATCCCCTTAATCCGAGTGGTTCCTTTAGGACTTTTTTGAAATTTCAATGAAAAATATAATATTATTTTCTGTTTTAACTCATACAAGTTTTACATGTCTTGGGTGAAAAATAATTTTAAATAATTTGGGATTGGAAAGGTTAATCTGAGCAAAGCCGTTCACGTTTAATTCCCAACACGTGTGTATCCCATTTCTCCATACCTTTCAGTTAATCTGCATCATTCTACGTTGTTGTTAATATCAATCCCTTAACGATCTGAAGGGTCAGGCATGCAGTCGCTTAATTATTCGCTCGTGCGGCCGACGCGGTCCGTTCTGAGTGGGTAACTTTTCTTTTCGAAACCGGGGATCGACAAGCCTTCTTATTCAATTAGCAACCCGGTTTTTTTGCAGTTTCATTTCCCTGTCGTTGGGGGAGTTTCGGTAATTGGCAACTTCGAGGTTATGTTTTTCTTTTGATAGTCCATTCTTTTCTGAATTCTTTTTATTTGCTGGCGAGTGCATATGCAACGACACGGCTTTGTGAGTGTTCTGAAGGTCTGCCCCACCTGTTGTTGGATTAATGGAATGATGCGGACATTTTTGTGGTTTGATTGGTCGTGAGGAGTTGTCAGAGGGAAGTTTCTCTGAGTGAGTGTTGTCCGATTGTGATCACGACTTCTTCAATAAGAAAATGTCTTACGAAGATGGATATGCTGCTAGAGACGAGAAGAAATATTATGATATCGCCTGATATCTGTTGTGTGATTTTCAATTTAATTTGGAAATAGCTGAACAACTTGTGACGAATGAAGATCACTTAGTTTCCTGTTAATGGTGTTTCAAATTGAAAAGTTTTTAGCGAGAAATTGGAACTAGATCCACTGTTCCCTTTCCACGAAATCTGAGAAAATCGTGTTTTTCTGTTACCGATTGTTTGTTCTAACGTGTGGACATTTTGTGTCTCCATCATTCCAATTTATTGGATGGAATTAATCAATCAGTGCATTTCTTGGAAATACATAATCAGTATGACTTCAAATAGATTGAAATAGTTGAGCGACTTTGATTGCTGACATTAATGATTTATTGTGACTCTACATAGCTAATATTTTGTATGAACTTTCGGTTTCACTTGGTTTTGCATTCTTACCTTTCGCCGTGTGCTCTACTTTCGTAAAAGCCGAACATCCCTAAATTGTGCAAATGATTCACTCCGGAGTTAATAAGAGCTCTTTTCAATTGAATACAATGCCGCCCTATTAGGCTGTGTTGAAAGTATTATCAACGACAACAACCTTAACGACATAATTGCCGGTGTTTTCCGGACATTTTTGCTACCACCGCAATTTCTGATCGTGTAAGGGATTATATCGCTTGTTCCCCCCACTTAAGTACCTTACTAGGAATTAGTCAGACCATTGTCTCTGGAAACTTCGTAGTACCTAAAAACATTACGACTTTCCTTCAATTACGCAAGGAGTGTTTTTTACTCTCCCCAAGGAGGAATTACCCTTTACCTGATTTAAATTACCACCAGTTTTATCAGTGATACCACCACACTTGTCTCATTTCTAGCATCTTTGTATGTGAGTGTGTATCTTCTACTTCTATTAGAGAGGAATGGTGTTCATCGAAAAGTATCCTTCTTTAGTGTGATCTAGTTTAATACTATATTTTCTGTAATACAGTAGATGATCTGTTTAAGTTGTTGCTATCGCTGGTGTCTTCATCAGTGGTGTATCTTCAACTGTATCAAATACCACCAAGCGGCTAAACCTGTGCTATCATCTGCATCAATTATACATCTTCTAGCAGGGGTTCTAAAAAGCCACTCTAAGTGATATCTTCCCTTTACGCTACACCAGTGGTGTATCTTCAGTGGCCCCATTGGATTATGTGTTGATCAGCAGTGCTTCTTTTAAATTGCGTTAATTATTGGTAGAAACTACCAAACGTTGTGTCCTTTTCAAAGTACCTGTGGTACTTTGTGTTTAATTAAGTCGTTGTTGGGACCATTTCTATCGGTGTTGTCTTATTCAACTGTGACGCCAACAGGGGTACTTCTGTGCTAGTGAATAAGCCGTTCTTGTGACCATTTCGAAATATGGATGACAGGGAAGTGCCCCGCGTAATGCTGAAATTCAATCGTGTTCTGGTCGACCAGTCTTACCAAGAGCAGCCCGTGTCCAGTGACTCCCACAATAAGCGTAAAATGTCGAGGGTCAACAGGCACGGTGTTTGCTTTGTAGACGGGGAAAGGCTCTTCTTCGGTGATCCTTTTCTTTTGAAGTACTATGTAAGTTCTCCGTCTTTTTGGAATTTTTTTTTTTTTTTTGGAGTTATGGTGCTAGAGGGGAAAATTTCTTTATTTGATCTTTTTATTAAACGTTTTTGTACAGCATTAATTATTTGGAATTTCTTTATAATGGGAACACAATTACAGTTTAACTTATTCAATTATTGTTGTCTGTAAAATAGCTTATTTGACGAGCATAAAAGTTGTGATCCTAATCATTTCATCTTTATGTTTGGTTTTGAGTTTAGGGAAATTTAAAATCTAAGGTTTAAACAGTGTAATGTTTAAACATTAACTGTTAACATTATGTTAAACATTATACCAAACAGTATAATACTATTTAAATTTAAATCGTTGGTTATGAAATTTAGTGTCGTTTATCTATTTTATTATGATCGTGATGGGTAAAAAGTTTAATTTATATTTGTAAAATTGTGTTCAATATTTTGTTTAAACATTTTAAATTTATACATCGTTTTTCATATTAGAAATTTGAATGAATTTTAAATAATAAATCTTCAATACAACACGGCCATCAGTCAGCCTATCTTATTTAATGTATGTCAACAATAAGTGGTAGAAGTTATCATCGGCAAAAATATGTGTATTAAATGTTTAAAGTTAATTATTAATTTTTTTAGATGGCTTTTTTGACCTGATAGTAATACTATCTTCTCATCAGCGGTTCACCCTTTATTCTTGGAATTACATAACATTTAATCCTTTAGGGGTTTTTTCCGGTTCTCTTTTAATTGATCGTAAAGCTGATCACAAGCCATTGAAGCGGATAGATAAGCTTTAGGCAATTTGTTTAGACCACCTTTCCTATACCATAAAAAATATAATATCGATAATCCTCTGAAGTTATATTTATTTTTCTGAATCGTAATCAATGATTTTATTACATTAACTGAGCAATCCATGTAAGAAAATTTTTAAAGTGGGGATAACCATTTAAGCTTCTCTAATCATTGTGTCAACCTTTAATTTTTTACCATTTCTTGTTACTTTTTTTTCTTTAACTCTATGGTTGAAATGTATCTTTATAGAAAGGTATGATCTTTTAGGGTTGGTATAGACTTCTTGCTTGTAGGAGGGGTTGTTACATTTTCCATTTGAATGAATAGACGTATTTTCAACTAGAGCTTGGCGATATCATGTATAGTTTTAGTTTTAAATCTAAAATATTTTTTAATCATTCTATTTAGGGCCTATATTCAAGAGGGATATTATATCCCTTCTCTGAAACCAATAAATTTCCTTTTTTTTGTCCACAGAAAGTATACTAAAATTACTCCATATACCAAATTACTCCCAAAATTCCAATATCCCTTCCGAAATTTTTCTAACTATGCATCAAATATTTATCGTAGTATATCATGTCAATATTTCCAAAAGGTTTTATTAGTGTTTATGTTACGGGCAATGTGATAAATCCGGGCATTATTAATAATGCCCGGGCAATGTGATAAATTCAGTGAAATTTATGAATGAAATTTATCACTTTGCCCGCCTCCACTTCGGGCATTATTAATAATGCCCGATTAATCACTTTGCCCATAACATTTATATAAGTCGCTGAATCTACATTTTAGTGACCTGTCCTGGTAGTAACTGTTAGCCCATTCATCTCTAATTCCCTAACTCTAAAACTCCAACACAAAGAACCCCTTTGTCCATCATTGACACCCACCGCCTTCAAAATACATATATATTATTCAATCGAAAAACCCTAAAAATGAGAATCGTCCTTAGAACAATAAGAAAAAAGTGGGACACACACACACACCTCCACCCTTGACGGGGTCATTTACCCTATCGAATAAAGAACTCGGCCCTCATCGTCTCATCTCCAACCCCATTCCAAAATAAACAAAGCGCTCTGCCAAATTCTGCCTCTGGAGCCAACAGCCTACCTTAACCCCGTCTTCCCCAGGGTTAATCTGTAGCCGGTCTCTTTGTCACCCTTTGTCTTGCGCAAGGCTTTTCCTTTGTCTTCCGCAAGCTGGCGCTGGAGAGCTCTGGATTGCTCCCCGGGGTGTGAAAGGAGTTTTTGGGGAAGAGGTGCATCGTTGGTAGTCTGTTGAGGTGGTTGTGCCCGTTTCTCACGCTGTAGGAGTGTGACTTGGAGCTTTCTTGAATTTGCGCTCACTCTGATGCTTTTGGATTTCTACTCTGAATAGTGCCAGTTGTGTAGTGAAACCTGTTAAGAGTTTCCTCCAGGAACTTCGGGTTTACTCTCTGATACTGCTTAGTACTTTTGTTTGACTTGGTCATCGACTTGCGAAAAGCATACCAGTTAGCTTGCCTAGGTTAACATTGAAGATTGTGTTGTCATCCATTGCGCTTAGTGCTCTCTTTCTTTATATATTCTACCAGTGACCTTGAAGTTATTTTGCCGATGATTAACACTGAGGGGAGATCTACAGTTCTGTGTTGAATTTTTATCTGAACCGGCGGAAGATATTCCGTTATTGCTCCAATAACGCTACTATTGCGTCCTCTTTGGATCAATTGTTTTGTTCTGTTCCGGAATCCGTTATTGCCTTACCACTCTCCTCATAGTAAACATTGTCTGAAAACGCGAGTCTTATCCAACCGTGCTTAAAGGTCTCACGCATTGAAACATTATTACCCACCTGTTACAAATTTAACTTTTATCGTCACTTCCTTATCGCTGCCTGACGTCTAGGGCATTGTGTTCATCATTAAGACCTTTCTCTTTCTCCTACACTGCCTTACGACACGCGCTTTCCCGTTCTAATAGAGAGTGTCTTAAGTTATTCCGGAAAACAATAATCGCGAAGTACTCTCGATCAGGAACGGACGTATCGTGGTTTATAATAAGAGAGGGATGCGCGAAATGACCAACGACCAAGCGGGCAATAACAACAGTAACGGCCTGTCGTCGAACGGAGATTCCCTGTTGAGGACTCACCTGTCTCGTCTCTCCTTGCAGGAAGGTGGCGTGGTGGGCAGAGCCAGATTTCGGAACCAGAACCGGAGCCGGTCCCACTCTGCGTCTTCCACCGACAGCTTCGGATCCACACACAGCTCATGTGAGTAGTTTATTTTGCTATATATGTGCATGTTTTTTATTTGTGGTAAAAAGATTGCAAACCGGTGCATGCCGGTTTTCTAAGGTCGCACATAAAAACACTGGCCAATATCGCTCGGTCGGTATTGGTCAATATTGTTTATCCGGCATTGGATTGTTTGCTACCTTTTTTAATTCATAATCAGTTTTACTTACTTACATTATCATGATTTATTGCATTCGAATAATTAATTTAGAGTGTTTTAACCTAGTTTTTTAAAACGAAAATCCGACATTTATCGGTGTTTGCGATATTGGCCAATATTGTTTACAAAATGATTCGATGTTCCGAAGAATTTGTCTCTTGAATTTCACTTTGATTTACATATAATCGGCATGCATTTGCGTTTGCACCATAGTGATTACATTTGTTTTTGAAATGTAGTAAGTATTGATGGGTGTTCTTAAGGAAGTACTTTTAAAATTCAGAAATTAACTTTGTCTTGGGGGTTACCTCACCTCAGTTTGATATTTGTGAGATGATTAATAAAAAATTGAAAGATGTGCAAACTCTATCTGATTAAGATCGTATGTAAGCGAATGATAGGAATTTATATCGGTGTTTCATATTTACCCAGTAGATTTAAAAAATAGTCTCCCTTGATTGAGATCTACTGTTTTGTACTTTCGCGGAATTTTTTAAAGATTGGAAATTTTCGACATATAAAACTCCCTAAAAATTTGAATGTAAATATCTTCAGTTAAAAACTATCTATTGAAAAATAACCAATATCTTGGGTTTGTGGGTAGGAAAAACACGTTATTTTAACAAAGCACATTTATTCACAAATTTCACCTGCATTTTTTTCCTCATCGGTGAGCGAACCCAAACACAATTGAATTTTGAGTGATGGTGACGTCACCACTCCAACGCGGGAGAGGTTGCCAACGGAAGCAGCTAATACCGGACGGAACACCTTGTTTTGAATTATTAGTGTTTTTGACCCATGAGCTTTCAAGGAATTTTCCCTCAAAAGCCGTCTATTAAACTTAAATTAAACGTCTTTTAAACTATCCATTTTTACTATAGGATTTTATTTGCCTTCCTTTTTTTGTATTGTAACTTGCACTTGCTGCAATTTATGAATGATCCCCTATCCCCAAAAATCCCCTCCAGGGTTCCAGAGTTAAAGTAACTAAGTCAATGGAGGAACTTTCTCAATTACATTAATGCCCCCTTCAGGTAACCCTTTAATATTTCTCGTTTTTCACAGCGGGGCAAGTGTGTGCTTGACCTAAATAAAGGTGTGTGAGAACCTTCGCTCGAGGAAAAAAACTCGTCTTTTCACGTTGAGAAAATTCGAGAAGGTCCATAATATCGAGTTCTATTGAGCATCGGCTCTCTTATCTGATTCGCTGTCAATGAGGGAAGCATTAGTTAACAGCTTAATTCTCGAAGAGAATTGTGACATCCCACTGTGTGGCCTTGCGCTCAAAAATTTCCCACACTGGGATTTGAAACTAAGCTCCTGGAAGGGTTAACTGATGTTTAAGCGATGTCCATGTCTTTCGCGTACGTATTGTGTATTAATCTTTATTACCTGTCCTTATTTATAATCCTGTTTAAGTCCGAGGCTTAAGGAAGGATGTATCCTGCGAGATAGTAAGATACCTGTGCTTGTTGGACATATTTGGTCTTGCTTCCTTTTGATATTATCTTTATGTATTGAGTTTAGAGCCGTAAAAAAGGTTCTGCCCTTAAATATCCTTTAAGATCATCGCTCAATTCCAAGGGCTCTTCCTTAGATTTTTAGTTCCTTTTTTGCTAGCATCGGCTCTACACAATAGTTAAAAAATTTTCGTCTCCAGACGAAACTCTATCCTAGTGTTTTCCTGCAGGTCAGAACGGGATGAAAAAAAAAAGCGAGCGAAACAAGCGAGTAATTCAGGGATAAGAACCTAGTTTCAGTAAAAATATTTTATTCGTTCCTGGAGAACTTTCTAACGTTCACCGATATTCTATGCTACAAACCTCTTGGGGCTATTTGTTGATGCCTGACGTAGAACTTGTCAATGATATCATTTTCCACCCTTAAGACATTTCAGTAAGAAACTGATGTGTGAAAAAAAAGATCCATTAAAATATTAGTAGTTTGACATTTTATGAATCAAATTCGATGTTTCCCATCTGTTACTCGTCCTTATTATTCCATCGGCTCTACTACAGTTGACAGTCCAAGGTCCGTCGTACAAAGTTGCAAAGAAACTGAACACCTTCCTGTCACTTTCTTTCCGACTCCTTAGTAGATGGAGAAGGTGCGGGCGGGTCCTCTCGGTGACTACACAAGACACACACTGGGTGCCTTGTTTGCCGAGTCAATAGTGCGAGCTGTATTTCCAATGCGTTTCCGCAATTTCGAGCCCGTGTTTGCACACGTTCAGAGAAGGGATAACATCTCCCTGGCAGCTGGCATTGACATTGGAGAGTCTCGGCCTTTTTTATCTTTTGGCTAGATTGAGGAGAGAGAGAAAGATGTAGAGCATTGGGTTCAGAGTGGTTGTGAGCAGTCCCGTTTGTTTGTGTAATAAATGGGGAAATTTTCGATATTTTAGGAATGTGTTTTAAGTGTAAAAACTTCATTAAATATGCATTTCTGTTTTACATTAGGCTCATTTTTGAACCAATGAGCAAGTACTTGGATTAATCATCCGTGTCCCGTGAATTGCCCTAAGAAGTACCTTCACGGCGGGCACCTGTGGTTCAGAGCCACGGAGGTGAGGTACTGCTACTCTCGCCACAGGCACATTCGCTCCCCTACTACATTAGGCTACCCCTAATACATTAAGCTCCTGCCGAGCACCGTTAGGAATCTTTTTTGTCTGTGGGGCAATGTAATCAACATCATTAACATTTTTCGCTTTCATATTTCATTGTGATGTTCAAGTTATGTTGAAAACTTTCTCAGTTTAGGGAACCAATGAAACCATTGCATCGAATTGAGCTCGCAATGCTGTCGAGTAACATTTTAAAATGCGCGCCTAATTCACTTTCGCTCTCCATTTACGAACAGAAACTCTTCCTTCTCGACAACTTTCCGAACAATGCCAACTTCTCAAAAGAGCGCGAACTCCCTAATGTGACGTCACCGCTCGCCTGTCAATCTCGCGGTTACTCAACGAGGCCCGTTTCTCCCTACGTTGAAATCTGGGAACCGCTTCGTCACTGGAAATGGAAACTGCTGCGGTGATCAAATGCGCCCTTTCTTTCATTGATTTGTATGAGTAGGGAAGAAATACGTTTTTAGGCTTTGGTGACTGAGAGACTGACGTATTCATTCGCCTAGTTACCTTTCCCAAAATACCCAGTACTTTGGTCCAGTATTATACACATGAATAATTTAACGGTATGACTTTTCCAAAACTTTTAGTGGGAGGACCCTTCTTTATAAGGAGATTGTGAAATTAATAATTGTGGATGGGCAGTATTGGTACTTTTAGGGTTTTAGGTAGTGTTCGGCAACTAGTGGTCAAAAAGTAGTTAACTACCAACTACTAACTAGTCTGGGAAAATCTAGTTGCAACTAGTAGTTAACTATTTTTTACTGGGACTAGTTGCAACTAGTAGTTAACTATTTCCCAAAGTAGTTAACTAGTCTATTTAATTTCATAACCTATTTTTCGCCCAAATTCTAATACCATCTTTCATATCACAAAAAACTTTATGCTTCGCTCAAAACGGCGCTTTATTTCTGGTTATGGTATTTGAGTACTCTACCATGGCATTGTAGTTATAAATAGCAGTGTAATTTTTGTATAGTTTGATAAAAATTTTAAATATTTTTGAAATTTTAAACAAAAATTTTTTTTAAAGTAGTTGAAAATTTGAAAGTAGTTTCAACTAGTAGTTATTAAAAAAAAAGTAGTTCAACTACTAGTTCAACTAGTTTAAACCAAAAGTAGTTAAACTACTAGTTAACTACTAGTTGCAACTAGTTCTAGTTAACTAGTGCCGAACACTACTTTTAGGTATTGTTGCATTGCAAATGTGAGTTTGTTATCCTTTATGATTTTAAAAAGTTATTCATCCCTCCCTGAAATCGTTTAACCATTTAAAGTGGAGGTGTTAGTAATCATAAATTGAGCGTTTGGACGTTTGTTAAAAATCGTGAATTAACCCTGTGTCTTTACTTAGTCGTTATAAAGCCAATATGAAAATTTTTGTGCGAACTCACTGTTTAGATGGCATGGCTGTTTAATAGATAGTTTATCTCATTGGGGTTATAAGTTTCACAATTGTTTTGCTGTGTCAACTAAGTATTCAAGGATTGATTGAAATTAATTGGTTTCAAATCGTCTTATTTCGAGAGGCAATGAATATTTTATTTGGATACCTATACTGAGTTGTGCAAAGCATTCTCGCTCTAGACTGGAAAGGAAGTTATGTAATTCTAAATCTTCAGCTAGGTGTAGGAATTTCTTCCATTTCAATTTGTAGAGACCAGACAAAGAGGCTAGACTGAACACTTTCCGGTTTAACATCAGGTACGTTTGTTTATACACAGTGTATATGTTATGGGCAAAGTGATTAATCGGGCATTATTAATAATGCCCGAAGTGGAGGCGGGCAAAGTGATAAATTTCATTCATAAATTCCACTGAATTTATCACATTGCCCCTAACATATATATCTTTGATGAAGATAAGGTGTCCTCTCCCATTCAATAGTAATGATGTTTAACTTTAGTGTTGTGCTCTTCATTATTTTCAAAACTAAAATTTTATTCCCTGAAATATCAAAGATAAAATAACTTTATTTCGTCGAATATAAATGACGATCAAGAAAAAGTTTTAATCTATGTTCTTAATTAAACAATCCTTAAAATATTAAGGGATTGGGAGGTGCATTTTTTTTTTTAATTAATTGGTCAAGATAAGTTAACTATCTAGTAACTGACCAAAATATGTGCTCATATTTCGTTTCGTCATTTCTGCACTTCTAAATTTTTAATAAAAATTTATCACAATTCGCCATTTTTTGTAGTTAATCTAAAAGAATGGTAATTTAAAGCGGGTTTTCCCATATTTTTTCCTTTGACTTCTTAAGAATCTGCGTATGGCTTTACACTTTACACAACGCCTTAAACCTTTGCTCTTTTGTGCTCGTCCTTTCCCAGCAAACAAGCCTTTGACTCCCGTTTTTACGATGCTTTTCCTGATGGGTTCGATAGCACGGGATGCTCCTCAAAATAGACCAGGCTCTCTCTCTCTGTCCAGCCTCAAGTATCCGCGACATTTTGACAAGATCCCGATGACTTTTTTGTACTTGTCCCGAGCGTTATATCGGGACTTTTTGTGCGTTTTATGGCGTGGTTTTGCGTCATCTTTTCTGGGAGGATGAGAAGGAAGGAAGCCCGGTGGTCTGTTTTTTCTCTTCTATCAATGAAGTTGTGGTGTTTTTTTTCTTTTGTTTCGATTCTCTCCTCAGGTTTATATATGGCACGTCTTTTGTGGTGGTAGTGGTATTGAACTTCCGTGGAGAGATTATGTACTGAGGGTTACTCAGATTTTCTTGGGTTTTAACGGACCTGTCTTTCTGGGATTTCTTTTCAAGCGGTTTTTAAAATAGTATTTGTATGTATATATTTTTGTTCACAAGGGTGGTCTTTTTTTTTCGGGGTCCACAAGTTTCTGTGGTGATGGTTATTTGTTGTAAAGTCGGCTTCTTGCTTTTCGATTGTGTCATGTTTTTTTTATGTTGTAAATCAGTTTTTGAATCAGTTTAAACATTGTAAAATATATATGTGTTAAATACTTGAGGAATTTTTCCATGTGTCTCCCAAACCACCTAAAATCGTTAAAAAAAGTCCAAAATATCCACGTTTCGAAGTATTTATTTGTAAAAAGTCTTAAGGCTTACTACTTACGACTTTTTACAATTAAATATTTTCGAAACGTTCATAAAACTATCACAAGAATTTTACCCAAAACTTATCTGTTATTTTAATTTCTTAAATTTCTGCTTGAGTATTTCGGTTAATTATAAATTATTTTTATTAGGTTTAATTATAAATAAAAAAGAATTAATAGAATCTCTGGTTTAGTTTAAATTACCATAGGACTCATTTCAAGACAAACTGCTTTTCCCCTTCTTTCTTTATTTTTTTATCTTCAAATTTTTACAAGTTATTGAAGGCAAAAAAATACAGATAGATCTTAAGAGATTTAAAAAAAAAAGAAGCTACATACGAAAATCGAAAACGTAAAATATATTCTCTCAAGGCGCCATCTATGAAAGTTCTGTGAACTACTAAAATAACTCCATTGAAAGTACCAACGCAAATTTGTTTTATCTTTGTGGCAGTTTATTTTCAGATTTTTCCCTTTTAAAAAAAATCTTTTTTTTAGTAATTTCAATACATACTTATCACCATTTTCTGGTAATTTTTACGATTTTAAAAACGAATGAGTAGAAGCAATGTAAAAATGAGCGCCATCTATTAATCAATAATGTAACATATTTCTGTTGTCAAAAATAACTTAGTATTTTATTTTTTTGAAACTTAATCGAAACACAGGTGTCGTGTAAAATTTTCCCTCAATTTTCTTTTTTTAAATTTTCAAAATTAAACTGTTAAACATTAATTTATTATACTAGGGGGCCTGCCCCCTGCTCGCTATCGCTCACCAACCCCCGGAACTACTTCGCAGTTCTTTTTAGAATCTTACCAATCACCCCGCTGGTCGGCTTAATTAATGCTCCTTTACAACCGAAACTACTTATCACTCTTGCTGATAAATAATTTAATCCAAATCATCCCGAAAAAAACTATGGCTGAAATATTACTTTCCTAACTTAAATTGAAAATAAAAGAAATCACACATAGTGAGCTATCGCTCACCAACTCTCTGAACTGCTTCGCAGTTCTTCTCAGATCGCTTCGCGATCTTAGCGAGCAGAGCTCGCTTGTTCATCTCAACAATCCAGCAGAAGCCTTTTCTCCGAATAATTTAATTGAAATGTTAAAAAAATATTCAGCAAGTCTACTAATAACCATCAACCACTTTGTAGAAAAAAGCATTGTTGAAAATAAAAGAAATCAGACTCATCAATAAAACACGCATAAAACTCGTCTGTTTCTCTAGTGAACGGCGAGAAAGAGAAGAAAAAATTGACACTTTGAATCTTAATAATTCTAAAACTAATTAGAATTTTTGAAAAAAAAAAGCCAATATTTTTATAAAAATTATTTCTATGTGTCTTTAAAATATCATAGTTCTACTGTGATTAGTTTTGCTTTTATAACGAAAAAACAGAAAAATCTTCAAAATTTTCGAAACTTTAAAACTTAATTACTCCAAAACTAATTCGAAATTCGAAAAAAGGGCGACGTGGTGCAAAACTGCACATCTAAGAGTATGTGTCTGCAAAAAATCATATTTCTGCTGCTAATAGATTTTGCTGGGGGCGAACTCGCAGCAGAAAAAAATAATTTTCGACTTTGACATTAAATAACTCTAGAACTAATTATCTCATCTATTAGCTTTTAGAACGAAAACGATCCTCATACACTTGAATAGAAATGTTTAAAATTTCACAAATTTCCGTGGAATAGTTTTTGCGTAGTGAAAGTTCAAAGTGTTCAAAAATAAAATTTTCAAAAGCAGCGGCAGCGGCGGCGGCCGCGGTCACTGTTACTTTTTTTTAATATAGAGAGATTTCTTTAAGTTTTTCTTTTAACGTAAATAACAATAAAGTTGTGTTTCATTTTTGCCGATAGATGTCGCTTGAGAAAGCATGAAGGAATCGGGAAAACGCTTTTTCTACAATTTAATGTGTTTCAAAAGGAGATAATAATGCTTATTTGTTTTACCAACTTATTTTTAAATTTAATTTTTAAAAATAAGGTGTTAATTTTTTTTTTGAACTATTTATTTTGGTTAGAAGTAAATTAAAATTGTGTAAATTATTCAACTTTATTTTAGTTTTTACGATTCATTACTTTATGTTTAACACGCAACCTAGCGTGCTTCTCATTTATAAAAAAACACCGGTAAAGAATTTATGTGATGCTGGTGTATAAAACCCATTGTGCTTCTATGTTACAGTTTTCTGTTCTTTAGACCTTGACACACTTACCTGTAAACATGCAAACAGTAATTTTTTTATCGCTTTGTTTTGGTTTAGGGGTTTTTTTGTCGGTGATTTCGTTGTTTACCTCTTGGATGGATTTCACTTCCCTAGATTTTTTGTGGAATAAAATTAGTATCCACCTGCATTAATTTTCCTTTAATTTATAGACGCTATATTTTCACCCCAAAAAGTATGAGTTTTTAAAAAAGCTTATTATGTAAAAATGAGTTATATAATTCTATTAAACATTTTTAAACCATTTTTATATAAATAAGTATTCTGTAATATTTATAATATACAATTAATATTTCAAGATTCAGAAATGTTTTAATTAATTATTAATTTGATAATGTGTGTTGTTAAGCGCACTTATATTTTTACAATTTTTCACTTACATTTACACTTACATTATTTTTACAATTCACTTGTTCTAGACCCAGCCAAAAAGATGTCTAAGAGTAAAAATAAAAAAAGCTTTTACAGTTTACGTTTCTTATAGGTCTGCTTGTAATTCAATAGAAGTAAAAGTTTCTTTTCATAAGTTTTTTTAATTGAATTTTTGATTGAAACGCCTTTATTGTTTCATTTTAATAAGATAAATAGGGATTATAAAATTGAATTCATATTGATCGATACTCGTATTTCGGATTGAATTACAGTCTGTTTATTTTTCTATACTTGACAAAGCTTTTCTCACATAATTTTCTGATTCTCTCCTTTGACATTTGTTACGCCTTTGCATATTGTATATATTAATTTAATAATCTTACAGAACGCATTTGCTTTTAGTTATTTCTTACTATAGGTAAAGACATTCACTAGTTTATTGGATTACTGCACGGTATTTAACATTTTCAACGCCTTTCTTATGTGATTAGATTATATATAGGTTCTATTGAATTATCTTTTTTACCATGCGTATTGCTCAATCTTGATTTTAAAAATTAGTAGTTTTGCTGCTTAACCAAATTCTATTCAAAACACAGAATATGCATAATTTTCTTGTAGCTTTTATAAATATATCGATGTAGCTTTAAAATTGATTATGTGTATGAAAATTTTATTTCAAATTATTACCTTTACCTGCTTTTATAAAACCATCATTTTTAAAATGAACTTCCAATTAAAGTACCCTGTTTTGTATCGATTTTCTACTAAGCATTTCGTTTCTGTGTAATTTTTTTAAATACTCTTTAATTTAAAATTATAATTAAGCACTGCATTAAAAGAAGTATAATATTTTTTAACTCACAAAAAAGAAGGGATAAATAATATGCTCCTCACGTATTGTCCTTGTCATTATTACCGTTGAAAAATTTAAAATAAATCCTAACATAGAAAGAACAATCAAATTAAAGTAACAAGTGTTAAATCGCAAAGCGTTCCTATACATTCGCCTTGATTTTCGAATTTGTATTGTTTGTTTTCTTGCATACAAATAATGTTCGCTAAAAAGATAGTTTTACAGAAAAAGTGCTTGCAGGGAAAAAACTCTTTACGTGTTGTAAAATTCCGCATCCCATCACGTTTATATAGTAATTGTTTCGCGTTAGAGGACATCCATAAATTACGTGAGGTCAAAAAGGGGGGGAGGGGTTTGGAAAAATCTCACTAAATCTCACCAAGGGGGGAGGGGGGTCGATTAAAATCTCACGTCAACTTTTTAAGTTAGGAAATTATACGATTTTCTTTGTTTTTTAAGTATGAGAAAGGAAATTTTTTTTTAAAAGTTGTAGGTAAATCTCACGTGGGGGGAGGGGGGTCCAGATTTTCGAAAAAACACCTCACGTAATTTATGGATGTCCCCTTAATAGTATAGTAATTTTTTTTCACACATTAAATTTGATAAAATTTTTTAATTAAATTTATGTAACTCGGTCAATATATATATAGTAACTATTATTTTTCGTAAAGTTTTAATTCCATTTTGAAAGTATTGAATAACAAAACTTGAGTTCAGAAATTGTGCCCTTAAATATAATTTCTTCTCTTAATTTTTATTTAGTAACATAATTTAATCATTGTAAATCATACTTGTATTACCCTAAAAACTATTCAAACACTTATTGAAAGTATACTATTAAAAACTATCTTTTGTGACTTCCTGTAACAAAAAAAAATATTATACCTATGCGTTAGTGGCATAACAGTTACGTTAGACATAAGTATAAACCTACTGAAATGTATAATTTAATTACCAAATACTTTTTGCTCATAATTGTTTTTAGTTGGTTATTTCATTTCATCTAGTTTTGATATTTTTTTATACATATTACCTGTATTAATTTTTAAAAGATTTAATTTATTAAGTTAATTTAAGCATTTAATCCCTTTTAATTTAATACAAAGTTTTAAACCCGGTCAAAAATATAGAGGATTAAAAAACTCGGGAAACGTTATCCGAAATCACACAAATCTTAAGTGAAGCTAAACTAAGCAGGAAATATGAAAGATTAAACATTATATGTTCCAGGGCCTTAAAAGCGAAAGAGCTTGATAAAATATTGACAAACCACGCGGATAAAATGTTTGCGAATTCGTATATTTCGGGAAAATATCCATATGAACCTTATCTATGGTTCTCACTCAACTAAAAAAATCAGCTCATCGTAAAGCATTTGACGAGTCTCAAAATTTTAGTGTTTTTGTATTCTAGGAATCTTGAATAAATATCGCGTTATATTTTATTCTATCTACATGCTCAAATCTAGTATGCTTTGTGATTAGTTATTAAAGTGGAGTGTGAAAAATCCTTTCTGCAATGCGTCACATCTTATGCTCAGAATATATTTGTGTGTGTATAAATATACAATAAGCTTAATTTTTTTATCATGTTTATTTAATTAAAAGGATCTTAAGTATCTTTGCCTGCATTCTAGAGTATAGTCTTTCCTATTTTCTGAGTTGTTATTTTTTTTAATTTCATTAGTTTTAATTGAAATATTCAGCACGCATTTTATACATTTAACCTTTTGGTTGTTTCTTGTTTCATTTGTAAGAACATAATTCTGAGTTGTGTACGTAATTCCTTGTTCCTTAATGCTTAATGATAACAACATACAATTTTTTTACTTTTATCGTTGAGGAAAGTTCTAATTAACTTATGAATTTTTTATCTTTTATATCTAGAGAAAATTGTGAAGCCGGATCATATTTTTCATTTTATTATCAATTTCTAAAATGATTATTTTTATTTAAATGGTTCATTCGTAAAGTAATGTTTACGAATGAACTTAAATTAAGTGACTGAAAAATTACAGTTTGGCTCACATTAATGAATAACTAAACCTAAGTGTATCAACTTTTTTTTTGTAATTATGCTTACAAGTATTCATACTGAATTTTTGTGGAACAGTTACCCACTACGGGATGAATTCTTTTGTTTTTTTGTAAACAATAAAAACTTTGGAATTACATTTTCAAAATTAAACTCATCTACGAATAATTTCTTTCGATTTCTGCTGTACCTAAAATGCTATTTTGTTTTAAACTGATGAAGAATCAAACTCGTACTTTTATAATAAATTGTGTTTCTACCTCGTACCAAAAACGTATCTTACCTTACGCGTCGACTTCCCAATAGCTCTGTATTCGTGGAGAAAATGACAAAAGTTGTCATATCAGCTGCAGGCGACAGCTGCATTCTTGCACATTATTTGGAACTATTCTGTTTGACATAGAACAATCGAGGCTCGATTGGAAAGCTGGATAAATGGTCTGGTCATTTAACAGAAATGCTGCGCTACTGTTTGAGCTAATGCTTCTGGGGTATAGGATGGCGTCGGTAATCCAGCAATCCGATTATAACCATGACTGTTGTGAATCTTCAAGCTTGGTATCTGGTATCCAAGAATAATGGCTCCAATCTCAGAAGCAGTAATAAAACTGTGGATTAGGTACTAAGATTGTATGAATCGAGGTCTCGTTAATATCACCACAAATGCCTTAAAGATAAAATATTGGAATGGAATTGGTTGTGTGAAAAGTACTATAAACGTCAAATTTCTTTCTCGAATAAATGCAGTACACGCACAGAATATAAAATTGTGTTTGCATGTATTGCAGTGTTTGTCCATTTAGTATTTGCGCATACATTAATAAACTGAGAAATATTATTTGAAAATGAGTTAGAATTTTTTTGCCATATAATAAACCAATTAATATTTCTACCTTTGTTTTTTTTTCTCAGAAATTTAAAACACGGAACTTTTTATTGTTTTGGTTAAAACTTGTGTTTATTGTTCACGACTGATACTTATGAAAAATAAAATTATGTACTAACTAAGAATAAATCTATTTTATGTGCCTCTTTGTTCCTACAAGACTATTTACAATTATGATTATTCTTTTTCAAATTCAAGCAATGGCTGATTTTAATCAGAATAGAACTTGTTTTAATGGTCTGGGCTTATTGCATATTTGGTATCTTTTCTAATTAACTTTCCCTAACTCAAGGTATTCATTTTTTTTCTTATTTCATTAAAAAGATTTTCACTTAATCTTAAAACTATTCATGAAACTAATTGGATCTCTTATTCTTGTAGTATCTTTGTTATTTGATAATACGAAAATAAAGCATCCTGGATTTCCTTTTTCATACTTTTGAAATAACACCGAAATTAAAATTTTTAATTTGTTATACTTAAGCAGGCAAATATTTGTCTTAAATATCCAAGCAAAAGACGTTTAATTAAAATGTGAAATAACAATGTTGGCAGAGAAAACTTATGAACCAAACTTTAATTAGTTAACTAATTTTAATTTGAATTTCCAAAAGGGTACAGTATTTTCTCTCTGAAAGTTATCTTTTAGCATGTTAAGTGTAGTTAATTAATTTCGTAAATTTATGACTCGTTAATTTAACTGTTAGTATTAACTGGGTTTCATTATTTCATGTATTTTTTTTTAACTACGAGTCTTTTTTAATGTATTTTAATTCTATTCGAAAAATAAACAAAAGGTGGATAAAGTAACAAATTTCGAACCCAATAGTTCATTCGATCAAATGACACATATAACAAAAAAATCGGAAGCTTTTAGCGGTAAAAGAGGAAAAGAGTTTTCCTTAGAAAAATAAACAACAAAATCCAATGAAGCTCTTTTTCTCGAACGTAATCAGTAACCACCCTGAAACAACAAAAAAAAATAATGTCGTAAGGAGGGTAGAAACAGCCATCTCTGTCCTGTTTAATGCAAGTACGGATTACTGTCATTTCCAGGAACTAATAGCAATGCTAAACTCAGTTAACTGTTCTCGATGCGTTGCTTCTTTTAAAAAGCAAATTAGCTGATGTGCCTTGTAGAGACCCTTGGATCGAAGGGTGCAAAGTGTTAGGGATGTTAAATGGATGTTGTCTGTCGCTTTGATACTTTTTGTTTGGGGTGGATAAAAAGTATCGCTTAGGCTTAGTCATGTTATGAAGATATATTAGTACCCAGGGGGGGGGGTTGTTTGTAATTGACTAATGCCTCATTGGCTGATATTGATTGTTTTAAGGAATCTTATTTATCATTGTTTGAAAATAAAGAACATGATCAAAGGATTAGAGTTGATTGATTTACAAGACGACGTTTGATAAAATTTTAACATCTATTTCATCTTCCTTTGAAACTTTTAATAGCTCATTTCTTTATATACCTAATTTAAAGATACAGGTGGATATCTGAAATTGAATATTGCTTTAATGATATTGATAGCTGCTCTAAAATATTAAATGGAACAATAACAATCTGAATACCTTAAAATGTCACTTGTTAGTATCGAAAGTCAATACTTTTCCTTACATAATTCCTTTATCGCTTTTTTGGTTTTTATCAATATTTGTCGTAAGGATTTATTATGTCGTAATTAAATAATCAATGAATAATTTTATCTAATTTGAATATTTAACCATCGATCAAATAGAAACAATGTTTTCAGTTTTCAAATAATCCTTTACTTTTATTTAAAGCATAAAATGCTATAAGTATAAGATTTTTAAACATGAGTGTGCTTAAATAATTGGGGGGAAACGAAATATATGTATTACATTTCATTCTACTGATTTTAGTTTCCCTTCTAGAGATGGATTTTTAATATTATTAGGGGTCTGTCCAGACGTTTTTGTGAAGGGTCCGGTTTTTGTTAAAATTGTGAAAATCTACTCATAATTTTGTGAATTTGAAGTTAGCGTTAAATTAGTTTTCTTTTCAGCCAGGAGCCTGTTTTTATGAATTTGTGAAAATAGGGTCCCTTATTTGTAGTATTGGTAAAAAATGTCCGTTTAAAGACTAAAATACTTTGTGAATGGTCTGTTTTTAAAGTAAAATATTTTGTGAAGGGTCCATTTTCACAATGAAATATTTTAATAAGGGTCCATCAATAACCACCCAAATTTCTTCTAAACAGGCCCCTGATCATGTGCGAGATTAATATCAATTATCATACAAGATTAACTTGAATTTGCATCAATTTTCGTGACTTAAAGTATTGATTTTGCTAAAAACCGAAAAAAAAAACCTATACAAAATCTATTTTTTGTTTATAACATCGTTTCAAATAGTAACTAACTGCATTTTTCTAACTCCCAGCTTCCTAGCGATAAAATTATCAACCTGCATCATAAGCCTAAAATATCAACATCACCCCTCCAAAACGAAATAACCCCTTCATCGACCCCTACGTCCTCTCCTCTCCCATCGATCGCCCGATAAACACTGCCGATGAATCCCTGCTTTAAACAAAGGAATACCTCTGCGTGGTTTATTAAGGGCGGCCCGGGGGCTTAATTTCGCCAGTTATGTGTGGAGAGGCAATAAAAACGTCTATCACTCCATAGGACGCCCTCAATGAGTTTTTTCTTTGGTTTTTTTTTCTTGTCCTTTATTGGCGAGGGTGGACGCTGTGTGATTGACGCGCTCTATATCGTAGATGTAGTATAAAGGGCCGTTTAAATATTACGTGAAGTACCCCCTTTATTAGCTAAGTAAGCAAATTGCAACGCCCCTCTTATAATTACGTGAGCAAACTGCCGTACCTCGTCGCACGCAACGTTATTTTTACTGTACAAAAACTTCAGCCAAAATGTAAGTTACAAGATATTTTCTCGAAAATGAAGAGTTTTAAGTCTTTTGTAAGAATCACTCATATCTCCTCTTTCTCCCTGGTCAGCAAATAAACTCCCCACCCCTTTAGGTGCTTGCGAAAAATTTAAACATCCCCTTAGGAATCGTTTCTATCCATGCCTTTGGTACGGCAATCCGAATATACAAAATGAAGAATCCCAGTTGGACAAAAAATTACGTTACTTTATCCGCTTAGGAACCAAAACCCAAGTGGGCGAACAGGTATTACGTCTACCGGATTGCCGGATCGTTAATAGGGAACAACCAACCAACCAACCGGATTGCCATACCGCAACCAAACGCAAAAAATGGAAACGCTCCCTAAGGGACGGTGACAGTTTGTTTGCATGATTTAAGTGGGAAAACTAAATCTATAAAAGAAATCTGCAATATCAAGGAAAAAATTATTTTTTATATTTATTTTTAGTTACCTAGAGCACAAAGTGTGGTAATAAAGAGTTCTGTAAGTTTGACAAGGCTGATGGGTATGGGTATTGTTTTAAAGCGTTTAATAAAATAGCTGTAAAATTAATTTGAAATCAATTAGCTTCTTTTAAATCCCTTATAAAGCCAATTTTATTTTCTCGCTTCTCTAAATAAGGTTTTTTAAAGGTATTTTTTTTTTCATCTTGCGCTTTATGTGATAGAAAATTGTGTACGGTACAAGAAATAAATTCACATCAACTTCAAAAAATGCCAAGTATTAATATGAGAGAAATTTTCTGTATGCTACAACATTTTTTCTTTCTTTTTGAAGTTTTGAAGAAATTAGTTTATCCAAAAAGAATAACGTTTTCATTGACGCTTCCCTCGACATTAAATACCATACCCTAATCATCGCTTATAACTCTGCAAAGACAAATCCCTCCCCGCTTTTGATTGATACACACTCTAATGCTAATAACATCTGTTTCCCTAAAAGCTAGTAGAAATGGTTTTTGAAGGGACCAGACAACCAGTACTCGAAATGCATAAAATATGTTAATTCCAAAATGTACTTTGGAGACTGTTTAGGTTCTGAATAGCTTTAGTTTAGGATGTTCATGCATAGTTAAGGATGCCGTGTTTTGTATGAATATTGAATGTTGGGATATGTGGAGCCTAATCTACTCTGAGGGAAGGAAGGTGAAGCTTAAGTATAGAGTTCGAAGTATAATATTAAAGGCTCTAAAACTCAATTATTCTGTTAGAGGTCGTCTCAAGTTCGGTGGTAATGTTAAGTGTATTCACAAAATTTGTTGTTTGGATTTATTATTATTTGATACCGAAAAATGTTACTCTCCATAGTTCATTTTATATTTTTGAAGCATGAAATTTTACTGAGCATTCCTTTTTGTATAGAAATGATTTATTGCCAAGATGCAGGTTATATTACTTTTACATAATGAAGTTTGATTGCTTGAAATTTTTAAAAAGTTAGGTATGTATACTACGTATGTATACGGTCTAAACTACTATTACACTAGAAAATTAATCCATCCCAATATCTGAAGTTTTGTGTTAACAGAAGTGTTGCCTGTAGTTGCATTTTATTGTTACGAATTTAATTTCTTTCTCCCAGCCTGGTAAGTTGTTATTTTTAACAGTTACACATGAACTAAAGTGGAAGTTTTCAACTTTTCAAATGAAGCATTTATTCAAAGAGGACTTCTTGCTATTCATGTTTCTATAAGTATTAAAATATATTTTTCCATTTCAAATCACAACCTGCTTTATGCATAATGTTTAATACCCATCAGAAACACAGACTATTTTTAACTTCATTGCTCAAACCGAGTCTTCAATTCTATTTCCAATGATCCTTATTCAAAACATAACACTTTTTTAAAAAAAAAGGTTGTCAATCTAGTCAAGTCAAAAATGTAGGAACCCTTCAAGTTACCTAATCAGATATAGTCCTGTTCACCTTCCGTTTGGTCCATAGCTACATTTTTTTTTAGCCAAGTCATGATCACGTCTTCTTGTCACGTCTGCCCTTTCGGACGTGTCTCGTTTGGTTGGTGAAAAGTGAATTTTTTAGGATCGAATCCCGTGAAAACCGTGCAACGTGACTAGTTTCAAGAGTCAAACCTTTGTTGGTGTTGCAGCGTCCTTGTGCGGTATATAACCATCTTGTATAACTGTTACAATATTGTCATGGTGTATGCGTCCTTGAACATGTTTACTTGTATAAAGGTAGACTTAAGTTTGGAGATAATGAAGTTATGCGTGGTAGACCACTATAAATTCATGTCAGTAAAATCAGAATCTTCTTTCTTTTTTTAAAATTCAAATTTACTATGTAAGTATAGGAAAACACATTACACATGGCCCCATGCATGAAAAATTTCCGTCTAGTGACTGAAATCAGTCCGGGGGATTTTCATCAGGACAGAACGGAGCAGGAAAAATTACACACCGGTAATTAAAAGATAATAAGTATGAGAGATAATAAGCATAATTAAGAATAATTCCACTTGCTTTCTGTAAAGTTTTGAACTTTATCCATTTGGTGACATATCGGTCATAAAAGCAGGGTTCACCAAAATTTGTCTACGAATAAAAGTATTGGAAAAAATATTTAGAAATAACATTCTTTAGAAAAAATATTGAGTCTAATATTGAGTAAAGGAATTTAAACTAGAGTAAAAACGCCATGAAAACATTTCACGTGGGGAAAATAACACTCAATTACAACACCTCGACATTTATCTGACACTAAATTAAGACAATCCCTCAGAGAGGGTGGGGGCAGATCAGCAACCCTGACTCCCTCGAAAACCGAAACTCTCCTGGGAAAACCGAATCCTCGCAACGCGACTCCGCTGATGGAGTCGCATGGCGCAAGCTTTTTCTTGGGCTTAATTAGCTTAATGGAAAACAGTGGATCCCCCGGGATTAATGATGAAAAGGACCGACCAGGATGGATAAACAATGGGATGCGGTTCCATCTTGTTTGCGCTCGCCTCGGGTGATTCGATTTCTGCACTGAGTGAGTTTTCTGGTTTCGATGATAATAATAATAATAATGATTCCGGGAATTCTATTTGAGTGTGTTGTTGTATAAGCCTTGGGTGTCGGGTTCAAATCCATATTGGTTCGTGTGTAGTGTGTTATGATTGAATAGCACGTTGAGAAATTCAATATCGTTCGTGTTGTGTAATTGTTGGCTCCATTATAACCGTAAAGGGTGTGGATCATTTGTTACTGCTTATTGCGCCATATATCTATGGTTTAGTCATGTAGATAAAAAAATACTATAGGAGATAATGTGAATTTTAAAAAAAGGTCAAAAATTAAGAAACAGTGCTACTTATTTGTTGTCTCTTTCTTTAGATTTGTGGAATTATTCTTATCCGACGAACTTGTTTCTTAGATTTTATAGCATTCCACTTGACACACTTAAATGTTAACGTCTCCATAATATTTCAATTCTAAATCCCTTATTTACTCTTTGTTATTAGGTATGAGATATTATTATTTATATTTTTTCACTTAATTGAAAAATCCTTAAAACAAATAGCATCATGTTTAAAAAAATATTTTGCTTTAAAATTTGATAGACTGAATGAGTTTTTGACATTCAGAACGCGCCAATAACCTTCCTATATGAATCCCCATTTTCAAACTAGCTTTATCTGAATAGAAGAATCCGTTCTTCGAACAAAATCGAACATCCCTCCATATTGTTCCGCTCCTTTTAGGGCTTCTGTTTCGTCTCTGGTTGTGGGGGATTGAGAACAAAGCGTTCTAATTTCCGCAGTCGGACGATTTCCCTGTTTTTCGATTCCCTGGCGCCTTTCTAAACAAATGCGTTTTCCTTCTGCTGTTTTTAGCACGTTGCTTCCACGGTTTTGTTCGGTTTTATAAGCATAGCTGATCGAAATGGAGGAGTGTCATCATCTCTTTACGATGATTTTCTCGATTCCGTCATTATTTAGGTGTTTCTTTGAAGATTTGGTTATTTCTATGGGATTAAAATGGTTGGGTGTTTCATTTTCCATTCGATTTGTTCTCCGTTGCTTAAGAAAATTGTTTGTGTTTTTTTTTCTAATTGGTCTAATCCATTGTCCTCCTAACTTATCTTTATTACAGTGGATTTTTTTCCAACCTACAGTTACTTCTTGATTGTAGCTTCATTTTAATATGTGTGAGTACTAGCTTTTGTATTGATTTATAAAATAAAATTTACGAATTTAAATGGATAACATAGGGTATAAAATAAAGTCTCGGAAACTATTTAAGGTTGTTTGCAAAATCGAATAATTCAAGTCTATATTAACAAATATAAAAGTGACTATTGACACCCGAGCATTCTTTTATTACCGAAAGGGTCATATCGTATAGTCCACTGTTTTGTAAATAAAAAAAAATCGAAGGTATTTTCTATATTAAGACAAATAAGTCTCGTCCACCTTTGGAGACCAAATTATTATTCATAGAAGAAACTAACCTTGTTTGAATCGTATTATTTGCTATTTTGCTAAACTTCGTAATTTTTCCCGGATGGTATGGTAACGTAAATAATATTCCTTTTCTCTTAAGTTTTTTTTTATTTATTTATTTAACCTTGGGCCCATTTGTAAGAAACGTTTGATAAACTATTACTGAACAATTTGTGGCACCAGTTCAAGTTTTTCCTTTACAACTTTTATGGCAACAATTCAAAATTTTTCGCATCCATTTATAATAACCTCAAAATGTTTTATCTAACTAGTTTTTCCTCTGAGCCAAGTTATTTTCTTTTAAGCATTTAATCATATGTTTAATCTAGTTCGTTAGATAAACTTATTAAAAGCGCCTAAACTAAATGTTCAATAAACTTGCTCTTAAAAAATTGAGCTAAGATTTCAAGTTGTTTAAGAGAAATGGCGATTCTATTGAGCGACCGAAATACCAGTACTCTGATCATCGCATTGCGTGTTGGTTGGAAAAGTGTATTCGATCGAGGTTTAGTGGCTGAAAATCTTCCGTTAGGGTATTTTCTTTCGTAGACACCATCAAAAATGTTTTATGCTATTCATCTGCCCTTTAAATGCGGAAATTAAATACCGTCTGAAGGAAATTGTATATCCCAAGTGTTGGTAATTTAATGTTAAATGCACCTATTTGTAATTTATTTTTACTAGACAAAACTATATTGCGATTAGCATTGTCTATTTAACAAGATAGCAAAAAAGTATTTTAATAAAAAGAGACATACACAAAGGATGAAAAAAAACAAAATATAAACAGTAAAATCGTGTTTTTATACTACAATTTAACAATTTTTACAGGTTAATACTTTCAAATATACATAATTTTAAGTACAAATTTATTAACAATTTTACAAGTACAATTATACTTAACAAGTTTCCCCTTTGTTACTTTTTTACTAATTAAGAATACTTTTTCTTAAAGTATCGATTTATTTCATTTTATGCATCATAATATAGGTACTTAATCAGATACTGGGAGGATAGAATAGCAAGTTAAGAATATTATGTTGATTGTTTTATTGATTAGTCTGAATTTATTAATATAAAACCCAATAAAAAATTTAAAGGATTTTTCAAAATTGCTTCAATTTAGATTCTTGCCATTATACTCTTTAAACTTGAGCCTTAGTGAAGCTCTATTTAGTAATCTTGATTTAGATCCAAACAAGCAATCTAATATCCTTTTCTTGGCCAAAAGTTTCTTGGAAAAGCACATCCAGTGTTGAACTTACCTTTTACTATTTGCCCTTCTCTTTCTTTTACATTTGCTACCATCCTCCCTGTCGATTCTCTCTCTCTCTCTCTTTTAAATGACAACTTCTTTATTTGCTTCGTTTATTGACGTATTAGGCTGTAAATATCCTCTACCTGCGTTCGCCTGTCCCTGTCCAAATATTTTCCGTTACAAAGTGGTTGAAGTGCCGAGTGTGCAAGATCGAAACAGGATATTGTCTTTTGTAAGTAAAAGTAAAGTAACAAGTAAAGAGTTTGTGCTCGTCACTGCGTGTACCCTTAAAATCAGGTATTGTTTTATTTAAATTTTTTTAATCATGACCAAATATAAGGAACCAACATGCCCTTAAATTTTTTAAGAAAGAATTGCTTGTTTTGTGTCCGTTACCGATTTGCCATGTAAAAATGGCATCCTCACTTCTATGACTTAAAATTTACTTCTGTGCCTTGAATGGTAACCAAATTATAAAACTTGTGTACTTGATTAGTTAAAGTTATCTACTATTTTTTTTTTCACTGAAACTGAATCTTTAAAAAAAACGTAGGTAAAAAAAGTAGTAATTGAAAGGATTAAGAATCATATTGGTGTTAAAAAGGAATCCTAAGAGGGAGAATTTGGAATTTTTTTTCCAAACTTATTAACCAAACAAGAATAAAAAATGATTGCATATGATAGAAAATTACCAATAAATTTAATGTGTAATTTTAGATCTCTTTGCTTACACAGAATTACTGAATTTGCTATTACAGAATTATTACAATTTATGTTTTCAGAAATCGATTTTTTTTTCGTGTGCTAGTTTCCCTATTATCGATATCCTCGGTCTACATTTTTGTTCTATTTTCACTGTTTGCTTTTGTGGATGCTTTTAGTAATTGTATTTCGTTGCTGTTATTAGGTGCATGAATGTATTCTAAATTTTTTATGTGCATTTGATGATGTCAAAATGTGTTTAGGTTTTGGCCAACACTAATAGCAAAAGAAGTTATTCTGATCCTATAGAAAAAAAAACAGATTTGGTCAATCAAATGAGTTAAACTTAAAAATGGTCTATTAGACCTGTTGTGTGGTGTCTCTTTTTCATCCTCTGATTGTCAGTTTCTTCTTCACTGGAAAGACGGCACCTAGGTATGTTTCCATTTCTTAAAACGTTTGATCAAAATTGTCGCATCTTAAAGAAAAGCAAATTACATTACTGATATAGTTAACGACCTACTACTCTTTGGTTTTATAATTGGATGTTTGACTTAATGATTGCTTGTATAGTGCAGTGCAATATAGTTGCCATCACCATCTAACCAAAGTTAACTAAAACCTGTAGGCTGCATACTTCATCTTTATAAAAAATATTGCCCTACAAAAAAAGACTTAAAAAGTTGTTTGAACAGTTAGTAATTCTTCAAAAGAATGACGCCCATCATTTCTAGTCGTGTTTAATCCACTCAGTCAACCCTTTTTCTCGGCAGCGCACCGTATAACTTAACTTTCTTCCCATACCTTTCACTGCAGCAGCAAAGGTGATGTAACTAACGACCGCCTCTCCCACCTAGTAAACCTGCCAGAGGGCTTTGATGCATAGCTGATTGTTTCGGCATCTGTTTTGACTGCCTCCCGAAATAGCTACACCGTCTCTCTACCTGGACCCTTGCCCGTTTCGGGCGGTGCTTGTGCAAACGATTTGATGGGTGTTTGGAGTGGGTTTGAGGGGTTTGATTGAGGGGTGTCTTGTTTGAGGTGGGGGGTTAATTTGATGGGTGGGATGGTTGCTTTGTTGACTCGAATGTGTGAAGTAGTTATTTTGAGTTAACTTGTTTGAGATAGTGACTGGTGAAATAACTTAAAGAACGCTTGTTTCTAAAATGTGGTTTAACGTGGTTCTGTGGTTACCAAAGTCAGTTTAGCTGAATACGCTACCTTAATGTTTAGAAACAAAAAAAGGAGTAAACTTGAAATTCCAAATTCAACACTTGGTTTCGTTAAAAATGAAGCGTAAATTTTAACTTGAATACTAAACTTCAATACTTAGTTACTGCATTTCATTCACAACATCGTCTATAACCAATCCACGCCATCAAAATTGTTTAACATAATATTAATTTCTTAACGCTATCATTTTCAATATTATTATTTCAACACCATTCAGTACCATTTTAACATCATCTACCAGTTTTCAACATTTTGCCCATATTTTTCTTCCAACATACACGATTTTATTATTCTACTATTTTACATCATTCAAAAATGCCATCTGAACACCCCAATAAATTAGTTTACCTCATTTTTGATAACCAAACACATTCGTAATTTCATATATTGCAACATAAGGTGCACAAGTACCATATGTTACAATATCCCATACAGCATAAATAAATCTCATCGCTCAATAGAGATCCTCCAATTCCACGGATGGAATCCATCATCGTTTTCTTTTGCTGTCATCAGCACTTAAGCCCATTATGCTCAGCTTAGTGATTGATTAAACCGACTGAAGGACCCCTTTTTTTACCCGCCATTTCGTAATTTGATCCCCTTTAATGGCCACACAGCATCCCAATTACCTTCATCCAATAACGCTGACCCATAACCGAAGAGTTTCTTTATTATACGGGGTGTGTGGAGTCGAAGCCAGTCTGGCTCTCTTTTGCCTTTATGTGTCTGCGTTTTATTGTCTCTTAATCATCTTTGCATGACACTATTACGTGCTGAGGGTATATGGATTCGGGTATGCGCATGTCGTTTGTGGGTTGTAAATTTTGTTGCGAAGGTTAATTACTATTTTTTTAATTGACAGAAATTCCCGCTGTTGTGTACCACGGATATAAAGAATTCTTGGTTATAATCACCGGTTGCGAGAAAACAACCATAAAAGGCTAATAGTGAACGTCTGGTTATAATGAATAGTTTTCTTCGGCCTTTGACGGTTCATTACAAAAGAGTTCTTCTTACTTTAATTTTACTAGGTTTATGTAAACTTGATTAAACATGGAATATTTTTTTTGGTAGAGAATCTAATAATATTGATCCATTCCCTTCATATTTTTACACAAAAAACTTCGCTTGAGACTGATATTAGTTCCTGTGATGAAAGCATGATAGTTAATGGGCCATGATTATATTATAACCTCATGTTTCATTTCAAAAGCTAGATCACAAAATAGTATACGCTGAATCAATTCCCACCCACATATTGTCCATCAGAGTTAGAATCACACGGTCATTCTAATTCAATACTTGCTAGCTTCTACAATACATGTACTACTCAGTGTTTCCATAACAATAATTCATTCTCTATGAATAAGATTCAATAGGTTAAATGGATGTAAGGGACATTCAAAAGCTAGCGTATATGTAAATGCTGCATTTCCCTTTCGTTTAGAGATTCTTGGTATTATGCTTGGTATGTTACAGACGTACAAGGCATCCATAATCAAACGAATCTACGTATTTTAATGTTTCTACAGAAAAAAACTATTGTGTAGGAAATCTTGAGTTTCTCCTCTCGAGTCCTTGCTGTATTTGACAAGGTTTTTCTCAATAGCTTAATGACTCAAAACGGTTTGAAACGTCTGCTAAAATATTATATGGAATATCCTGTAAAATTTTCAAAGAGAAAAAATTATTTTCTTAATGTTTTAAATCGATTTTCATATGGTTTTAAGGAGTTGATTCAAAGTGGTTTTATTTTCAGAATAATTTTCTTCCAACTTTATTAAGTTACAGGTCATGCATTTTTTAAATTAATATCGATAATATATTGGATAAAATTATTCATCACCCTTGGACTTTTTAAATGAGCTACCGCTTAACAAGTTGCAGAAATTGTCTTGTAGAAATTCTTAGGAAAATACGTTTTTTTTTAAGTTGTGAAGAATAATCACTATATTAAAAAACATTCGCACAATAAAAATGCAAAGTTAAGTTATTTCTCTGACTGTTCTGAAATTAAATTTCAAGTGAATTCTAATTTATTGAGAAGTTAAGAGTCTCAAAGAATTTTAATATTTCCTAGGCTACCCAATTTGTAGTTTCTTTTCTCTCATTGAACTTGATTTCTTTCCGGTACTCGTAATTGAGGGGGGAAATTTATGTCCAAGTTTGTCAATAAAATCGTTTAAATCGATTCCTTAATCTGACAGTCAGCTCTGAAAAAAATTGTTAGTTCCAATCCCTTAACTTAAAAAGAACGTCTTCAAAGATTAGCGAAAGAAAAGTAGAATTATATCCGAAATTGTTTCTTTATCTAAGACACCTCCAGTAATTTTTTTGGTGTGGAAAAGTTTTTTCTCAAGAAAAAAGTCACCGTTGTCGTAATTACTTTCCTATCTAAGGGAATATTTTGTTCTCCTTCTGCTTTCGTAATTAAACACTTGATTCATTTCGTGCTTCTCTTTTTTCCCCATTTTACATAACACATTTAATTTCCCATTTTTATTACACATGAAGTGCAATATGGTTTTTCGCGTACAGAGAAATGCTTCACAGTCATTTTTCTATGTATGCTTGAATGTGCTCATGATGTGGGTGTTAAGAAATGGATGTCTTGTGTTTTGTTCTACCAACAAAGCAAGAGCTCATAATATTGCTTTAAATATCTAAGTCAAATAAACTTTTCTCAGATAACTGTTTCGAAATAACTTATTTTCTTTAAATACCAACATTTCCACAATACCTATTGTATGATATCATTTAAATCAACATTTCTGTTCAATGCGAAACTTTCGCACAATGCCCCGTGTGTTTCTAGTGTACTCATCACCTACGCATATTTATCTAACGAACTTTCGTATTCCGCAATTCCCCAATCCGATATCAATGACGTAGCACCACCCACATATCTCCATCGTGTACAAAACAATAGCCATGTTCACAGCCTTAAAAAAATATCGATTTCATTTTTGTTCTTACAATAAGTAAGCGAACGCAGCGACGATTTATAATTAATCTGCTTCAATCAAGCTGCTAAAGCCACCCACAATTAAATTAAGATTACGCGTGTACCTCAAGAATTATTCGACTAATTACTTTCTCGACGTGGGCGAAGTTTAGAAAATTTTCTTGTTCCGCAGTAATTTAGCTGTACCAATTAGTGTCTTTTGGATAGAGCGACGGGATGTATTTTGCACGTAAAAAGGACCTCTTTTGTCTCATGTAGACAATGAAATGAAGCTACAGGGTGTCTGTATTTCTGAATTTGGTTTCTAAGTCCTAATTATATTCATTGTGACTGTTAGTCCTTGTGTTATTTCAGCATTTACTTTAAATTATTCAGAGGAGATGACAGTTAGCTCATATCAGTCCTCTTTGTTTTATGTGGTTGGTGCTTTCAGATGGTTTATGTTTTATGTATTTTTGTTTGGACCTTTTATTCATAATAAATTAACTATATGCGTAACGCTCATTTTTGTCCCTGCTAGTTGCTCTATTTTTTTACATTACTGTTATTTATATAACATCCAAATTTGAGAACTTTTTCGGGAAGGTTGTGTACCTTGGACCTCACTGTACCACGGTCCTACACTGCTTTTTGTTTAAATTTTTGTAGTATGTCAACACTACACATGTAGTTAGCATCCTTACACAACCATAGCTCTCGCTCTCAGTCTTTTGCTAAAATACTTTTAAAAAAGTCAACAATTTGAGATAAAATAAGAAAAAAAAACAGATTTCACCCATCAAAAGTTAAGGTTTCTAAGTTATATGTATAGATTATCGAATATTTTATTATATTGCAATATATTATAATATTAATGATATATTGTACAATAATAAAATATTGCATATAATATTCTATTTCACAAATCAAAAAATTGGTAGTTATTTACTTCCTTTCATTACAAGGTAAGGTGAAACAACTTCTGTTGGGTTTTTGTTTTCGTCTCGTCATGCATAATACTACCAAGTATATGTAATGATCCTAAACTAAATCATCTGAAGAAAAAAAAATGGTTTACACTTTTATTCTTCCTACACATTTGCTGTAGTCTCTTCTTTTTCATTTCTACTAACCCGATATTCTATGAAGTAGAGCTCTAGCTCTGTAAAGCTTAAGATACTAGACTTACTAACTGCATTTATTTGGTTACGCCGCATGAGTTCACGCTCTTGAGTCTGAAAGCTCCTAGCTTAAAGGAAGCCACATAAAAGCATCTTAAGCAGCCGGAACTTCTCTCTTACTCGAGTATACGATCCTTTTTATGGTCAATTTTCAGTCTCCTTTGGTTACTGTATTTCACGAGATTTTCTTCCGTACATTTAGGGTTCATATTACTTTGTGGTGATATATTGCTTGTATATTCGAAGATAACAAAAGTATTTTATGTACGCTGTTTCTCTCCCACTATTACTTTTAAAATCAGATTGGATAATCTGGTAGTGTATTGGAAGTGTTGTTTTCTTTATTTAAATGTTAATACATCTTGTAATAAAAAGCTTACTTCTTTGAAAAAAATATATGCAAACAATTTTATTTTTATACGATAATACTATTTATCACCTTTTCTTCACTTCACAAATAAGAGTTAGGTGTTTCTCTAAGTTGGGACAGTCCATTTGTCAAAAAAATTTTAATAATTCTTTAGTTTTTAATTAAATCCTAGTCCATTTCTATATATTTCCTAAAATCATTTTTACTAAAACTTTGGTCGGACTTGTATTTACTGATCTGAAATTTCATGTCCTGTCCCGTAATACAGATCATAAAGCTTCATTATTTGAAATATAATTTCATGACTTTGAAATTCCATTTCATGGACTAATTTACATCTCTTTAACTGAATTCGACTAAGTATTTATCATTCTTAGAAACCAAAATCTAATTTTTGGAATTTTAAACATTAGAAAAAGATAAAACGACTTTTCATCAACCATGATAGGCCTTTGATAACTTCGTAAAATATTCGACTCCGAAATTCTCCTTTCAATTTTTGAATTCAATAACATCAAACCCACATTCATCCCAAATGCACTTAACTTTCCTTCTCGAGTTACAATCTCATTTCCTTCGATATAACTCCGCTACCTTCTCGCAAAATTTACGCAGCAGTGCCCCCAACCCCCCTCTACGTGGGTCAAATGCGTCTCGCAAACCCAATCCTAGAAAGTAGTCTTGGTCGAAACTAATAGGAAAGAAATTCCTCCCTGAAACGAAATAAACTCAATGGATCAAGAAAATAAACGAGTTAGAGAAGAAATCATCACAAAAAAAGTGGATATACCTCGAATAAAGACGGTTTTGAGAGACCTACAAAGAAAATTTCCCGGATAACTTAGATTTATTTGCTACCATTATGTATTTCAGTGCATCTCCATTGAATTTAATTGGAAACTCAATACAAATTGCCTTCTGAGCCCCGCATGAACCTTCCTCCTCTAAGAAACGAATACTTTCACTTTGTATTAGAATGGACCCCCCATATAAATTTCCATCCGTAGCGATATTTGATATCTTCGCATATGAAATTAGTACAAATCTCGCTTAAATATGATATCCCGCGGGGAAACGGTTAAATAAATGCCAAACATCTCTCTGGAGGATTATAAGAACAACTGTTTTTCTTCTTAAGACCTTCGTTTCTTGTTTCTCACTTTTCTTTGAAATTCGCACCCCTTTTGGAGAGGCGTTGCTCTCCCTTCCATTATTCTCGGCTTTGCAGTTCTGGTGGAATCCGATGCGACGGGAGTTTCTGCCTCAGAGGCAGAAAATATAAGAAATGCGATTCGTGTATGGAAGACAAAAGAAATGTATTATTTCGATAGGCGTTTTTATTTGGGTTTGATTTGGATTTTCCGTTTTCGCTTTTTTGCCTCCTTTTGGGTATTAACATCCGAGGCGTCTTTAAAATCGCCCAAAATATTTGTTAAACCGTGAAGTGTTGGTCTTTTTTCTTCTTGTTTGGTGTGTGTTAAAAAGCATGAGTTGGAAAGTTATTCAACAGTATCGTTTGGCTTCGTGAGTTTCAGCTTGTAACTACCAATTTTCCCTCTAAGCACTTCTTATAATGTACTCAATAAAATCGATATTTTATTTTTTATTTTGTTATTTCCTTATGTCCCACCTCTAGTTACTTTAACTCATTTTCTCACCTACACTCGCTAACATTGTTGGAGTTGTTTATAAAAAAAATATGTGTCAAAAATATACAGTACGGTTCAGAACATAAATCAATAGTTAAAAGCGCAAATTCAGTGTAATTATTTTATACGTGTCTTCTTTGATTTTGACAAGATTGATATAAATATCCAGAATCAACTATGTGCCACCATCCAATTTCAACAGTGACTCTGTAGATTGCTAACTGAATTTGCTATTTTAAAACACCCTGCCATCACATAAATTATGTACAGATTAATAAATGTTTAAATGAATTTAAAACTGTAATGGATGTTTCCTAATTTTCCCCATCATAACATTTTTATCATTTTCTCTACAAACACATATATTTAGATGTCGCTTTTAAAAGCGCTATATTAAGTTCTCCAAGACACTCATAGCGTTATCAATAAGTTCGTATTATTTTCAAACTCCACCACTAAACTTCTTTTCATCTCACACCTATATCTAACAATGGGGCCATTTTTTCCCCAAATCGATCACATATTATTTTCCCCCTCTCACTCTTCTCCGACCTGCAAAAGATGCACATCCAACTCCTCTCCATCCTCCTCATATAAACGTCCCTCTCTTTCTCTCTCCTCCCTCACTTTTCCCAAACTCCACATTCTTTTCACCCATTCATCCCAACCGCGCACAGACCGCCGCGCCATCTAGCGGGCCTCGTTCTCACCTCCTCTCTTCCTTCAACCTTCATAAGTACGATTTTACACAATACAGTAAAATATAACTTCAACTACTTCTACTATGAACCTAATACCCATTGGTCGGTTCTATCTGTGAGATCTTGTTTTCTTTGTTTTGTTCTCAATTTGGCATGGTTTTTTTTTTAAATAAAATCCTTTGGCGAGAAAACGAGATCTTATTCAAATCTCGCCAAGTGTTTGTTTTGATTTGATTCAGTTTTGGTTCAACCATTGGACAAAGCTTTTGACACTGATTCTTCTCTTTGCGGTTCTTTCGTAATAGTTTTCATTACTTATATTCGTGATAATATTCGTGCATAGATTCGTATAATATTATTAAATCTGTATAGATTTCAATTTTTTGGTTTGTTTGTGTTAATTAGTTCTTGTTTTGATTCTAAGTAAAATTTGATTCATAGTTTATAGTTTTCTATCCTGTGCTAATAAAATGAAAGTACTAATAATCGGCGATTCCATGGTTAAATATCTTAACGATTATTTAACTAAGGAATTGGATGATTATGAACTACGTTCCTTTCCAGGAGCTAAGATAGGGGATCTGAAGAATAGGTTGAGAAAGGTAGGTAAGTATGACTGGATCGTGATTCATGTTGGAACTAATAACCTCTCGAGTTCCGTTTCAGAAATTCGGGAGGAATTTTGTGATCTGTTTCAGGTTCTCTCCAGTCATCATCCTTCTGCCAAAGTGTTGATATCGGGTGTCCTACCTCGTGGCCTGAACTACTTCTCGCCATCTACGCTTGATGCACAGATCCCCTACATGTACCATCTGAACCAGAAAACACAACTGGTGAACACAGAACTAGAGGCTTCTTGTCAGTCCCAAGGGACCTATTTTTTAAAGTCCTTTGGTTCATGGGAGGGCCTCTGGGGACGTGATGGCTTACACCTGAACCGCAGAGGGAACTGTCACCTTGCCAAGATGTTTGTCCGAGAATTGAAGAATCTGATGGAAGATGATGAGGAGTCTTCCTTCAAGGCGAGTAATCTTTCATCTTCCCTTTCCTGTACCTCTTCTACTAATATTTTATCTTATGATGTCGACTTTCCTCCTCTACCTTTCTCCTCCTCTTCTGACCTGCAAAATTCATATTCTGTTTCAAACCTTTCTGATCTCTATTCTGATTGTGTTTCTAAGTCTTTGCTCAAACCTCTTTATGTTTCTAAACCTTTTACTGTTCCTTCTGCTGTTTCTACTATTGCTCTTCTTAAACCAAAATCTTATTTGGTCTCTAATCCTATTACTCTTACTAACTCCTATGACACTGATTTTCCTCCTCTTCCTTCCTCCTCTCCTTCTGATCCACCTAACTTAGTTTCTGTTTCTAAACCTTCCGAACTTTATTCTGTTTGTGTTAATAGGTCTTTCCTCAAACCTTCTTCTGTTTCTAAACCTAAACCTTTCCCCTTGCTTACTTCTTGTTCTATACCTAAGCCTTTTTCTCTTCACAAACCATTTGCTTCGTCTGAACCTTCTCTTCCCAAACCTTTTCCTTCGTCTAAAACTGTTCCTAAGCCTCTTACTTTGTCTAAATCTGTCTCTAAACTTTCTCTTCCCAAACCTTTTACTTCGTCTAAATCTGTCTCTAAACCTTCTCTTCCCAAACCTTTTCCTTCGTCTAAAACTTTCTATAAATCTTCTCTTCCCAAACCTTTTACTTCGTCTAAATCTGTCTCTAAACCTTCTCTTCCCAAACCTTTTCCTTCTTCTAAAACTTTCTATAAATCTTCTCTTCCCAAACCTTTTGCTTCGTCTAAATCTGTCTCTAAACCTTCTCTTCCCAAACCTTTTCCTTCGTCTAAATCTGTCTCTAAACCTTCTCTTCCCAAACCTTTTCCTTCGTCGGTACTTACGTATTATCCCGTCGACCGTTCTGCGGCCGTCTAATTCAGCGGCACAGTAATAGTAAAGTCAATGGGATTTGATAGCGTTTTCGGATTAAGCGTCACGGTCGACGGGATAATACGTAAGAACCCCTTCGTCTAAAACTTTCTATAAATCTTCTCTTCCCAAACCTTTTACTTCGTCTAAATCTGTCTCTAAACCTTCTCTTCCCAAACCTTTTCCTTCTTCTAAAACTTTCTATAAATCTTCTCTTCCCAAACCTTTTGCTTCGTCTAAATCTGTCTCTAAACCTTCTCTTCCCAAACCTTTTCCTTCGTCTAAATCTGTCTCTAAACCTTCTCTTCCCAAACCTTTTCCTTCGTCTAAAACTTTCTATAAATCTTCTCTTCCCAAACCTTTTGCTTTGTCTAAATCTGTCTCTAAACTCTCTCTTCCCAAACCTTTTACTTCGTCTAAATCTGTCTCTAAACCTTCTCTTCCCAAACCTTTTCCTTCTTCTAAAACTTTCTATAAATCTTCTCTTCCCAAACCTTTTGCTTCGTCTAAATCTGTCTCTAAACTTTCTCTTCCCAAACCTTTTCCTTCGTCTAAAATTATCTATAAATCTTCTCTTCCCAAACCTTTTGCTTTGTCTAAATCTGTCTCTAAACTTTCTCTTCCCAAACCTTTTCCTTCGTCTAAATCTGTCTCTAAACCTTCTCTTCC
Source organism: Tetragnatha montana (assembly GCA_963680715.1). Taxonomy (NCBI): domain Eukaryota; kingdom Metazoa; phylum Arthropoda; class Arachnida; order Araneae; family Tetragnathidae; genus Tetragnatha; species Tetragnatha montana. The sequence goes on along the minus strand of OY796686.1, from coordinate 39,360,058 downwards.
CAAACCTTTTCCTTCGTCTAAAACTTTCTATAAATCTTCTCTTCCCAAACCTTTTGCTTCGTCTGAACATTCTCTTCCCAAACCTTTTCCTTCGTCTAAACCTTCTCTTCACAAACCTTTTGCTTCGTCTATATCTGTCATAAAACTTTCTCTTCACAAACCTGTTGCTTCGTCTAAATCTGTCTCTAAACCTTCTCTTCCTAAACCTTTTCCTTCGTCTAAAACTGTTGTTAAGCCTTTTACCTTGTCTAAATCTGTCTCTGAACTTTCTGTTCCCAAACCTTTTCCTAAGTCTAAAGCTATGTCTAAACCTTTTCTTCCCAAAACTTTACCACATTCAGTTTGTAGATTTGTATCATGTAAAACCTTGAATCAGTCAAATGAGTGTTTAAAAACAGGTGGGGGAGAGGATGAGTTAGAAATATTCCCAAAAACTTGTAGTAATTGTGGAACTTTTTATAAAACTAGAAGAACTTATATCAGGCATGTTCCTATGTGTGGTAATAAAATACAATATCCCCGTAAATGTTCTAATTGTCTGAAATTGTATAAGAGTAAGGTTACATTTTGCCAACATAAACGTACTTGCAAATCCTTCATGCAGGGAATCTCATTAAAAAATGACAGTATAGTACCTAATCTGAGAGTTCTTAGTGGTAATGAAAACCAACAAATTTTAACTGTAGAGGATAATGTTTCTAATAACACTAACTTATCTGTTAAAAGTCATTATTGCCCTTTGCAATGTAGTAATCTTAAATTTGAAACTATTCACGAGTTAAATGAACACCTATTTTATGAACATGGTTCAAATAAGAGCTACAGTTTTGATTCAATGCTATCTTTCAACAAATGGTTAGAAAATGAACAAAGATCCACATTCTCTTCATTTATTAAAAGGACTGGTTCAAAGTCTTACAAACACAAAACATTTCATTACTTTTCATGTTTGTTTGGTTTATTTTCTCCACGTAAGAAAAATAGAAAGACATGCCGTAGGAACAAAAAAGGCATAGCACCTTCCCTCCATTGTCCAGCAAAAATTAATGTGTGTGAAGAGGAAGATTTGGTTACCATCTCTTATAATCCTAATCATAACCACCCTGTGACATTTGAAAATTCTAAGTTTTACCGTCTAAATCAAAGTACTCGTAGTATAATTAAGCAACAATTGTTAATGGGTATACCAGCTAAAAAAATACAGAGTTTTTTGAGAGGCGATTATGGGGAACTAAATAATAGAGACTTTGATCTTTCTAAAGAGGTCTTCATTGATATCAAAACAATTAGATCATACCAGCGTTCCTTTAATACAAGACCTAAAATGGACTCTGTTTCCGTTTCCGCAGTTGTTGAAGAAATCAAAATTAAATCTAATAATTATGATCCAGTTTTGATTTTCAAACCTCGAGGTTCTTGTACTCAGTATGGTCCTTCTTGTTTAGATAATTTAAACTTGGACGCATTTGCTCTTGGGATACAATCAGAAGAGCAACATACTGTTTTGGAAAAAAACTGTAGTGTAATTTGTATAGATTCTACCTTCAATACTAATGAACTAAAGTATCCTTTATTAAGTCTGATCGTTGCTGATGAGTTTGGTCGCGGCTATCCAGTTGCCCACTTCATTTGCAGCTCGCTTAAATTGGAGTATATGACCTGTCTATTTCAAAGTCTTAAGGACAGATCATCCATCCAAGATTTTTTCTGTATCATGACAGATGACGACCATACAACCATTACCGCCTTTCGCTCAGTTTTTGGCTCAGAAGTTAGGCATTTGTTGTGCTCATGGCACGTGTTCAGAACATGGATTAGAAATGTTAATAGTTTAATACCAAATAAATTAATTCGTGAAGAGATAAAGAAAAAATTAAAAAATTTATTAAATGAGAAAGATCTATCAAAATTTAAAAAACTTCATGAGGACTTCTTGAACTCTTCTAGTTGTAGCAGTTTTATTCAGTATTTTAAGAAAAATTATTCCTCTCGTTGTGAATTGTGGGCTAAATCGCATCGTAGGTACTTTCATGGGGGAATAGAAACTAATAACTACTGTGAATCTTTCCACAACCAATTGAAAACTGTGTACTTAAAACGTAAATATAATAGAAGATTGGACAGCCTTGTTAAAGTTCTTTTGGAAATTGAGAAAGACAATTTGTTTAAACGAAGATCCAAAATATTTTACAAAGTTCCCAAAAATAAAAATAATAAGAGTTTAGAGTTGAGACACAAAAAGGGTGTTAAAATTCAGGATAAAGATGTAGTCATTCTTTCACAAAATGATTGGTCAGTGAAATCGCAAAGTAGAAAAAATCTTAGTTATCTGGTTGAGCGAAAAAATTTAAATTGCCCTTTACCTGATAATTGCTTTGATAGATGTCTCAATAGAAGTTGCCCTGATTTATGTGTGCACTTATACATTTGTAATTGTCCTGACAAGTCTGCCCTTTGCAAACATATTCACAAAATTCATTCTTTTTTAAGCCATGACCTGACCACCTCAGATGATTTAGATAATTTTGGAACCCCCCAAAAATATAATGTTTTGGCAGAGCAATCTATTATCCCTTTTAAAAAAAACCTTTTCTCCCCAAGAACTAATAAGATAAATGCTGTTAAAGAATTGTGTAAGGCATTACCAAAAATTGTCGATGTTCCTAATGTATCAGATGCAATGCTGGACAGTGTGTATACCACAATGAATTCTTTGGTTAGTGCATGTCAGGGGGTAGCCCATTGTAGTGTCTATTTAGATGATATGCCCCGAGAAAAAGTTTTCCCAAATAAAAAGTTAGAGCATCAAGAGCATGCTACAAATTATTCAAAAAGGCGTAAAAGGGTTAATTCGAGTGATGTTACTGCTCCCCCACTAAGACGATCCAAAATTATTACACAACTCGAAGAAACTAGCAAACCATCAAATTTGTTATTCCCGGACAAGGATAGAGCTTTGATGTCCAAATTGAAAACAAATGAAAAATTAGATGATTTGCCCCGAGAAAAAGTTTACCCAAATAAAAAGTTAGAGCATCAAGAGCATACTACAAATTATTCAAAAAGGGTGAATTCGAGTGATGCTACTGCTCCCCCTCTAAAACGACAAAAATCCGAAATTCCCCAATTATTCCCTAGCGAAGAAATAGATTTGTGGGACGAAATTGAAATATTGCCTCTTGTAATTGAAAAATTAGAGGAGGGTGACTATATGATTACTTGTAAATCCCTAATGAATACAATTAAATTTGAAATCCCTCGATCAAAATTTGTACCTTTAGATGACAATTTTAAGATTGAAGAAGACTATGATTGTCAAGAGTTCGTACCTGCCTTCCCAAAATATGTAGGAAGTTATAAAATTGAGGAAATTTCATTTAAATCTGTAGATATTGATCTGAGCGATGATGAAGAAAAATTTCTAAAATCTAAGGATATAAATTTCGTCAAAGGGTGGTTACATGATGTCATTATCGATTCGTATATTCATGTGATAATTAAAAATAACACAAAATTTTCATTTGTAGATTCCATTATTTGTCAGTTAATTATTAATGGCATTCCAACAAGTAATGAAATAATGACATCTGCAGATAATATTCTATTCCCAATTTGTCACTGTAACCATTGGATTTTAATTATGGTAAAGCCAAAGGATAAAAAATTATATGTCTATGATCCCCTTTCAAACAATGAAAATAATGTCCTTGTAAAATATTTCAGTATCATCAATAAAATTATGGATTTTACAGAAGTCAAAGATACCTGGACCACAATTTCGCCAAATCATGTGTTACAAAATGATAATTTAAGTTGTGGGGTTTTTATATGTTATTATGTCCATCAGTTAATTTATAATATAAGTACTGATGTTGAATTTAATCCAAAAGGATTTCGGCAATTAATTTGTGATACTCTTGTACGTAATTCTTCACCAAATATTAATATACCTTCACCAGGGGAAAAGTGTAATTTTTCAAAATTCAACTTCATAGATTATAATAATGTTAATTCTTTAGAGGTTACTATTAATGATATTGAAATCACTACATATATGTTTAAGTCCTTAGATCTAAAAATTTCACCCGAGGAGGGAAATATTCTTAAGTCAGCCTCCTCAGCATTTAGAAAAGGGTGGTTGTATGACAGTATTATTGATGCTTTTATAATAAAATTAAATAAATATAATAATTATTTATCTATCCCAACCTACTTATCAGCTCATATCTTAAGAAAAAAATCAGTCCCACCTGAAGTGTATAAAATGTTACGTCTAAACTTACGTTGATAAATTTCAACTGCATAGATCTACCTCTTAAACCTTACCTTATTATTGAAATGTTTTCAAATTTAGATTTTTTTTTGGATCCTCCTACTTTTATTCCCTCCCTCATATTTTGAAAGAAAATGGTGGTTATGTAAAATTTAAACATTTTTCTTACAAATAGACTATTTGATCATTTATGTCAATGTTTCTTTTTGCTGTGTGATTGAAAGCATTTAGTTCAAGACACTGGAATTTCATAAAATTTAATCTGATTGGAGGGTTAGATTAAAAGTATCATCAGTTATTTACATTAATCAGTTTTTTTTTCGCAATTTAGTTGAGGAATAATGAATTGTTGATTATTGCAGCTAAGGTATGTTGTTGCTCGCAATTATGACTATCAGTTAAAACAGTGTGGTCCAACCTGCAGGCTCAAAGAGATTTTTTATGGCACTCAACCACAAAATTAAAAGCTTATTCAAACTTCATAGAATATAATCCACATATCACTTTTTAACTAAAGTCTAACAACTAAAAGTCTGCTTTTTCAGGTCAATTTTCAAAAAAAAATTCAGGTGAGAACCCCTGAACCCCCTTAGGAGTTTTTTTTTACTTAAAATTAAAAAGGGACAAGTAAAATCACATCAGTAGAAACTCCAGTTCGGGGCAATAGTTTATAAATTTTTGTTTTATCCTCACTTATGGCTATATCGTTTCAACAACTAATTAGTTTCTATTAAAAAGTATCCATCAAATTGAAAGGAGCTATCAAATCAGTAGATACTGTGAGTTATAATTAAAATTATGTCTATAAAGTATTATTTCATTAATGTTCAGTATAGGGTCGCAGTTGTCTTATAATGTCTATTTATGAGTTTACATCTCAGTGTTGTATTTTTTTCTAACCTCTTGAGAAAAAAACACTCAACCATTTCTAACCCTTTTTTACCAGTAAACTTAAAACACACTTCAGCTCTTTCATTTTCAAAACATTGTGAATAGCCTAATTTCTAAGAAAGGTTTATCTCTTTACTTTGGATTAATTATTCTTAACATATTTTCAATTCGATTAAGAAAGAAAAATTTGTTATTAAATTAAATTTAATAAATATGAACACTCGGGAAAATAAGTTCTTAAAATATGGCACCAGCTATTTCACCTTGCATACATAAGAAGAGTTTCAATGACCCAGTCGATATTTTTGCATTGCCTATTAGGTGAAACGGATCTAATCATAATCGAGAACAAATGCTCCAGTGTTGAAATAAGCTTGACTTGCCCGTGTTATATAAAATAGATTATGTGTAATTTTCGCTTTTTATTGTCTGGCACTCCCTTCAAAAAGTTAAATTGGCCCTCGTGTAACTAAAGGTTGGACCAGACTGAGTTAAAACATACATTTAAGAGTTTAGATTCTGTTGAAATTAAATATGCTCTCCAGCTGGAAGATTCTAGTGAAGAAAAGAAAATGTAAGTAAAAACAGGGAAACAGCTGAAAAGAAGGAAATTTCCAAGCCTGTGTAAATCTTCAAAAGAATCAAGAGTCCAAAGAGCCGGGTGGAGTTTGAATTTCGGTGCTGTTATAACAGAACAGCATCAATTTCAAACTCTTCCCAGTTGAAAAGAAAATTGGAAAAAGAAAAGAATTCTTCATTATATTTTTTGTGTATATAATTTGTGTTTTTTTATCACACTATCATAACAAGACTGGTGTAAATTATCCTAAAAGTACTACATCCCATCATACCTCAAAGTTTGTTACATGATTTCATAAACACGTCGTGTGCATTAGTAAAAATTTTCTGTGATATAAAAACATGTATTAAGCTGTCCTTTAAAAACGACCCACTACTGTTGTAACGGCTCATCCTCTTTAGTGCTTAGCATTTGTAATTCCAACTCTCCATTACAAATTGGCAGTCAATTAAGTAAGAATTTGAAGGGAAAAAACCCTCATGCTTGAAAATACTCAAAAATGTGGTTAAAAGTTTTTATTTGATATAAAAGGGAATAATTCAGAGTTTTTATAAACCATATTTATTAATAATTATTTCTAAAATTAAAATTATGATATGATTTTCTCCTCAAGAGTTCATCTTCAAAACACAACGGTAATAGCTATTTTATTATTGTATTTTTATTTTTGAATTTTGAAGATGACCTTTTAAATGCAAAAACTTAAAAGTGTTTTTAATAAAAAGCTACCTGATATATAAATTGGCACTTATGTTTTATTTTAACCCAACTATTAACTCTCCAGAAATTCTAGTAAAGTGCAATATTTTGCATGGAAAATGGGGTTTTTTGGTATCATAAGCTGAGTTTTTTAAAAGTAAAATGTTTGAAATTTTCATGATAATTTCAAAAAAGTCTGAAAAATCTCATCCCTCTACTAAATCATTAAGAACCAAAAAAATTCGTATTAGTTTTAAAAATATTTCATTTTACTTGGGCTTTTAACGAAAAATGTTCGACACAAAAATAGAAATCCATACCCATGACGAGTACTTTTAACGCTAGATTTTGGGGTACTTACACAAATGATTTGAACTTTTGCACACCTAAAGCAAAAATATTGGGTAATGAATGTGAGCTTAAAAATGGAGGGTCTACTCTAAAGTCAGCCCCCAGAAAATTATATAAAAATTCGCCCCTCAAAGTAGTGTTTAGCTCAATTTGACTCTTTGGGCCGAACAGAACCGCTTCTTGTAAGCCACACTATTTTCAAGGAAAATTATGTACTATTGCTTTAATAAAGTTTTTAAAATTTTTTTTGACAAACTGGGAACTTAGGGGGGAGCAGCTGCCTCCCCCTGGAGCCCATGGGTATAGCGCGTACATTGTACATTTATTATTTTCCCAAAGAAATGATTGAGAGTGCGCTTTAGAAAAAAAAATCCTTTTATGTATTACCTTATAAATGCACAGTAAATTCTCAAGTATAACCCACATGGACAGAAATGTCACTTCCTTAAGTATAATGTATATTTGGAGTATATATGGAGGATATTTTTTATTAGCTAAAATCATGAAAAGTGGATTTTTTATTAATTTTAATAATAACTTGACGAAATTTGTGTCTATAGGTACAACCACCGGCTCCCGGCTCTCCCTATGGACAGACCCGGTTGTACCTGTGGACACCCTTTGAAAGGGAGGTTTTAATTGAAAAGAGCTAAAAATGAACATTTTTATTGATGTTTTACCTTTTAATAAACTATTTCGAGCACTTTTAAAATTGGAAATGTAAATGATCATTAAAAAGAAGTTGACTGATAAAAGTGATAAATAAATCACATGGGATTTTCAGATCCAAATTTAAGGTAATAGTTTCATCAATAGTGCTGATTGGTCTGATCACTTCACTGGTCCAAAAAATCAATTCGATCGCCACTTAGTTGTGCAAGCATTTGGTAACTTTCGCAAATCTTCGTCGGTGGAAATTTTAAGTTTTTTTTAATCATCATACTGAAATGCGATAGGGTGCTTACGATTTTACATTATATTTTATATTAAATGCAAACTGGAATCAAAAATTTTAAAAAGTAGTTTAGCACACAAAATATTTGATTTTTCATCTATAAATCTACTATTCTAATCGTCGACAAGTAGATAACCCTTTAGAATTAATTAAAGATGCATTAAAATGTATTCACTTTAATGAAAACCTGATTTAAAAGCAACGATTAGCTACAGCCACCTCCACAAGAACGTGTCCGTAGGTACAACCCGTATGGTGTCCGAAGGTACAACCTCAGGTGTTTTTGCATTCAAAATTGTGAAAATAAATTCGAAAAGAAAACCTTTTTTTTCCTCCAAATGTCTTTATTTTCTAATAATTAGTTTTATTGTCATCCGCCGTTTCCCTCTTAAATAAAAAAAAAAACGGAGCGGGCGGAGTCACATGCCCATATATGGACTACGAACCAAACACGGATTCGTCAATATCACAGGGGTGGAGCTAAATTCCCATATATGGACTATGAACCAAACACGGATTGGTCAATATAGAAATGCTTACGCTCGTGCTGCCATCTTAAATGTAAGATCTAAACTTAAGTAAGATTTAGTACAGAAAGAGGGTGTAATTTAAATGTGAGACTGGATTTACCTATTTCATGTTAATACTATAATTTAACCGACAAATTAATGCAATTTTCTCTTCAAATAAACATTGGAATCCTTTGCTTTACAATATTTATAATTGCATATATTTGTTAAAAAATATATATATTTAAGAATTCCAATACAATAGGTAATGTTAATTACAGGGTCAAATATGACAAACTATGTAACAATAACCTAATAACCTGCTACCAACAGAAATTTTATGTTTTTTTTTTTTTTTTGTATTTATAGAAAATGGAGTTCAACATGAAACTTTAAATTTCTTAAGTCAACTAACTATAACTCAAATTAGGATGTGTTACTTTTGGTAAAACTTAAAGAAACATTAAAAAGAATGCTATAAATGTTGATAATAACCTAATAATTAACTATTTATTATTTTTCTTTGTATTTAGCTTTCCATATTGTCTTTTTAAAGCAAATTAACCTTTTTGAAGCATTTTTCACACAGTTCATGGTTTTATGCATGCAGTGAAACTATCAGATAGTTCTAAAGTGGCATTTGATTTTCTGTTATACCTCCTACACATATTTTAATTAAATAAATTTCAATACTATTTACTTTGAACACTGTTTAAGTAGTTTGAAGACCTTATATAAAACCTTTTTATTTCATTACTCATCCTCTTATTTTTCAAATTTATTTTATGTTGTCCTACAAGAATGTGGAGGTATTGAAATTTTTTCTCCACTTAACCATATATTTAAAAGGAATTTTAAGCAAAAAGTGAATTTAAAAAATTAATTTATATTAATTTCTAAACTAAAACGCTAAATTTAAAATTAGAATTTACAACACAATTCGATAAAATGCTGATCTACAATACTCAATCAAAACTCAAATTTTAATTAATTTACAGAATTAAAAAGAAATTGCCATAATTTTTGTGTGTAAAGAATTTTTAGATTTTGTTTCAATGTAAAGCTATTCTTTGGTAAAGCATCTAGAAATAGCGATAAATTCGCCAAAACATAAAGTTTACAAATCCATAGGGTTGCTTGCAAGAAATGGCAAGGAAAGAGCGATAAATATGAAAATAAGATTTCCTGTTAAGTTCACAGTAGTAATAGTAGGGTTGCCGTCTTTTTCCTTCCTTGTACTTCGTTCTCATAAGTATCAACGGATAGGGCTCGAGCGGAGTTGAGAAGACCTCACGCTCCGCGCGCTGTAGCTCTCCGATATCGTTTGCACCGATTTTCCATCTGAGTTTTGTTCGATTGCTGTTCTGTTATTTGGCTTTTTTTTCTCTGATGCCACCTCGGCTCGTTTTGTTAATTTGGATTAGTTCGTGTGATTATTTCGCCTGAATGGTGTCGTCCCTTCTGTGTTATTTTTATTTCCCTTGAATTATTATTAATAACCCCGTTATAAACCCTCCGTTGTGTTCTTCATTTTCATTCAGTGCTGTTTTCTTTTGTACCTGAATGGTTAAAATGGCAGATAGTGATCAAGGAGAAAAGGTATTGTTGACTTTAATTTCTCTTTTAAATAGATTTCTCTCTTTTATGAAGCATGTTCGTTTTATTCTTCACTTGCTGGTGTCACTTATTCTCGACTAAAGTACTGTTATTTATGATGGTTTTGTTCGCTTTTTAGTTATATATAGTCAATTACAAAATCTCACTAAAAGATTTACATAGAAACTGCAGAGTTTAGTTTTAAAAGTTAACCTTTTGTATAATTCAAAATTTTTTTGGACCAAAAAATTTTCAAATTAAAATATAATAAAATCTTAAATCTGCATGCTATCAACTTCCAAAATAAATGCTGTTAAAATTTTTGTCTCTGATGTCTGCATGCGTTTAAAGATGTTTTAATTATAAATGTATATTTGTCTTTATGTTTACTGTTATCATTTGTGCATATGACGAGCTGAAAACTGCCATTCCCAAAAATTCTCCCGATAGGTTTTCTTATTCTCCTCGAGTCTGGATTTTTTTGTACGATGACGCCTTTACAAATGGGTTAATGATCCCCTCTTGTTAATCGAACATGATAATATGAAAACACAAAGACACTTTTTTCTTGTTTTTTTTTCTGGGTTTGATTTTCGATATCTGCAAAGGTTAGAAGGTTCTTCCACTTCTAATCGCTATTACCACTTCCTAACTCTTACTTTTTGTTGTAGCAGGAAACTGATTCGTGTAGTCTTATCTGAAACAAAAAATACAATATTAAAAGTATGAAGTGTTAAAAAAAGTTTGGTTTTGTTTCTCTGAAGGCAAACATTTTATCTAATAACAATTATTTAGTCTAGGTTTCTGCGAGCTAAACCAGTTTTAACTTACAAATGTGTTTTCATAATTTCAAAGTGTCAAAATACTTGACTTTACCATCACTAACTATCGTGTATTAATGTGTATATACTCTTGTAACAATGTAACCCATGATGGAATATAAATCTTTTACCTTTATTAAATGAAGTAAGCTAAAATAGGTGAAAATCGTCTAATCTTAAAAAAAAAACTATGTAGAATTAAACTTTCTCCAAGAGACAGAAAGGAAGTAAAATTTTTGTAGACAAAAAATTACTAATTATTTAGCTTCAACCACGACTTACTAGATACTTATACAGGCTAGTCGAGTTTTAAGCAATGAAAACCATTTGACAACTTTTCCCGCTTGGAGCGCTACAAGACCTACCTATATCTCACCCACCGCCTTCAACACTGTGAATACGCTTTGCCAGTTTGTCCAATAATGCCAATGTGTTTGACGCGGAATGTCCGATATAGGGACCTTGCGCCATAAAACCCAAAACAACCAACCAACCAATAATGCCAATGATTTCCGTACTCGGCTAGCCTGTATAAGTATCTAGTAAGCCGTGCTTCAACAAACAATCTGGAAACGTTTTAAAAGTGCTTCGTATATTATATAGTGCTGTCCTTTAAAAACAACCCACTGTTTAATATTTTCTCCATTAAAAGCTTAATAAAAAGGATAATTAAATCGAACGAAAAACTATTTTAACGGCTCATCCTCCTTAACATTTTAGTGCTTAGCATGTTTAATTCCAATTATCCATTACAAATTGGCAGTCAATTAAGTAAGAATTTGAAAAAACCCACTTTTTCCTAGAAGGACTCTAATTGGCGGACTGAGCTAAAACTTTAATATTTTATTCTCATATTAATGGGAAAACATAAAAACACGCGAAAAATACTCTAAAGTCTTTATAACATACATTTTTACAAAATCTGTAAATCTGAAGCACATTTTTTGCCAAAAATCTACATTATCTCAGCTTGTTTAAAAAATAAGTAAATAAACCGTTCTTTGACCAGTTTTTACATCCCTGACACTCTAAAAGGCATAGAAGGACAGGATATATGAGATGGTAAAATTATTTTAATTATGTAATTAAAAAATCTCAATGGGTTGTTTTTAGGGTACAATTTGGAGTGGGTTGTTTTTAAAGGACAGCACTATACGTCAAAAACAGATATACCAAGTCGTTTATGGATAGTATTACCATATTTATGGTCCATTCCCTGTTTCCCTATCACATTTTTGGCATACTACTTCCTTTCTTTAAACTGTCTTACTTCAAAGTTTTCTTATTTTTTTTATTTTTTTGCGAAACTAAAACAAATATATCCAAATCTAAGAAATTTAATCGTTCAATTTGATCTCCAGGTCGTGGTTTCCTTCCATGTGACCAAATAGACAGTAGTAAATGTAATTTCGATTTACAGTCTAAAAAAATCCCATAAAATACGTCTTGCGAGGAGCTTTCAACCACGGTGCTTCTCGAACACTTCCAGAGATGCGACGCTCCGGAATAAATGGTCCCCCAAAATAGACCTCTCTACCGCGAGGAGACCCCCAGAATAAAATAACAAAAGCCCGTTCGTTGTTTACACACTGCACCTTTCCTTCCTGCTGGCTTTTGTTGGTGGTTGGTTTAATGGGTTGATCGAGAGGGGTGGAGGGCATTGGCAAGGGCTGTTGGTAGAAGGCCGGGCGAGTCAACTTTAATTTGCGGTGGTCGTTAGCGGGATGGTTCTTTTGGGGTTTGCTGGGGTAATGAGGGTGGGCTCTTTAGCCTAATGTAATACATCCCTTGAGAATGAGACTTGTCGGAATTCTGTGTTAGATATATTATTTTCACACTAGTCTCCAAGAATATTAGACAGTAATTTTTGTTCCAGTATTTTTTAACCGTATACTCGTAGATGGAGATATATTCCCAGAGTAATCTTCATTAACTTGACAAACCGAATGACCCCTAGCCTTATTTTTAAAGACCTCCAGTTTATCTTTATGAAATCTCATTTTCTATAGTTCTTGATTTTTTTTCTGGTTTTCGGTGTTCCGAAAATAGGTCTTTTAAATGTCTTTTTAAAATGTCTGCGGTTGAGAAGAGAGATTTTGAAACCAATGTTCTAATAAACACAGTTTGTCAGCACTGATCGATTCCCAAAGTAACGCACCAGAACGTCGTTCCGGTATACCTCTTTGCATATTCAAAGCCGCACAAACGTTCAAGATTTGTATAATTTTTGTCATGTATGGCCAAATTTCGTTTACTTCTAGTTGCAGTTACGTGGACTTCACATATTTGGAATGAGCTACTAGGAATATTGAAACGATTACCATACTCTTGCATGGTACTCCCACGATTACCATACTTAGGAATACATCCCCACACCATAGCTTCAGTGCATGTATTTTTAGAAATCGTGCATTGCATTCCGGTATAAAACTTCACTACCGACATTTAAAATAGTGAGGAATAGGACTGGGCGATATTGAAATTTTGATATCGCGATATATCGTCGATCAAATATCGATATTTCACGATATATCGATATTTCGTCAAAATATCGATATATCGTGAAATATCGATATATCGTCGAAATATCGTCAATTTCGATATATCGTCTGTTTCGGTATATCGTCTATTTCGGTATATCGTCGATATATCGTCAATTTCGATATATCGTCTATTTCGGTATATCGTCGATATATCGTCAATTTCGATATATCGTCTATTTCGGTATATCGTCAATTTCGATATATCGTCTATATCGGTATATCGTCGAAATATCGTCAATTTCGATACATCGTCAATTTCGATATATCGTGGAAATATCGTCATATCGTCAATGCTGTGTGTGGGGGCTCCATGTTCCTCCATGGGGGGGCTCAAACCAAACGCCTTGGGACGTGCAACATTTTGGTCTTGAGAACTGGTCAAGATCTCTTGACCAGTGGTCAATCCATTTTTTCTCGCTATATGTAACCTTTCTGACCATCTGTTTCAGTCTCGTGGTTGTTTTGGGGTTCCCTGATCTTTGGAAACCCCATTTGACCATTGGTCAAGATAGTTAAAATTCATTACAAAATAAATGTTGGAGTTGCTAACTGATATTTTGTAATCTCTATTGTTATGACATGTGTCTTTGGTTACGACTGATGTTTTTCTGAACTTTAATTTTTTTGAATTTTTGAGAATTTTTGGCTGACCCCTTTTTGAGAATATCCGAAAGTAAATCCGCGCTTTAGAATATTAGGCGGGAAAGACCTATGAAATTCAGGGGAGTTCCATGGTCTCAACAAACTATTGTCATGTCTCACTTTTATGATGGATGGCTAATAAAATATAGTGCACATACTTAAAAAATTATAGGGATTTTATATTCTTAGGATCCTTAACTTCAAGTAAACATAAATTATTTAGAAATTCTAATTAATATTTCAAGGATTAAAAAAGATTGCAAAAATGAGAATTTCGTTAAACGAGCTGCCAGGATAGGAAGTACGAAAATTTCTGAGGGGGCATTATTATTACGTATTTAATAATAAAAATACTTAATCTAAAACAAAATTTATGCTGTAAATATTTGTATTTTAATGGTTAATCAGTGTTTTGCATAATTAATGAGGCGATTGATTTGGATTTGAAAAGTATATGTATCTTTTCAACTGTTTTGATGATCGAAACGCCAGTCTTCTTAAGCAATGTAGTATTTGCTGTTGGATGATTTGATTAAAATTATTTATCCTACTTGAAAAATTATACTGTACTTATGTTCTTACAGCCTTTATTTTCAAATATGTCTAAAAAAAGTTAGGACTTGCATAACAAATTTCGACGATTAATTAAGATTGCTAAAACGTAAATTCAGTTCAGAAGCTCTTCATTTCGAAAAAGGGGAATCCCCGCCGCCGCCATTGCTGAACTTCTTCGTGTATGCCAGCAGGGGAGTTCCTTTTTCGAAATTGAATTTACGTTTCAGCAATCCTAATTCATCTTCGAAATTTCTCATGAAAGTCGAAACTTTTTTACGGAAAATTGAATATAAGGGTCGTAACAACATAAGTACAGTATAATTTTTCAAGTAGGATTAAAAATTTAAGCAAATCATTTTTTTATAAAGAACAGCAAATACAACGCCATAACTAAGATCTGCGTTTAAATCCTCTTAAGTTGTTGAGAAGCGACTTTACAAATCCTAATCAATCGGCTAATTATCTAAAACCCAGATTAAACATTAAAGCATAAAACTATACTGCATACATTTTATACAAGATCAAGTATTTTTTTGTTACTAAAAATATTTAATTAGTAAAAATGCCTTCTCATAAACCTAATAGCTTGTTTACCGAAATTCTCATTTTCGCAATCTTTTTTAATCGTCGAAATTTTTAATAGAATTTCTGAATATTCTAGGTTTACTTGAAGCTAAGGACCGTAAGTATATAAAATCCGAATTATTTTTTAATTATGTGCTCTATAAACTTTGCAGTTAGTGTTGGGCGTGAAATTGGCTTTCAGAGAACAAAGACGAGTTATCGAAAACATCCCGATGTTTCCAATCATCGTGAGAACCACGATATATCGAAATTATCGATATTCACGATATATCGATATATGACCACTGGTCAAGACCAAAATGATGCACGTCCAAGGCGTTTGGTTTGAGCCCCCACTTGACCTACTTCAATGCCAAAGCATAGAAGTAGTAAAAACTTGATCCGATTGACCAATGGTCAACCGGAACAAAAGAGACATGTTATAAGAATAGGGAATTCAAAATATCAATTAGCAACTCCAACATTTATTTAATAATGAATTTTAACCATATAGAGCAATCTTGACCAGTGGTCAAGCAACACGAAACCTAATTAGAAAGCCCATATTTATAATTAGAGACCAAAGTGAGTCGGGCAAACGCTCCGTTTTGGAGAACATCACGATATATCGAAGTCGACGATGTATCGAGAAATATCGCCATTCACAATAAATCGAAGGCGACGGTAAATCGGGACATATCGATAAAGACGATATATCGTGAAGTATCGAAATAGACGATATATCGTGAATAGACGATATATCGTGAGTAGACGATATATCGTGAAATGACGATATATCGAAAAAATACCGAAATGACGATATATCGAAAAAATATCGGTTTGACGATATATCGAAAAAATATCGGTTTGACGATATATCGAAAAAATACCGAAATGACGATATATCGAAAAAATATCGATATGCCGATATATCGAAAAAATATCGATTTCAATATCGATATATCGATATTGGATTGATATCGATATTTTTCGATATATCGATATATCGCCCAGTCCTAGTGAGGAACGGACCGAATTTGGCTTTCCCTGTGTCTTAATTACCTTTTGAAGCATTCAAATATAATCTCATATACCTTTCCCGATGCCAAAACACGCTCCATTTAAATTTCTGTAGAATTTAACCGGAGTGTGTTTTGGCATCGGTACGGTACAAAGAGCAATGGCTTAAAATCAGATTAACCGAATGATCTTGTCTCTGAGCCGACGCCAGTTAAAGCTGCGGAGCATTTTCAGATTGCATCGCGGGTTTTAATGAAGCATACGCATTGGGTAATTTTCGGAGCAAAGCAATTTATATTCAAATCTGTTTCAGAAAACCTCATTTAGCTAAAAGCATTCTGTTAGTTTCTGGGAGAGCTATCGTTTTCAGTAGAAATTTATCTGTACCGAAGCTCGTTTTAATGGCTTCAAAGAGTTCGTTGGGAGATGATATACTTTTTAAAGATTATAAATAAACCCAAATTATGTAATGAGTTAGGTCTCCACTAATCAAATAACTATTTCCTGTATCTTTTCAAGCCAGTTAATGAACTAATATAATACATAAGACAAATGGATATATGACATCCGTTTGTTACTAAAAAAAAGCCTGTATTCGTGTTTTGACAACCTTGGTAGAATTTAAGTTACTCTTACATTTTAAAAAAACTATCAATGTTTGTAATAATACAAATATTCACTGAGTTTTTTTTTATGATTGCTTTTCTCTGTGTAAGTATTAAAAAAACTATGTCCTAGTTATACCAACTTTGGCATGTAGGTATACTAATACCACAGTTTCTTTAATATTAATTATTCTAGTTTCCAAATATTGTTCTTATACACGTTGCATAAGAATATATGCTGAGAAACTACTTATCCATTGAAATGTTTAGAAAATATATTTATTAATCATACACTGCTATTTTTTAGCAGTTTTGTTGAAAAATTTGCTTTATGTTTCAATAACTATATTTTCAGCTAATTATTTTAGGTTCGGATATTCCTTATCTTTTAAAAACTCGGTCTTAAATGATTTTTTTGCGATTCGCAATCGTAAGTTATGTTTGTTACTACACTGTTAAACCAGGGTTCTTAAAATAGAGACGAAATTACTTGATTATGAGCACTTCATGTACTCACTATAGCTCCAAGTAAAAACTACTCATATTTGAAAAACTCGTGTACTTATATTTGAAACACATCACCTTCTTAAAAATGAAACGGCATGTTCTCATTTTCGAGAGCTCAGCGAGACCGCGCGTGCTCATTTTCGAGACCTGTTCTGCTCAAAATTGAGTCTGCGCATGCTCATTTTTGAGACTTTCTGCTCAAAATCGGAGTCCGCGCGTACTCATTTTTGAGACTGCTTCTGCTCAAAATCTACTAATAATGTACTCATTTATAAAACCTTCTTTTTCTCAAAATCTACTCCACATGTACTCATTGTTGAGATATTATCTATATATTTTCAGATTTGTCACTTATCCCTGTACTCAAAACCTATCAAACAAAAGCTTGTTTTGAAAAAAAAAATTATCATTTGTTTCAAACCTGAAATATGCTAAAAATAGATCACAAATAAAAATACACACAAGAGGTAACTTTAATTTCAATCATTCTTTAAATTGTGAAGTACACTAACCCAAAACTAGAAGTTTAGTCTACTGCAAAATATGTTGATTTTGTTGTATTCACTATATTTCAATCTCTTACTCAACACTCAATCTTTTAATGTATTCTATCATTTATTATGTATAGTGAATTTTCAAATGAGGAAGCTTTACCTAAAATTCAGAAACTTATGAAAAACTTTCACATTACTAAAGAAACATTTTATTCAACACTTACAACTATTTATCTTATTTTAGCAAGTGATTGAAAGAACAAGAAAATACTTCCCTATTTATAGAAACTTCCATCACAGCTTATACAATAAAAAACACTTAAATTTACAGATGATATTTTCACTCAGATTCTTGGCTAATAAAATATCTTCACATTGTTGTTACAAAAAACTATAAAAATAAGCCAATATTTTTAGTGCTCACAACTAAAAATTCCAATTTAGAATTCAACAATTCCAAAATTCCAACGCTTATACATGTGTATTTCAAATATATAAGCTTAACTACATCTAAAGAAATGAAAGTTCATTATAGATCCAAATGAATGTATAGTGTCAGTGTGGGGAAATGTTAACACCTTTAGGATCAAATTTGAACACATTAAAATTTTCTTTCAATATACAATTATCCTGTGTTAACACCAAAGTTTGTATAAAATATCATTGAGGAACTAAAATGGTTATCAACCTAAAGGTTTCATACAGAAAAACTATAGCCAAATGATGGCCACACAGATTTTGCACAAAATGTTTGCTCAGCGCTTATGAATAGGGGCTGATTCCTTAAAATTCATCCAATTCTTGTCATATATGGCCAAATTTTGTTTACCTCTAGTCACAAACTCGACATATTTAGTATGAGCTGTGCTACTAGGTTTTCCGTATAATCAAAAACTGAAAATATGTATTTAAAAATAGGAAGATATTATGTAGTTTTATTAAATAAAATCTGAAAAAAAAATTAATTCATTCAGCATTAAGTTCACTAAATTTCAACTAGAATTTTTTAGATGTTACTTCATAGTACAAATTGGGGGTAAACTGTGATTATTAATAAAAAAACTTGAGAGAAATACTTAAACAAAGACTCAAATGTAAATCCTTATCATTCACCACTATTAAAATGTTTCATACTTTAAATTATGTCATACAAAAACTCCACAAATGAAAAATTATTTAAAACAAACTTAGATCCGGATCCCATGTCCAAAGTATGCAGAGAAACTGATACCAATGAAAGCATGCTAATAAAATGCAAGAAGTATAACAAGACATGTTAATAGAGATGTAAAATTCTCGGTAATAATCTTTTGGAGAATATTCTCGGGAATATTCTCGAGAATATTCTCCAAGAGGAGAATTTTCGAGAATATTTTCCTAGAAGCTACTAAATACTAAAATATTTTTTTTTTTTTTTTGAGAAAAAAATTATAAGGGATATATCAACTTCAAATTAGAAGAATATTAAAGGTTTTACAATGAGAAGTTATCATAAATAAAAGAAAGCCAAATTAAATTGAAAAATATTTTAAAATCACTACTTAATTGATATGACAACATGTTTGATAAAGTAATTATTACAGATAATATTACAGATAATTCTAATGTGATATTCCTTCTTTTAAGAATATTCTCGTCTCCTAATTTTACAAAGTTCTATCAAAATTAACTAAATGTCAGGTTCAAAAGGTCCTTCAGTTTGACAACTATTGGTATTATTACATTTGCTTTTAACAACTATATAAAAATAATTTAGACTCCTCTTTTAATTGTATGAGTATTTTCTCCCAGTAAAACTTGCTTCTAATATTTTAAAAAATATTTTATATTCTATTAAATAAAATTAACTTATTTAAAAAAAAAATTGCGAAATAATGAAATTACAGTTCAGAGAATATTCTCTGAACTGTAGGGTGACTTTTAAATGGTAAGTTTCATTGAATTTGTTATTATTTTCAGGTTTCTAACACTAATACTACATGACCATTTCATATTTTAAAAAATTTTTACATTTATTTCCATTTATCAATCAAAAAATAGAATATTCTCGATTATTCTCAAAATTCTCCCTCCTGGAGAATATTCTCACAATATTCTCGTTCTCCGAGAATATTCTCCGGAGAATATTCTCGACTCACATCTCTACATGTTAATAAACCAATTAAAGATAACAAACCTAAATTGTTCAGAAATTTTAAAGTAAACAAGTTAAAAAAAAGAATAAAACTACAAGCTATATCCAGCTCTACAAAATCAATTCAAGAATTTTTCTAAAAAAACAAAAATCCTCAAAAAGACAAAGCGACTGAATCTCAGTCAGCAAAGATCTCTATTTATAATTTATATCTATGTATATTTAAATATAAATTGTGCCTAAACTTTCACTGGTACAACAAGGTTTGTGTTTTAAAGTAACATACATATTTGGATCATCAAATCTGTATGTCTTCCTCATATGAAAAGTATCATAACTGTACAAATTTTTAATATCTTTAAAATCAACTGTATTTTTAATTATTATATAACTGAAAATGTTCATCAAATTCACTTGATTCAACCATGTTATAATATGATGTATGCATTTTCATCATAAAAACATTTTTACAATTTTACCAAAGAAAAATGATTCATTTTCACAATGTACATTGTACAAGCACAATTTCATTTTTTGTAATACAGTACCATTATAGCACAGACTGTCACATATCAATAGTTCCACATCATCTGTTATTCCTTCTAGAGCAATGAATGAAAATTATTTTTATGTTGTTCATAATTATACAATTTGTTAAATGTTTGTTTGCAATATTTATCAAAACATGTGAAATGTTTGTGATTAAGATGCCATGCTTTGATATGCCTGCATAATTCCTTTGCTGAATTAAAAAATTTATCACAAAATATACAAAACATCTCTAATGGTGATTTTACACCACCTCGACAAAAGCGACAGTTTTCGAGGATTCCTATTGGTTCTTTTGAATCGCTGTTCACCGCTATTGCAGATTTTGATTTTTTTTAAATTTAACCAATTATACAGGATTCATACTAAATTTTACAATAAAAATAATGAATTAAAGGAATTTTTAAGGAGCATTCTAAAAATTTAAACAATAAAGGTTAAAAATAAATTAAACAAAAAGTCAAGTCACAGATTTGATAAGAGTCCTTCAGCCGTCACGTTTACCCACAGCTAAAATGATGACAACACAAAAGCATGATTCTGTCAGCTGTGAGATGGGCCTTCTCGTAGTGGCATGACCACCTGCAGCATTGAATACTCAGGCGCAAACTCAACCAGATCCCTGCTCCTTGAAAAGACCTTTAAAAATACAAAATATCTTATTAATAACTAATTAAACAATGTAGATAATTTTATAATTAATTCTAACTAATTATATGCTAAAAAAACACCTGGATCAGCTGGGATAAGAGTTCTCCAGGAAGGACTAGCGCAAGGAGCTCCAGCATATAATTTGCACAAGAAGGTCATCTCGTCCAAGACGGGCTTTCAGCTGTGAGATGGGCCTTCTCGTAGTGGCATGACCACCTGCAGCATTTAATCCTCAACCAGATCCATGCTCCTCGAAAGGACCTTTAAAAACACAAAATATCTCATTAATAACTAATTAAACACAATGTAAATCAGTGTTTCCCAACCTTTTTCGGCCCATGCCCCACCAAAGCCTTTCCAAATTTTCCAAGCCCCCCATGTCCTTTATTTTTTTTTCGAAAATCCTTCTTGAAAAGTAAATAAAACCTGGTTGAGATAAGAGTCCTCCATTTGGCAATCAAACTTTATCCCAGCTGTGCCAAACTCCTATTTAAAAAATTTTATCGCTAGAAATAAAGTTGAAAAGTATAAAACAGAAAATTGTTATTGTTGGCTGTAGCTAGGCCACCGTCGGATCTGTTTACTTTAGAACAATTACAAGTTCATTTTAAGCAAAATAATCAAAAGCGGAAGCCAGGATTCGAACCCGGGACCTTTGGAATACTAGCCACGTATCCTACCACTGAGCTATTGGTACTGATACCAGGATTGTTCAATAATTTAATTTCAATGTTTACAATACGTAATAGGCCGTCAATATATAAATAAACAAAGCAATCCGACGGTTGTCTAGACACATCCGTTATTGTTAAGTGTAAAAAAAATAAACAAATAAAAAAAGTTTGGAAATGTCCACGCTTTTCCACCAATATCAAATAATTGGTAATTTGCATGATTCACGTTAGACACCAAAACTTTACGTTTGATACCGTTCCAAAACTTGTTATTTAGGTAATTATTACACAATTGAATTAATAAAAAGGGATAAATTATTCATATTTCATCTTTGTGCTTCAATATTTAAGTGTTGAAAATTATAAAAAAACCCACTGAGCTGAATTTAAGGTTTTTACCAATGCAAATGAAACTGCACTTCCCCTTTTATTTATGTATTTCAGTACTAGGATTTTACCAGCAAATATTTTACTATTGAGTCAACCAAATATCAAAAATTTTAGGGTTAACCAATTTTGGAACGAAGTTTAGCCACCTAAGGATTTTACGCAATAGAAGAAATTCCATTTACAGTGACAAAAGCAAACAGAATTGTATTTTAATGCTAAGCCTTAGATTGGTGGGAGATAAATGGCGAACACGTGAGATTTTCCACAATTAACCAAAACAGTGGTTATTACGACGATTCCGTAATGCAGAAACGGCTTGATTACCCAAAAACTGGCTAATATTCGATAAGGGGAGACCATCGCCAAATTGGCGATATTTTCAAAATCGCGCCAATTGTGGTGCCCAGTCGCAAGAATTTTCGTCTTCGCCTTCTAGATCACGGCAACCCTATCGCGACGAGCCGTTGGTGGTTGAGTAGTAGCGATGCTACTTTAACCTTGCGGAACAAGTTTCGTGGGCCAGTGGCGTTGGCTCCGCCTACCGGTTTTTTGTTTTTGACCAATGAGAATTTCAATCGCGGAGTAAAATGATTTTCGGGGAAAGGTTTAGTAAGGGCGGTTTGGCAACGGGCAGAGAAGCTTTCTTTTCGAATCAACGCGGGAAAGATAGCGTGCGAATTCTCGTGTGGAGATTTTTCAGCGTAATTAGCAATTTTAACACGATTTATTAATTTAATATTATTTTTTAAAAATATTATTATAGATAGAAATCATAAATAACAATAATGAAAGGTAAATTCTTAAAATTTAAGTTAAAATCGCGGTTTTTCCGATGGACGAGGATTAAGACGCACGAGGATAATTCTTTTTGCCCATGATATGTGAGTTCTTTTTCTGCTATTTTATTCTCTTTTTGTTAATAATCCTATAATTTTCCGTTGTCTTCCTTTTAATTTTCGTTCTTTTTATATTGTTCGACACCCCCAAACCCCCGAATTGAATTTTTAAATGTGCTTCTTAATTCTACAATTTTCCCGGTTTCTTCCGTTTAATTGTTGTTAATCCTATAATTTTCCGTTGTCTTCCTTTTAATTCTCTTTTTTTTTATATTGGGGGACACCCCCAAACCCCCGAATTGAATTTTTAAATGTGCTTCTTAATTCTACAATTTTCACCGATTTCCTCGGTTTAATTGTTGTTGAACCTGTAATTTTCCGATGTCTTCCTTTTAATTTTCGTTTTTTTTATATTCGGGGGACACCCCCGAAACCCCCGGTATTTAATTTTTAATTGTGCTTCTTAATTCACCAATTTCTTCTGTTAAATTGTTGTTAATCCACTAATTTTCCATTGTCTTCCTTTTAATTTTTGTTTTTTATATTCGGGGGAAACCCCCGGTATTTAATTTTTAAATGTGCTTCTTAATTCACCAATTTCTTCCGTTTAATCCTCTAATTTTCCGTTGTCTTCCTTTTACTTTCCGTTTTTTGTTGTTGCTTTTTGTAAGACCATCGCCAAGGCGGTCGCCGAGATGGTCGCCAACAGTTGGCGACCGTCTTGGCGATGGTCTCCCCTAATCGAATAATCCCCCAAAAACTAAATTGAAATACATCTATTAGAGAACTAAATAAATATACAAACTTGTGCATAACAGGGTTGTCATGAGATCATGCATGAGATGAATGGGTGTATATAAACATGCTATTAAGATAAAATTTACTGTACTTTTAAAGAACACTATTATTGAACGGCTAAAAAATAAGAATTGAAAATGAACATTACTTACTTTTCGTCGATTCTTCGCTAGCTTCAATTCCCAACGGAGTCCTCCGATGTCTGTATGCGAATAATGGCGCCGAAGCCGAGGAACCAAAACATTGTATAATCTTCCGCGATAGAATAATTTTGATTTCCATTGATTTCATAACGGTATATAGTTCGTTCGTTTCGATGGAAGTACTAATTAATTTTTTTTTGCATCGTAAAAAACTTACACTGATTATGATAATAAAGTTGTTGTACAAATGTTTAATGAATTGCACTCAAAATTATTAAATATTCGCCCTTTCTGTTAAATGTGTGATTTTAAGCATGTTTACGTACTCAAAACTGAGAACATCGCTTACTCATTTTTAAGTTAAAGCTACTTGAAAAATATAAGTAGGTATAAGTGCTCATTTTTAAGCACATGAATTTTAACAGTGTAGTTGGGGAAAAAACATAATTTGCATATTTAAGTACACTTTATGAATCTCCTTAACACACACAATTGCGCATAATGTATAAAAGAGGTATAGTATTTCTAAATTACGCTTGTAAGGGACGGTTTTCATCTCTAGCAATCCACCGTGTTTGGTCACGTTTTTCTCATTTATATTTAAATACTTTTTGGTATCATATTCCACTATTCTCTCCCTCGCCACTAAATCACGACAGAATAAAGTCCATAGGAGAAATATGGTAGATGCTATTGGATTTTTGAATTTGTAACAAACTTATTAACAAATAATACTAAGTTATTTGAAGCTACTTAATTATAAGACTGAAGTCTCATCAAGTTTAATTTTTCCAATAGTACATCAAAATCTAGCGAACTACATAATGTGGTCACCTTTTATTTAGTTGAAACTGTTTTATTTATTCTTTCCCTATTATTTTCGTGAATTACTTCCTTACCGGAAAAATATTTTCTGTATTTTTCCTCTCATCATATTCAAGTGTTCTAACCAGAATTTCAATCAATTTCCCATTTGATTAATATCTACCAACACTCTTTAAGTATCGAAATTCCTATCTCCCTTTAGCACTTTTCTGACTATCCCTTTTTTATGTACCTTATCGGTCGTTGTTGCGTCCTAGTAAAATGCATTACCACTTACATCGGAAAGCCTCGAGTGCTTTTCCGATTACAAAAAAAATTATCAACTCCACTCCAAATTCAAATAATTTTTTCTCGAAACATCTTTATTTCTCAGATAACCAGCGTTTATAAAGGGTTTGGAGATGTTTGGAAATGACATTGCTGGATGGAATTAAATTTCTTTCTTTTTTAATTTCCTTGTCTTGAATCTGAAAAAATCATTGGTTGTATAAATTTTCAGAACTGGGTCCTTTTTCATTTTATCTTCAATCCCTAAATTATCAATCATTAATCCTTCTAATAATAAACTGGTACATTAAATTGCCGTACAACTTCAACCGCATTCAACTCAAAGTTTACCATTAACTATTTAAACAATTTCACGATTTCAAATGTCTTTCATTCTAAACAACTTTAAAATTCTGTATAATCTTCATAACTCGTACATAATTTTCGCATCATCAATTCACCAAGCATACATCTTTAAGTCTACATCCGAAGCGAAAGTCATCAAAGTTGGAGAAACCGCATGACAAACCTACACAAAAAAAAAGCCCACAAATACACGACAAAGCCACCTGTGACGTTCTTTTTGTATCCAAACTTACTTATCTTTCATAAAAACCTCAAACATCCAAAGAATTGATTTTATCTCCCAAGGAATCGTCCAGAATCCCCGAAATCAGTGTTGCGTATTCAAATTTTATTGAACGCTTCCGCTAGGGCCTGAAGAGCGCCCTGTCCTTTTGGATCGTTAACATCCTGAAGTTTGGCGTTCGGAGATCGAAGTTGGGAATCCTCTATGTGTTAGGGATTTAATGGTCTACCAGAAAGGGAGGAATTTTCGTGGCTTATACGTGCTAGGAGGTGTAGCGGAGTCTTGTTTTAAGTCTAGATCTCGCAAGTTGGGATTTCTACTGAGATTTAAGAGATGTGGGGCATGTTTATGGTGTTCTGTTTCTAAATTTTTGAGAGGAATGGAGGTTATATATGGTTCCAAAGTTAAATTGGTTGGGGCATAAGATTTTATTGAGCGTAGGTGTTCTAGTTCAGAATAATTTTTGTAGGAATTTCGTACTTGAGTTTATGAAGGTGTTTATGTTTTTCAGTCATTTCTTTTGATCGGTATATAAACACCAGTCTCAAAACAAGAAACTCAGATTGAACGTTGCAGCACACATTATTCACACCTACATATTTCATGATTGATGCTCCTTTACTTCTTCTGTGTGTTCGATTCCCGCTTCTTTTGGATTACTTGCTAAAAATACTGTGCTCTCTTGATGAACTCAGTGTTAGTAATATTTTTTGTGTTCAACTATATTTAGTTTAACTCTTGTGAGATAAAGCCATATCGTCATTAATTGATTATGTGCATCGAAAACTAATTTTTTTTTATATTTTAAGCATTTTCGTTCCACAATATAAAAATACCAATGTTTTAGAAGTCGTTAAATTTTCTGTGCTGAGTTTACCAGTTGTATACCCTACCCATACAATGAGCATTTAAAATAGGTCATTTTTATATGATATAGGTTATCAAGTATGTTATACCATTTGTTCCAAGTATGAGATTATGTGTAGCTGAACGAAATTTCTATCTGAACAACGGATATTTTCACCTCCATCCAGTTTATTTCTATAACATTCATAAAACCACATTACTGAGTCTCCTGTGAATGAAGTCGATAGCTTTGTGTATCTTATCTCCTCTGAGCACTCCGAAAAACCTGCGGAGTCTAACCTGAAAGGCGTCTTCCTTTCATAATGTCGCTAAGCTACAGCTGAGATTGATGGAGTGAAAGCGAAATCTGGATATGTCTGGAGTTCCCGTCTGTCCCCCCTAGGGAGTAGAAAGTATATATCTGCTCCCCAGTAGCTTTGCATCATTTTCTCTCTTGCTTGCATATCTGTCTTTGGGATGATTTGGAGATGTGTTATGATGTCTGGAGCTTCGTTTCTCCAAAAAATATCTTTAGATATGTGACTTCTTATCTAAAGGCTGGTTTAACTGTAAGCTGTCTACAGTCACAGTCTAATCTTAGTATCATCAGGTCAAAATTGCGCCTTAAAATTCGAGATGGCAAGGTTTTGATGCATAAGTATAAAAAAACATACAATTATGGTATATGAAAAACTGTATACAGTAGGTATATCTTTTTTATCAAAAGATCTATCACTTAGCTTTGAGGTAGTAGTTTATTAAGATTACCACAAATATGTCTGCATTAAAGAACTTTCTTTGCTTGAATTTCTTAACACCTTTTAGGTTTAAAATAATGAAATTTCTCTTCTAAAAACCGAACTCATAAATTCTCAAACAATATTTTTGATGCAAAAGTGAGTTTGCGTGATACGTAGTGCGGGAACACCCTAACATAAGTTATGAGGGAGAAGATAGCATTGTGCGTTATAAACCGCATTGAATCACTGATTCTCACTGTAAACTTCCTGATGACTTCGTGTTGTACGCTTTTGTACACCCCAAAATTACTTTGAATGAAATTGAGCAAAAGCTAAAGTCATGCAATGGTTCAACATGCAACCAGTGTCTTGTCATGCAACAAAAAAAAAATCACATTTTCCACTTCCTGATAGGCCGGCGACAAGTCCTGTTATCTCCCCGATAGTTTTCCGGCACGCGATTCCGGACGAATCCTATCAAAAAAAAAAGAACAACAACGCGAGAATCTGGAGGATTCCGAAATTTTCCATCGCACGCTTTTTCATGGGTCTGGTTCGAAATCCCGACAATCAACTGCCCGACAGCTCAACTGCCCGACACCGTCTGCCCGACAGGTACGATTGCCCGACAGGTCACTTGCCCGACAGGTACGATTGCCCGACAGGTCACTTGCCCGACAGGTACTATTGCCCGACAAGTCGATTGCCCGACAGGTACGATTGCCCGACAGGTCACTTGCCCGACAGGTACGATTGCCCGACAGGTCATTTGCCCGACAGGTCATTTGCCCGACAGGTCACTTGCCCGACAGGTACGATTGCCCGACAGGTCATTTGCCCGACAGATCACTTGCCCGACAGGTACGATTGCCCGACAAGTCACTTGCCCGACAGGTACGTTTGCCCGACAGGTACGATTGCCCGACAGGTACGTTTGCCCGACAATTCATTTGTCCTAGATACGAATCCATTACATTGTTGAAATATGAGGGGGCTTAATATTTTAGGTTCGGGTGGTTGTATGAAGCTGCGTCCCAGGGTACCCGGATATGATGACTAAAGGGGGCTATAGCCCCTAACATTGAGGTTCTATCGGTAAAAAAGTGGCATGTCATTTAAAAATTTATCCCATAGGAATAGCATTGGCGGAAAGATAAAAGAACAATTAGCTTAGTAAAACTTAATTAACAACAAGGACATAAGAAGGGACTTCCTAGTTTTAAGTTTAACTAATTCTACTTAAATTTCATGTTGCTTGACCACTGGTCAAGATTACTCTAGATGGCAAAAAATCAAAGTAAAGTAAATTTTTGAGTTACTAATTGATATTCTGTATTCCCTATTGTTGTAACATGTCTCTTTGGTTCCGGCTGAGAAGGTCAGAACAGCTAAAAATAGCGAGAAAAAGTGGATTGACCTCTGGTCAAGAGATTTGACCAGCGGTCAAGAACAAAATGTAACCCGTCTTTAGGCGTTTGAGCCCCCACATAACCTACTTCAGTGCAAAAGCATAGAAGTAGTAAAAAGTTGACTGGACTGACCAATGGTCAGCCGGAACCAAAAAGACATGTTACAACAATAGGGAATACAGAATATCAATTAGTAACTCAAAAATTTACTTTACTTTGATTTTTTGCCATCTAGAGTAATCTTGACCAGTGGTCAAGCAACATGAAATTTAAGTAGAATTAGTTAAACTTAAAACTAGGAAGTCCCTTTCTATGTCCTTGTTGTTAATTAAGTTTTACTGAGCTAATTGTTCTTTTATCTTTCCGCCAATGCTATTCCTATGGGATAAATTTTTAAATGACATGCCACTTTTTTACCGATAGAACCTCAATGTTAGGGGCTATAGCCCCCTTTAGTCATCATATCCGGGTACCCTGGGACGCAGCTTCATACAACCACCCGAACCTAAAATATTAAGCCCCCTCATATTTCAACAATGTAATGGATTCGTTTCTAGGACAAATGAATTGTCGGGCAAACGTACCTGTCGGGCAATCGTACCTGTCGGGCAAGTGACTTGTCGGGCAATCGTACCTGTCGGGCAAGTGACTTGTCGGGCAAGTGATCTGTCGGGCAATCGTACCTGTCGGGCAATCGTACCTGTCGGGCAAGTGACTTGTCGGGCAATCGTACCTGTCGGGCAAGTGATCTGTCGGGCAATCGTACCTGTCGGGCAAGTGACCTGTCGGGCAATCGTACTTGTCGGGCAAACGTACCTGTCGGGCAAGTGACTTGTCGGGCAATCGTACCTGTCGGGCAAGTGATCTGTCGGGCAAGTGACTTGTCGGGCAATCGTACCTGTCGGGCAAGTGACCTGTCGGGCAATCGTACCTGTCGGGCAAGTGACCTGTCGGGCAATCGTACCTGTCGGGCAGACGGTGTCGGGCAGTTGAGCTGTCGGGCAGTTGATTGTCGGGATTTTGAACGGATCCCCTTTTTCATTACATGCGGTTAAAGGAAAAGTTTCTGACAAGAAAAATAGATTTTTCGGAAGCGAAAATTCCTTCTTCTCCAATCCCCTCGGGACGGCAGATTTCGCGAGCGATTGGGAAGAGGATGAAAAGGGAATGTGTCAAAGCTACTTTTATTCCAAAGTAAAGTTTCACCCCTACCCGACTTTTGTCTAAGACCGAAATGGGATTTGCTTCTTTTACTTCCAGACGTCTTGACTTGTGTGGATTCTCCGGAGAGCCCTTAGATTCTTGAGGATGGCTTTAATGAAGAATCCTTGTTCAGCTTCTTTTTTTTGTTGCAGTTTTCTTGATACTCATAACGCCGAAACCCCCGAGGCCTTAGTTTATTGCTTCTTTTTCGTTTCTCTGTCGTTATTCGAAATAAGCGTTTGAAAATGCTCAATTTCTACGTATTCGCCTCATTTGATGTAAATATCTGCATCGTTTTTCTGACTCCTGTCTATTATTATCCATTCGGGTTTTTTTATTCATCTGTATTAAGATAAGGAGAAGGCTTTTAGTATGTTTCAATGAACCTTTATTTCTCTACCTTTTAACTCACTTTCTAGCGAAAGTTAGCTTTGTGCTGCGAAGTACAGATGGTAGCAGCGATTGGTAGATAATTTGCTAATTAATGAAATCAACCGCACTAAAATTATCAGGTGAGTTTCATTGAAAAATAGTGACCCGAAGTAGAAGTTTTTTTAAAACACCAACCATTATTACATCAAACAAACTCTTAAAAACCAACATTTTTTATTTTTGTGTTTCTTTCTTTGAAATGAATGGAAATGGGTAATATTTATTAAATTATTTGTGCTAGCTGAACTTAAAAACAAATAAATTTTCTATATAGTTTATTTTACCAAATCCTTTTCAATTAATGAGCTTGGGTATCTTTTTATAAAACGTCATTCTCTATGAACGAGACAATATGTTTAAAAACTCGTTTTTTACTATGAAGATTGCTTGTCTTCCACATTAAGTTTATGAAGTAAAAAAAAGTATCTTGGGGGGAAAAATCCGTGTAGATATGTTATCCTGTCCAGTACATGATATTCCTGTGACATTCTGTCAGTTCAAAAATTCCGTCTTCGTGAGGAAAAAATTCGGGTAAAATGTCAGTGGATGTTATGTTTTTTTGTACTGTTAAAAACTTTGGGCTTTAGATTCTTACTTTTCTAACCTTTTTAAATAAGCAACTAGTCGGTAATTATTAAAAATACTTACTTTATTACTGAAATTTCGATAAAAAATTATAGTCGCCTTCTTCTATTTGAATAAGCGCCATAATCAACATGAATCAATTTATTCTAAAGGAATGTATCTTTTCTCTTCCAAATATTACCATAAATATAATAATGGGGTTTTTTTTTGGAGAGATGAGAAAAATCATCAATATATGTCCCAGGCTGTTATCATTTATCTCTTAGTTCTCTACTTTATCGTTAGATGCATTATTTTTAGATTTTCCTTATTTTGTTACATTTAAAATATTTTGTGTGGTCTAGTTTCTTCTGAAAACTTTAATAATCATTACATTATTAATTTAATGATTATTTCCAAGTATAACATTTATTTCGAAATGCAGTACCTCTTAGTAGATTCAAGAAACTCTTT
Source organism: Tetragnatha montana (assembly GCA_963680715.1). Classification (NCBI taxonomy): domain Eukaryota; kingdom Metazoa; phylum Arthropoda; class Arachnida; order Araneae; family Tetragnathidae; genus Tetragnatha; species Tetragnatha montana. The sequence continues at coordinate 39,328,929 of OY796686.1, read as the reverse complement.
GATATTTCATACAAATGATTTTCTATGTCTCAAAAAGCCGATTATAAAATACTGTCTTCAAACAAAGATGATAAAATTTCCCATAGAGGTAAACACTTTTTTGATAAAATGTACTCTGAAAGCCCTTGGTAAAATACCGAGTTTTCCTATAAAACGTTTTTGATGTTAGAAAAAAAGGATTTAATTTTGTCTTTATCTAGTCTAAAAATAAACTTATTCCATGGTTGGAGTTAGTGTTTTTTCAACCGTTATCTTAATACCTTCCCAGAAAGTACTACCAAACATTTAAATGGAAATTCGAAGCTTTTTATAGATTTCTTTTGTGTGATTTGTTTTAACATTATCGAATCAAACGGAATTAATTCGTTTGAGCTGAACGATTTTCAAAGCAGACGAAAACAGTTGTCTTAAACGAAATCGCTTTAAATCCAACACAACTCAACTCAATTACGACTGTGCTGTTTTGCAATTCCTAACAAGAGAACTCGGCGTTTCTAACTAAACCATTATTTATTATTAAAACCTTCTGCAAATATCCCAGGTATACAATACTCCATTGGAGTTTGTTCCATTGAGACTTGGATTTCAATTGAGTTAAAGGATATTCATGGTTCATGTAATTGAGTGTGCTTGACAGTCCTGCCGGGCATGTATCTGTCTCTCTTGTTGCGTTTGAAAAGAGATAGTGAATGAAGTTAGGATGGGTTTGTTAGGACTGTATTCTCCAATTGTTCTGCTACATCGTTCTCATGAGAGGTGACTGGAAATTCACGTCGAACTTCATGTCCCTTATTGTGAAAGTGCTATCAGTTTCTCTCAATTACCCTTTCAGTCTTGTCCTGGCCGCCCCATATTTTCCATAGTATTCAATGGTAATCTCGGGCGCTTGGGATTGAAAGGGTAAAGGTTATGATTAGCCTTCATAAACTCAAATATTCAATGTTGATACATATATAAACACGCTCGGTTCTTACACGAAACAAGATATATTAAATTCCCGTTTGTTATCCGTTATTTTTAAATTAATCTAAAATTGAATTGGTTTGTTTTTTAATCAATAGAACATTTCATATGGTTCTATTCCTTATTGATACTATAGAAAGTAAATTATGTGTAGTAAAATTACAAAGAATAATTTTTGAAACACTTCTTGTAAAAATAGAAATTAACAAAAATGTTTTTTCTCAATCCTGTTTAGTTTCCTAATTCCATTTACAATTTTTACTTCAACCAAATTTTTCAGTTTTGCGAATTAGTCTTGGTTTGGAGGAGGGGATTGCCTAAATGGTGACAACTTGTGCATAGGGGGTCGGGAAGGGTATAAAACCCCTAAAAATTATTTTAAACTTAAACTCAGTCTACCAATTAAATTTTTAAAAACTGGCTATTTTTAATGAATTCTCCCAGATCCTCGGTTTGAAAAGGTTATTGTGACGTTTGATGAGTTAGTTTATGATCTATTTAAATAACGATTACAGGAATTAGCAATGCCAAATGCAATGAAACATGACGGTATTGTTTAAATCTGATTTTCTAACTATAATTTGTCCTTGTGCGGTGGTTATATTTTAAGTCTTCAATGCTACTTTGAGAGTTTTATCTTTTATTTTTAGAATCTATTTATCTTTTCCCTGAAATATTCATTCATTCATAATTAGGTAACTACTCATTCTTACTGCACAAGCGTGATACTGAAACCGTTAATGTCAAACATTCAATCTTTTTAAAATAAATAACCATTCAAACTTAAAAAGAAGTTCAATGTAGCGTATTTAAACTATATTATCATTAACGTAATTAAAAAATGACACGCTCGAACGTGCTCGAAACATTTTTCGAAAAAATGATTATTAATGAAATGACTATTAGATTATAAAATTAATTATACAGATTTTAATTAGGCGAATGTAGTGTTTGCAAACAATTAAATTGGTTTATTCAACTCACACAGAAATTCTTTTCGATGTAATGTTATGCTTTCATAAAGAGAAAAAAAAATTACTCCATTATTCTCAAGATGTATCTTCACTGTAACCACCAATTGAGACCGATTGATGATTCCACTTCAGAGTAACTTAACTCTTGAACAAAAACTGACGAAAGGTTGCGATTCTTTGCTTTCTTTCGCACGAAAGCGCCAGATTAAAGCAATTAAAATAATCGCATTATATTTGAAGGAAAAGTAAACACCGAAGAAGAAGAAGAAAGAAAAGAATTAATTCGGATAATTAAGGTTTATCTTACCCTGGCTAATTAAGGGAAATTACCTTTACGTCAGAGTGCCTAACAATTAAAGTGTTTTGGTTAGTGTAAAAAAATTATTTTCGTACAAAAAAGTAATGGATTGGAGAGTCGGACGATCGTTTTGTGAGATCTTTGAATGTATAGTTTGAATCATCTGAAACTAAAAGAATCAGGCTGCCCAAATATGTTTTTATTAATGCATAACTCATTCCATTTTGAAGTTTTGTAATAGTTTAAACATTCGTTTAGGACCACTCTCACGGTTTATGTTTGAAAGTAATTTAAAAGTGTTATCCGCTTAACATATTATTTTTTAAGTGCAGGTATAGAATTATTTCTTTCACTGTTTTTAAAGGGAAAGAGTTAATTTACTGCTGTGCGATAAGGATGTATGAATTCTCTAAGTTCTGTAAGGGAAATTAACTTGTAGCATCGACGTTATAGCTTGTAAAACTGGGTAAAAAAAAATCTAACTAAATTTCAAAATTTGTTTGACTCAGAAGTTCAGTCATTATTTTTCAATGGTTATGTTGCTTCAATCAACCATTTTCGATTAACTGTATCCGCTAATTTCAAATTCACTAAACTGGACTCGCTATTTAAAAAGGATAAATGTAACTGTATCCATCATTTACCCTTAATTGTACTATGTCATTTTTAAATAGAATATTTAAAAACGTTACTTTAAAAAAAAATTCATCAGTCCTGTTTTTAGATCTTTAATCACCCCTGCCATTGCGAATAGTACAGCTGAAGAGCTACAGATATTGATAGTTAACGACCATGTAACTAAAAATAACCATGTAACTATTTTTCCCATTTCCTATTTCTCCCTTTTTTTTAGAGTCTTGATTTTCTGACCGCGTGGAAAATCGAATTTCGGCCTCCGAAAATGGCCGATTGAACTCACAGTTGAATAATGAATATTTTGACTGAGCTGTTTCAATTTATTCTTCTCTCCTTAATAAATTCTCTTTTCGTATCAGAACCACTCTTTTCCATTTATGAGTTATGTTTCGTTCCCTTTTTCCATGCATTTATTTCGGACGGCTATATAAATCTGAAAATGGAATCTATCAATTTCGCCCGATTTAGATGAAGAAATCCAGTCTACCGCTGCGCGCTGCCTGCCATGCGAGATGAAGAAATATCGATCTTTAGGAAAAAGATTGTTTTTATACTTCGTCATCTATTTACTTTCCCCCCTTCGTCCGTAAAGCTCTAGAATTTTTATTCGCGTCGAAGAAAAAAATTATGTTCTCGTCTTCATGGGTGATGATAGCAGTTACACGTCTTCTCGTGCTCAATCGATTCCCTCACGAATCATCGTAATCGATATTACGACCCCTTTGCGAGAACTTATTGCTACAGAACTTGTAAACAGATGTAGGGTCGTATTTCATTGGAGGTTTGCATTATTTCTTAGAAGGTATGCAAATTACAGAATAAAAGGAATTCAAACATTGGGGGAAAATTAACTACATATAGTTTGTCTAAATTGTTCCTAAATCTATCATTGAAAGTATAGAAATGGAACGTCATTGTTTAGAATTTTTGTCTGGTTTTGGAAATGGGAATTTTTTTTCTACTCAATGAATTATTTAATGAACCAGGTACATTTACTCTCGAGCAAAATGAAACAACATCAAAAGTCAAATAGTTTGTGTAAAAAAAGCTTACTTTTGTGCTGATTGGTTGACTTTGAAATTTTTAGCTATTGAATAATTTCAAATTACAAATAGAACCTCAGTTCCCGTGGTCCTGATAAATAAGGCCAAAGCTAGCTGTCTTGAACATAATATCCCTACAGGATCCGTTATTTTTTTTTTATTTTTTTATTGAAAACAAAGCACCTAGACCCGTAGGGCCCTTATCTTTGATCAACAATTAACACAACTTAGGATACAAAAACACGTTGATTGACAAGTTAAAAACTTTAAAATAAGACATGAATAAGTTAAAATAGTAAAATATGGGTTTAAAATTTTAAGAAAAATGCAATAAAAACCAACACTACATATTTGTATCAGTATCTAGGCCCCCAGGGCCCACATCCCCAATCAACAATCAACACAAATAAAAAAAAAAAAAATACAAATACAATGAAGAGTAATTGATTAACAAGGTAATATCTTGAGAAGCTTACATAAAGAAAAACACCGTACATCCGACTCAATATGTTTGTGCATAAGAGACCTCGTTCAATATAGCCCGAGGTCTCCTCCAGTTAGATGGTAAAATAGCATCGTACCGGGCTATGCCTTGGACACAGGGGTTATTGCTATTTTCTAATTTTAATCCGTTATAGACTAGTTTCCTTGTAATAATAGTTGACTAAATTTGATAGGATTTAGTTTGTGACACTGTAGATGTAGAACCTCGATGAACCCAAACTGATTAAGGCCAAAGGTGACACTGTAACATCATTCTCATTCTTATTTCCACATTGACAGTTGACAAAGGTTACAACAACAACCTAGCTAAGAGTGCCTCATCATCTTTAAACCATGGTCTGTCATCCAACTGGCAAGCGACAGCTCTGCTCCAAGAATACTCTGGTTGTCATCCAGCCTCATTTCCCAGATATGCATCTGACGTCATATCTATCGCACACTGTTTATGCTGCTTCTCCAACCTGAGGTTAATGCACTTGCCCTCTCGGGCCTTGCTCAGAAATGGCATTAGTTACTTTTTGAGTCTGAAGTGTTAAGAAATCTTGTCGCCTATAAGTAGTGGGTGGGAGGTATTTTTAGATTTGCCAGTGGAGTAAACATTAGTGGAAACGGTTTAATATTTTGTTTGGTGCTCGAGATTTGTATCTTGGTCCTTGTCGACGCTTGGAATGATGAATTCTGTAAACAGTTTCCGGAATTTAAAAAGCTGAAGTGAGACTTCTGATGACTTGGGCGGTTGAAGTTATCGTAAGGATTTTCTAAAGTCCTTAAAATATCTTATAGTTGTCACTTTTAAAGCCTCATAAACCTTTTGACTCAGTTGGAGAAATCCATTTGGTTTTAAAACCTTTGTCGTATTTCCCAAGTATGTCCTCACTTAAATTTATTTGGACGAAACTGGTAGTATTGAGTAATAGTTAATTATCAAACGGAAATAAATTTGATACCTTGATGTACACAAAATAAAAGTGTGTTGTATGGCTAAAACTATCGATTTGAGTGTTATTGATTTACTTATAAGTTTGCAATTCAAAAGAATATAAGTTTTTATAAATTTAATATGTTATTCATTACTTAGTTCCCACACTTTTATGCCGAATAGTATGTAAAGAAGTTCGCAACAAGGCCAGTTTACATATACTAATTACTAATAGCCTATTTGTGATAAATTATTTTTATTTACCTCTTTCATTCAGAAATTACAAAAATGATATCTTCGACAATGTAAAAATTTCAGTCGTTGATATTCTACGAAATATATTTGTCAAAATTTAGTAATGGAGTTTATTCTGACTCAACAAACACATTTACATAATTTAGTTTACGGAAAACATTATAGAATATAATATTTCATGTGCTTTACTATATTTCATGATAAATAATACCCACTGCCTCCTAAATGCTTCTTTATAAGAATTAACTACACCATTCCCCAGAAAGAAAAAAAACGTCTTACTCGTCGTAATTCAGCTTTTCTCTAACCAATTCTTTCGCTGCTAATCCTTTTCACACGAAAGCGTGTGACACATTCTTTACCCAATTAATACTCACACACAATACAATCCTGCACAGAAGCAGGGACTTTATTTCGATCAGCCTCTCTCTCTAATATTTACGGAAGCTTTTCTCAACGGAAGGATGCAGGAATAAACTTTTTTTCTATCGGAATCATTATCAATATACACGCTTTTCCGCCGCCTGTTTTTGTTTCTATAGTGTTATAACCGCATTCCTGAATGCGCTGTCGTCTCTGTAAGAAACTCGCAAGAACTAACTGTATATTGGATGTCTGATTAATCTAGTTTAGGATGGGGAAAAGTTCATGTTCATTTTAAAATGTCACGGTTTTCTAGTTAGGAAGAATTCCGCATTGTTTTTGTGTGCGTGGTAAAATGACTGAAGACGTTTTTACGTTTACGTATCTTCATTCGTTGAAATTTGTTCCTATTGACGATGGATACGAGGAAAGTAGGTTGTTTTTAACTTATCTAATTTTTTTTTCATTACTATATACTGTAGTTTTAGGTGGGTATGTATTATTCAATTAATCGTATAAGATATCCATGCAACTACTAATTTTTAAACTGTACTTTCTGTATCTTCAAAATCAACCAATAGCTTATAGTTCTGTCAATTACTATATTTTCTTCCTACTTTACTGTGCTCACTGAAATGTCGTTGCAATTCCTTTAAATTTTAAGCTTAATGGGATGTCTTCCCCAACTTTTTTTGAGCGCTGTTGGCAGAGTTGGATGAAACAAAAAAACTTTCCGTGCACAAAATGTTTTCAAATATTTTCTGCGAATTAAGTAATTGGACCGAAAGATATTTCCTTAAATCTTCCCTAGAACCCGCCCTTTCGAATGCCCAAGCCAAACACCACTCCCCTAGTAGGTTCTCACCTGTACCTGACCCTGTACCAGTTAAGTGCCCTTTCTGGCCGCCCCAGTGTAGGGGTAAAGTGGTCCTGAAGATCCCCTCCTTTGGCTGAAATGCAGCTACGCAATGCAGGGGTCCGCTAAGGAGCACCCTCCCGCCTGCTAACTTCGATTCAGACCGCCTTTTTGGCAAATTTCCATCATGCGACATTCACACCCGGTCACAGTGGTCTGAGTCCTTCAGTGGATCACTGGGGCAGTGGTGGGGGGAGGTTCAAGGTTTCGAGTGGCATTTAAGGGTACTAGACGGCTCTGAAGTTAAGGTAATTTGTGACCTTGAAATGGAATGGTTCCAGCTTATTTCATTTCAATTTAGTCTTAATTTATTTTTTATATTACCACCATTTCGAGATGTGGATTTCTTAGAAAATAAAGATGAATGATTAAGTTTGCAAACGCAAGATATGTTGGAAGTGTGTTTTAAGAAGAATCTTATCTGAATGAATTGCAAGATGTTCATTTTTGCGATGACTAATTTCATTCTTTTCGCTTTAATAATTTTTTACAAGCTTTTACCATGCTGTCATTTAAACGTTTGATAACGTTTTTGATCCAAAATGTTTTTTGTGAAGGTGTCCTATTCGTATTGTTTTGCAATTTTTAAAGGTGATCTATTAATTATATTAAGTTAAGCCCTATGTTGAAGCCTTAGGATTCGTCTGTGAACATCGTGTAACTTTCATCACTTGCTAATCTTGACTCTCTGTTTTAAAGGTATATTAAACTTGTATTTCATAACATTTACCTTCTTCCAAATAACGTACGAAAAGCAAAAATTAATAAATACCCAAAAGACTAAACAACTTAACTAGTGTCATATTGTAAGAAAAAATTCTTCTCAATTCACGCTAAATGTTTTGAAACCCCATTCCATAGTTGATTTAATACTTTTCATCATTTCTTTTGCAACTTCGCCTTTTCCTCACGAGCTTCGAAACTACCACAGAGAATAAATAGACCCCAAAATTTATGTCGCGTGCATCATTTGGGTTTGTAAAACTTGCTTCCAGACGTTAATTGTGCTTGTTTTCAGGTTTTAAGTTAACTTGTGGAGCTCTGTGGGTACGAAGTATTTCATTTTGAGGGTTAGCTCTGATGGGAATAGCCGCAGCTGCTGTAACTGGTAATAGATTCCGGAGTTTGGATTAAAATTAAAAGTTTTGGAGATATGCAGTTACTTTTCGTGGTTCAGCAAAAGGATAAATTTATTTGAACACAATTAACACGCAAGGGGAAAAATTTAATAGGATCTTTTGGTTTTATCCCCTGTGTATAAAACGTATTTTTTTTTTATTCTGCGTTTGTTAATTAACAATCCTAAGTATTAGACCAATATGAATAATAAAAATTGTGTAAATTCTTCCGTTTGAAATATTTAAAATTATAAAGTGAGTAGGGGAGTGTAGTCCCCCTTCATAAATCAAAACAAATAATTAATGTAAATACTTTGCTTGATTAACTATGAAGTAATTTTTAATCATATCAGATGTCCTAATGTATCAGTTACCTTCAAACAAGCTTCCATTTATTAATTCAAATTTAAATTTCACCATACCCAAGAGTGAAAGGATCTTTTTAACAAGTGTGTTTGGGTCTATTCAATGTTCAGTAAGAAAGCATTAGTCTGTTGTTTCTTTATAATGAATTAAATTTACTGAGACGGGGGTCTAATTTTAGAAAATTCATCTCTTTTATGAAATGGAAAAAAATCTTAGATCTTCACTGTAGCAAACTTAATTTAGTCCTACTTTCTAATATGTACTACTTTTTCCTCTTGTGTACATTTGTTGATTGATTCTCTTGGCTGTTCTACTCCGGGTCCCTTGAGACTAGAAACTTTTTTTTTTTTGTTTTTTAACTGCAGAGGAATTGTGTAGTAACCTTCTGTTCCTTTCTGTAAGTTGGGTTTGCTGTTCTACCGTTGTCATTTAAAACACGCCTCTTTGGAAAAAGTAAAATTCCTTTCTTTCGACTTATAGAGAGTGCTTGTGTGACATCGGGTTCTTGCTTGTTATCTTGGAATAAGTACTGGACTACATATAAACTTCTCAGTCAGTCTTGTGTAGTTCGGCCTAGAGTATGGGTTCCATTTCTAAAAGGTTTTGCCGAAGATAAATTCTGAACAAAATTCTGTCCGTAATTTTATTTTTCCTTAATGGTTATGCTAGTTCATTGTATTGTTCAATTATAGAAAGATTTAGGCTCAAATGGACTTTTTTCAAAAGACTTTTCATGCTTCAATAAAGAAATATTTAAACAAAATTAACACGCTTGGGAATCCCATTTTTATATAAAACTAGCTGATATGCCCGGCCTTGCACGGGTGGAGTCTATCAATTTATTTTTTTTTTAATTTTCTCAATTACAAGTCTAGTTTTCTGTAACCGTAATTACCAATCATCCCGGTATTCCCAGTAGTTTTTCATATCCAGGTGTTCCCAGTATTTTTTCATATCTTGGTTCTCCCGGTAATTTTTCATATCCCGGTGTTCCCGGTATTTTTCCATATCCCAGTGTTCCCGGAACCTTTTTCATATCCCGTTGTTTCCGGTCCCTTTTCCCTCCCAGTTCCAACTGTGTAAATCTAACCTAACCCATCCAGTTCCGGTGTTGCACATTTAATTCCGACAGTTACCAAATTATCTTAGTGAAAAAAATCAATTAAAATTATTACAGATATTTAAAATCCCAAAATTTGTAAATACCCCCCCTGTTTAAATTGAAAAAAAAAATCCCGCTAAACTACCCCAGAGAAACAAATTATAAGGTTAAATAACAATTGATCTAGTGTTTCTATCATCAACTTTCTAAAAAAAACTTTCCATTATTACTTTAAACAGTCTAATTCTTAAAACTTTCTGTTTCAACTTAAAATTTCATGGAAAATGGAGTTTTTAATAAGAAAATACTGTTATAAAGGTTTTTATAAGGACAATTTTCAAGTTTTAAAAGTATTTATAACCTTTTTTAAAAAAAATTAGTCCAGTTTCATCTTTAAATACTTTGTTTTATGTTTAAAATTGTTTTTGTTGTATTATTTGCAACAATGCGAGTTAAACAGATCTTCTTTAGTGGAGAAGTAAGGTGAATTTTACAAAAAGGCCTTATAGGGGATGAAGGGGTGGTTTAAGAAATTTGGAAATGATGTCATTGTCTTTCCCCCGTCCCCATACGTATGTGTACCAAGTTTGGTTCGATTCGGACGGGTAGTTTTGGAGAAATTGAGCCAAATCTATTCCGGACAAACCCAGGAACCCACAGGGACACCTTCATTATATATAGAGAGATAAAATATCCATCACCCTTTGAACATCAAGAAAATACTTGCAAAAAGGTTTTGTTATTCTTATGGGAACATAATTCATTTGATTTCTAAGTATCTTAGTTATAATTTGCTCATCACAATCACAGAAAGCTTATTATTCAACTCCTTTACAACTTCAAAATTTTTGTGATATCATTGCATCATTCAACCACTCATTTATCAATTTTAATGGTTAAAAACAATTAGATGGATCATTATTTAATTTGTCCTACGACTCAAAAGTATAGTTATAATCACTTCAGTCGGTATTTATGCCCTAATTCATAAATTTGACTCTTTGGTGTGGTGAGTAAGCTCTCCACAAATTTTGTAGCCTGTTTGTGGAGTTCTCGTTATACATGTAATAAGTATGTTTAAGTAGTGCTTTTCAATAAACCCTTTATGTTAAAACTCACACACTTCTTAAAAAGTATTAAAAGCTTATCTTTTCAGACATAAATACAATGAGTTCATAGGTAGTATCCTTAAGCGATTTACTGATTAAAAAAAGACCTACAACGACCAACTTAGCTAAATAAATAAAAAACAACTTGACACTCCATATAAAAGTTGCTAATGACACAACAGGGTCGGGACACAACAAAAAGACCTGGTCCAGTGACCCAGATCCCGGATCAACAAACCGGGCGCGTCCGGGCCGCAACAGGGGCCAGTCAGGGGGTGCGCTTCTCTGGGCTCGTTGCCAAAATCGAACCGCAGTCAACCAGAGGTCGAGAAGCTCCGGATCGAAAAACAGTACGCGTAGAGGGACCGAAAAACGTCTTAATTGAGGGACCGGCGCTAATGAATGAATGAGATGAGGGTGGACGGACAAGGTTCGATTTGGTAACCGTCTGATTGGGTTTACGAGGTGATTGGGTGTAGGGTAGGTCGTAAAGAGTTGCGCTGTGTGTTTTACGACGAACGGAATTCGGAGACAACTAGACATAACAGAAACTTCCCTGAGGCGTGCTGCTTCTTTGGAAGAATTTTGCGTGACAGCTTGATCATTCTTTTTAAGTATTTTATGCTCTTAACAGTATTTTCAAGTCCGAGCTTAAATAATATTGCATCTAAAAGCAACTGTATTTTCTTTAAGAAATTGAAACCTAGATATGGATAACTTTCTTAATACTCAACAATTAACTTCAATAAATATTACTAATGTGCGTACAGGAGACTTTCTAATATTCGCTTTTTGTTTTTCCGTGTTTTACTCGGCATTTAATATCACCATCTGCCCCAACATTTTATTTCCTGTAAACATTTAAAATTCAATGTTTACAAATGAATCTATTATGTATTTATAAATCTGCATACTTCCCCCTAGAGAGAGTATGTTTGAAATCATTGAAAAATGAATATTGGGTAATGAATATTGAATTTGAATATTGAATATTGGGCCAGGCGTGTAAATTGTACAAGTATCTTCAAATTAAGTAACCCGCACTTTTTCCACTCTAGAATCGTAACTCTGTTCAATTCCGAACACATGCTACTACTACACCATTGCCTAATAAAATACTTTGTCCATTATTCTCCACGAAAATTAATGCAGCGTAAATAACATTAATCCCAATTCCCTTCATTAAAAAATCTCATAACGAACCATATAAATACGAGCATCTCGTCGTTCCCTTTGATGTTTGAATTGAGAAACAAAGCATCTTGCAATTCTCTTTGACACATTCCCTCGAACTCCGCCCATTCTTCGAAACATTCGTTCTCATAACATTCATCCCTTATTCTCCTTCAACCAAGAGTAATATTCCCCATCCATAATCTCCGCCGCTTTTTGCCTTCTCTCTTCCACCCATTTAACTTTCCTTAGTTTATCTTAATTAACCCTGAAGATTTCAAAAGGCACAGTGTCTTTTTTTTCTCTTCCACGAAAATACCACCTCCATTCGGCCGATTAAGAGAGGTGGAATTGAAAAGGCCCGCTTTCTCCTCGTGGATCCATTGAATAACTGGAGGAATGATTCGGGGGGTCTTATCTTCCTCCTACCTCTGCGGTGAATCTTCGCGTCGGCAATTTTGGAGTGGGACTTTTTTTTCTCATTAGACGAGAGGGGGGGGGATTTGCTGCGGGAGGCGTATTTTGGATGGTTTGGTTCGTTTTTGAAGTTTTGTTGATTATGTGGGGGGACAATGTCGTTATCCACTTCGCTTTATGAAATTTTTTTTAAGTCGAATGAATATTTGGCAACTCCTGAAAAACATTATCCAAGTGCTAAAAGAAGTATTAATATCGATTAAATTTGGTGGAAGTAATTTTTTTAATTCGATAAAATTCCATTGGCATGTGAAATTTTAACCTCTTTTACAATTCTTGTTCAAAACTTAATTCTGAACTCATTCTGCTTGTTATATGTAAAGTAGTATAAAATTAATAATTATTCACTTTACCTCCTTATTTTTTTGTAATTTACTCCTCAAAAACTCCTTTAAGACTCATGAATTTTACATTCTTTTTCAGTTAATTTGGGGCGTTTAAATCAAAGCTCCTGTTAAGATAAATTCTGTATAAGTAATAGTATATCGAAATGTTTTATTGAATCAAATTCAAATACTAGTTTTAAGCCTTGTTTCTTTATTTAGATCTCTCATCATTAATTTTTAAATTATTTTCCACATGGACCCGATTTTTTTAAGGATTATTCAATAAATTACATTTTATACCCTCATTTCCAGATTGTTATATCCTTTTTAATCAGCAAACTGCTTTAGGTGTTCATCGCATCTCTCGTGTTCCCAAAATGTTTCACGAAAGTGATTATTTTCTCCGGATTAAATTTTGAATTGTCTTGGGAAAATATACGCTAGACGCAATTTTCACTGTTTCGTCACTCTTCCCAATCATCTAACGTTTCTGAATCATCCTCGCTCGCTTCAAAATTTGGTGATTATTATTTCGTAATCTCTTTTCCAGAATAATTTTGCATTCACATGGGGAGTTCGTTAAATTCGTAGGGATGTGTTCAGAGTTTCTGGAATCTCATACTTCTAACTGGATTTCCTCTGTATGATACATAGACTATCTGATTTATGAGTTAGCCTTGGTTGCCGTTGGTTGTATTCTTTAATTTCGTATTGCAGAAAAGATGTCTAAAATGTTAAGGAATGTATTAAAAAAATTCTTATTCCATTCTCATATAGTTTTAAAAAACAGTTTAAATTAAATTGTAAAATATTTTTTTACAATAATATGGCAAAAATTGATTCTTTTTGATTAATAAATTATTAGTGCTGTACATTTGCCAATGTTTGCATTGCCTTTCTCTTATTACTTATGAAAAATGTCTAAGTACTACGGGTTTAAGTTTCTAGCGTTGGTGGTAGAAAAATGTGAGCTCATTACAAAATTTTCTAGAATTCATTTATTAGTGACCCCCTTAATAACATTTGTATTAACTTACATGTAAACCAAAATGTTTAAAAAATTCCTCGTAAAAATTGCCAGTATTTTTCTCCTAGGTCCCCCTTCCAACTGAGTCTCGATACAGTTACTTTTTACATAGAGTTACTAAAATAAGAAAAAGTTACTGGTAGTACTTTTAAAGTTATTAAAACTAGTTTTACCGGATATCTTCACGTGTCGTGCTGGGTTTGTGTGGTAATTGCCTCTTTCCTTCTCTTAAATTTCTAATTTTGTGTCTTTTCTATCGCATGTCGGAATAAGTTCATTTGCAAAAATCTCTTCTGAAGCACAGGAATCCTTATCTAGACATTATTATATGTCCGAATCCCAATTTCAGCCTTAGTTAGTTGAGCGACATGGATCTTAACCAAATAAATCCGATCGCAATATCTAACGGGAACCATCTGGGTACCAACGTCACATTTTTTTTATACTCGCGTGTTCTCGATATGCATCTCGAGTTGAGTAAACACCCCCGATATCGATTTCTCTGCCGTTAAGGCCTTGACAGCACGAGTAGATAGTTAATTACGCGTGCCGAAATTGGGGGCGCTCACTACGTCCTTTCTTTTAATTGTTTTCCAGTAATTTTTCCCGCTTAGTTTGAAAGATTTATGGAGCCTGGTTTGGATAGGGAGTTGAAAAAGACGGTGTGATAAAAAAAATATTCGTGTGCGTTGTTGTAACGTTAATATATCGTCGGGATATTTATCTTTATCGGATGCTGAAAGCTGATATCGCTCTCTAGAAGGTGGAATTTTTAATTGGGATTGGGTTAATTAAGCGAGAAAAGATTTCGGGAATTGTAGAACAAACATGTTAGTGTTTGAAGTGTTTGCTGATGAAAGACCCGATTTCTTTTAATAAGGTTTGGATGTTTCAAGTGTGCATTTATTATTCATTCATAGCGTTTAAAAATATTTTAAAACAGTAGAATGCAAGCACTGAAATATTTTGAAAGCGAACATTTTGTAAATACTATTTTATTTAAAAGTTTCGTTAGTGTTTATTCTATCCATATTTTATGGTATTTTTAATTTATTTGCAATTTATATGTATATCAAACTGGAATATTTTGTATGACAAATAAAGAATTCGTTTCATTTAATTCATTTATTCAATTTAATAGAAAAATATACACGATTAAACTAACAGTTTTAAGGATGCTTTTTTTAATATGATGTTTTAAACTACCTATTTAATATTTTCCAAATGCAATGGGGAATTTTGTAATAAAAAGGCTGAAAATTTTTTTTTGCTAGTATTTTTGTTTTATTTGTTCATTAATTTTTCCCATATGTATTCAATTGTAAAATAAATTATAATTTTATACAAATACCTGTTCACTTAATAAAGGCCCGGATTTATTTTAAAACATCGAGTGACCAGTAATCTTTAGGTATACTTACTTTTTGGGAAAAAAAAAAAAGTACATTTTAGCCAATTAAAGTTCCGCGCCCGAAATTATAATCCATTTCTCCATTTTTGAGTATAGCCTCTAAAATGCCAACCTAGTTCATTCATAACTTCCGATACCTCGCAAATCTAATTACCCGTATTTTCAAGAACTTTCACGTGAGCTTTAATTTAACTAAACTCGATTTAAAAGTTAAGAGACTCGGGCCCTCAAGGGTTCTCTCATTGTAAATTCGATTCTATAGAAGTTGTCGTGTAACGTTACTCTTTTGAAACGCTAATTAAGTTTCAGCTAAAGTGACATTAAATCTCTTTTTAATTTGTATGCTAATAGCACGATTCAAAGGACCTTATCATTTCGGTTAGAATAGTCGTATTAATTCTCTTCGTTCGTCTTAAAAGGGAAGTACATTTATTTTATGAGCATTAAAGGGACGTTTCACCCAAACGTTAATTTCCTCAAGTTACGATCAAATTCAATACAATATGATTAAGTGCATATATTTTATTTCCATACCATACTTTACTGAAATAATTTTTAATTGTGCAAAATTACAGTTGCAGTTATTGCTGGGAAAATCGTGCAATGTGTCTCTAGAAAATGTTCGCGAAAGATACATTGTCAAACATATGTATTACATCCAACTATTTTCTTTGTTATAAAAATCTTTCTCGTCGTTTATGTTGTATACAACATAAACGACATTCAAATATTTCCCTGCCAATTTTGAATTCAGTTTTCTGTTTTTCCCTTGATTCAAAACCAGAAGGAATAATTTCTTACTGTCTTGAAGTAGTTAATATTCAATGACTTAATTTTGAATAGAAGATCAATAATGTGCTAAAACATAGAAAAAAGTTTCTGTCTTAAAACACGATTTATACCAAAAAACATCTACCCTCGACTTGCAAGCGTACGTATCTAAATTAAGAATCTAAAATTTTTCAACAAATCACTTTCTTGAAAATATATTTCTCTGCATCCAGTTTTTAATTTGTTAGTATACCGACTGATCGTGAATGCGCTGAAAAAAATTCAGGTAACTTCGTTAATTTTGCCCCCAAGTCCCGTGAGAATTTATCAAAAGTTATAATTTTGAAAAATCAATGGAATTCATTTGGAATCTTGAAATAATGTCGTTTAATCTGGATCTAAGATTTAGTAATTATTACTTCCTCTCTTCGAGAAAGAGAATTGGAAAAAAGCTGAAGGATTACTGATTAGTTACACATGCTTGAAACGAGAGATGTTTTTTCAGTTTAATTTGATTTATGACTATGCTGTTCATTTTCTCTTCAAATATTATTTTCTGAGTGGTTGTTATTTGAAACACAGATCTTGGATTTATTTCAGGGGACATCCATAAATTACGTGAGGTCAAAAAGGGGGGGTTGGAAAAATCTCACCAAGGGGGGAGGGGGGTCGATTAAAATCTCACGTCAACTTTTTAAGTTAGAAATTATACTTTTTTTTGTTTTTTAAGTATGAAAAAGGAGAATAATTTTTAAAAAGTTGTAGGTAAATCTCACGTGAGGGGGAGGGGGGGGGGGTCCATATTTTGGAAAAAAACACCTCACGTAATTTATGGATATCCGCTTAGGTAGTCACTGATGATCAAGTTATAAGAATAATATGAATTAAAATTTCTTTTTTATACCATTAATTTTTTGTATAAACATGTTTTAGATAAATAAAATATTTATGTTTTCACTTTTTTTTTTATTTGTCCCATTTAATGAGCTTTGTTAACTTTTTGCATTCTTTGATGTTTTTTAACAGTGGTTTACTAAGTTTTATAACTTTAAAATCATGTTTGTTACATTATTTTTTAATTGCTACATAGTTTCTTAGCTATTTGCATTAATATAAATCAAAGCAATATTACGATTGCTTTCCAAGCAATTAAAACATCAATCATTAATTAAGCAGATTAATCAGAATGTACGTATATGTAACAGGCTGCTCAAGTCCAAGAGTTCTTCACATGTTTAACTAATTAAAAACTCTAATATATTTTATAAGAAGTCATAAAATTGTAAATGTAGTTAAAACTAGCAAATATGAGCACAACTTTTTTAGCACAGAAATACATATTTATAACAACGGTCAAACTACCTTTCTATCTTCCATTATGACCCTCCCCTCATCGCAAAATTATTCTTGCATATAAAGCGACCTTTAAAACATATTTTGAATATTTAAACTCCTGCTATGGCCTTTTCTGAAGTAAATTTACCTAAGCCCTATATCCTGTCGAGCTTGACCTAATCAAAACCTTTGTTGTGTCCTTTATACTTTAGTTTGTAAAATCCTCCTTTCGGGATTTATCCTCTGAATTCTAAAACGACTCTACTATATCCTTTGTTCTTGTAACACATTCCGTGCAAGATTCAGCCTTTCGATCATAATTTAAAATTCTGTCACGAGGTGGGGTTTTTTTTTTCGGTTTTTCGCTTACCGTTGTCGGTAATTTATAAAAAAAATCAACCGGAAAATATTTTCGGTGAAGGGTTTCTTCCTTCGCAATCCGACAAATTTATATTCCTCCGCTACTTTCTTTTAAGTTTTAAAATGTACGGAGCACACACTCTTAACGCAATATTTATGAGGGGCCTAAATTTCGCGTAAGAACTTGTGCCATATGCATCCTCGTAGGCGTAATTTTTTTCCCCTCCAAGTTGAAACTTTTTTTTCTTATCAACATTATTTAAAAAAAAAAAGTGCATTAAGCTTCGAGCGAGTCCCTTGGGGTTTCTCTCTAATGATTTGTTTGGTTACCAAGAGAAGCTTTTCGCTCTTAATATTCATTTTCTTTATGATACGTAACAAGAAGTAGCGAGTTTTCATAACTCTCGTTTTATACTTCTTTCCCCTGTGGCTTCTTTTCGATGAAATTTGTTTCTGGATTGCTTATTAGGAGTCGAACTGATTTAATTACCTGTACGTGAGCCTCTGGAAACAGCCCACTTCTGAATTTGGGTTTCTAAGTGGTTGTTGTGGAGGGGTTTTTTTTCATTGGAATTTGAATCATTAAAATAAAACTTGCCCAAGCTGAATCATATGTGGGGATGTTTTTCTTGGGTATTCTTGCAGTATGCGATCTACCAGTTTAGTATAGCTGGATTTAGGGTAGATAGCGACATGGCAACTGTGTTTATGACTTTCATAATTCAGAATATTTAATTCAAAAACATCAGTTACGGTGTCGACATCATTTACCCTAAATCCAGCTAACTAAACTAGTAAATCGCATACTGCAAGAATGCCTTTTCTTGGATAGTATTGATACAATGTAGAGAGTATAAAATTTTACTGGACCTAGCAGTAAATCACATTGAGACGTTATTTATTATACCTAATACCCAGATAAACCTCTCTGTATATTGAGGGTCACTTCAATTACCCACAACTCACTTGACTAAATATATCTGTCAGTTAATAAGTTAGAAGCTGCATTTCAAATCTTGTCTTGTGATATTCATCCAATTTTACAATATTTAAATTTGTAATAAATGTCTTAATGACTTAATTTTTTTACATCTTCTAAGTGGATATTTAAATAAATAAATTTAATCAAAATCGCTTTCTAAAACCCGGGGGGGTGGAATTCGTAAGTTCTTAAGCAGTTAGTAAAAGCCAATATTTTCTTGAGATCTATCTCAAGATTTTTCTCAGAAATAGAAATACAAATATTATTTGTGTGCATACCTCTCGTCTAAGCCTAGCTCTCTGGTATTACATATTCATTGGCAATAATTCTCTCTTATACAGCTTGTGCAGACACCTGTGCAATTGAACTCGAGCCCTGTAGGAATAACACACTTTGTTGCGCAAATACCGTCTTATATATTTTCGAGCGAGTCGACAGTCTCCCCAGTCGTATACAAAAACATACAGTGTTATGTTGATAAATGGAATATCAGTCAGATTCATGCCAAAAAAGTCTGTAAACTGGAGTTGTAAATTCAAACGCAGATTAGGATGACGACAATCGTTTCGTCCTCTAAAGTTTTCTATCGCAATGTTGGTGTGGAAGTTTTGATGGAACTACTGGTGTTGGGATTTTGTCAGATTGAAGAGTTCCAAGATCTGTGTTGAAGCTATGCGTTTGGGTGAGTTTTGAGATGTAATTCGTATTGAAAGAGATAAATTAATACGATCTCTGGTTTGAAGGTGAAGTTTTACGTCTTTGTTAGTTTCTTAGCATTATGACTGTATAGAACCTTGAAATATATTTTATTCCATTTGTATAGTGACTGTCTTATTCCTGGGGGGAAATGTAAAATTTTACTTTGTTTGAATCAGGAATACCTGAGTGCTTCAAAGTTTGAAAATTCCTGTATACTTTATAGTTCTATTCATATTTATACTGAATACTACTTTTAACTCATTATACTTAAACTATGGGATATCCCTTATTCTGGTCGGTGGACTTCAGTGTGTGGATTCATAACAGTGCATACTCCTAAATTATGAATACTTATTTTTAGAATTATGATTTATGAATTCTCATCTTCTTAATTTATTGTTAAAGGGTAGTATTATGTTTATTTTTATACAACGTCAACACTAATCGCAGTTACTAAATTTTAGAGTTTTCTTGTTAGTGCTTATACCTTGATTGCATAAAACCTAAAAATAATCATAAAATATGCTGATAGGTTGATATATTTTAAACTTCCTTTAATTCATTATTGACTACCTTCCACTCTACGGTATGAACTTTTCCTATGGCTTATGAATTAATTATATCCCCTTTTAAGAAAGCATAGAATAGATAGATAGTTTTCAAACTATGTTAAATTATTATGCCATCCAGTAAAATATGTCACCAATCTCTACAGAAAAAATCTCAACTCAATTAGTGGCAATTTTTTTGTTCAAGTTAACTTCTCTTGGTACTTTTTTTAAAAAATTTTAAAAGTTGTGTCAGTGAAAACAAAAAGAAATCTCTTTACGAAGCATGAAAATTACAAAGCCAAATCTGATTTCAAAACTCCTGAACTTTTTTGTAACCACTTCCCGTTTCTAACTCTGAGAATTTCTTCCTAAGCTATATATAACGCATCGCTCGACATGTTGTCTTTTTCGAAATCTTCGTCTCCCCTCCATAAAAAAAATAATCTGCATTACGACCACACGGAGAGAAACCCCCTCTAAAACCATTAATACCCCCAAAAACCACATCACCTTAAATCTCGCGACTTTCCGATTGGAAAAACCTCCTCTCTCTAATCTTTTCATACGGAAGAGGAACCTACATTTCCTTCCCTTAACGTTATCTCCTCCCGGATCAAAAAAATAAATCCCGACAGGCATAGAGAAAGGAAGAAAAAAAATGAGGCAATTGAAAATATGTGCCCCTGACTCTCCCTTCAAAACTGAGACTTCTTTTCTGGCGCTTGTGAACCCAATCAATAGTATCAAAGTGACCTTGCGGCGGGTCCGAGTTTCTTGAGTGAACTTTCGTGTCCCGCGGTGCGTGAGATGAGGGGTAAAAGGGTTTTGGGTGTCTTTTTAGGTGGTTGCGTTTGTAGTTTTCATGGATAGTTTGAGATGAAGAGATTGGGTTACACGTGTTAATATTTTTATTTGATGGAGTTTCTGAATGCGGAAACTTAGTCCTTTGTCAGTAATTTGGTTCGGATTTGATGTGCCTGAAATTGGTGGGCTGAAATGTTGTAAATATCTGGTAAAAAAAAGTTTCCCATTGCATGTGTTTTGGAGGGTTTCTTCATTTGGAAGTTATCAATTTCTTACCTTCTTTTAAAAAAGTTACCAGTTTTGAAACAGTGAAACCTGTGTATAACGATATATTGTCTATAACAATATTTCTCGCGATTCCGGCAAGGCCAGCAATGACAAACTGTATGTAACAATATTTTTTTCAAGGTCTCTAAAGCATTGTCATAGTAGGTTTTACTAACTTTAGAACTGGATAATCATATTCTGGACTTCAATATGTTCTTGGAAATTTGCATAGTAAGCATTTTATATTTCTTTATGAAACTAATTGGGAAAAGTATTTGTTTAGAAGAAGATTTGGTATGGTGCCTGAAATAAGGTGAAGGACTTCTCCGCTGTTAGTGTACTCTAGCTTTAAAACATCAGATCTCAATTTTCCTAGTTTTGATTTATAACTTGCATGTTTATTATCTGATTGTAAAATTAACTTATTGACTTATAAACTCTCTTATGAGTGCTAAATATTCCTCTTTCACCTGTCATTAAATATTAAGAAAAGGAATTTATGTAGTTTCTATTAAGATTCCATTTCCCCAGTACAATGCAACTGTTGTTAAAAGATTCAATCTTTGTACCATATTGTGTGTTCCACGTATTCACCCACATTTTCTCCTTGAATGCTCTTATGATTTGCCAGAAACTTATAAATGCCGCATCTGAAGGCAAATAAAACTCGTGGTGGACCACACACATGTCAGGAATCCAATTTCGGTCCCATTTCTTGGACTCGCCATTAGCGCAAATTGAAACTTTCCTCTCGCGTTGCTAAGCAACGTTTTTCTGGCGGTCTTGTTGGCTGAGATGTTTATCTGACTGCTTGCAAACATAGTGGAAAGGGAATGGCATTTTGAGGTGCTATAAGCAGAGCCTCAATTGGTTAATTTGGCCGTGGAGGGCTTTAGTATTTTTTCCCTAAGTGTGCACAAATGTTTTTAGCCTGGAAAGTAAATGGGAAAAGTTGGATTGCCTGGACTGGAATGTTTATTGTAAAAGTTTGATAGTCATTTTTTTTATTTATTCGAATGTTTCTTGCTGGTTTGAGGTAGTTACATGAACCTTCCTCTTTAAGGAATTATTAAATATTATATTTATGTTTGATGCTGAAACAGGAACCTGAAAAATCTTTATCTGCTGCAAGGAAATAAAGTATTGTTGATCCTTGACTGAAAACTCATTGTTATTAAATTATTTCCTTAGTTACAAACAAAATTTGATGACCAAAGATGATTTTGCATAAAATTTCTCTTTATTCAAACTTTATTTTGTAATGTTTGTCCATGTTGTTATAAGGATTAAAAAATAAGAGAAATCAGAAATAGTCTTCAAATTTTGAAACAGTTCAAATATATTTTAACTCTTCATAGAAAAGGCATTAAACAACCTCCGGCATTCTGTTGTCATGGTGACTGAAAATTTTGAAACACTCCTAAGCTTACCCCTTTTAATATATTTTACGGGTTCTAAAAGTTTCCACTTTTTGGAATTTCAAACTTTTCCTTAATAGTCTAGTTTTAATATTTTAATTAACTTATGGTATAATACGAAGTATTTTAAATACTATTAAAACAAAAAAAAATTCTTAATTAGTGATACTTCTACTTCATAAATAGTAAATGAAAAATAGCGACTTTTAACGCCACAATATTTAAGATATTCGCTAAATGCGTAAACTTTGTAACTTCTCATGTAAAAATGCGATTCATAGTAACGAAATATTGTACGTGAACGTGATACTCGCATCAAAGAACAATTTATCAATGTGCTTGTTCATTATCCAAGTAATATGTTCTTTTTATTATCTAATATTCTTGTCCCTTTATAGTAAATATGAATAGTCAACCTTGATTTATGATCCTTATTCGATGGTTTTATTACTAGACTTCTCCATGAATTGACGTATTTCCATGGCAACGCTTAATTGAATCATCCTCCTTCTAATTTTTTTTCCTTTACAGCTCACTGGGTTTATGTATGGAATTCCTTTTATAATTGTTAAGCTCCTATGAAAATATATGTAGGCATATACTCGGATTTTAATCTACTGGAATAATATTTTAACTTTTCGTTTTTCTTTTTAAGCGTATACGTAAAGGCATTTTCCAGTTGGGAATTCCGTGCAGCGCATATGTGTGTTTTTCAAAAATGTTGTGAAGTGACAAATCTTCCGAGATTACACAAGTCTTGTCGACTCTTGCAAAGGCGTTTTTATTGTTGAACTATTGCATTTTAGTCTTCGCTTTGTGACAGTAAAAGAGTTTTGCGAAATAGCAACCAAAAAATGCGATTTTCTCTTAGCGCTGGGGTTTAATGTTTGTTTTGGAATAAAATATTCGAAATGCGAATTTGTTCGCTTTGAAGTAACGGGTTTTGAAGGTTATCCATTCATTTCCTTGCTAAATATTTAAACGCATTTCGCAAGCTGTTTCTTGGTTTTTAGAATAACCATTACTGCTACATTCTTTCATTAAATCAAGTTCTTAGAAAGAAAATAAATATTTGAAAAACTATTTTATTTTGTTTTATTTCAGTTGTTTAATATTTTTGACGTCGTTACCTACTGAAAATGAAGCTAAAACAATTCCTGTGGGTGCCTACAATCCATTATCCATTCGTATCTTATAAAAAAAAAACATTTTATGAAAATTAATCTATGTAATAGATACCACATATACCCCTTAGAGCCCTAAAAGTACGTATACTTACGCGTAACACTACATAAAAAAACATACCTTTTTATGAGTATTTCCTCTCAAACCATATTGTTCCTATTGAATAGAGCGCGCTTCAATAGATTTATCATGCCGTGAATCTCCATCCTTTTGTAATTAGGTAATGGCGACGCGCATTGAAATGCAACCATTAATGATAAATCAAGATTGAAGAACAATTAGGCTGTCTTTCTCTTCCTGTCCTGAAACGAGTTGGGGCGGCAGAATCCATTAAATTATCGCACATTCGCTTTCAGTTGTCTGTCACGCCTATCTATTAACTTAATGAAAGATGCTGTCTTTTTTTGCCGAGCTATCGAATATTCGTACTTGTTTCCGAAAGTACAGGGATGTGTAAAAATGTGTGTTGGTGCAAAAAGTGTTTTAATTATCAAAATTTTAAGTGTTCTCTTTTTGTTTTTATTATAAAACAATCTAACTTTGCTCAAGTTCTATTTATTTTTTTTTCTTTGATACTCGTCTTCAGTTACCATCGCAGAGAGTCGTGTTCGTTCACATTTACCGTCGATATACATTCCTCTTTTCTAACTGCCTAAATAATCCTATTAAAAAGTTATCCAGAAACAGTAGAGAAACAAGTGTGGCTTAAGGACGTAGAAACTGCTTAAACCTTCCGGTAACATACAACATAAGACAACAACTTTATTTTTCCCAGTTTTAGTTAACGCATTACCTAACTCAAAATGCTGTCGTTCTTTAAAGGAATCCCTCCTCCATTTATTCAGTTCACCTATGACTGGGTTTACCTTCGGGACGGTATAAAAAGATGTTCTTGATTCCACGGGATGCTCTTTCTGAAATTGAAATTACCCGTATAATTTGAATGTCGAACTAAATATGGTAATAAATCAATCCTGGTCCAGGCCATATTTGTGGAGGTTTCTGCTTTTGGCACAATTTGGCGTCAATGGCTATTATCAAAACCACCAATGGCTATCGGTCGCTAACTCTTGGCGCTTTGCTCGGAGTAACCTCGGATTAACCCTAGCTTTTAATTCACTTCTATAACCCGCTGTGCAATGGCGTACCTTCTCCCACCATAGTTCTCCAGTATTCAATCTCATATTGCCTTCCTCGCGAGTCTGTTTGGGTAGACAAAATGGCAGTTTTCAGCTCGTCCAAGAAAATAAAAACCTCCTCGTCATCCTGTCCAACTCTGTCCTCTCTCTCTCCTCCAAGCTGCTGCTGAACAACATGCCGGCCTTCAAGGACAGGACGCGACGCCGCATGAGTCTGCCCATAGGTCCTTACCTCAATTTGGACAATCGCCGATCCTCCACGGCATCCACTGGCTCAGACTGTAAGTGGGACTGTCGCTCCTCAGCTAATCCCAGGCCAATTTGGAGGTGTCAAATAAAAAAACTGTTCCTTTTGTTTTATCGCAGTTCCTTCTTCCTTGTAACGAGCTTCGTTAGGTTTTTTTTGACGATGATGATAATAATTATGCTAAGTCTTACTTTTATTTTGTGTCCCCATCGTTATGGAGAGTTAGTGGGACAGTTTGGACTTTTTTTTTATGGCTGTTGACGATTTTTCTGTGCGATTTTATTCATCTTGATGTGAGAGTTCGTTAAATAGAATAATAGACTTAAGTAAAACTTTCAAAGGCTGATTTCGTTCTTGTTTACAAGATTCAATTTTGAATTCGTAAGGCTTTCGCAGTAGACTAAAGTTATGAATGACTACTGTTCACACATACAAGATTGAGCTCTGAACTAGTTGCCTGGATGTGGCGGTTGCTATAGAAACAATACTAAACGAATGGATGTAAGAAATGTAAACGAGAGCTCATCTTGTGATAGACAGACAGTAGTCTTAGGTGAGGCAGCTACTGAGGGGCCCCATGACATCAAGGTTACCCTGATAATACCGGTTTTTTTTTTAAGTAGTCTCTTAATAAAAGCTGTGAATAGTTCAAGTAGAGTAAACCCTGATGGGGGGAAGTTAAGGAGAAGAATTTTTTAAATCTGTTTTAGCTATATTGATTATTTTTTCAGTTAAATGATGAATTTAAGGTAGCTACATTTTCCTATTTTTCTTCAATTTATGTAGTATATACGACTACTTATTAATCGATCGTTTTTTTATTAAAAATTTTATGAGAATAGAATGAACATAAAATTTAATTAATCCTTGAAGCCATTTTGGAAGTTCTCATCTTACTTAGAGGAAATAGTTAAGTGACTCAATAAGCAAATTTTCGACACGAGATTCATATGTAATCATGTCCTTTTAGCGATAATTAATCATGCTTTCGGCTATTTCTTTTTTTTTTCTCAGTCTTTATTAAAAGCTCCACTGTGTTCTAAATTGTTCATTTTGTTATAATAATAAATGAGACTTTAATTTAATGCAAAGAATGGATAATAGGGAGTTATTACTTTACGCTTAAATGTGGAGATAAGGAAATATTTCTCTTTAAAACTTAATGGGGTTTCGAATAATTACATATCTTCATTTTTTTTTCTTCTTGATTTCTGGAAGACTTCCTTTCATTAATTACTTGTTTAGCAGTTTTTTATCGCGTTCTTTTCAATGGTAGATCACACTTTTAATTATGACAGTGAGGATATTATTTTGGGTTTTCATATTCTAACCTGGTGATCTGGAATTTTTAATTTTATTTTCGTCATTGAGGGGGACCTTTAAAGTGATTCGTTATTTTTTAAATTCAAAACAAGAACTAACTATTCATCAACCACCTTTCCGTGGAGTGAAGATTAAAATATAATAAATTATTATTATTTTTTATTTCATTAGTTGACTTATACGATGAAATACTTTGTATGTCCTAATTAACTTCGAGGTTTTCTTAATGATATGTAACGTTAATATAAGGAATGATAGAAACTTTGGTGCCATATTACAACCGGGCGACACTCTTCTTGGCGACTTTTTTGGCACTATTCTTGATTCTTGGCATCATAATCCACTATCCAGTACATCCGCGGAGTTGCTAGAAAATGAATCGCCTTAGTTGACAACGCTAAAAAACAATTGGCACCCGGTTGTAGTATGAAACCGAAACTTTTAAAAAAATTTCATTTTTTTGTGAAAAAGTTTGAGAACACTCTGACATAAGACATGGGAATATTTCACGGACATTTCTCTTTCATTGTTGAAAAAAATTAAATGGATGAAGCGTACTTCCTTAAGTAACACTTTTCATTTGTATAAGCACATAAACTTCCTTGCTGATAAATTTCTTCCTGCAGCTTCCTACTGCGACACGAGCTCTGATGAAGAGGGCAAGATGCCGCGGGACAAAGTCCAGCAGAACTCCTCCGGGAGCTCCGACTTCTGCGTCAAGAACATCAAGCAGAGTGCGTTTGGACGAAGGGAGATAGAAATCGCTGAGCAGGGTGAGCAGCATTTCATTTCGTACACAGAGACCATGGCCATCTAGACACATAAGGCCAGAGAAGCTCGAAATCTCGAGTGACGTTCTGCCTACTATTTCGCGTCATCATCGCTTTTTGGACAACGGCGCAACTCCAGTCTAAAGGGAGCGTCAGGGTTTGTACGCCTCCTGAAAAACTCCTGAAATTTGCTTTATATTTCTAAAGGCCCTTAAAACTCCTGGAAATTAAGTTTTTTTCTCCTGAATTTTTCCTTAAACTCCTGAAATGCATCTATCCAAGAACAAAAGGAGGTTTAAATAACAATTTGGTGAAAGTTATTGTTTTTTAAAGCAGTAAAATACTGTTGAAAGATAAAATTCTAACCTTTTTTGCTCTTCTTTGTTTAATAATTCATTCTGAACTCCTTCTCAAGATATTTAAAGTAGTAAGGTTAATAATTGTTTATGTTACCTCCTAATTTTTTTGTAATTTACTCCTGAAAAACTCCTTAAAGACTCATGAATTTTACTATCTTACTTAGAGTGTGAACCCTGGAGCGTGCAAGATTTCAGACTGGAGTTGCGCTGTTGTCCCTAAAAAGCGATGATGCCACGAAATAGTTGGCAGAACGTCACTTAAGATTTCTTCTTGTTGTAGTAAAAAAATAACCACCACCAAAAAGAACAGAGAATGTTCCCCCTTTTGAATTTTAAGCAATTCTCTTTCATTGTTGAAAAAAAATTAAATAGTTTTAGAAAAAAATAACACCCAGTTTTCCCCTTCATAAACCTCACTATTAGACAACATTTTTCCACAAATTTTATGTATTGGAGGTGAAAACTCCACTTATCTTGGTCTTACTTACTATATTTCACTTTTTTGCTATTTGCGGGGTGAAGAAAAACGGCCGACTCAGTTTAGGGTTTTTTCCCCCGAGTAGCTTTGCTACCTGTAAAACTAGTTTTTCCTTTAGAGTTATTAGTATGCGGGAAAAACAAGTTAACATTAATATCTTTGGATGGCTTTTAAAGAGGGTTGTTCGGTTTCTCTCTCTCTGGTTTTGTATGGATAGTTTTTTATTGCAATCTGAATTTCTTGTTCAAGGATCGAAATTTTCACACACGCAGAATTTTTAGTTAAGCTTAGCATATTTCGTATCCTCGTTTTTAGCCCTTTCTTCATGCCTGTTAAACAAATGCATTTTTAGTTCAAATCAGGCGTAAAAACGAATAAATAAATTTTTATTTACTCTTGTTCTATAAAGTATTTACTAATTTAATCAATCAAAAATCAAAATTAATCTGAATTTAGCTTTACCAAAAGCATATTCTTGTGCAGAGAATTAGATTTCCTAAATACTGTCTTTTTCTAAGGCACTTATTTGCATTACATTATCTAATGAATAAGTAATGTAAAAAAAAACTGGTCGAGCTATCCGGGAAAAAAAAGTTACAAGGTTTTGTACCAAATAAAAAAACCTTTAAGTGAAAGTGAGTTATTCACGCAGAAAAAATCATCTTTACTTTTGAAGTTAAAAAAATTCAAACCAAGTTTTTGTGACCTGATTTGAAACATCCATTTCTTATAAAAGAAAAAACTGGGGGGGGGGTATTATTATTAATTATAAACAGGACAGTTTTGACATTTTGTCATCTTTTTCTCCCTACCAATCTTTGTTCCAAATGTTATTATTTCTTAAAAACATGCCCCAATGTGCCATGCAAGTACCCTTATCACTATTGTTGTCCCGAAGTCCTAAACTTCCCAACATTCTAAACCTTGGCATCCGATCATTTAATTTTAGTAACTCACTATCTGCGCTCTCCGAGACATTCAATTATTGTGGAATAAACTGATTAACTCCAATCTAACTAAAGCAGTTCCGTTCTCTCTGGGAGAACTTCTCCGCTTTTAGGCTTCGATTAAGATCAAATCGAACGGATTGGGATCTTCAAAAGAGGCGATTTGCCGCTGCCCTAATTGATGCATGGAAACGCTGAGCTGGCTAAACGCGAACTACGGAACACAGTTTAATTCGTTCGAATGTTCTGAATAGCGGGGCTCGCGATATTGTTGAATGGACAGTGAATATCTTGTATCCCACGATTGATGCTTGGACGATAGTTTGCATTTGAGTTCGATGTATGTCGTATGTTTGACCGAATTCGTATTAAGGAGGAGTAGTTTTGTTGTGTCCGTGTTGTTGCATTCGTTGTGCAAAGGTGTAAAAATTAAATCAGTTGATAATAAAAAATTGATTTCAGTCATGATAAATTTAACGATTATTATTGTATGTTGAATATTAAAAAGCTTATTTTTCATGTGCTTTATTTTTTGAAAATCGTGTTTTAGCTATTTATATCAATACCTTTTTCTCGCATATGCCTCTCAAAACTAAAAACAAAATCATATAAAAATTTACTACAAATTATAATGCATATAATTTCAAGAGTATTGAAAAAAAAACATGTCACTTGGAATTGTGGAATTCTCCTTTGTATGGCTTTCAAATTGCTATTTTGCTGCTTAGGTACAATTCCGTTATCTGACCCGTTAAAAATCGCCAAGCTGTTTTTGACGCCAAATCACAAAAATATCGGGAAAATATGCAAATTAACGTATTAAAATACATTTTTATATTGGTAATAACATTAAAAAATTGGCAATATTTTTGTTATTTGACGCCTGAAATAGCTTGCTTTAAAGGGACACATAACGGAATTGAACCGCTGTTTTTTTTTTTTAAGTCTAATGGAGATATTCCTTCAATGTTTGTTTAATTTAACAGAAATCAATCATATATTGACTCCATATTACTCT
This sequence comes from Tetragnatha montana, assembly GCA_963680715.1. Classification (NCBI taxonomy): domain Eukaryota; kingdom Metazoa; phylum Arthropoda; class Arachnida; order Araneae; family Tetragnathidae; genus Tetragnatha; species Tetragnatha montana. The sequence goes on along the minus strand of OY796686.1, from coordinate 39,299,296 downwards.
TTAAAAAGCTGTAGTCTTTTAAGCTAGCTCTTGCCCCTTTATGGTCTAAAAAAAACATTGAGCTTGTAATAAATGCATCAAAAAATGAAGTTCAAACGTCCTGCGTTTTTATTTTATTGATATACGTTCACTGCTTACATTTTTGTTTCACATGTATTAATTTATTCATATGATATGACACTACGTTTAAAAGAATGAGACTGTGGGTTTCTTTTTCCAAGAACTCCTTCAACACACCCAATAACATCTTTTTGAATTTATTCGCCTTATTTTAATTACAAATTCTGTTTATTAAACCTTCCTTTTTATTAATTTCAGAGATGCCTGGCATTGTTGCTTTGAGGCAAAGAGCTAACGGGGAAAAGCCTCTGAAGGGAGCTAAGATTATATGCTGCACACACATTAATGCTCAAACGGCCGTAAGTATGCCTTTTGTCATCAACCATTCATTTGCATTTGGAAATCGAGGGAAAACTTTAATTACTATGACGCAGTGAAATTCTTGATATCAGTAATTAAGTTTAAATTACGTATCTTCATTCTCAACTTTCATGACAGTTGATAAAAAAATATGTAACGAATCATGGCCGTAACTAGAGATTTGTTTTGGGGGTGGTTTTGACTCAATATTATTTCTGAGAGAGCACTCTTATTTCCTTAAGAGTGCTTTTATATTTTAAGTTTTATACGACTTTCACGACTACTTTTAATTTTGCTGCACTAAATTTAACATTGTGTAAGCAATGTGAATTCCTAGCAAAATCGGGGTGTCTGAGGGTCCTCCCCAGAAAAATTTTGGAAAATTCATCCTCAATATAGTGTGTTAGCTCATTTTGAGACTATATATTACACCCCAAGATCAGTAAGTAGTAGATTGTAAGTAGCCTATTTTTTTAGGAAAGCAAAAAAGGCAAAATTTTCGACGGAGGTGTGGGTGTCCTATCTAGAAAAAATTGGAAGTGTGCCTTAAAAATAGTTTTTAACTTATTTTGTGACCTTTTATGTACACCCAAAAAGCACTGCTCATTGTAAGTCACAGAAGGAAAAACAGTGCATAAAAGAGTTTTAAATTTTGAGAAGGGTTTGGGGGTCTTCCCCCAGAGCATTTTTACCCTTAAAAGTAGTATTTTGACTCATTTTGAGACTCTTATGGTTACACCCAAAGAGGACCCCTCCTTGTAAGTCACATACAAGGAAAAAGACATTATAAAAGTGTACGTCAAAATTTCGGAGGTGGGTTGAACCCCTAAAACCACCCCCTTAGATACGGCCCTGACTTGAATAACACATTTTATTGGTGGATGAGAGGAATTGAACAATTCCGTTTTCGTTTATATGTTATTCTCCGTTACATAAAATATAATGCGGAAAAGGGACATAACGTGAAATAATAAAACCGTCTGGAGAAAATTAAACCTAGATAATGCGGTTTGAATAATTGATCTTGTGTTGACTTGGCGTTAGTCCAATGCTGTGGCTATGAGCCAAGCACTGCTAACCGACTAAAAAAGTGAACACTTCGAAAAGGTGAAACGTGTGTATGACATGAATGTCTGAAAGCTACATAACTTTTTGCTCCCCGCGGGATTTATACTGAATCTGCTTTTTGTCCTGGAATTCATTCTTGAATACATTATTGTCAACAATTGATGCTAAAAGAAAATAGTTGTTGGTGAATATTTGGTGATTGTAAGGGGTTATGCTGCTAGTTCCTTCCAGAAAGTTTTGATTCATATAAATATTTTGACTGAAAATTCTATAGCCTTCAGCTGTTTTCTTCCATACAGTTTTTCTTGAAGAAAATTTCTACATTTTATAAAATGCGAAGCGTGATTTTTTTAGAAAAAGAAAAAAAGGATATATATTTGATCAGTTTGCATTCCATTAAAAGGTTTTAATTTTTTAATGAAGTAATAAACTTAAATTAATAATTTTCTTACCACTTGTTCTCTAATTTTTATTCCATTTTGACCGTAATGCTTAAGATAAATTTTCATAATTCATTTTGGTTCATAGAAAATGTGGGGGGGTGACATAACGAAATTTAATTTATTTTAGTTCATGTAATCATCCTTTTTTTACTTTTATTAATTTTTAAGGTTCTGATTGAAACTCTGATCGCTCTTGGAGCAAGTATTCGATGGGCTGCTTGTAATATTTACTCCACTCAGGTATAGTCAACTTTAATTTTCCTTTGCTATTTCTAACGCCTTTTCTTTTCATGTATTAACCACTCATTACACATTTTTCATTCTTTTTTAGAACGAAGTAGCTGCCGCTGTTGCAGAAGCAGGTATGTGTTTCTCTTTGCATCAGGCGCTTATGTAGAAATTTATTTCGAGAAGGGCACAAATATTATCTGAAAAAAATTTAGTCTTTTATCAGGTCTAAAACTAGATTTTTGCGCTAGGGAAGAGGTCCTAAAATTATTCCTCAGCTCCTCTCATGCATATTTATTAGGTCCAACTGTAGCTTTGCTGTAGCAAAATTTTGAGGTAGAATTATCATCTTAAGGAACTAAGAAAAGTTGTGGGTAGTATCAAACGGGGGGGGGGGATTTTTAACTGCAACTTTATCTATTTTTATTTTAGAAATTTTATAAGCTTACTCTGAATCCTCAAAAGAATCCGAACATTTTGATACACAAACAGGGGTTACACGGATCAGTATAACTAAACAGTTTTTCTCTGGAAACCGTTCACCAAAAACTTGTTTTTTAAATGGAGACTTGGCGTCTAAAACAACTTTTGGTAATTTTTGCTGGTATAGATAACGGAATCGTACCAAATGTTTTAATTTTTTGTTTAACTTTTTACTACTTTAATAACGGCTGAGTATCTACTTGAAAAGTTCCAAAGAATTAATTGTAGCTAACAGGAAACTCATTTAAATTATGAAGAAGACAATCTGATTATTCATTTTGTACTCAGGTGTACCAGTCTATGCTTGGAGAGGTGAAACTGAAGAGGATTTTTGGTGGTGTATTGACAAATGTATTCATTCTGATAATTGGCAACCTAATATGGTAAGCATTTTATATTATTTTAAATGGTATTAGAATGGCATTTCTTTTAAATTTTAAAAAATAAGTACTTCTTTTTAAGATATCACTCTCTATACTTAAATGTTTACTATTTCTTCTATTCCTTTTTATTTTAATCATGTAAACTTTCTTATGGTATCTAGAAATGGGAATTTCGTATCTATCACACATCCTTTATAGTTTCTTTTGTTAAAAGAACAGTCGTATTGATTTTCCATATTGGTTTAACAACTGTTGTCTTATGACTGTTTGTTTAATATTATAATAACATCTCTACTTTATTCTAAACATATTCATTACCTTGAAGATACTCTAAATTTAAATAAATAATAGTTGTAGGGTGTTTTTTAAAGGTATCTACTAAATTTTGGAAAAAAAATATCTGAATCTTCTGAAAATCTGATGAATGGCCAATGGTCATCCTTGCTTTAACCTTATTTTTGAACTGCAAGTTTTTTATTAAAGATGTTGACTTATTTTATCATTTTTCCCTTTAGATTTTGGATGATGGAGGCGATGCCACTCATTTAATGCTAAAGAAATATCCTGCTATGTTTAGGGGCATCAAAGGAATAGTTGAAGAGAGTGTTACTGGAGTTCACAGATTATATCAGCTTTCTAAATCGGGGAAGCTTACAGTTCCAGCTATGAATGTCAATGATTCAGTTACAAAGGTATGGTATAATTTTTAAAAAGCTCTAAATATCATTAGAAAACCTTTTGTTTATTGTTTTTTATATGTAAATACTTTTATAGTGTTTACTTATTTAGGGAATATCCCCAGATACTTTTAAATCATTATTTTTTGCTAGGGTTTTTTACATATGTTTGTATGTAGTAACAAATAACTAATTGAATTTTTCTTTTCTGTGTAGATCATAGGTCTTTTTTTATTACAATACTTAGTTTCTAACCATTACCAGAAAATTTAAAATAGCTTATCTTTCGACCCAACTTTGTGATGAGTCTTATATTTTCTCATACTCAATTATATTATTATTCAATTTAGTTTTCTTTAATCCTTCAATTATTTTCAATAATTTAACACTTGCTTTATTTTTAATGACATTCTATGTTTTAGACCAAATTTGACAATCTGTACAGCTGCAGAGAAAGTATTTTGGATGCGTAAGTCTTATAGTGTTTACTTTATTTTTTTTGTAAGAATTTCAAAGTTACTTTTTAAAAACTTATTCAATAATTTTAAAAAATTAGAAAACAAGTATCTGATTGACTTATTTTTTCTATAATTTGTATGTATTCAATATTTTTACAATACTAATGTACAATCAATTTAGTGGTTATATTCATAAATATAAACTTATTTTTTATAATTTTCCTAGGCTGAAAAGATCCACTGATGTTATGTTTGGTGGTAAACATGTCCTTGTTTGTGGATATGGTGAGGTAATATATCCATATGTATTAGTTCAATAAAGCATTTTTTTAATTATTAACAAGTATTTTTATAAAACCAAAATTAACTCTATATAAAAAGCATGTTCCAGTTAAATAGCTGTTGAATTATTTTCAGTAACTTATTTTAATAACATTTTCATATTTAACCCTTTCAGTCCTAGACCACACAAATTTTTTATTGAATTCTATGAAAAATTTGGTACAACTAGGACTGAAAGAGTTAAATTATTTTAAGCATAAAAAAGTGTTCATTTATTTCTTCCGAGTGGGGCATAATGTCAAATAACAATTAATATTCCTTTGCAAAATACAAAATTTATGGGATGATTGCCTCTGTATCCTTTAAACTTTTCCTCCTTCATGAATTTTATTACTGTGGTTTGATTGCATCAGTATTATTTTCACTTCTCCTCTTTCATAAATGTTATTTCCATGGTCATAATCATTTTCATTTTCTAAAATCCTTATTTCCCTAATTAAAACATCTTTAGTTTGGCATAATACTTCCAAAATGTTCACATTGTCACTGTCTTCTTACATTTTCAAGGGAATCTACACTCACTATAGATAGACCTTACTCAGTATGCCCTGATGTGATAGTGACACCTTTTGCTCTTTAAAGTAAACAATCCTGATCTACATAACATTTAGTGCTAGTTTTTTTACAGGTAGGAAAAGGTTGCTGTTCAGCTCTTAAAGGTATGGGATCTGTAGTATGTGTCTCAGAAATTGATCCCATTTGTGCCCTGCAAGCTTGGTAAGTAAGAACTCATGAGTAAAAATTGCTCTTTAGCTACCAATAACTGTTTTATAAGATTGTGCTTTTCTACTTAATGTAAACAAAGTTCTGTTTGTTGTCTTTCACAAGAACCAATATTTCATTCATTGATGCAGTTTTTTTTTCTAACTGTAGTATGGATGGCTTTCGTGTAGTAAAAATCAATGAAGTTGTACGAAACATCGATATTTTAGTGACTGCTACCGGTAAGCTCACTATTATAGTCTCTTTTAGCCTAATTTTATTTTTGCTTTCTCTGTTGATATTGAATATAATCCCTTATTTTTATTTGTACAGGAAATAAGAACGTTGTGACCAGAGAACACATGGACAAAATGAAAAATGGGTGCATATTGTGTAACATGGGTCACTCCAACACTGAAATTGATGTGGTGGGGATAAACTTCATGCTTTCTTATTTCCAATATTAAATTAAGCTTTCTTATTAAAGTTTAACAACTTGTTAACTATGTTATCAACCTTCAAATAAAAAACCTACCAGAGACATCATGTTTTACCTCAATTAAAATATTTTTACTTATATAGTAACATTTTTTTACTGAAATTATTTTTCTCTCATCAGTAAAAATCAAAAGATATATTTTTAAAAGTTACTTGAAGTAGTGCTTTAATTGAACAAATTTGCTTTCAAGATGGTAGTAAAGTGGTGACTTTTTAATAACTCCTAGACATAAATGATAGATTTATACTAAAATATTTTATAGTATGTATTAGTTTAAATGTCCCATCCAAATATTTTACACTGTCTTTTCTCTTGATTACAAAAATAATTTTAAAGTTGGATATTTTTCTTTTCTTAGCAAAGTCTTAAAGGCCTTACTTGGGAAAAGGTCCGTTCACAAGTTGACCATATCATATGGCCAGATGGCAAAAGAATCATCCTTTTAGCTGAGGTAGATATTTTGTTTCTTTTCTTTTTATTCATATTATATCAGAAATGTCTTCTTTTATAACAGCACAAGTTCTTACTCTTAATCAGCAGTCTAACAGTTTAAAAAGTGAACATTTGGTGTTCGACTATCCTACAAATATTACCCATATACATAGATAAAAGAGTTTGGATTATATTCATTGAATCTGGTTTTATCCAGTTTAGTTATAAAATCTTGGAGGTTAATCCTTTAGTAAAATTTTTAATACATTTTAATGTATTGAAAAATTTTGTATCTGGTTTCACAATTCCTGTATAATAGCTAGCTTTTTGTATCAGAAGCTAATACTAAGGAATGGTAAAGAAAAGTGTCTTTCTGAGAAGTGTGCTTGTTTCAATTCATGAGTTATGCAAGATAAAAATGGCATTAATTTAATTATTTTGCTTAGGAAGAATATTATACTGTACAAAAAAATTCCTATAAAAGTTTAGCTTCTGAAAGATACGTTTTACAAGAAGTCAGACAAATATAAGTTAAACAGTATAATAGTTATATTGTGGTGTCAAGTGATTTCATATAATTTCTTTACCATTCCTCAGGATTTTTAGAAGAAACCAAGGAAGTTTAAAAAGCAAATGGTGATCACCCTGGTTTATTTTTTACTTAAGATAATGCAACCTTAAGTTATACTGGTTACTATGTTACACCTCATTTTAACCCTTTACCTGCTGTGTCAAAAACTGTTGCATATCTACTCTAAAGGGGTCTCTCAGACCTCGCTCTCTAAAAAGCATTTAAAGTTGATTATAATAATAAATTAATCACAAATTCTCTAAATAAATGTTTATTTTATATCTGGAATATAATAATTGTTCAGTTATTAATGTGATATTCCTTTTAAATTTACTTTATAGACCAAGAAAGCTCTAGTCTCACTATCATGTGACTCGCAAAGCACACCAGTGTCCAACTACTCTTATGTCCTGGTCAATATTATCCTTTAATTAATATTTGTAGCCATTTTAGGATTACTTTCTGAATTTCCTACTCCGAAATGCATTGAAAACGATAGCACAAATGCTGTAAAGTAACATATGAGACTCCTTGGGAAATGTGAATGTTTGTATTTAAACAGGAAATTGTTGAGGTAAAAACACCAGTCCTTGGAATATGGCTGGTTTGCAGAGGTACTGATAAGGACAGGGATCATTATTCCTTCTAAGGGGGAGGGGAAACAATCCATTGAAGTTGATATGGGGTCTGTGAGACATTTGACAGCAGTTAAGGGTTAAACTTCATTGTTATTCAAATAGGTTACTCTTATTCAATTTATTTATGCATTAATCCCTAATATTTTTTATGTAGGGTCGTTTAGCTAATTTGAGCTGCTCTACCATTCCATCGTTTGTGGTGTCTATCACTGCTTCAACTCAAGCTCTTGCCCTGATAGAATTATTCAGTGCACCAGCTGGAAGATATAAAGGAGATGTATACCTCTTGCCTAAAAAAATGGGTCAGTGACATCACTCACTATTGTATCTTTTTCAAATATTTTTTATATTATAAGTAATATTATTGTAACTTAAAACTTTGGTTTAGTTTTTCTCCAAATCTGTTTAATTTTCATCTATTCTATCTCTTATAAGTCTATTTTTTATGCAATACTAAAGTAACAATCGGTTACTTGTGTGGCTGATTTATGTTTGTAATTAACCCAAGTTATATTTTTATTATGTATAAATTCTAGTCATTTTATGAGTTTCTGTTTAACGTTGTGTGTTATTATATATGAATTATTATAGTTATTATATATTATAGATGAATATGTTGCAAGCCTTCATCTTCCCACATTCGATGCTCATCTAACAGAAATGACAGATGAACAAGCTCGTTACATGGGCTTAAACAAAGCTGGTCCTTTTAAACAAGCCTATTATAGGTGAGAATTCAAAAAAAAAAATATTAAACTAAAATGGAAGACTTATTGGATTGATTGAAATGTAGAATATTTAGTTTTCTCCAAATTAACTATATTTTTATTTTTAAATAGATATTCTGTTATGCATTTAACATATATGTATTTTAATTTATTTTATTATGTAAATTTATCATGTTCTAAAAGTACATTTAAGTAAATGCCTCCAAAAAATCTCTGTTAGTTATTCTAATATGTTATATATTAGCTAAAATATTTTTTCAATCGTGAATTTTCTTTACAAAAAATAATAAATCAGTTTTTCTTTAGAAAATGTTATTATTCTGGATTAATTTTTGAGGAAAAAAATAAGAAGTTCAGTAAAACTTATATAGTAATTGCATCCTTATATTACTGAATGAAATAAAAATGTAACTACTATTAGTCATATAACTTAGATTTTCAATCTAAAAAATAATTTTATTTAATACTTATTGTTAAAATTTTACTCTTTGAATTTTAGGTATTAACCATGGAGTCCAACTTATCTAAAGGGATTTTATCATAAGGTCCAACACAGGGTTTGATTGAATTTCTATCATTCCAGTACATTGTATTTTCAAGTAAATGGAAGTCGAGGAATCTTCTGGTATTATTGCCACGTTTAAAGAACAGAATGTTATTATTTTTAGATATTACCTCAAGAATATATTTTCATGACTTAAAAATTCTGTTACTTCAAGTATTCAAGTTCTAAGAAAGTATTAAGAACGTCTCAACGTGTGTTATCATTTTCTTTTGGCACATGCTCTGTGATCTGCTGCTTACATTCAAATTTTCATCGACTCTTATGTTTCATATCGTGCATTTGTATTCTGCTTTTGTGAAAGTGTTATGGATATATTTATTACTTTGTGTTTTGTAGTATGAATTTTAATGTTAATGCTTTTGTTATGTAATACTTTTTAACTCTTGTTTGTTATCGGTTAGTGTTAATTTCAAGTAAATGCTTTTTTGTTATTGTGTATTTGCTCTGTAGTGTTTTGATTGTGTATCTTATCCATATTTAGTTATTGTACTCGTTAATTTGTGGGTTGTATTAGTCTATCTATATGAAGTTTCTGTATTAGCACTGCACATCATGCGGAGGTTACTATTGATACTCTCCTGTGAAGCTTGACAAATCATCTGAAATACTTTTCAAATCTTAAAAATTATTTATTCTCTACGATTTTTTAAATAAGATGTTGATCTTAGATTTGTACTTGTAGAATGCAATGCAGGTTTTCAACCTCATTGCGGAACTTAACATATATTTTAGTAAATTTTTCAATTGTTTTAGACGCTCTCTTAGAAAATCAATGACTACGAACTTAGATCCAATACATATTTTGTTTCAAATTAAGAATATTGCTTTGTGCCGGTTTTAATTTGAGCTTGGATCTGTAAAATATAGCTTGATACTATAGTATATTGCTGTTAGATATGTTTTGATATAAAACACTCGTTCAGTATTATGCTGCAGCTATGATTCACTTTCAAATATACTTCTTAGGTATTTGTTTTAAGGATGGCTGTGTATAACTATAGTTTAAACCATTCCCTTTCTAAAACCCTTGTTGTTAAAAGGATTTTATAAAACTTAAAACCTCTGTACAGGTTTTATGTAGATTGGCTATTATAGACATGAACAAATTCAGTAGTGATACTCCTTTTCCGAAAACCCTGTAACATGGAAATAGATACCACGACTATTTTACTATTAGCTGCTACAAGGTATCAAATGCAAGCTGTTTTCAACTGCTGTATACTTTAATCTTAATCCTGGACCTTGAATTCTCTGAACTGAGCCTTTCAGTATAACCTAGTTTAAAAGATAAGCAAATAATTTGTAATTTTTAAGCAACTTGCACGCACATTAAAAGTATTTGCTATAATGAGTAATTTATTTCTATGTTTTCTCCTTGATGTATCGTTTTCTTACATGCTGAATGTTTCAAAAGATCTGATAAGTTATCATCTTCCTTTAATAGCATTAATTAACTGCCTACTATGGTTTCTGAATTTTTAAAGTATGATGCTTAGCTATGGGCATTAATAGACATAGTAGACACATTCCATTACATATTCTAACTATATAGGCCTGCACATTTCAGTTTTAAAAAATGCACAGGACATTTAAAATGTGTCCAATAATTTAGCTTGTGTTAACTTGTGGTTTGAATGGTTAAATTTCAACCTAGTAAAACACTTTGTCTAGCATCGAAGTTGATATATTCAATAAATCATTTATTTTTATATCTTTTTAAATATGATTAATAAACCTAAACAATTTATTCAAGAGAGTCACATTTTAAAGGTGAATAAATAGCAATAAGAGTTTTTAAGGTCGAAGTAAATAGGTACAAATAGTTATTTTAGTTTTCGATTGTGTTAAAATGTAAGATATACCTGTATTTATTTTATCCTAACCAAAGGAAACAGTACCTTTTCTAATTTTATTTAAGTAGTACTTATTTTCTTATTTAACTACTGTGTAAAAACAATAATAAAATCCAAGGTATACAAACTTTTAAATATTATATCAGCTATTTAAGATTGTCACTGTTTAAAAAATATATGTTAGACAGTAGTTTTTATAACAAAGCGACACAAATCTTTGTCAGAATGACGTTTAGTTATTAAAATGATTTAAAGATAGCTTTACATAGAAAAGTGATATTCAGTGCATGAATGTTTTTACAACCAATTCAATGTTATCAAAAGTAAAGCTAAAATACTTCTGGACTTGATTAATGACAACATTTTTATGATATAACAATGTTGAAAAGTATTAAAATGGATCTTGATGCATGTAATAGTAATCTAAAACACTTTGTAAGCATAAACTAGGAATTTGTATCTGCATTATGTTCATGTACATTAACACTGAATTTCTGAAATTCTTTACTCAAGCAAATTCTTAGGGGGGAGGGAATTCTGCTGTATTACTGGATGCTGGTAGTTTATTTTTTTATATATACAAAATTGCTTTTTAGATTGTAGTTTTTCTGTATTTTTAAAGTGAAGACTTATATTATCTTCCTTTTTATTACTGTGTTCAGGTGATTGGTATTTTGAAGTTAAATGTTATTTTGTTAGTTTTCTGTGTGATTTAAAATCGGTGGAGGGCATAGCCAATACTTTTAAGTAATTCACTTGATTTAAAGTTAATTTTTTAAATACATTTACCTAAAAGTTTCAGTAATGTCCTTCACTGCTCAAACTATGATGTGTTCATTTCTCAGCTCTGTACTTTTCTGGTCAAAGGAGTCACATTTGATGCTTTTATATAAGACCCCAAGTTGTCAAATTTGTCGACTTTTTGTAGATTCAAGATCATTATACTACAAGGTACTGTAACATCATACTATAAAGGTTGCTACATTTTGGTGCATTATCACAGAAATTTAAAAAAAAGTATCAATTGCTACCCTTAGAATGAAAAGTACCAGCATCAGTGATGTAAGAAAATTCTTAACTGCTAAGCAAAATATAATTTATAAATTTACAATTAGATTGTTTTAAATTTGAAGTTTATGTTTTCTTTCTTAATTTTTTATGTTTTGTGATTTAAAAATTATCTTAATCAAATTATATGCATAAAATTATTGTACAGTAGAACTCTAATTTATCTGAATCAATTGGGACCAGACCCCATTGGAATAATTGGATTTTTTCAACAAAAAAATTTATATTTTAATAAATTACTATATATTGAAAATGGGAGAGAAAAGACTATATTTCCAAGAGATTTTTGCTGTTTTTTTACATCAGGGATGAACCTTTGTCATACCACTCAAACAATGCTGCAGTCATCCAAGTTGTGGATTGGGGTTTTTTTAATACAAAAGAGGGGAAGTTTTTTCACATTTTTAAATGATCTTGGGCTTTTTGACCTCCCTTGACAATACTTTTCCAACTTAATTTTTTTTTTAATTCTGAAAGTTGGTTGGTGGGTTAGAGACATTAGCTTGCCCGTATGTCGACCGCTTAATTCTGAAAGTGATTTGGATAATCAGCGATTCATAGTTGGAGTTCTACTGTATTGCTAAAAATCGTTTTGTTACTTCACAATTTTTTTCCTTTATCACAACATTTAAAAACTAATGTAGTAAAGAAAGTTAAAATTTTCCGATTGGATTTTCTTATTTTAAAAAAGTTTAGGTTGCCTGAAATGTGTTCTACTTGAAATTCTAAAATATATTTTTTCTGATAGACTTTATAAAGAAATTATGCCATCTATGTATACCCTACCTGTTGTGATAAGATTTTTTTGGTAAATAAAGTGTATAGAATTGCAATGTGTTTACTCAATAATATACAGTAATAGTAATTTTTAAAATAATTACAAAAACTTTTTAGACATCTTGGAGATTACTTGTCAGTTTGTAAAAATCTGGAAGCCTTCAAATTGGAACTCCCTCCGACACATTTATTGTGAAATACTCTACTTAGCACATAGTTACAAAATATATTGTTTATTTGAAATACAGTAAAATCTCGATAATCATAGTTTCTGTATTAACTGAGTTATCAAATTTTTCCTGAATCCTGTTATTTTTAAAAAAGAGCTTTACATTGCTGAAGAAAATACCGAATTACAAGGGTGAGATTTTTCAGACTTTTGGAGGGTTTTCCTACTTTTTTGAAATTATCATGAAAATTTCAGACTTTTTACTTTTGAAAAATCAGCTTATGAACTGAATCTTTTGAATGGGAATTTTATTTTTCTAAATTGTTGTCTTATGTGGTTCTTTTTCTATGATAAATTTTCATATTTAAGCCCAATTTAATATTTATTGTTAAATAAATATTATTTCTTTATTTATTCTCAATTTAAGAGATTAAATTATATGTTCGTTCACTCAGTTTTCACGATTTTTTGCTTTTTTGCCAATCTTATCCTTGGAATTAACATTAACAAACCATGATTAAAGTAAAAGAACTCGAATAATTGCATGTGGAACATTTTACAGGAGTGCTACTTTTTCGGGGTACGGTTTTTTTAACAGCATGAATTCCTGGTTTTATTAAAATTTTCCAAAATCTCAAGCTCATCAAGAAAGTTCAATTAAAAAATAGGGATGAGCTGCAACATTAGTACCATCTTTTATGAAGAATCCGACCCCACCATAGGTTCTAAGCCAGTGGTTCCCAACCTGGGGGCGATTTGGTTTATCAGGGGGGGGGGGGCGATGAATATTCAAAGGGGGAAATTAAAATAATAGTATAATAAGGTTTACTGATCACCTTGACCAGTTAAAACTGACATGGAATCAAGATTTGACCAGTCACAAATTCCGGATTGGATTCTAGATCCATTCTTGTTTGAAGCTGTGGATAAGCTTGATAACTCATTGCAGAATGAGTTTCCAGACTTGAAGTATAACTGTGAGGTGAAAATCATTTTCAAGATGAGCGGTTACGAGTTAGCCTGGGTGAAGCTCATGGACATTTATCCATCAACTGTGTGGAAAAACAGAACCATTTCTGATCTTGTTCCTGTCAACATTTTTAGTTGAAAATGGTTTAATTCTGTTGTCCAGCTCCTCACAAAACAAATAAGTTGGACCTCAAAGGAGACTTGATATATCAAATATGATAAAATATCAAATTTTCATTTATTATTACAAATTTTAACAGTCAACTTTCTAAATTTTTCGAGATTCAAATTTAAGAGTGACCTGATAAAACTGCTTTGGTTGTTTTTATATACGGTAATAAAATTGCTTTATTATTTACACTTAACTTCAAATTAAAATTAGACATATACAATGAGAATGAAAAGGGGGCAATAGGTGTTAGTCAAACTCCAGAAAGGGGGCGATGGGCCACAAAAGGTTGGGAACCACTGTTCTAAGCCAAGCGTGATTACGTCTGGAAACTTTCCGGATTTTGGAGCCTTCCGTAATTTGGGATTCCGGATAAAAAGTTCGTTACTCAATAGTTTTCCGGTATTTTGAGTTTAAGTCAGGAGCACCTCTGATTTTATAACTTGTATAAATGTTGAAATTATATAATTAAACCTATGTCACTGATGTTATTTACGATGTTTGCTTTAATAAAGTTTTTCGGTTATCCGAGCTAGGCTTATTCCACAATAAATCGGATAATCGGGATTCTACTGTTATCAAAATCTTTTAGTATTTCTAAAACCTGTGTCTCGAAACTTTCAAGAGACCCCTTTTTAAAAAAAAAAATTTCTAACATTATTTTTAGAATGTTATAAGGAGCTCTTGGGTGATTCAAAATACAGCTTTGAAAGGAAAGGTAGGATAGGAACACGGGCTGAGGTTTGGAATCTCGTAGCTGAAAAGATACTTCCAGTTACGGATTTCTTAATAGGCTAGGGCGGCAAATTTTTGACGGTGGAATTTTTTTCCGCAAAAAAAAAGGAGAAGACAAAGGAAACAAGCACTGGAAAGACGGAGAACGCTCTTTTCAAATAACCAAAATCCCCCACCCAGAAGTTTTGAGTAGTTTGATTCAGTAAAGTAACAAATCCCTCATTAGTCAATGCTTTCTTTAGACCACATATGGGTAACCTCCAGCCCACCTCTCCATTTGTTTCGGCCCGTGGAACATTTAAAAAATTGTCATAGAGAAAAGTCAAAAGAAAGACTTCAAAAAGTCTCAAAAGGACTAAAAATTTATTTTGAGAATCAAATTTAAAAATTTTCCTGGGGGATGACCCCCAGTCCCCTCGAAATTTTGACGACTACTTATATTTTTTTCCCCTTGAAAATTGTGCGGTGTACAAGGAATCGTTCTCTTCAAATGTTACCCAAAGGGTCTCAAAATCAAATAAATCACTATTTTTATAGACCAATTTCAAAAAAAAATTCTGGAGCTGACCCACAGACCCCCATTTTTACTTTCAGCTAACATTGTAAAATTTTGACATTATGTGCACACTGAAAAAAAAATCAAATCAATCAAATTTCAAATCAAATCAAATTTATTTACAAAAAGTCACATAAAAAACATACACACAAGAAAAAAATAAAACATTGATATATGGCTATCCCAAAGGAGCAACTGCTCGTCCATGGGTAAGTGGCATATCTAGAATATTTAAGTGAAATTAATTAAAATCCCGTAAAATCCGTTAATTATTAAAATCCCGTAAAATTTACAATTTTAAACTGGCAGCTGAGTTGGTTGTAGAAAACCGTAAAAATTACGAATTAAATCCGTAAAAACAACGGTATTTTACCTTATAAAACAAAAAACATGGATTAAAATGGTAAAACACCGTTGTTTTTACGGATTCACTTCGTAATTTTTACGGCTTTCCACAACCAACCCAGCTGCCAGTTTAAAACCGTAAATTTTATGGGAATTTTTTACAGTGTATAGGCGGCAATTTTTGGTTCAGCCTATAGGCGGCACATTTAGAAATCCGCCACTGGATACTTCAATCAACCCTTTATTATATTTGGGATATATTGGGACTGATCTAGATCAAAGATCATGACAGCGATTCAAGAAAAAAAAGTATTTTTCACTGGACTGAGCTAGATTCATGGATGGATTTGACCAAATGAAACTTTGTTTTGCGAAATGAACTAAAAGATGCTGTGATGTTAGCAAGAAATGGACAGTTTTATACAGGTGATCTGGGTAGAAGTAGTAGTGTCTGAAATAAAATTGTGTGTCGAATCATTTCAAATGTGTGGAGCATGAAGTTTTTATTAAAAATAAATCAAATCTTTAACGAATTTCATACATTTGATGCTTAAACCTTTTGTTTTTCTTCAGGTATCTCTGAACCTGATGTCGAACACAGATTTTCAAGCGATGCTTTTGAAGAGAGATTCATTCTCAGGGTTCGTTCAGTCCATAATAACTTCTTAGTTTTTACCATTATTTCCAAAAGGGGCATTAAGAAAGTTTGGAAATTCTTACTTTTTCTGCAGGGGCCTCATTTCAGTTTTTGGTTGGGGGCAAGGATTTTTTTAAGGGCCGTAACAAGACATTCGGTTTTGTGGGATTGACTCAACGTCATTTCTAAGGTACATCGTAACTAGTTTTAGATCACTTAAAACTAAAAGTAGTATTTGAATTATGGTGCACATTCATAATGTCAAAATTTTATAATTACTCTAAGTAAAAATGGGGGTCTGGGGCCACCCCCAGAAAATTTTTGAAAATTTGGCTGTAAAAGTAATGTTTTAGCTCATTTTGAAACCCTTTGGGTAACATCTGAAGAGAATGGTTCCTTATAAATAAACCGCACAATTTTCAAGGAAAAAAATAATAATTAGATATAAAAATTTCGAAGGGGCTGGGGGTCCTCCCCCCACAAAAATTTTGAAAATTTGCCTGTAAAAAAGCAGTGTTTGAGCTCATTTTGAGACCCTTTGGGCAACATCCAAATGAAATCGGTTCCTTGTAGTAAACCACGTAATTTTCAAGGGGGAAAAATTACAAATAGATATCGAAATTTCGAGGGGGTGCTCCCCTAGAAAATATTTTGAAATTTGTCCCTTGAACTTGTGTTTTATCTCATTCTACTTTGGGAAACGCAAAGGGTAACCGCTTCTTGTGTAAGCGGCCGAATATTGAAGGAAAAAACTCTGTATAAAATTTTAAAGGGGGATTGGGAGTTCTTCCTGAGAAAGTTTTTTTAAATTTGCCCCTCAAAAGCAGTGTTTTAACTCATTTTGAGACTTTTTGGGTCCGTGCTCCTTATAAGTTACAGAATTTTCATGGGACTTGTAGCTATTTTTCACATAACAGTGGAAACCTTGGGGGTGGGGTCAATTGCCCCCCCTGCCCCCCCTAAATGACGTCCATGTTTTTCTAAGTAACTCGGAACATCTTTAATTCGAATTTGACGATATTTCATAGATTCTTCAGACTTCCCTAAAGTAAAATAATTTTTTGTAAAATTATTTAAAAAGTAAAATATTTTTTTTATTATATTATGTTTGCTAAAAAAAATAAGGTATCAGATAAAAAACCAATTTATTTATTAATGGTATTTCAAAGTGTCAGTTACTGGTGCAGAAGGTGACAGTTATTGGTTCCAAAATTTTCCCAGGGTATCAGTTACTGGTGCTTCTACCATGCCAACTTAAAAAATATTTTAAAAATAGAAAAAAATACTTAGACTAACAAATTGTGCTCTAAATAAATATTGAAACTTCATTTAATTTTTCGGAACAAAAGGTTTTTTTATATTGCCAGGATAATTTTAGTAAGTTGCAATAGCTAAGTATTTTTAATATTGCTCTAGTGTCAGCTACTGGCAGGCGCGTATCCAGCAGGTCTCCAAGGGGAGGGCACTTTTTGAGGATCACCTCTACCTTTGACTAAAATAGACTAAATTTAGACTAGATCCCCCTAATGAATTTTATTTTTTAACCCCAACATGTTTGATAAATAGTATAAGCGAAACTATTTCTGAACCTATGATCGGGATCTGAACCTTGTAACTGTCTTTTAAGAACGCAAATTTTTTAGGGGGTCTGGGGATCCTCCCCTAGAAAATTGTAGGGATTTTGACCCTGAACAGGGTGGCGACAGATCAGGGAAAAGTCAGGGAATTTCATTCATCTGGAAAAGTCAGGGAAATTCAGAAAAAAGTTAAAAAATCAGGGAAAATTTTAGTAATTCACGCCGCAAATACGCGCAATCCGCGATCGCATCCTTCACTCATTTCTGTGGCTGGGAAAGTCTGGAAATTCTATAAAAATCTGGAATTTCAATGAAAAATTCTGGATTTTTATACATGTTTCCGGAGGGTGTGGGTCAAAATCCCGACACTCAGAATCCCGACAGATCAGGTTCCCGACGGTCGAAATCCCGACAGTTCATAATCCCGACAGGGTCAGAATCCCGACAGTTCAAAATCCCGACAGGGTCAAAATCCCGACAGGTCGAAATCCCGACAGGTCAAAATCCCGACAGGGTCATAATCCCGACAGGTCGAAATCCCGACAGGGTCAGAATCCCGACAGGTCATAATCCCGACAGGGTCAAAATCCCGACAGGGTCAGAATCCCGACAGGTCGAAATCCCGACAGGGTCAAAATCCCGACAGGTCAGAATCCCGACAGGTCAAAATCCCGACAGGGTCAGAATCCCGACAGGTCGAAATCCCGACAGGGTCAAAATCCCGACAGGTCAAAATCCCGACAGTGTAATGTCACTCTTGAGCCGTGAGAGCATGAATTATTGAATTTTTTTGAAATTTTAAATTTTTTAAAATTGATTAAAAACTGGTTTAATACTACACTCCTGCGCGTGCAAGACTTTTTTCTAGGCAGCTTTTCAGTGCTGACTACAGATGTTTCTTCAATACTGTGGTTTGAAAGATTTTAAAATTTTAAATTTTTTAAAATTGATTAAAAAATGGTTTAATACTACACTCCTGCGCGTGCAAGACTTTTTTCTGGGGGTTTTTTCAGTGCTGATTACAGATATTTCATCAACACTGAAAATTTCGGTAATATTTTTTCGGTATATTTTCGGTAATCAACACTGAAAAAAGGCCCAGAAAAAAGTCTTGCACGCGCAGGAGTGTAGTATTAAACCATTTTTAATCAATTTTAAAAAATTTAAAATTTTAAAATCTTTCAAACCACAGTATTGAAGAAACATCTGTAGTCAGCACTGATGCCTAGAAAAAAGTCTTGCACGCGCAGGAGTGTAGTATTAAACCATTTTTTAATCAATTTTAAAAAATTTAAAATTTTAAAATCTTTCAAACCTCCGTTTTGATGAAATATCTGTAATCAGCACTGAAAAAAAACCCCCAGAAAAAAGTCTTGCACGCGCAGGAGTGTAGTATTAAACCAGTTTTTAATCAATTTTAAAAAATTTAAAATTTTAAAATCTTTCAAACGTCCGTTTTGATGAAATATCTGTAATCAGCACTGAAAAAAAACCCAGAAAAAAGTCTTGCACGCGCAGGAGTGTAGTATTAAACCAGTTTTTAATCAATTTTAAAAAATTTAAAATTTCAAAAAAATTCAATAATTCATGCTCTCACGGCTCAAGAGTGACATTACACTGTCGGGATTTTGACCTGTCGGGATTTTGACCCTGTCGGGAATCTGACCATGTCGGGATTCTGACCCTGTCGGGATTTCGACCTGTCGGGATTTTGACCTGTCGGGATTCTGACCCTGTCGGGATTTTGACCTGTCGGGATTCTGACCCTGTCGGGATTTCGACCTGTCGGGATTTTGACCTGTCGGGATTCTGACCCTGTCGGGATTTTGACTTGTCGGGATTCTGACCCTGTCGGGATTTTGACCTGTCGGGATTTTGACCCTGTCGGGATTCTGACCCAGTCGGGATTCTGACCTGTCGGGATTTTGACCTGTCGGGATTTTGACCCAGTCGGGATTTTGATCTGTCGGGATTCTGACCCTGTCGGGATTTCGTCGTCGGGAACCTGATCTGTCGGGATTCTGACTGTCGGGATTTTGAACGGAACCCGTTTCCGGACGTTTGCCTGTAAAGTTGGCATATTTACGTCGTAAACGTGGGCAGAAAAAACAACTTGACAGTCGGTTCGCGGTCGCGTTTTTCAAACTTCGCGTAAATATCTTTTGGCTTTAAACCATAGCTTTAAACAGCTTTAAATGCTTGTTTTTGGAGATTGGTCGTTGAGATTGGTGATGAATATTTAGCTGGCAAATTAAGAGGTTTTTTAGAGGAATTTCCTGTTGTTTGCAAGAAGGCAAATAAAAATTTGTAGTTTGAACTTTAGAGTTTTAATATCGAAGAATTACAAGGTGTATTGATAATAGGATATATGAATATTTTAAAGTATCAGAAAGGAAATCTTACAAAATCTTCCATATGGGTAATTTTTGGGGGTTGAAATTAAACTTTTTGGACCTAAGTTTTTTATTCCTTTCAGATTGTTTTAGTTTTTCATTTTCTGCAATTTATACATTTTGAGCATTAGAATAACTATTGATCATTATTTACAGTTTTATTGAAAGTATAAGTTAGTTTTTTATTTTTTAAAATTAAATCTGTCTAACAGTGGCGTCCAAAATTCGGACTTAGTATACAAAAAACAAGTTGAAACCCTGTTTTTAGAGTAGTTTTCAAAATTTTTCTGGGGAAGGACCCCCAGATCTCCTTTTGTACTTGAAACTCTGTTACTCATAACTTTTTTAATATTAAGTTCATCAAAATTCAAATCCTATATAAAAATGTATATCTAAAATTTGGGCTAAGAGTAGTACCAAAAAGTTAAAAACCTGTTTTTTGAGTCCAATTTCCAAAAATTTTCCCAGACCCCCCTTTGGTACTTGTAATTATGTTCCTCACAACTTTTCTTATATTACGTTTTTAGGGCCTAAATAATCACCTAAAAATGTATTAAGAAGCTACATTGGACCTTTTAAGTATGTTCGGAAAGGGTTGAGGAGTAATTTTGGGCCCCTCCCGAAATGAATTCATATAAATGCCACTGCTGTCTAAATATGTTCATTTATTTCAAAATTACATGAAAATATTTGGTTAATATTAATATACTATAGCTTAATTACATTTTTATTCAAACCCTTTTTTGTAGCTAGGAACCAGTGGCGTATATAGAAATTTATTTCGGGAGGGGCCCAAAATATCTTCAAAAAAAATTAGCTTTAAAAAGCCGAAAGCTAGAATTTCGCACTGGGGGAGAGGATCCAAAAATATTCCTAAGCCCCCCTCCATGCATATTTAATAGATTCAATGTAGTTGTTTAATATTTTCCAGGCATGATTTGCATCTTGATGAAGTGGATATTAAAAAATTGTGAATAATAGAGTTCCAAGCACAAAATGGGGGGGTCTGGGGGTCCTCCCCCGGAAAATTTTTGGAAATTTGACCCTAAAAAACAGGATTTTAACCCATTTTAGGACACCTAGTCAGAATTTCGGGGGGGGGGGGCCCGTGCCCCGTCGGCCCCCTTATATACGCCACTGCTAGGAACTATATAAAAATTTGCTTTTATTAAACTATTTAGTAGATAAAGTTCCACGAAATGAAATACACATACTACTTAAAAAAATGGTTGCAAACAATATCGGATTTCTACATAAGAAAATATATATCACTATAATAATTATTATTTTAATACGTTTACTACCTTCAAGTATATTTTGGTATAAATAACTTCTAGTTTACAGTGTATTAATAATTATGGTTGGAAAAATTTTGATGTAGGTATATCAAGGAAATTTTAAAGTTATAGTCAGGGAAATCAGGGAAAAGTCAGGGAAATTTTTTCCACAGATTCTGTAGCCACCCTGCTGAATAATTCATTTTTGATCCGCACAGGCGCTTGATGAACGAATAAAGTTTGGAGAATCTGGGGAAAATGACACCTTGGGTAAAAAAAAACTGCCAAGAAAGGAAAAGGAAGAGAAAAAAGGGTAAAAAGAAGAAAAAAATAATTATCTTTTTTTTAAATGACAAAAAAATTCTTGGCCTTCCAATATTTACTTTCTTTTTTACGCCTTTTCTTTCTTTTTCCCATCTTTCCCTTTCTTTTTCAGCCCAAGGAGGGGGCATTTTCCGAAGTGCCCCCATTGAATCCGCGCCTGGTTGAAATGTATTTTGAAATATTAAAAAGCCGTCTTATACTATTTTGTTAAATGCTAATCAATTATTTTTCTTGCAGGGATAATTACACAACAATCTTATCTCTATAATGAGCTATATGAACTCAATTTGATGTCAATAATTTGTTTAATGTCAATAAAATTGTTATACATTTTAATGAATACAGGGTGGGCAAAAAGTTATCCTTCAGTCTTAGGGATTTTTTAAGGCAATAAAAAATTTAGTTCAAAATTATGATAATAGATAGTTCCTATGGAACTTTCAAAAATGAATCGACTTTTTGCCCACCCATGAATAAAGTTCTGGAGTGGTTGGTTGTCCTTCATACACACTCAAATTCATAAAATTAGAAAAAAAGCCTCGAACCGAAAATTTTACAAACAAATAAGAAATAGCACTGAAAATAAATTCAACAAACATATATTTTTAAAATAAAAAAAATTTTCTTTTTTATTAGATAAAAGTTTTACTTTTTAAGAAGCTATAGTCAGGTTGTATATGAAATTCAAAGTTAAAAAATAATCTGTAAAGATCGATGCATTTTTTTAAGCTTAACAGAACTGGAGTTATTCAAGATAAAAGAGCTATAAAACTTTCATTTTTTTTGTCAAATTTTTTAAAAAATCACCAAAAAATTTAAATAAATATATTTTTATGTTTCTTTCACAGTAAAGAATAACCCCTAAAAGTGTTAGTGAAATTCACACCTGAGGGTTAGGTTGCAGGTTGACACAGGATGATATACAAAATTCATACAAAAAAATAAATTATAAACATAATTGAGAAAAATAAGACTTGGATAACACACACTGCATGTTTCTTATTGTTTACAATATCGAAATTAATAATCTCCAGTAGCTTTAAAATTCTCGAAGAGATGTGAGCGAATGGCCTGGCCGTCCATATCGTGATGCTACAAATTGAAAGGACCCGGGTTTAAAGCCTGCCTACCACTTTTTCAAATTTTGAATTCATATATTAACTTTAAATTATTAAAATAAACCAGAGGTTTCAGAAACGGATGGTATGGTTGGTTAACGCACTGCCGTCTGATGTAGGTGACAGTCGTTCACAAAAGGTTTTGGGTTCGATCCTCGGCAATATTTTCTGTTTTTTTTAAATGGTGAAGTATCAACTTCAAATTAATTACAAGACTGTCGCAGCTGCAGGAACGGATGGCTTGGTGGTTAGCACACCAGACTGCCATCCGAAAGGCCCTCAGATCAAACCTGAGCCTTCTCAGCGGGTATAGCACTCGGAAATAAATACTGATTGGTATTTATAAATTTTCCTGCTTAATTCACGGGGGGTCTTAATATTTCTAATTTTCCAACGTTAACTGTAACCGTAACAGTAAAATTAATTGGAAAATATACTATTTTTGATGACTTTTACACTTTTTTTTGTAACATTTCTAAGACTTTAACTCTTTTGCCTACGACGGAAACTGAAAGAATGTAAGAGTCTTGAGGAATAAAGAGGATAGTAATGGATCCTTCCATCCACAAACCCCTACCACCAACCCAGCCGTTTCTTTTAACTTAGGATTTTTATCCTAATTTATTAAGTGGTAACAAAATTTCCGTCAGGGTTAATGAAGATGCTCTACTTAATATTTTTTTCTTAATTTAAAAAGTGGTGACTAAAAACCACATCCACTAATGCGAAACCGTTTCAGAACATAATTACTTCTAAATTACTATTTCACAGGTTATGGAAAGAATGGCTGGGCTATTACCTTACATGAACAGAGCCATTCCGAACCCAGGACATAGATAGATACCGTTACAAAGACATTACTTTTGCTCTACTTAATAATTTTCACTTAATTTAAAAAGCGGTGAATAAAAACCACTTCCACTTTTGTGAAATAATCGAAACTGTTAATGAACGGATATACTTCTAAAGTAATACTTCCCAGGTTATGGAAAGAAGGCCTGGACTGTTAAATTATATTAACAAAGCCAATCCTAACGCAGTACATAGATAGATTAAGGAAGGGATGCTTCACTGCTTTCTCATGTTAAGAGAAACATTTCTCACGCAGGACATAGATCCCGTTACAGCGTCAATATTTATGCTCAACTTAATACTTTTCACTTAATTTAAAAAGAGGTGACTAAAAACCACTACCACTTAAATGAAATAATCCAAACCGATTAAGAACAGAGCTCTAAACTTATATTTCACAGGTTTAAGGAAGGGATGTTTCACTGCTTTCTCATGTTAAGAGAAACACTTCTCACGCAGGACATAGATCCCGTTACAGAGTCAATATTTATGCTCAACTTAATACTTTTCACTTAATTTAAAAAGAGGTGACTAAAAACCACTACCACTTAAATGAAATAATCCAAACCGATTAAGAACAGAGCTCTAAACTTATATTTCACAGGTTTAAGGAAGGGATGTTTCACTGCTTTCTCATGTTAAGAGAAACACTTCTCACGCAGGACAAAGATCCCGTTACAGAGTCAATATTTATGCTCAACTTAATACTTTTCACTTAATTTAAAAAGAGGTGACTAAAAACCACTACCACTTAAATGAAATAATCCAAACCGATTAAGAACGAGCTCTAAACTTATATTTCACAGGTTTAAGGAAGGGATGTTTCACTGCTTTCTCATGTTAAGAGAAACACTTCTCACGCAGGACATAGATCCCGTTACAGAGCAAATATTTATGCTCAACTTAATACTTTTCACTAAATTTAAAAAGAGGTGACTAAAAACCACTACCACTTAAATGAAATAATCCAAACCGATTAAGAACAGAGCTCTAAACTTATATTTCACAGGTTTAAGGAAAGGATGCTTCACTGGCTTTCTCATGTTAAGAGAAACACTTCTCATGCAGGACATAGATCCCGTTACAGAGCAAATCTTTAAGCTCAACTTAATAATTTTCACTAAATTTAAAAAGAGGTGACTAAAAACCACTACCACTTAAATGATATAATCCAAACCGATTAAGAACAGAGCTCTAAACTTATATTTCACAGGTTTAAGGAAGGGATGTTTCACTGCTTTCTCATGTTAAGAGAAACACTTCTCACGCAGGACATAGATCCCGTTACAGAGTCAATATTTATGCTCAACTTAATACTTTTCACTAAATTTAAAAAGAGGTGACTAAAAACCACTACCACTTAAATGAAATAATCCAAACCGATTAAGAACAGAGCTCTAAACTTATATTTCACAGGTTTAAGGAAGGGATGTTTCACTGCTTTCTCATGTTAAGAGAAACACTTCTCACGCAGGACATAGATCCCGTTACAGAGTCAATATTTATGCTCAACTTAATACTTTTCACTTAATTTAAAAAGAGGTGACTAAAAACCACTACCGCTAAAATGAAATAATCCAAACTAATTAAGAACAGAGCTCCAAACTTATATTTCACAGGTTATTGAAGGGATGCTTCACTGTTTTCTCATGTTAAAAGAAACACTTCTCACGCAGGACATAGATCCTGATACAGAGAAAATATTTATGCTCAACTTAATACTTTTCACTTAATTTAAAAAGCGGTGACTAAAAACCACTACCACTAAAATGAAATAATCCAAACCGATTAAGAACAGAGCTCTAAACGTATATTTCACAGGTTTAAGGAAAGGATGCTTCACTGCTTTCTCATATTAAGAGAAACATTTCTCACGCAGGACATAGATCCCGTTACAGAGCGAACATTTATGCTAAACTTAATACTTTTCACTTAATTTAAAAAGAGGTGACTAAAAACCACTACCACTTAAATGAAATAATCCAAACCGTTATTTTAGAGGTGACTAAAAACCACTACCACTTAAATGAAATAATCCAAACCGATTAAAAACAGAGCTCTAAACTTATATTTCACAGGTTATGGAAGGGATGCTTCAGTGTCTTCTCATGTTAAGAGAAGCAGTGGAGTAGCCAGAAAAAAATTCGTAGGAGGATATTGATATTTCGGGGGGGGGATATATTTTTAGTGGTTTTCTATGGTAAAAAAAGAAAATTTCTAAATTTCGGGGGGGGGGGGAATATATCCCCAAATCCCCCCTCTGGCTACGCGGCTGAAGAGAAACACTTCTCACGCAGGACATAGATCCCGTTACATAATAAATATTAAATTATCCTATATTACATATTAATAAATTATTATATATTATACATATTAATAAATATTACATATTAAATATTAACTAAAAACCACTACCACTAAAATGAAATTATCCTAACCGATTAAGAACAGAGCTCTAAACTTATATTACTCATGTTCATAAAAAATGCAACACCATGAAGATTTGTTACATTGTTAGAATTTGATGAAATTTGCACAACTGGTCACCTTTGTAGATGCTAAGAAATGATTAAATTTTCAGAACAAAGGAACAAAATTAAATATCCAAAAACAATCAGTGTTTTATGTAGTCCATACGCCCAGCAGTGAGAGCCTCTATACGACAAGTGATTGAATCAAACAGATTGCTTTTCTGCCTGAGGATCAAAGATTCTTCGCAAACCCAAAGTTTACCAAATCAGGCAACAGAACAAGCCAGTGGCGCAGCCAGAAATTCCTTCTGGGGGGGGGACCAGTCAAAAATAATTTGGGTTTCTTAGTTTTTCAAAAACGATGGAAGCTTTATGTAGAATTTATTAAGATGAACGCGAAAAATTTCTTTGTTTTGTATAACAAATATATACAATATTTGTATATTGTATAACAAGATGATTATGGGCATTAAAACCTTACAACGAAAGGAGGTTTAAACAAAGAATTTGAAAGATCATTTCTCTAAAAAGAAACATTTAACAATGGACTCTAACCGTCTGACGTCACACGGAACCAACACGTGACCTACTGAGCTTGCGATTGGTTACCACAGATACTACACTAGTAGATCTACTAGTGTAGTATCTGTGGTAACCAATTGCAAGCTCAGTAGGTCACGTGTTGGTTCCGGGTGACGTCAGACGGTTAGAGTCCATTGTCACAAGAAAAGCTTGTTATATATTGCTCTTGTTATTAAAAAAGTTTACAGTAAGCAATTCCGATAAGATAAATTACTGTTCATTAAGTTTTAAGATTTCAAATCCTAATTCTTCTTACTCAACTTCTTTCTTTATCTCTGAATAACAATTAATATTTAGAGCTTAATCATACTTAATATATACTTCATTCTCGTTTCTTCTACGTTCTTTGTAAGTTTGTGGGCCCAGAGCCTGATTTCTGGGAGGGCATTTAGGGCCCAGGGCCTCACTAAAAAGCTTTGAAAATGTGAGTGTGTAAAATAAGTAAACGAATTTAAAATCAATTTAATAAGTTTTTGAAGTTTCAAGTAAATATATTTTAATTTACACATTTTTTAAAACTGGGATTAAAGATGATTGATTTTGTTACTTTGAGTCCAATGAATTAAGTTTTATTTTAAGACATGTCGAGGGTCACAAATAGGTCTTTTGCCCTGGGCCCCATAACTTGTAAATCGGGTCCTGTCTGGCCCTTGATACATAAATTGGTTAATAACTCTTGAAAAATTTATTACAATATCCAAATACGCTTGAGAAAAAGAATAAAAGAATGTTGGAGGAAATCTAGTTGTTCCGATTCGGACCCTCTAGTTCCACTAAACAAATAACAAAAACAGGTGCTCGTCAGGGCTTAAATTGCACCAGAGCGGAGCTCCGGTACTTCTTGGTTTTCAGTAAATATTTACTGATATTTATTCATCAATCAGTAAATATTTGTAATGCTGAAATAGTAGCGCTCCGGAACTTCTTTGGTTAGAATTTAAGCCCTGGTGCTCGTGCACACACACACCACAGGAGGTCAGACTCCAGTGGAGTCAGTGGAGAGCTCTCCAGTTCTGGACAGGAAATAGACGACATTAGTCATTACGTCACTTGCTTGTTTGGAAACGTTGATTCCATCCGTGATTGGTTCCGTACGGATCCGTACGGATTTACTTCCAATCACGGAACCAATCACGGATAGAATCAAAGTTTCCAAACAAGCAAGTGACGTCACACTAATGTCGTCTATTGCTCCTCTTCGTCACGCCCTCCCCTAGGTGTGCTTATCTCTCCATCCCTAGAATGCGCACTGGAGAGTAGAATAACATCAGACACAAACAAATTTTTAACTTGAAAAAGTTTAAATTAATTAAAAAATAATAAAAAAAAATCAATTCGTTAAAAAATGAAAAAAAAAATTTCGGAAAGAGATTCGAACATTTTTTGAATTTTTTTACGAATACTGACTGGAAATTCTTTATAACATCAGGTGACCTCTCGGTCCCTGGGGGGGGGTTTGGTCCCCTTGGTCCCCCCCCCCCCGTCGCTGCGCCCCTGGAACAAGCATTTTGAGCATGAAGACTATTCAAAGAAATTTCATTCAAGCTCCATAGGTGAAATATTGGGTGAAGAAATTTGATGAAAGAGAAGCTGCTTTTGATGGATATAATGGAAGTTTGGAACATTCCAAAAAACATTTTTCCCGGGTTTGTCCTGATTAAATACAGCTTCAGGAATGTTTCAAAGTTAGGGTATAACTTTTGGCTCCAAAAAATTTTAATGCATTTGTGGCTTTTAAGATCACCTTCATTTCTTATCTCATAAGGTTAAGGTTGCCCATGATACTCAATAGTGCTCCAGCTCATAACGCTGGGCGTTCGTGCGGTATGACGCAAGATAAAACACTCCAAAAGATGGCATTTTACAATATAGCGTCCAAAGCCAATCTGGGTGTCATGTTGATGAAAATTAAAATTGGATTCGTTTAAAAGGGCCATTTGTTGCTATTAATCAAGCGAAAAAAAATTGTGGACCCCATGGTAGCTTTATGCACTGTTGGAATTCCATCAATGGAGCTCTTTAAAAAAGGGGATACGTCGTTTTCGTCCCCGGACATTTGGTCCCCGGACATTTCGTCCCCGAAAAAATTATCGACTAGTTCCTCCAGTGTTACCAGTAACATCGACATCCTATGAATATGTTTATGCGCATGCTCCGGATCTTAGCTATCTCGGACACGATTCTAGGTATCACTACTGTCTCTAATCAGCACAAATGTTAAGAGTGACCGCAATTGTAAAAACTGCGTAGTAGTGACAATGCCTCGTCAAGAGGAATCTAGATTTGTAATTTTATTTTTTCTAATTGATTTAAAAAGGGTTATATACTACACTCCTGCACGTGCAAGACTTTTTTCTGTGGTCTGAAAGATTTTAAAATTTTAATTTTTTTTTTTTAAATTGATTAAAAAAGGGTTTAATACCACCCTCCTGCACTTGCAAGACTTTTTTCTGGGCTGATTTTCAGTGCTGATTACAGATATTTCATCAAAATTGTGGTTTGAAAGATTTTAAAATTTAAAATTTTTTAAATTGATTTAAAAAGGGTTTAATACTACCCTCCTGCACTTGCAAGAGTTTTTTCTGGGCTGCTTTTTAGTGCTGATTACAGATATTTCATCAGAACTGTGGTTTGAAAGATTTTAAAATTTTAATTTTTTTAAAAATTCATTTAAAAAGGGTTTAACACTACCCTCCTGCACTTGCAAGAGTTTTTTCTGGGCTGCTTTTTAGTGCTGATTACAGATATTTCATCAAAACTGTGGTTTGAAAGATTTTAAAATTTTAAATTTTTTTAAATTCATTTAAAAAGGGTTTAATACTACCCTCCTGCACTTGCAAGAGTTTTTTCTGGGCTGCTTTTAAGTGCTGAATTTTGCACAGCCCAGAAAAAAGTATTGCAAGTGCAGGAGGGTAAGTATTAAACCCTTTTTAAATCAATTTAAAAAAATTTAAAATTTTAAAATCTTTCAAACCACAATTTTGATGAAATATCTTAATCAGCACTGAAAATCAGCCCAGAAAAAAGTCTTGCAAGTGCAGGAGGGTAGTTAAAAACCCTTTTTAAATCAATTTAAAAAAATTTAAAATTTTAAAATCTTTCAAACCACAATTTTGATGAAATATCTTAATCAGCACTTAAAAGCAGCCCAGAAAAAAGTCTTGCAAGTGTAGGAGGGTAGTATTAAACCCTTTTTAAATCAATTTAAAAAAATTTAAAATTTTAAAATCTTTCAAACCACAGTTCTGATAAAATATCTGTAATCAGCACTTAAAAGCAGCCCAGAAAAATGTCTTGCAAGTGCAGGAGGGTAGTAAAAAACCCTTTTTAAATCAATTTAAAAAATTTAAAATTTTAAATCTTTCAAACCACAATTTTGATGAAATATCTTAATCAGCACTTAAAAGCAGCCCAGAAAAAAGTCTTGCAAGTGTAGGAGGGTAGTATTAAACCCTTTTTAAATCAATTTAAAAAAATTTAAAATTTTAAAATCTTTCAAACCACAGTTCTGATAAAATATCTGTAATCAGCACTTAAAAGCTGCCCAGAAAAAAGTCTTGCAAGGTCAGGAGGGTAGTATTAAACCCTTTTTAAATCAATTTAAAAAAATTTAAATTTTAAAATCTTTCAAATCACAATTGTGATGAAATATCTGTAATCAGCACTGAAAATCAGCCCAGAAAAAAGTCTTGCACGTGCAGGAGTGTAGTATATAACCCTTTTTAAATCAATTAGAAAAAATAAAATTACAAATCAGATTCCTCTTGACGAGGCATTGTCACTACTACGCAGTTTTTACAATTGCGGTCACTCTTAACATTTGTGCTGATTAGAGACAGTAGTGATACCTAGAATCGTGTCCGAGATCGCTAAGATCCGGAGCATGCGCATAAACATATTCATAGGATGTCGATGTTACTGGTAACACTGGAGGAAGTAATCGATAATTTTTTCGGGGACGAAATGTCCGGGGACCAAATGTCCGGGGACGAAAGTACCCTAAACCTTAAAAAAGAACGATAATTCGCGGAATTTGGTGGAGCAACCACCGATTAATTGTTGGAGCAGACAATGATAGACCTGTAGCAGCGTTTTGACAGTTTGAAACATGTCGAAAAGTCGCTGAGTGATCCGGCACTGTCATGCGAATGAAGTCTCTTTGATCACGTGCTGACATGATTATGAGGCGTTTAGTCTCCGATTTTCAACTCGCCTGACCATCTTGGAACCTCTGCTTTCACACCCATATCACTATTATTCTATTGGCTTTCATCTGAGCATCGGTAACACAATGTGAAAAACACCCTTCAGGGAGGCCTATCATTGATCCTCGTTCAACCACTGTTAAATGCTCATATGGCATCCGTTAAGGTATAAGGGGTATAATGACTTCTAATGACAAGATAATCAGCGGCAGAACCCCTTCTTACAACTTCTTAACCACCCGTTACAATACCCTATAGGGTCATTGGGTAAGTGGGGCCCCTTTTTGAAACAGTACATTTTTGAAGCTTCATAAAAAATTCATAAGTGCATAAATTTGAACTTATTGACATATTTTATTTAAGACTATATTAACAAACAAAAATATATTATTAGGTTCTAAAATAATGTGTTACATATTTCTTAACTGATCTTTTTTTCAAAAATGAGATGGGTGTCCCACTTACCCCATAAAAAAGGGGTAAGTGGGCCACCCCCTCTTTATTTAGATTGAAAGCAAGCAAAACTTAAGAGGGAGTAAGTGAGTCTTACTTGATAAAGTACAGAAGTTTTCGGTACAAAATATTTTATTGTAACTTTATCCATGCACGAGATATCTATGCTACTCACATTAAATTTAATAGGGTTGGTTGGGGTAAGTGGGACGCCTTTTTTGGAACACTACAATTACAGAATGTTTACAGATTGTTTTCTTCAGGTTCGAATGGTTCAGGAGACTTATGAAGAAACCCTCGAAACTATTCCCCCCACCCCACTGTGCATTTTTAATTCATTTCTCAGCAACGTGAATAAAAAAAAACTACTTAATATTTTACTTTACTTACCTCAACTTAAATTAAAACGGAAAATTAATATAAAATTTGAATAAATTACTTATAAATTTTCCAATAAACATTAAAGTGGTGAGTCTAGGGTGTCCCACTTACCCCTATTAGGCTAAAACTACGGGGTAAGTGGGACCCCTCCCCCCTCTTAAACATTTTTAAATAAGAGATTTTGTAAAAATTCAAATTGCAGTATGTATCAACAGTTAAATAAACATTAAAATATAATGAAAACTTAGCTGGGAACACTTCTTGGAAAAATGTAGCTTTAACTCTCCAAACAAATCATTCTGGAAATATTTTTTATATTAGTTCGATAATCTTAAAAAGATATGAAACAAAACTCTAATATATGCAAAACCCATTAATGTGACAAAATGTAACATGATCAATGTGAGTAAGTGTGAAATGTCCTGTACATATTTTAATTTGATGGGGGTGACCCACTTACCCCAGGTGACCCTATACAATTAAATTAGTGATTGAAAAGGCGCTGCTCATCTCACGCATGCGGCATAACTCTGAATTTGTAATCATTTGAATATCAAACCATATTAAATGTACCCTGAAATTTTCAAGTTGATCGGACAATTCCTTCTTGGTGTTGCATTTTTTATGAACAGGAGTATATTATATTTCACAGGTTATGGAAGGGATGCTTCTCTGTTTTCTCATGTTAAGAGAAACAGTGGCGTAGCCAGAAAAAAATTTCGGAGGGGGATATTCATATTTCGGGGGGGGATATGGGGTATATTTAGTGGGTTTCTATGGTCGAAAAAAAATTTCTAAATTTTGGGGGTGATATATATCCACAAATCCCCCCTCTGGCTACGCGCCTAAAGGGAACACTTCTCACGTAGGACATAGATCCAGTTGCATCAGAGTAAATATTTATGCTCAACTTAATACTTTTCTATTAATTTAAAAAGCGGTGACTAAAAACCACTACCGCTAAAATGAAATAATCCTAACCGGTTAAGAACAGAGCTCTAAACTTTCAGGTTTAGTGAAGGGATGCTTCACGGTTTTCTCATGTGAAGAGAACAGGCGTGGATGCAGCACGGCTCCAAAGGGGGGGGGGGCACTTTTTCAGATTATCACCTTTACCTTTTGAGAAAAATGTCAAAATTTTAGGAATTTTCTAAAAAGTATCAAGATCCCCTTTTGGTACCGCTGGGGGGGGGCATGAGGGTCCCCCCTGAAATTTTTTTTAAATTTGACGAGTAAAAGTAGGGTTTTAACTCATTTTGAGTAGGGTCAACTGTCTCCTCAGCATATCTTCGGCTGCCCAGCACTCCAGGCCAGACTTCTTCATCGAAGATCCAGATGACTTGATATTTTCTGATAAAGCTGTTGAGGTCGCCGAGGCAGTCTTCGACTGCTTTGGTGCGATCTAATGTTTTATAAATTCTGCACATCATGGACACGACAACAACAGTAGTACTTTTTGGGACATTTTTTGGTACTTAGAGTGATTTTTTGGGTCCAAGGAGGGGGGCACTTTCCAAAGTGCCACCCCCCCCTGAATCCGCCACTGGTTACTGGTGCCACTACCCTATGTATCCTAATATGTTTATAAACTCGTTCAAACAACTTTTTGGCAGTCTTAAATAACATTCACAAAGATCTTAAAATTTTCACAAAAAAATACTATAATTTTATTCTTCTACATTCTGTAGGAACCCTGATTCCCATTGACTCGCACTGTACAACCTGTGTTTTAATTTGTTTATTTTAATTAGTTTTTATTTCAATTGGCATTTGATTCAACCATTCTATATGAGCTGTAACATCTTCGGAATATAGTATAATAAGATAAATATAGATTTATTTGAATCTATCTTTAATATGGTTCTCTTTAGAATTCCCCTCCAAATGGATCCAATGGAAAGGAACTGAAAATAAAATATAATTTGCTTAGAAGAAAACACAAATAAATCATGTTTTGAAAGTTTTGTTCATGTCATGTTTTCATGTCAAAAATCATGTTTAGTTTTCCATATTGAATTAACACCTTTTCTCATCAACTGTTATTTATATTATTATGAGATTATTGTAATAATACTGATACTAAATATATTGTAATAATACTGATACTATTGATACTGTAAAGTACACTTGATAGCCAAGCAGTCAAGGAAATTCCTAAAATAATGGGTAAAATTAGAAAATAGCAGGTACCAGGGCCGTAACCAGACTTTTGTTTCGGGGGGGGGTTTTGACTCAAATATTTTCTGAGGTACAGTCGTGGAAATTAAAACCGTTACAGTGGACGGTGTGAGCAAACGGCTAGGGTTAGAAGGGTACTTTAAACGCCAATTTTCATGAAATAATGTCTGCTTGAAAATAAGCTATAACATAAGTCCTTAGGGGACCGTCTTCATATTAAACGGAGCCCTAACTTTTTTTTTTCTACGGACGCCATCAAAAATTATTCTTGATTCTGAAAGCGCACCCTCTAAAACCCTTAAATACCAAGTTTCATATAATTTTGGCCAAAAATAAAGCCAGGAGGAGGGGTTGATCTACGTAGAATTTAGGTTGAAATCTCGTATTTCGTATATTTTGATCCCTATAGCCATTAACCCCGTGCAAGCAGTAGGAAATTTCAAACAGAAAATTTCCGCCAACCTCTAATCGCCAAAGTTATATAGCTTATGAAAATTACGGTAACCCGCAAAACATAATACATTAACTCAAACCTTTGGTCACATTTGTTATTAACAACTTGTTAGTGTAGCCATGTGGCCTAACGGTTAGTGTGCTCGATCGCAAAGATGTAGAACCAGGTTCAAATCCCGTACCAACCCTGGGTGATTTAATTTTACTAATATAATTTTTAAAAGTTTAAAGATACCTCAAATTTATTAAACTTTTATTTGAAGTTATTGTTACAATACTCTTATTTTTTACTATCACTTTTAGCAAAAGAAAAACAATTTTTCGATATGTAATATTTTTTATTTGTCATTACATTTTGATAACGTTTTAACTAAATATTTTTGTTACCTTTGTTAAGTTATTTAAGGAATTTAACAACTTTCATACAAAAAAATACTTAACAATATTCAACTAAAAATTTCACCGGCATTTTTAAATTTGAAGTATGTTTGAATTACCTGAATAAAAGTCACAAATACAAAAAAGGCCAGACATTTTCCTATTTTTTTTAACAATTTCAAATTTAGTAAAGCCCATGCTTTCTCTACATAAATTTCAGAAAGGAATTTGATTTTAAATATAAGCCAGGTTTTAAGAATTTTTTTATACTTAATAAGAACGGCATTATCTTAAATTCATTGTCTATTAAATTTAATTCAATATTTTAAATTTCAGTTAATTTAAGACTTTGATATTAATTGCAATCAAGATAAAAAGATATAGAATAATCAGCTAGCTAAAGAAATTGTGGAATGTTTAATACTACTTATTTAATTCGGTAATCACAGCATTTATGTAATTTGCACGACCCATTAATCGCACGTTTACAAGAAGTCTCGAAAGGCCCTTTCCCAACTTAACATGGAGGTTTGTAAAACCATGGCAAACATGATTTTTATAGGAATTATTAATGGCCGCAAATGTAAACTGTGTCTGCTAGGACAATGTTCGCTAGTGAAGAGGCAAGGTTCAAATGTTGTAGTATCAATTTTTATTACATATTTGGAGAAAGCGCCGCTAACCTTTTTCACATTCAATTCATTATTTTACAGATCGTCTTTAAATTGGAAAGGGATTTGCTTTACTAATTATCATTAGAATTTAATGAAATTTGGTTTACAGGAGTTTACTTGTGCTCTCTCCAAATATATAAAAAGAAATGTTATTTTTTTTTCGTAGAATAAAGAAGTTAAACGTTTTCCCCTTCGCCTGCGAACATTGTCCTCTAGCGGACGTGAATTCCCACGAAACTGATGTTCTGTCATGGTATGACATACCTGCATGTTATGTTTTGGCAAGGACCTTTCGAGACCAGCAGCACCAACTATCCCGAGATCCAAAACCACCTTTGAGGCAAGAGGTTTGTGATAACGGTGTCGGATACAATGTGCAAGGAAATTAAAATAGACTGACATCATTAACTTAAAGATAAATAAAATAGCGGTGACCACAAAATAAAAAGATCAACACTATAATTGAAATTCAATTACCACTTTTAATTTAAAAATATTTCTTATATAATCAATAAATAGCTATCATTGCTCAGAAATCGGGGCAATAGCAGCCTAAGGTGCTAAAGCCCTAAAACAGTTAATTAGGGGACTTCCAAAAATTACGTGAGGTCAAAAAGGGGAGGAGCAAAATCTTACCTGGGGGAGGGGGGAGTCAATTAAAATCTCACGTCGACTTTTAATTTAGAAAATACACGTTTTTTCTTTAATTTTTTTTAGCAAAACTACTGGAAAAATGCGAAAATTAGTCAAAAAGTGATTGAAAAATTTCACGTGAGGGGGAGTAATTTATGGATGTCCCCTTACACAATTCTCAGCTGAAGCGTGTTATTGCACCTTATTTTGTGTTGTAGAAAAAGTTATCGATTCTCTAAAAACATACACACCCTATATCACAAAAATGTATTCCGAGAATATTTACTTGGATTATTTTTTTATCAATGAGTTTTTAGACCTGGGTGGTGCAGAAAGGGCTATAGGGCAGAAAAATTACAGCCAAATTAGATGTCTTAATTTCTAATAAGAGTTAATTACAACAGATTGTTCTGAAAATAGGTTTAAAAAAGGTATTTCAAAAATATATACAGATCGAAAAAAAATTACTTCAGTAAATTTAAGTTCTTGTAAATTGATTATTCTCTTCATGACACTGAAGGTTATATCATTTTAAATATTCAAAACCATTAAACTTAATATTGAAAGCTTGTCTTGTCATCAGCATTAATATTAATTTGGAATTTTATTCACTGAGCACAACGCTTCGAAATTTAAAAAATTCTCTTTAAAAGTGATTTAAACTATGCACCCAATCTAATGAAATCTCAATATTAAATAAGAATTATAAACTAGTTAATAATAACAATAATAAGCATTATATTTAAAATTTTAATTGATGTTTCATTTTTATATAAAAAAATGGACATATTTTAAACATGCTAATTTCATGAATATTCAAAGAAAATGTTTATTTCTTAGCTAGAAAATCCTATTAGAATTATCATATAATTATTAATTTAAAAAACAACAAAAAATATCAAGCTTTCTGTATTAAAGTTTTTTCACAAGAACTTCTAAGGCGCAAAAATCTGTTTTATTAATTAGTAAATTTTCTAGCTTTTATAAATAGGACCACTAAATTTTT
Source organism: Tetragnatha montana (assembly GCA_963680715.1). Lineage (NCBI taxonomy): Eukaryota > Metazoa > Arthropoda > Arachnida > Araneae > Tetragnathidae > Tetragnatha > Tetragnatha montana. The sequence goes on along the minus strand of OY796686.1, from coordinate 39,262,426 downwards.
TTGCCTTTTCAAAACCAACTGTTAATTTATTTTTAATAAATGGTAATAAAACTGTATAAATTTGTTTGAAATATATTTAAATATGAAAAGGTATCCAACATTTATTCAGCTTTAAGTTTGTCTATATCCCTATGGGGTAATTTAAAACATTGAGATTTTGGACTTTTAAAGACTTTTAACAACGGGGACAGAACCTGCAAACTAGCGATCACGAGCCTGTTACTCTACCGACTAGGCTACCATTTAGGAAATTCAAATCGGAAGAAAAAATTGCGCCAAAGCATAGATAAATAGCCAAATCTGTTTTAACTTCCTCGGAATTTAACATAATTGTTGCCAATTTTTTCCTCTTAGAAGTTAAGTCCCGCTAAATTCCTTCCAACTGCATATTCACCCCAGGGCTTTGTTTTTGACCCAAATTATATGAAATTTGGTATTTAGGGGTTTTAGGGGGTGCACTTTCTGGATCTCTAATGATCGTTGATGGCGTCCGTAGAAAAAAAAAAAGTTAGTGCTTCGTTTAATATGTAATCCACCCCCTAAGAACTTAAATTATAGCTTATTTTCAAGCAGACATTATTTCATGAAAATTGGCGTTTAAATTATCCTTCTAACCCTAGCCGATCGCTCACAATGTCCACTGTAACGGTTTTTTTTTCCACGACTGTACCTCCTTACGGGTACTTTTATATGTTAAGTTTTAGGTGACAACACTGGATTGAAATTTTTGATGCACTACATTTCAAAATTGTTTAAATAATATGAATTCGAAGTAAAAGGGGGGTCTGGGGGTCCTCCCCCAGAAAATTTGTTTAAATTTGCCCCTCAAAAGAGTGTTTTAGCTCATTTCTGAGACCCTTTAGATTACACCCATAGAGCACCACTCATTGTAAGCGGCCGAATTTTCAAGGTAAAAAGAAGGTATATTGTAATAAATGGCGAAATGTTAAGGGGGTTTTTAGGTTCCTACCCCAGAAAATTTTTTGAATTTTTCCCCTAAAAGTGGCATTTTAACTCATTTTGAGACATATTAGGTAACATAAAAGAGGACCAATCCTTGTAAATCACACAAGTTTGAAGGAAAAACCGTATACTTAATAGATTTCAAAATTTTGAGGGGGTTTGGGGAAAAAATTTTGGAAATTTTACCCTTAAAAGTAGGGTTTTGACTCATTTCGAGACCCTTTGGGTTATACCCGAAGAGGATATCGCTCCTTGTGAGACATAATTTTCAAGAAAAATAGCAGTATAAAAATTGATGTCAAAATTTCGGGGGGGGGGGTTGAACCCCTAAACCCAAGGGCGGATCCAGACCAGATTTTCGGGGGGGGCCATGTCAGAGTCGGAGGGTATTACATTCGAAATTTTCAGAGCCTCAGAATTTTTTTTGAAGAGTGCTTGCTTTTAAGCAGCTTTTTAGGGGTTTATAGTAACTTAGGATATTAGGATATCCAGGGCCCGTGCCATTGTTTTAGAAAGTGGGGGGGGGATGAAACCTTTTTGTAGGGGCATAACAATATTTAAGTTTCGCGAGTTGTTTGGCTCCCATATTTTCCGAGTATAACATAAATAAAATGCGAAACTTTGTTAAAGTTAAAAAGATTTCATCAGGTAATACTAGCTCGAAAGCAAAAGGGGGGTCTGGGGGTCCTCCCCCAGAAAATTTTTGAAATTTGGCAACAAATAGTAAGTTTTTTTACTCAATTTTTGTACATTTGGTACCCATTGGATAACACCTAAAGAGGGCAACTTTCTTGTACTCCTAAAAGGAGAGGAGAGAAATAAGTTCAAGGAGAAAACAGTAAATAAGTAACCATGAGAAATTGATAGGGGGTCTGGGGGGTAACACCCGAGAAAAATTTTGAAACTTTGCCTCCAAAAATAAAGTTTCAGCTCATTTTGAAAGCATGTAAACCACAGAATTTTCAAGGATGAAATTATAAATAGATGCCAAATTTTGAAAAGGGCTGGGGGTCCTCTCCCAGAAAATTTTTGCAAATGCGCCCTTTTAAACTATAGTATTCATCTATTTTAAAACTTCCCAAAAGAGAACAGCTTCTTTTAAGCGGAAGAATTTTCAAGGAAAAAACACTCTAAAACAGATGTCACATGTCAAAATATTAAAGGGGGGATTGGGGGTTCTCCCCCAGAAAATTTTTGAATTTTAGCATTAAGAAAGTGTTTTTTAAGCTATTTTTTAGGGTTTCTCGGGGGGGGCCATGGCCCCCAGGGCCCCCCCTCTGGATCCGCCACTGCCTAAACCCCCCCCCCTTGGATACGGCCCTGGCAGGTACAGAGGTACAGCTAAAAATATACAATATTTATACACATTTTTAAAAATTTTGATCATAGATTAAATCAAATTTCAACAATATATATAATTGATGCAGTTTTTAATATGCTTATTTAAGGTTATCAAACAAAACATTTTACTTTTAAATTTGAATTCTTTATTAATTTAAGCAACTCAAAAGGTTTACTTAAAAAATCCCCCTTTAATTCGATTAGCAACAGTGGCGTATATAGGAATTTATTTCGGGAGGGGCCCAAAAGTACTCCCCAGCCCCTCCCCCACATATTTAATAGGTCCCCAGTGTTTAGGTGATAACTTAGGTCCTAAAAACTCAACATAGGAAAAGTCGTTACTAATAAAAATACAAGTACCAAAGGGGGATCTGGGGGTCCTCCACCAGAAAATTTTTTGGTTTGACAAAAAAAAAAACCCAGGTTTTTAGCTAGTTCTGGTACACTAAGACCGAATTTCGGATGTACATTTTTATGAACTTAATATTTTAAAAGTTATTAAAATAGAGTTCCAAGTACAAAAGGGGATCTAGGGGTCCTTCCCCAAGGGTGTGGGTCAAAATCCCGACACTCAGAATCCCGACAGATCAGGTTCCCGACGGTCGAAATCCCGACAGTTCATAATCCCGACAGGGCCAGAATCCCGACAGTTCAAAATCCCGACAGGGTCAAAATCCCGACAGGGTCATAATCCCGACAGGTCGAAATCCCGACAGGTCAAAATCCCGACAGGGTCATAATCCCGACAGGTCGAAATCCCGACAGGGTCAGAATCCCGACAGGTCAGAATCTCGACAGGGTCAAAATCCCGACAGGGTCAGAATCCCGACAGGTCGAAATCCCGACAAGGTCAAAATCCCGACAGGTCAAAATCCCGACAGGTCAAAATCCCGACAGTGTAATGTCACTCTTGAGCCGTGAGAGCATGAATTATTGAATTTTTTTGAAATTTTAAATTTTTTAAAATTGATTAAAAACTGGTTTAATACTACACTCCTGCGCGTGCAAGACTTTTTTCTAGGCAGCTTTTCAGTGCTGACTACAGATGTTTCTTCAATACTGTGGTTTGAAAGATTTTAAAATTTTAAATTTTTTAAAATTGATTAAAAAATGGTTTAATACTACACTCCTGAGCGTGCAAGACTTTTTTCTGGGCTTTTTTCAGTGTTGATTACAGATATTTCATCAAAACTGACGTTTGAAAGATTATAAAATTTAAAATTTTTTAAAATTGATTAAAAAACGGTTTAATACTACACTCCTGCGCGTGCAAGACAATTTTCTGGTCAGTTTTTCAGCGCTGATTACAGATATTTCATCAAAACTGACGTTTAAAAGATTTTAAAATTTTAAATTTTTTAAAATTGATTAAAAATTGGTTTAAAATTTTAAAATCTTTCAATCGTCAGTTTTGATGAAATATCTGTAATCAGCACTGAAAAACAGCCCAGAAAAAAGTCTTGCACGCGCAGGAGTGTAGTATTAAACCATTTTTAATCAATTTAAAAAAATTTAAAATCTCTCAAACCACAGTATTGAAGAAACATCTGTAATCAGCACTGAAAAGCTGCCTAGAAAAAAGTCTTGCACGCGCAGGAGTGTAGTATTAAACCATTTTTTAATCAATTTTAAAAAATTTAAAATCTTTCAAACGTCAGCTTTGATGAAATATCTGTAATCAGCACTGAAAAAAACCCAGAAAAAAGTCTTGCACGCGCAGGAGTTTAGTATTAAACCAGTTTTTAATCAATTTTAAAAAATTTAAAATTTCAAAAAAATTCAATAATTCATGCTCTCACGGCTCAAGAGTGACATTACACTGTCGGGATTTTGACCTGTCGGGATTTTGACCCTGTCGGGAATCAGACCATGTCGGGATTCTGACCTTGTCGGGATTTCGACCTGTCGGGATTTTGACCTGTCGGGATTTTGACCTGTCGGGATTCTGACCCTGTCGGGATTTTGACTTGTCGGGATTCTGACCCTGTCGGGATTTTGACCTGTCGGGATTCTGACCCTGTCGGGATTTTGACTTGTCGGGATTCTGACCCTGTCGGGATTTTGACCTGTCGGGATTCTGACCCTGTCGGGATTTTGACTTGTCGGGATTCTGACCCTGTCGGGATTTTGACCTGTCGGGATTCTGACCCTGTCGGGATTTTGACTTGTCGGGATTCTGACCCTGTCGGGATTTCGACCTGTCGGGATTTTGACCTGTCGGGATTCTGACCCTGTCGGGATTTTGACCCTGTCGGGATTTTGACCTGTCGGGATTCTGACCTTGTCGGGATTTTGACCTGTCGGGATTCTGACCCTGTCGGGATTTTGACTTGTCGGGATTCTGACCCTGTCGGGATTTTGACCTGTCGGGATTCTGACCCTGTCGGGATTTTGACTTGTCGGGATTCTGACCCTGTCGGGATTTTGACCTGTCGGGATTCTGACCCTGTCGGGATTTTGACTTGTCGGGATTCTGACCCTGTCGGGATTTTGACCTGTCGGGATTTCGTCGTCGGGAACCTGATCTGTCGGGATTCTGACTGTCGGGATTTTGAACGGAACCCAAAGAGGGGAGGGAGCGGATTTTTTTTTTAAGAAAAAAGGATACAGGGGGAAAGATGACATTGACACCCAGGGGGTTTCGCAAACGGTAAACTGCTGCATTTCCATCTGGGCGCGTTTTCAAAGATGTAGATGATGATTTCTCAAGAACTCTCTTTTTATGTATTCTTATTTTCTTAAAAAAGAATCAGATTTTTGCTACTTTCAAAGCGAATATTGTTTCTATAAAAAATAAGTATGGAAAATTGTTCCAAAAATAATCATTTTTAAAACTTTTAAGAATTTACATCATCTGTTGATTAAAAACAGTCTTTTATTTGAGTGACTTGCTCAAGCGTTCGGCGCTTTTTACCACAGATCTTGTTTTACTGATCAGAAGAAAAAACATTTTCTTACTTTTGTGAAACTTATCTTATGATAATAATTAACTCAAAGACCTAGAACTAAAAATAAAAGTGATAGCACTGTTAATTATATAAAAAAAATTTCTGATCCAGTATAAAAAAAAAATTTGAATCCAGTTTTTGGAAGGAGGCTGGGGCCAGGTTGGAAGAGAGGTCCCTATTATTTCAGGACAAGGAAGCGAACTTTTCCTTTCAAGGAAGCTGAACTTTTGCTCAACACGAGGCACAAAAGTTTGCTAAAAAGTTCTGTCAGAAATATCGTAATTTCTCCAATTTTTTTTTCTTTCGGTTTTTATGAAATGTTTTCATAAAACAGTTTGAGAAACTCTGGTTTAAAAGTTAGTTATTGGTCTACTTTAAAGCCCAATTCCCATGGGTTGCGTTTTTTGAAAATACGCAAGCGAATTTACTCGTCGCGAATTTTGAAGGATCTTTTTCCCTAGCTTTTTTGCCCGCTCTGTTTTTGATTACGCTCACTAGAGGTCACTGACTTTTGCCTACTATTGTATTGGCGCCAAAATTTGCAGTAACTTTAAACAACTTGATTAAGTTTTATAAGTATGCATTTTTCATAAAATTAGTAATCATCCACTGAAATTAAATCAATTTAAAGCATTACTTCTAAAATTCTAAAGTTTATTCATAACAAGACATCGATAAGCTCCGAAGTGGAAATGTAGTTTCATATATACATAAGCTGTTGTAAAAAATTAAACAAGTTATTTTAAGCTGGTTTAAGAACATTAAATAAAAATAATTTTCTCACTGAAACTCCTTCAGGAAGAACATCAATAAATTCTGATTGCACATGCCTATCGACTCTTTTTTTTTCTATTCCCTCACATGTTCTGATGAAAATATTAGTTTCACTGTATCTATCCAAATCATGATAAGTAATGTATTTGTATTAAAATACAGTAGATCTCCAAACATTCGAATTAATTGGGGCTATTTCTGATTTGGATCATAATAGAAAAAGACAACTTACTAAGAAAAATACAAAAATATGCAGAATACAGACGGCATGGGAAGAAATAGTTATACCAATGAGCTATCAAGTATTAATTTAAATTACAATTATGGTTCTACATAAGTTTTATTTGTATATTTTGTACATCTGTATGGAGTCTAACAATTCAGAAAAGCATAATGAAAAATTATTTCGAATTAAAGTTCTCTTTACGAATTTAAATGTACCATTTTAAGACATTTAACTCACCGCTTGCCTCCTGAATTCCTGCCTACTTCCCATGCCGTGTGTTTTTTTTAAATATTCCTGCAATCTAGAAGCCGCTCATTCTAACAAAGATGCTTCTTTTATAATTTTATTAACTTTGTGAGTGGTTAACTCATCTTAATTAGTTTCCATTTTAGGATGCACAATTTAAATTCGGGGATATAGACGACTAGCTGACTTACCCGGCCTTGCACGGGTTGAGTTAATTCATAAATATTTTAAAAAGTTTTTCAAGTTATGTCTTTTCTTTTTCTGGAACTTATCATCCCGTCGTCCCCGTCGTCTTTTTCATCACAGTTCTTAACTGTAAAAATATACCCTAACTCATCCCGTCCCGCATTTAAATTTGGCTGTTACCTTCGCTGTAAGGAACAATCAAATTGAAATCATCAGGTTTATCAAGTTATATGTCTTTTCTTTTTCTGAATTAGCAGTCACTTATCATCCCGTCACCCCCGTCCTGTTTTTCTTCCCGGTTCCTTACTTTGAAAATATACCCTAACTCATCCCGCCCCGCTTTTAACTTTGGCTGTTACTTTGGCTGTTAAAGAACAATCCAATTTAAATCATCAGGTTTATTGAGTTATATGGTTTTTCTTTTCCTGGTTAGTTTTTACTATTACTTTTATATTGTATCCTTGAGGTGTGATCCTTATAAAAATACCATTGTAAATGCTACCATCCATTTATTTCTACTCGAAAAGTTCAGTTGGGTATTTTTAGAGAGGAAAAAAGTTAATCACCAATTCGTGCTTGCCTCTAAATATGTACTCATAAAAAGTGCCAAACAAACTCCTAATAAAGTGTTGACGACAAACCAGCAGAACAATGATCTCCATCTTAAACACCACTCTTAATTTGAAGAGCTGTAAATTACCTAGTGATCGAAAGCATCTTTAGGAGTCACGTTATTCCCAGACCTGGCTATGACTATCATCCAAGCCTTTTAATTACGTGATCATTTCGTCGGATCTCACGACTATAACTAGAACCGTCGGGCTGATTGTTTGCCTCCGGTTTCTTTGTTTTGTAGGCAAAGCGATCTGTGAAATTTCAGGCAGGTCCGTTTGCCTGTTCAGAACTGTTAGAACGACACGCCTCTTCCTTGTTAAGACGATGGAAGTGTTTGGGAAAGGTAAGGCAGAGTTTCACAAGTCCGGAGCCGGTGGTTTTTTCGCAATGCGAATGCCGTAATCGAAGGTCAGAGAGTTTCTTGTAAAGATCTGCCGACTTGCAATAATTATGAATGTCCGGTTTAGCAATGAATTGGCCTCTGGCGCAATAGTTATAGATAAAGGGTGAGGACTTTTCCTGGTAGAATGCCATTAAATGTGGTAGAACGGCGGAGCTTGACAGGATTTGCTGAGAACTGTCCATTTAAGGAATTCCATTAAAGCGTTTTAAATTCCATTGTGTTGAGGTTATTATTTCATGCAAAAAACTGTGGAAGAGTTTGTAACTGCATCAAATAGATAATCGATAATAAACAATAATTTAAACATCAAAATAATATTTAAAAGAACAGTGTTGGTTTATCAAAATATTAGTTTGGTTTTACAAAAACAGTTTAAAATAATTTAAAATAAACTTATGTGATGATAGTACATATAAACGGATCTCCTACGAGTTTGTTGTTTTAATAATTGGATTATGAATTAATTTTACTTTTATCTGACGTTCTTACGTTAGTGTTATTATTAGATAAAATTATTTTTAGTCTTTAGTCCTTTCTCTCTCCCAATTAAATGTTTGCTTAAGTGAGAATATTAATTATTCAGAATTTTACCCAACAGAAAAAGAAAATAAAACAGATAAGAAATACAAAATATCTCCCTACTACATAAAAAATAAGAATCCTAAGATGGACATAGTTAAGCCTTGAGGATATAAATGTGGGTAAAAGAAAAGACAATAACATTCAGAAAACCCATCATGCTCTAAGTTTCTGGAATTATGAAATGGTTGTCAATCCAGGCAATCTCTTTAAATTCAGCCACATTTACTTTGTATAGATGGTTAATTTGCATTGCAATAAAAATTTTATAATGTATGAATTATGCATTAAGTAAGCTTGAAAATTTAAGTGTTTATTAATTTCGCCAATAGATATCATGAAGGTTGTTCTTCTATTATAACTTTAAAATAAATCAGAAATTTTGGTTGTTGAGAGAAACTTGAAAAACGTTACATTCTACTCAAGAAAAATTCAATAAAAATTGATAGTGATATAAAACCTTGAAAAGTTTTTTTTTATTCCCCTAAAAAGTAGGTATTTATTATTTTAATTCCAAATACATTGTTTGATCTTGTTTGTAGTCTATTATAGTTAATTATTATACAACATCGTAACTTCTCAAAATATAAATTACTAGCTGACTTACCCGGCCTTGCACGGGTTGAGTTAATTCATAAATATTTTAAAAAGTTTTTCAAGTTATGTCTTTTCTTTTTCTGGAACTTATCATCCCGTCGTCCCCGTCGTCTTTTTCATCCCAGTTCTTAACTGTAAAAATATACCCTACTCATCCCGTCCCGCATTTAAATTTAGCTGTTACCTTCGCTGTAAAGAACAATCAAATTGAAATAAATGATCAGGTTTATAAAGTTATGTCTTTTCTTTTTCTGGATTAGCAGTCACTTATCATCCCGTCACCCCCGTCGTGTTTTTCTTCCCGGTTCCTTACTTTGAAAATATACCCTAACTCATCCCGCCCCGCTTTTAACTTTGGCTGTTACCTTGGCTGTTAAAGAACAATCCAATTTAAATCATCCAGGTTTATTGAGTTATATGGTTTTTCTTTTCCTGGTTAGCAATCACATCATCCCGTCGTCTTTTTCATCCCGGTTTTTTATTGTGAAAATATACCCTAACGTATCCCGTCCCGCATTTTACTGTGGCTGTAAAAGAACAATCCAATTGAAATCATCAGTCTTTTGAAATTTATAGTTTAAAATCTTAAACAAATGATCTATGAAGTATTCCCGATGTCCTTTTCAAATATTACGCTTCGGTTTTTATAAATCCCTTGATAAAAACTTAGGTAGTAAAAATCACAACCCTCTTTGAGCCCCTTGGGAATAATTTCCTACAGGATGTTACAAACCGTATATGAAGTTTCTATCGTTTTCCAAAAATGATATTAATTTAATCAAAAAATAATCCCTATGTGTAATTCAGTCAACAACTCCCGCCGCCAAAGCAAAATATTTAACTATACCTAATTTATTTTATATTCAAAAATGATAAAGAATCCATTTTTATTTGCATGATCCTACATCTCCAAAAATAAAAAGATTTTTATCAAAATAATAAAATGCTTGATAAATCTCATTTTCCTTTTATCATGATAGCCAACTTCTTAGTAAAAACTGTTATCTAGTACTTAACAATAAAAATTTAGTGAATGTAAGTCTAGTAAACCATGCCCCATGAAACAATGAAATAATTTCAGCTATGTTTCTATGGAAACCCTTTATTTTAGCTTTTGCACAAATATATTTATTTTAGAAAAAATTAAAATTACAAATAAAGGAAAATGTTGTTTTAAAATTAATTATTTGAATTTATATGTTTCCTGAAAATAGTTATAATTTTTAAATTGAAATTTACACGGTTTTTCGTCTTAATTTGTTATAAATTATGAAATTTTTGAAATTATATTTGATTAAATGAGGCCATACGAAACCTCAAGAGAGAAATAAACCTACTGCAATTTACGCATTTCAACAATGCATAATGCTATTTCAATGGGAAAAACGGAGTAGAAAAAGCGCCGAAAAACAGGGAAGGAGTCGTTGGATTTTAAAATCGTTTCTTAGTGCGCGTCGCATAGCTGAGAGGAACGTCTCTGTCAAATTTCAAGCCTCTGGGTCCAGTAGTTTCGGAGATTCCGTGTTGAGTGTTTGTCACTTACCAGTGAGTGAGTCAGTCAGTGGTATTTCGCTTTTATAGATATAGATTATGATCTGCTTTGAACCATCAAAATAAAATGGATGCTGTTTTGTTTTATAAGGGCTTTCTTATTGGTTGGAGGAAATCATGTGACTAAAACCGCAAGCGAATTTCCCAAATTTCTTAAATTAAATCTAAGAAAAAAGTCGTGCGAATTTTGAGCGCTGCGTTTTTTCTTCTAGGCATATGATTGGACTCTTTATGACATGTGATCATGTGAATCTAGTTTTAAAAGAAAGGATTGCTCTTCCTCAGAAAATGTAGGGAAAGTAGGGAAGCGTTTTTCGCCGACGAATTTTAATACGCAACCCATGGGAATTGGGCTTAAGTGTAGACACCGTTTATATTTGAAACTTACTTAAAACACACAATTTTTGTTTAATAAAAATTTTTTGTGAAAGAATTTAAAATCTACGAGAAATAAACATGATTGAGATTTAGAGATATGAATAATTTTTGGAATTTTAATAAATACCATGATTTGGGGTAAAGTGAACATCATATTCAGCAGTTCTAGCAACACCAGATTCAACTAGGATAACTGAAACAAAAATATGATGAGTTTTTTTTACATAGGTAGTGGTTTGGTTACATATATTTTCCGGTCTGTGTGCTTGATCTCTAGGATCCGCTTATAAGCCTTCATGTAAGACAGACACAACAGAATATTATTACTGACACAAAGAGAAAAAATACACCCAGGGCAAGGCCGGAATCGAATCCACGCGACAGCCGATACAGTGCACTGCACACACTGCTTATAGCGTGGTTGTCTGCACGTAACACAACCAGGCCATTCGGCCGCCTACCCCTAGGTAGTGGTTAAAAAAATTTCAGCTAAAAATCATTTTGTTAGTAAAAAATTAAACTCTTTGAAATGCTCTAAAAGAATAAAAAAAAACTTAAATTATTTTCTTGTCTAGATAAAAAACAAACAAATAATACTTAAACCTCTATCAAAGTATTAATATGTTTTCGAACTCACAATGCGATTTCAATGTAAAATTGATAGTAAACACGCGAAGGCGGGAACCCATCGCCCTCTGGCCTCTGGTGGTTTAACCCTTTTCGGAAAACAGAAATGTGTACGTGGTTCTATGGTGATAAAGACACTAAAGTCTGTCTGCCCTAGCAAGGCACGAGTGGCAAACCTAAAATCACTACCCACAGCAGAAAAAACAGTGGCGAGTGCACTAAAATAGCCATAAAGGTGGTTATCTCACTTCTATTAGATACCCGATACCCTGCACTCGCCACTGCTTTTTCTGCTGTGGGTACTGATTTTAGGTTTGCCACTCGTGCCTTGCTAGGGCAGACAGACTTTATACCAGTGTTTCCCAACCTTTTTCGGTCCATGCCCCACCAAAGCCTTTCTAAATTTTCCATGCCCCCCATGTCCTTTATTTTTTCGAAAATCCTTCTTGAAAAGTAAATAAAACCTGGTGGTCCATACCATGCCCCACCAGGGGGGCAATTTGGTTAAAAATTTTCAAATTGCCCCCTTAGAAATTCATATTGCCCCCCGGTGGGGCGTGCGCTCCACGTTGGGAAACACTGCACTATACCCTTCTAGTCACTGTAGTTTAACCACCATATTTTTACTGGAAATCCAAGACTCTATTATTTACAATGCAAAACAATCATCGAAAAAATGTAATTCAAAAATATTTTACAGTTGAAAAAAGGTGATTTAACTTATTCCCTTTTTGAACCTTATAAAATTTCCAACTGAAGAAAAATCTTAAAAACCACTTATGTTGACATTTAAATTATATTTCTGCTTAGTTCGCAGTACAAAAGTGAAAATAGAAAGACTAATGAAATTCAAAATTATTATGAAACTGAGTCATTAAGGCATTATCAATGGAGTAAGTATGTAAGTATATGAATGGAATATGAATGGAGTAAAACATTTTTTTATTTTGGCATAGTTTACGGCACTAAGAATAAGAGAGGAAAGAAAAATTAACTTTTATTCCAAATTAAATATAAAATACAATGAATGGACATTTATTTCGGCAAATTCAAGCGGCTATATCTGCCTAAAGGGGGTAGTAGTTTCCCCCCTATTTCCACTCATGTGTACAGCAAAGCATGGAGACATTTTTTAGCAGAAAATATCAATTTGTCATTTTTTGGATTTCCTTTTTCAAACTGGCATTTCATTTAATAGGCTTACTTTTTACTGATATGCGTTTGCTAATAGTACTCTGAATTTTTAAAAATTTAAGCCACATCCAGTTATTACTCTGTATTTGAAAACTAAAATCTTTCGACTATCTTCGTTTTTTCTATCTAAAAAAATATATGGTAAAACACAAAATATGGCTTTTTTTAAGGTTTTTAAAATTTTAATTATTATATTTCTAATTACCTGAAGTAGCTAATATCAAACATGACAAAAGAGGAAGCAAAGAATACATCTTGCTCTATCAGCCTAGCTAGGAGTACAGGAAGTTGTGAAAAAGGTGCGCCTGAAAGTTGATTTATAAAGTCAGTAGGTGTTTAACTATTACCAGGTGAATAATAGCATTAAATATTAAATTTAACTTCCATTCTGTGAAACAATCCTCCTTACACAACTACTGAGATTTATCAAACATTGTGAAATTCTATAGTTAGAACTGGAGTTTATTAATATTTAATATACTATAAGTAGATCTTCAGCAAAATCATAACATAAACTGCCAATGATTATTGTGGCAGCACGGCTCCAAGGGGGGACACTTTTTCAGACCATCACCTTTACCCGGGATGGGACGATTCGGCGCGGCCGTTTGGGCGCGGCCGATTCGGCGCGGCCGTTTCGGCGCCGGCCGTTTGGGCGCCGGCCGATTCGGCGCGGGCTCTTTCGGCGCGAAACTTATTACAGTGCATGGATTTCGGAAAGGAGAAAATCTGTTTAATAAATAATTTTTTAAATTTTTTAACCATGACCAAAGTATTAATTCAAATTATTTAACAAAGATATTAATTTGATAATTAAATTAAATTTAAATTATGATAATAATTATTCCACTTTTCATAATATGGCAACACCATGAAAATTTAATTCTCTGAAATATCTATGAAATCTATGAAAATATCTGGCGCCGAATCGGCCGGCGCCCAAACGGCCCGCGCCCAATCGGCCGGCGCCGAAACGGCCGCGCCGAATCGGCCGCGCCCAAACGGCCGCGCCGAATAGTAGTAGACCGACCTTTACCATTTAAGAAAAATGTCAAAATGTTGGGGATTTTCTAAAAAGTATCACTCAAGATCCCCTTTTGGTACCGTGGGTGGGAGTATGGGGGTTGTTCTCCCCCAGAAAAAATTTTGAAATTTGTAGTAAAAATGAAAGTTGGATTTTAACTCATTTTGAGTATTTGTTTTTGGTTCAAGGGTTCCAGAGTATTGGATCCGCCACTGCATTCTACACAGTTTGTCATCATAGAAAATTTTGAAAAAAAATCAAATTTACACAACATTAAGAAACACAAAGTAATATTACTTAACAAAAGCCGCGTTCACAACAGCCAACCTGTTCAACCGGAGAAAGAGCTATAGAAGTAGGGGAAAAGGGATCTCCGAAAACCAGCCGGGAGGAAATTGAATAGCCCGTTCACAAGCGCACTTGTCTTACCGGTCTTACCAGTAGAAAGAATCACGTGACAAGCGAGAGAGCTCGTAGAAATGCATTACGGGTAGCGAGCGAGAGCGCCCTCTACAGGAGGTCCTGTGTAGGGAGAGCGGTGGAAGAAGAACCGGTTTTCTCTGCCTTTCCCCGGAAGAATGGCTGTTGTGAACGCGGCTAAAATGGCAAATATTTATGTAAATCATTGTTGCCATAGAGATCTAATAGTATTACTATTAATATTATTTTGTACTACTTTATTTATATCACAAGACTATCATAATCACAAGACTCCGCCCCTAACAACCTCTGTAGCAACGGCACTATAGCAACGGGTGAACAACAGCCTTAGCAACTTTGTTGCCTGTCCTCCACGTCGTCAAGTGTGACGTCAAGTGCGAATGCTCTATGCTCCAATAGAAGCATTCGCACATGACGTCACACGTGTCGACGTGGAGGACAAGAACAACGTTGCTAAGGCCGTTGTTAGGTCCGAATCATGTGATTGAAAATAGAGCATTTTCAATCACATGACTCTGCTTAACAACGGCCTTAGCAACGTTGTTTATTCGCCAAGTGACGTCATGTGCGAATGCTCCTATTGGATACTTCTATGTCCCGCCCCTAACAACAGCCTTAGCAACGTTGATTTTGTCCTCCAAGTGACGTCATGTGCGAATGCTCTATGCTCTATCCTCCCCCCGCCCCTAACTACCGCTGTAGCAACGGCCGCTGTAATCCCGCTTCTTGTCCTCCAGTGACGTCATGTGCAAATACTCTTTTTAAAAAAGAGGAATATTTAATACAAGAATCAAAGAAATATTTTGTTCTATATAGATAGTATTTCAATTCTAGAAATTAAAACCCGAATTTTATAGAGTTTTCTTAGGAAAAAATGTACAAAGTAGGTGGCTCATTTGACGAATCAGAATAATCGATTAATTTCTTTCTTTTTTAATGGCAACCACTACGCAATTGTATCACGTGACTTCCGAAATATTGACGCCATCTTGAATGTGTATGTTTTCCTGCATGTCATAAAAAATATTTTTGTTTATCGTTTATCACCTATTTAATGACGCTGAACTTTAACTGCTTTGAGACATCTCTGTTCTATTCTTCTACTTTTCACATCCTAATAGCGTAGAGTACGAAGTTGTAAAATATGCTGCCCTCCAAATATGTCAATCAATTCTAGAGGTAAGCTGATGATGTAGACGAGTTGTCTGCAGTAAAAAATCAACATTGAGTTTTGTTTTCTTTTTCGTGTTTGGATCTCAGCCTAAATTAATTGACGTCTTTTCATTGTTTACTAGTCATTTATAAAGAATAAGTGTGAGGTCAGAAAATAGATCGCAGTATATAAATAGTTTGTTTTTGTGCCTGTTAGGATCATTACAATAACATAGCTTAAAAGCTTAACTTGAAATTTTCCCTCTTCCTTATGTCGTGGCTTAGTGGTTTTTGAAAAGGTTTTATGGGTCTAATTTAAAATAAAACAATTTATTTTTGTACATCTTTTTCTGCGCCTAAAATCATTTAATATTTAGGTTCTCTTACTGTAAACAATTGATTTTTCAACACCCTACCTATGTTTGTTATGTGTGTATTTAATGTAGTTATTTATTAAGGTAGCATTAAAGTAGTAAATATTTTTCGTCATACGTGTCTGGTACACTTTATAATGATAGAAATGGAGTAATTTATTCAGGTGATCATAAGATGCTGAGAGTCCTTATTGATCCCTTTGTTATGTTGACACATTAGTAAGTGGGTGATGCTGTTTAATTTAATTTCTTTGATGTTTATTTGGAAGTGAGGTGAATTTATGTTAATTTTGATGAATGATTTGTTATTTATTAATTTATTATTAGATGTAAAAAAGCTTTCTGTGAGTTTTGGATTAATGGAAAAAAATTAAGTTTATAATGAAAATTGATACACAAGACTATTTAGTTGCTCTAATTGTAGAGCTAATAATTTTGCTTTAGGGGAGAAGTTTTAGAATTTTTAATTTTATGTTCCAACAAATGCACGGAGTGCAAATCATTCTTTAAATGATCATTCTTCGGTATTAAATCCTTAGGGCCTAAAACAGATGAACAAAACACTCAATTTAAGCAAAAATGGTACAATATCAATTAAGGTTAATATTAAATTAATATTTCAACAATGTATACCTAATATTTTACAAAATTCTACAGATGCTCCACAAGCAATTTATATTGTTTATAAAGTTATTTTACTCATAAGAGTTTTTTTATTGTGTTTTGTTTGTTATTTTGCTGTTTTATGTAGTAATTTTTCTAAAAATATCAGGGTTTTGGAAAATTTTGATAGTTTGGTAAACATGGAAACTTGGATAATTGAGACTTTACTGTATTGCTATTATTTATTCTCATATTCTTTGGCAAACTCTAATGTATATATAGAATATAGCTGCTAAATACCTTGATTTTATCGGAGTTACACATTATTTTTTATCTTTTATCTGAATTTCCCCCGAAAACTTTGATTATTTAAAAAATTATTTTTACAGTTGATGTGTACTATTTTGTTAAACATTATCTATCTGCAGATTATTTTTGCACACAATAAAAAAAGACAAATTTGTACCCAATTGTAAAAGACCTTATTTTACTACTGATTATCCTTTACAAAAGGTTTCTTTCTTGTATCCATTCTTGCCATATAGCAAAGCTACTGCCAGAGCTCAATCCAAACTCTGGTCTGTGGCAGCTACAAGGCTATGATATTATGTTGGTTTTTGGTCCTGGAGGAAGTGAAGGGAGCCAATTTTTGCTTTGCATGTGCTTTTATAGAGTGGATATTTGCCTTATGTCCAAAATTTATTTTGATTTCTTAAACTGCAAAGGTATAAGTAAAAGATGCAGTTAAAGTTTCATAATAATGAATAGTTAAGGCCTTAAGGGGATGCTATTCCAAGGAATTTTAACTCTATTCATACATCATGTCGTGACATAGTTTGCTGGGCTGGATTGGACAGTGGACATTTGAATGTAAATCACGGAGGGACATCGGACATGCAATCGAATCAGATCTTATGCAAAAATTCATTTATTAATAGATATTATTCATATTCATTAGTATAACTGTCAGTTAGAAAAATGGGGGAAAACATAATTGGAATTTGGAAGGGCTGTTGGTGTTTTATGGCACATGGTCAATAGGAATTAGGAAGGTAAATGTTCTTTAATAGTTTACATGGAAAGTAATCCATTTCCCCTACTCATCTGGTTGGCAGCAATGTGTATGATAAGAACTTGTTAAATTGAATAGTAGTTCACTTTTAAAGCCATTTATTCATGCTGAAGCATAATCATTGAAATGAGTCGGGCACATGGGTAAAAATATCTCTTCTAGAGATGGACCCTGTCTTTTTTCTGCAGGACAGAATCGGATGGAAAAATAAACACTAAAAAGTCATTAAAAAATATATAAACACTATTCGGTTTTCTAATTCCAACCTGTAAATTTTTCTAACTTTCACCTCTATATGTTTACATTAATGGATCTCCCATTTGTATGGTTTCTGCTCGTCCTTCAAACTGTGGCCCTAACCTTTACGGGCTAACACCCTTTCATGTTAACTCTGTGAAAACTGTATGAAATATTAACCAAAGATTTCAGAACACAACCCGTTTTGTGTCAAGTTGCTTAGAAAACAGAATTTAACCTTTTAATTAATTTTATTAACCTTTTAATTGTTAATGCAGCTTCCATATGCATGTTACTGCTCAAACTTTGACCCTTCATATCTCTGCACTGACACCCTGCCTTACTGACTGTGTGAAAGCTTCTTACAATTTTTCCAAAGTATTACTAAACACAAAGCATTTGGTGGAAAGTTGTATCGAAACTAAAATTTCATCTATGCTTATTGTTTTTTCAATGATTCCATGGAAATAAAACTTAGGTGTGCCACTTCTGCTATTTCCAACCATGAAATATAAATAAGGGAAAATTATATTATTATTCATAGACTGATTATAATAATTTTAAGTAAAGAACATTTTTTCTCACATAGCAGTAGAGTCGAGGAAATGTAAAAATTAATTACTCCCATGAAAAAATTTAGTCTCCCTAATGAGGAACTTTTAACTTTTTGCAATATAGGTAGTTGGTAATTTGAAAATCATCTAATCAATCAATAACTTCAGAAAAATATCCAAAACCGGAAAGTTATTTACATGCAATACTTACATAAAATGTGTAAAAAGAATCTTACACATTTTTAAGTTATAATCCAATAAAGTTTGTCCTGAATTAATTAAAAAATTACATTAATGGGGTGGGGCTTCTGTCATTATCGATTCTAAAAAAGAGGTTTTACCCACACAAACTATTACATTCATCCAAAGTGATTAAAGAAATCTTTTGAAAAAATTAGAACTAGTGATTTGAGTTGAGAATATTCTCCAGGGACGAGAATTTTGAGAATAATCGAGAGTATTCTATTTTTTTTTTTTTATTGATAAATGTAAAAATGTTTGATAATATGAAATGGTCATGTAGTATTAGTGTTAGAAACCTGAAAATAATGACGAATTCAATGAAACGTACCACTTAAAAGTCACCCTACAGTTCAGAGAATATTCTCTGAACTGTAATTTCATTATTTCGCAAAAATTTTTTTAAATAAGTAAATTTTATGTAATATAAAATAAAATTGTTTTTAAAACATTAGAAGCAAGTTTTACTGGGAGAAAATACTCATACAATTAAAAGAGGAGTCTAAATTATTTTCATATAGTTGTTAAAAGCAAAGGTAATACCAATAGTTGTCAAACTGAAGGACCTTAAAAACCTGACACTTAGCTAAAATTTTGATAGAACTTTGTAAAATTAGAAGAATAATCTTAAAAGAAGAGGATATCACATTAGAATTATCTATTGAGAAAAATATTAGAAATAATTTTATAATATTTATTTTACAAAGAATAATTTATCGTGAGAATATTCTCAAAGAACTCTAAATTACTGAGTACCTATTATCAGTTGCAGTTTAATTTACTTTCTACCTAAAAATTATTTATGAATGAATAGTTTTTCTAAACTTTTTGTTTGCATAATTTTAATTCAGATTCATTAATATTTTCCTTTATGAGAATATTTTCAAAGTTACAATTTATTAGTAAATTTATATCTTACTTATCTTGTGTTGAAATAATTAAATCTTCAAATTTTCATTCACTATATATAGAGAATAAAAAAATGAGATGCACTTAAAATTATACATATGTGTATCTCATCATTTTTCTTCCTGAGAATATTCTCATTGATTCCAGAAAATAATTTTCAGAAAAGCATTTCTTATATACATAATTTATTTCAAAAACGCTATTTAACAGTTGGAAAATCTTAAGTTAATATAATGTAACTGGCTTACTCTGCTTTACCTATCAAACATGTTGTCTTATCAATTAAGTAGGGATTTTAAAAAAATTTTCAATTTAATTTGGCTTTCTTTTATTTGTGATGACTTCTCATTGTAAAATCTTTAATAGGTATTCGGTATTCTTCTAATTTGTAGTTAATATATATGTACCCCTTATAATTAAAAAAAAAAATTAGCTTTTAGGAGATTATTCTCAAAAATTCTCCTCTCGGAGAATAGTCTCAAGAATATTCGTCAAAAGTTTATTACTGAGAATTTTACATCTCTAATTAGAACTGAGTTGAAAGGAAATGCATGTAGTATGCATTAAAACCTCATTGATGACCCCCAGATAACATTTTTCCAAATTCTTCAATGTCTTTGTGTGCCACTGTTTAACAGCATGCGTGCCAAGGGTTGGCCATCCCTGATCTAAAGGCTACCTCTTACACGTTTGTCCATAAAATTACCTATTTAAAAATGACCTGTACTCATATCTTCAACAGTTATCTGGGGTTTTTTTTGTGATTTTAAGGATTTGTTATACAGATAGATGCTGGCAGGACTGTAACTAGCTACAGGGGGTTTTAACTAATATTATTTTACCCACAATTATGCATACATAATAAGTTTAATTTTCATTTTGTGGAATGTTTAAAAAGCATAGGAGGCTTGTCGTCACATTAAGTATGTAAATTTTGGTGGTGAATTCTCAAAGGTGTTTTATTGAATAGGGTTGGTTGAAGAAATTTTTCCTGTAGAAAATTTTCACTCATTTTATAACTCCTATTTGTAGATCTGGGACTTTTGGGGTAGACTATGTCAAATAATTTCTCATGTCAGCAGGAAGTTCTGCTCTGATTGATGCAAAATTTTTTTGTTTCTGTGTACCTTTTTAACCAACCCTTCGCATACTTCTGAAGGACATTGTGAATTAAGGAGGTAAATATCTAGTTGGTAGGTAGGGTATTAGTTATAAATAAGTTTTTGCTTGAGTTTCTACCACTTTTCTTAGTACTTTTGCCCCCAATTTGTCAATAATTCGTTTGAGTGTTGCTACAAATTCTATGTGCGCATTAATAAGTTATCATTGTAACTAAATTTAACTTTTCCATCAAGAAATAATGCTGATTGAGTTGTTTGAATTAATCCAATATTAAGAAGCCGCTTTTATAAATTGAAATTTTGTAAAGGGTCGTTTGTCGTTTTTAGAAGGCTGAATTTTGGGATGTAGCCGCAAAACAGCCTCAATTTTTGACTGGATCGACCCCTGCTATTTTTTAGAAATTTAAATGAAAGTCGGGTGGGTATGTAAAATTTAGAATTTGAAAATCACATTTTACCTTAAAAGTTTCAAAAGTGAGCCATTATACTAAGATAGTCATTGGAATGGGAAAACTTGTGACACAGGAGAGGAGAGAAAAGCTAAACTTTTGCGGACATAATTTGTGATTGCCCCTTAATTCTTAGTATCTTAGTAGTGTTCGGCAACTAGTGGTCAAAAAATAGTTAACTACTAACTAGTCTGGGAAATTGTAGTTGTAACTAGTAGTTAACTATTTTTTCCTGGGACTAGTTGCAACTAGTAGTTAACTATTTCCCAAAGTAGTTAACTAGTCTATTTAATTTCATAACATACTTTTTGGCAAAATTCTAAAACATCTTTCTTATCTATATCACAAAAAACATTCATACTTCGCGCAAAAATGGTCTTTATTTCTGGTTATGATATTTGAAGTACTCTACTTTTGATAAAAATTTTAAATCTCTTTTTAAATTTTAAATAAAAAATTTTTTCAAGTAGTTAAAAATTTGAAAGTAGTTTTAACTAGTAGTTAATTAAAAAAGTAGTTAAACTAATAGTTGAACTACTTCAAACTAAAAGTAGTTAAACTACTAGTTAACTACTAGTTGATCGATAGTTAACTACTAGTTGCAACTAGTTCTAGTTAACTAGTGCCGAATACTAATTCTTAGAAACATTTAAAGGAATTTGATCCTTTGAAAGTCTAGCAAAATGAAATCCTTCAATTTCACTTGCCATTGTCAATTGCAAAGTTATGACTTCATTTTAATGTGCTTAACAGAAAAATATGGCAATAAAAATTCTACATTAGTTCTTGTTTTTTTTTTTTTTGTTATTCTGAGAAATTACTGATGGTCTACATTTAAAACCCATATTTAGTTACGCTTGTGTGCTGAATTTTTTCCAAAAACCAATCATTTCATCATCAAATAGGCAAACACGTCCTTGGTTCGCCAATTTGAATTTGAAATAATTCTTGGAATATTTTTTTTCTAATCTGTATGTAAATAAAAACATTTGTGTGGTTGAAACCCAAATATATATTGATTTAGTCATACACCATATATGGGCATTTTAATCTACTAAGTGGTATTTAAAACAACTCTTTTTGCTATAACTCCTGATTCCATGGCCGTCTCATTCCATAATTTTCAGAACTTATACCTGATAATATTGCAAAAAATATAATATAATTTTAAAAAATCTTAAGGACACAATCATTTTTTTTTATGAAATATTAAAAAAAAACTTTCTTTTGGGGACTTACGGATGTAGAGTAGAAAACTGTAGATCTACTCTGAAAAAAAAAGCCCTGAATAATCGCGTTCTTATTCAATCGCATCGATGTTCTTGACTTAGAAAGTTTAGTTAGAGGAGAGTTATACTGTTAGCCTCACAAATTCGAGTAAAATAGTTTATATATAACTCATATTTCAAGACAATGGGCACTTTTTGAGCTAAGGTGACATGAATGTAAGAGTAAGAAGGAATAAAAGAGGGTATAAAGATAAAATCAATTAAAATTTATGAATTATTTGGAAATTATTGAACCTGACTTAAGTTCAGTGTCTTAAAATTATATTTTATAAATAAATATATATATTTATTTATTTATGTTATTAAAATTATATTTTATGATAAAAAAACAACCTTTTAAAAAATATTTTGGTTGATAGTAGAAAATTAGTTTTAGTTATTTCAAGGGACATCGAAATGTCATCTGATTATTGTAAATTAATTAATTATCTGATTATTAAATTTTCGGTTTTACTACAAAGCTTCAGAAACTTATTCTCCATTTTTTCCCAACCCAAATGTATGAAATGGTATTTTGAATACTTCAAAAATATTACTAAAAACTTTTTTATACATTTAATTTAACACTTAATAACGATAATTTTACACTTAATAAGTTAATAACTTTTAACACTTAATAAGTTCACGATTTTTGTTAAATTATTCATTAAAAAAAACTTAAGGAACACCCATTTTTAATGTGAAAGTATAATACTACTGTTCATTAGTGGCGGGTCGTCCATATATGAGCACTTGAGCAAGTGAATCAATCCCCAGTGAAAATTAAGTAAATAGATTAATTTAAATAAATGATAAATTTTATTCAAATTTGTACCTTCTTCAGGATGAACTTGAACAATTTTGGTCTTAAGAAATTGTGTTCTAGGGAAATATTGGACCCTGAATCATGGGTGCCACTCTTCTGTCCTGTTTTTTTTTTACGAAACGCAAAAACAGCTGACCGATTGGCAGCGATTTGTACTAAATTTCAGTACTTTCATCGCGCATTTTGCCCACAAATAAGCCTGTTTTACTCAGATATAGCTGTAAGTTAAAATTTAAGGACCTATTTAATTGTTCATATGAAATTTCATAAGTTTTTTTGCAATTTTTTAAAAAAATTCTAGGTTGGGGGAAATGATTAAAAAAGATAGTTCAAAGTTCAGTCTTGCAATTTTTGAAAAGTGGTACCCATGCCCTGAATCATTTTCTGTACCCTGTCATACTCTAGATAAGTTTTGCTTTGGTTGTGAAAACGACAGTGCAAGTTTTTAGTTCAGATAAAATCAAGCCAGATTGTTCATTGAATGTGCTCTTGATGATAAAAACTAACCACATAAAATAATAAAGAGTTGAGGGTCGAGTCAGATTGGCTTAAAAAAGATCAACGAAAATTATGTGGTTATGATCTTTTTTGTCTACAACTCTTTGATTGGCAGTCACTTTCAATACGTTTGAAGTATTTTTGTACTTTGTTTGCGAAATGTTTATAAATGTTATTTCCATCTCAAGTGTCAGGGACTGGAGGTCGATTTTCATTCCCAAGTTTTGAACGAATCAGGCATCCAATTTTTGAATTAATTGTCCCTTTTGAAAATATTTGTGTGGTTATGACCATTTTAGGTTACGACTTTACGATAAAGTTTTTTTTTAACACATCGAACCTCCCACATTTTTCAAGCAGACAAACGCTCCTTGCATAGACCAGCTGTTTCGATTGTGGTACGAACATCTGTCGGTATGTTGCGTTAGGAATTTTTTATGAATTGATTTTTAAGGGCCGATTGTATGGCCGATTATAAAAAAAGAAACACTTGGGTGTCCAGTTATGGGGAAGGCTCGTTATACCTTAAAAGTACGAAAACCTAAATTTTATATGCCTAAGATTTAGGGTGAACAGAAAATTTCCAATTATCTAAGCTTGGATTATTTGGAATCCTGATTTTAAATTCCAAACAATGCCCTTATGTTTTTCATTTTGTAAGAAAATGTCTGCTACTCATTAGGTATGAATAATAAGCTGCATAATTTCAATTGTGTTATACAGTATGGGGAGCAGGAACTCTGAAGACTCACTGCATTAAATTTCTCTGCTTTACTTGAAACTTAACTTAATGTTTTACTTTTACTCACTTTAACATTTTTAACTAAAGAGAAAATTCTACAATGTTTTTAATGAAAAGAAAAAAAAAGAAGTTAGGTATCCATTCAGTCGTTTTGGAGGCTAATTGATAAAATCTTCCAAGGAAAGTTTAAATGATCTTGTGCAGAGTTGCTCACACGATATCCTGTTATTTGCTTACTCAAATTTACGTAACTCCCAAGGATGACAATCGAGACTCTACAAATGAGGTCAAAGTGTGACTTTCTGTTTCATTTATGTGTACGTGCATGTAATTGAAATGCTTGTTCCTATTAAATTTTATGTGCTCTGACACTGTCTCTCCTCTGAACTCGTTTTCATTTGGGTTTTCTTTTTGAAAGGATCTCCGTAAATATTCCGGAAGTTATTTTTTAATCCTTTCCCTCCCTTTTTTTAAGGGCTGAAGTTTAAAATGTAGGAGGGTATTGGTTTCCTGCCTGTTCGCGTGTATCTCCATTCGTGTGATCAACGCTCTGAGGGGAAATGCTGTTCCCCCAATTCATTTCCCCCTCATTTTTTTATGCCTGCTTTTGCAGTACGTGGGGTCGCCAGATGGTTTTGCTCCGGCAGCTGTTCTCCTTTCATATGGGCCTCCCCTGTTCGGGTAGTGTGTCTAGCTGCACCGGACTTGCCTTAGCTCCGATCATTCCACTTGGTTTCTATGAAAATCGCTCCTTTTTTTTAATACTCTGCATTTAAAAACTGGTTCGTTTCCGCTGTAAAACACTATGGATCGCAGGTATATTCAAGATCTTCAATAATAATCTTGTTTATCCGATAATGTATTTATATTTTCTTTTACTTCGTTCTGTCTTCTGATACCTAATTCTTTTAAAGAATCGTTTGCATTGTTTTTCTTGATGAGTTTTGTTCGAGTCCAAGGTCCAAGCGATTGTGTGATCGTTTTGTGTCTTAAAATTTCGTTTCCTATCTTTCTACATCATTTCAATGTCATTTTGTTGGTATTTATAAGTTTTTTGTATTTTTTTTTTTGTTTTCAATTCTGTTGAATATTCTCATTTATTGTGCCAGATCATTTTGTGATTATTCTCATGGTTTGCAGCATTTTAAAATATTTTATGTTATTCAAAAACACGGATATTTTATAATGTAAAGAATTTTTAGTAATGCTTTTATTATGGGATTTAAAAATACGATTTTATATTAGCTGGGAATAAATTTCATGCTGCCTACATTCAACACAGTTTAAGGTCATTCCAAATCTTTACAGATTTCCAATATTTTTAAGTCAAATAATGACCTTCATAATTTTGTTTAATATCAACTGAGATGCTCAGGATAAATGTGGCATTAATAAAAGTATGGATTCGGATTTTTTAAAGACCCTTTTAATGTGGTTGGTAGTCACCTAAGTCAAAAGCTCAATGATTAGCATGCAAGAGCTGCCTAAAAAATGCCTTCTCCGTAGGAACAACACAGGCGCAGTTAGATAAAACCTTCAATTATTCCAAACTATTTTCAATGGACTTATGCCACTTATTCTAACCAGCTCTATTGATAAGGTGTTTAAACTTTGTTAGAGGTTACATGGTGTTAATCTCAGTTTTGCTGCATGGGAGAATCATCTCCCTTACTCTTATTCTCTATGCTTTATTTATCTTCAAAGCAATTAAGTACTCCTCTAGCCTCTTTTTGGCATGGTAATTTAAAGAAAAATAATATTTACAGTTATCATGAAAATTTTGTAGGTTATTCCTTCCTTGCTCACAGTAAAGGTGTTATTTTTCTAAATTTAAAAGCTTCTTTTTCTAGGGTTCCATACTAGATTATAAATTAAATAATTATTAGAATATGAGAGGCTCTTTAAGGGTAAATGCACTCTAAGGAACTTTTAAGTGTTTTGGCACAAATCTTAAAATTCTTTCATTATTATATCATACTATGTAATAAATTTTGAATTTTAAGATTAGCCAGACACAAATGCCAAGTGTTCTGATAAATCACCAAAAATAAGCAATTTTCAAAATAAATAATAATTTAAATATTTTAACTAGTACTAGTGATGCTTATAATGTTTTATGTGTAATTTGTAAAATGGTGGCCAATTAAGTTCTATTGGTGAAATTTGCACCCAGCTTATCAAAAAGTACCCAGATTTTGTGTGTCAATGTTAAAAAAAATTATTTATTTCAATGAAATTATTTTAATATGTGTCATTAATTATTACTAAATGTTGGGAAACTTAAATAGATTCATGGTTTCTTAAATTTATTAATAACTTAATAAAGGGTAAGTACTTTACAATTTCAATAAGCCCTGGGGCAAATCTCCCGCTTCATTAAGGATATTTTACAAATTACACATAATTAAATAATATGCTTAATTACAATCAAAAGTAACAATGAAAGTTGGGATTTTTAAAATTTATCAGAACATTTAAAGTCTTGACTAATTGAAAATTACCTGAAAAAGTTTTATCTTTTCTATTTTATGGTATGAGCTTATCTTTAATAATATTTAAATGTTCTAAAATAGTGTTAATAGGAAAATATTTCTCTTGCATCTTATTATGTTTAAAGATTGTTGAAGCAAATAGATTTAAAGCATAAAGATATTTTATATCTAAACATAGTATTTAGAATGAAACTTTCCTACTTTTTTCAGAAAAATAGCATTAGCTTTAATTTTTTTGTATCAGACAATGTATGCCCTTTCTTTTGTAACCAAGTAACCTTGGGTTTTTCTATTGATTCTGGTTTTAAAGTGAGCTTAATTTATTCTTTCTATTTGGGAAAAATGGAACCATCATTCCAAAATTGATCTGTTTTGTTGTATTTGCAGGTACAGCCAGCAGTCTCACTGGGACTTGCAGAGGAACACAAGTCCGGTTCCTCTTGGCTTTTCTGTGCCCCATTACGCTGGCTATGGGATTTTTATTCCTGAAGACTGGCTCCTGAGGCTGAACAGAAGGCACCAGCTCTTGGGCCGGCCCATCAAAGCCTCCTCTTCGAAACCCAAGCAGAGATTCTGGATTTACAGACCCCTCCCTGTGCCTGGTTCTGCCGTCTATGCCAATCAGCCACCGTTGCTCTTCCCAGCTTACTGGCCAATGAACATGGGGCAGAAAGCTTCTGGCGGTATCAAGACTGTATCGATATCGAGAGTTTCCTCTGCGACCATGCAACGGCCAATGGCGAAGGAGCTGGCGATCAACCCCGACTTCCAGCGCCCCGGCCGGCTGGACGTGCTGCTGGACATGCCGCCGGCCAGCCGCGAGCAGCAGCTGAAGCACGCCTGGAACCCCGACGACCGCTCGCTCAACATATTCGTCAAGGAGGACGACAAACTGACTTTCCACCGGCACCCGGTGGCGCAGAGCACCGACTGCATCCGGGGGAAAGTGGGCTACACCCGCGGGCTGCACGCGTGGGAGATCCACTGGAACATGCGCCAACGGGGCACGCACGCCGTGGTGGGGGTGTCCACCAGGGACGCCCCCTTGCACTCGGTGGGCTACCAGTCCCTTGTCGGGAGCAATGCGGAGTCCTGGGGGTGGGACCTGGGCCGTAACAAACTGTACCACGACGTCAAGAACAATCCCGGTGTCACATACCCTAGCCTTCTGAATTCCGACGAGCCATTTGTGGTTCCCGACAGCCTGCTGGTTGTGCTGGACATGGACGAGGGCACCCTGTCGTTTGTGGTGGATGGACAGTATTTGGGGGTGGCATTCCGAGGCTTGAAGGGGAAGAAGCTGTATCCTGTGGTTAGTGCTGTGTGGGGACACTGTGAAATTACAATTAAATATATTGGAGGACTAGATCGTGAGTATTTCAACTCTGTTTTACCTCTTTTTCTTGATTGTGTACTCTGTAAACTCATTTCCCTAGGTGCAAAATATCATAAAAGAGAATATTCATTTATTTTTACTATTCCACTCCTTAAACATACTCAAAAACAACACACTGATAGTACACTAAAAAATACTGACGGAAGTACGGAGTAATTATAAAAAGCTCCACTTATTTAAGAGCCTCTCTTCTTAGTAGAGAGCAACTTTACTCTATGACATCACTCACAAAGTAGTTCCCCTCACGGTGTCTGAATTTTGAGTGAAATAGAGTATGTCAATTTATAAATTATTATTTTGTTAAACCCATGTATATGTTTCCAATCCCATGCTATTTTTCACTGGAACTTCTTTCTTTTACGATACTCACCCCCAACTTTTGAGATAACTTCACTATTGTTCTATCAGCAGTATTATAGTTCCAAAGGATCTTAACTCTAGAAGCACCTGCAAATCCTCCTACCTAGAACCCTTGGATGCAGTCTTTCTGACTGCTTGGCTTTTCAAAGCAAAAATATTTTTCTAAAAATTTCATGTGATTCTTTTAGATACCCTCACCATTAGGAACATTGATATTTAAAAACATCATTTTTTATAATTAATTTAGAATATTAATTTTGATAGAATTGGAGAAAATTGTTCATTTTACACCATTTTCATGTACTTGAATTTGTAGAAGTTTTATTCCATACTCATAATTTTTACAATTTTTGTGCATATATGAGGCTTTGCATTTTGCCCCTGGTGATGTTTTTCTGATGTCACTAATGCATGTTACACAAAGAGAGGGTGTATACCTGCTTAGACCCCCCTAATATTTTCTCAATTTGAATATAAATTCATATTTGCATTTCAGTTAACTAGATATTTTACTAGTTTTTTTATTATATGCAACCCAAACAGATATTCTTGCTAGGTCTACTAAGATATAAAAAAATCTCACTTGCAATTCTCAAAATCCCACTCTCACTGTGTATAATCCCAGTAATTTTATCTATGGCATACACTGATATAAAATACTCTTTTGGAACCAAATTGTTTCGGGAGTAATTATATCTTTCTCCAAAAACATTTCTAGCGACATTAAAAACTAAATAATTTGTTTAACTAAATAATGTTTTTAAAATTGAACAAAATTTGGATGACCTAAATAGAAGTCATATAATTTAGGATAAGTCACAAAAGCACAAGTGTGTAACTCAAATACTATTGTTAAAAATAATCAGATTTGAAAACACAAAACACTCAAAAGGTTGGGTTTCTTCCAGGACAGTGGACTTTTCCCATCAATATTTAAACGCTTTGATGTATATATACAGAGATCTGTTAAGAAGAAATTTGGGTCCGTTATCGAACCCTTCTCAATATATTTCGTTGTGAAAACGGACCCTCCGCGAAGTATTTTTGCCTTTAAACGGACCCATTTTTTTCATAATACTTCAAATATTGGACCCTATTTTCACAAAAACAGGCTCCTGGCTGAAAAAACTAATTTAACGCTAACTTCAAATTTACAAAATTGAGTAGATTTTCACATATTTTACGAAAACCGGACCCTTCACAAAAAGTCTGGAATGACCCCTGATATAAATCCATTTTGGTCCACAGTAACTCTTTTTCTTATACCAATTGTCTACACATGAAACAAACCTGTATCAAATACATATGAAGCATTTCAAAGTAAAACCTGTGCAGTCAAAAAAATTTTAATATTGAGAATTTACAATGATGTTCATAATAACATTTAAAATCACACCTTCCCTCCTTTAGTTAACTCAATAAGGTAATATTTTTTATTTGTGAAAAAATTGTAGATGTGATGATTGACATTTCCCCCCTGGAAATGGTAAAAAAAAACCTGTTTAAATCTTGAATAAACCTTTTTTAACCTTTAAAAAATGCCTTTTAGTTTCCAAGATATTTTTGGAAACAGACCTGTGTTATTAATCACTGTGCTTAAATAGCATAGTAGAAGCATGTGTATTCAGCAGTTTTGACAAGTGATAAGAAGAGATTATCACTCAATTGATAGTTTGCGTTGACCTAGCTTTCACTTTCACAGATAGCCAGCCACCCAAGAGCAATAGTGTAAATATTTCTATAACATTAATTTAAATCACTAGTGAAATTGATAAACAATGATTTTTTTTCATTTACCAATAATATAATTTTACTAACATTACACACTAATTGAAGCGTTCATTTCAGAAACCAATCAAATACCATGTGTTTAAATATTAGTTTTTGGTGTCACGTGTTTCTTCAAGGGTAAATGCACTTGCAAAAACAATTTAAAAATTGTGCTTATAAATTCAATTTTAGTGTAAAAACCTGTCAAGTGACATTGCTTGTCTGATATCTGCTCTTAACTGCAGGAAATTTCATTTAATGGGTGTCACCACTGTTCTTTATTTGATTACATATACGCAGATACCTGTGATTGAAACAAGTCATTCTTTTTAGGTACGGTTTATCAGACCAAAGCAAAAACTAAGGTTTAAGATTTTGTATGAATCTCTGATTGAAGATGTTTTGATTGTATTATTTTCAAAACTTCCATGTTTAGTTTATCTTCGTGTGACTGAGTTTTAGGAACTGTGAATCACTTTAATAGCGATAAAATCTAAATCCCAATCAGAATAATGAAATGTTTTTGAAGGATTGTAAAACAAAACTGTTTTACTGTCCATAAAATTACATCGAAACCAGTGAAGCCCAGCTATGTGCAAGCCCAAGAAGCTGATTCATGTGGCCAGTTTATATATTTACTGTTCACTTCTTTTGAAGCAGTTGAAGGATTAGAAAAATGTCAAATAGCAGTTCATTTTTAAATCTGGTATCTATTCTGACCAGCGAGCTTTATCTTAAGAAGTGCGGCCTGCAGGGCAGAAAAGGTTGGGCACTGCTGGTCTAAGCATATCTAATTTGAGTTTGAAGATTTTATTCTAACGAATGTGACATTTAGACACAATTTTAGAGTTGGTTTCTAAATTTTGGGGGATGATTTAGCCAAAGAATCCTGAACTGTTTTCTGTCTAGCCGTAAGGGTATTTAAAAATATCCACCTGGCAAATTTTGCTGCAATTTGTCACTGATTACTGCATGTATCTAAAAATGGTGATTTGAGAATGAGTCTAGTAATAATAGCTATGAATCCCAAAAATAAATTTTCTTGAAACTTTCTTCACTATTAAAAGTTCTTCAGTTAGTAGTTATGTTTACTGTTAAGTGTTAAGAAATGTGAAAGTAGTTAATTTTTTTTATTAATTCTTATTTCTCACATGCAATTACTCATATCATATAAATTTTACTCATAACAAAACAAATTGGGTGTTAAATTGGTTTCTGAAATAAACAATTCAGTTGTTAAGACAGTGTTAAACAATTTTAAGGAGGATTAGGCAATATGTAATAAACATAGGGAAACTAATAGCATGGTAGAGAAGAAACACAGAGAGAAAATGAAAAAAAAGAGCACAGGGATTATCCCCTTAAAGTATTTATAATAGTATTATTTACTATTCCTTGGCATTTTTTTTCGCTCATATATTGCCCTCATATTGAGTTTATATCTGTTTTTACAATTCATCTTACCACAAGTTTATCGCTTTTGAAAGAAGTGATAGTTACATTAAGTTTTTCTCATTATTATCAGAGAATAGAAGGTTCAATGTATTGGGTGATTTAGCTTTGAATGACCCATGATGTGTTGTAGCTTGTAGCAACAACAAGTTCAACAATTTTAGTTAGCTGTAGAGAGAGAGCCCTCATAATAGGATGTTTTCTCTCTATAAAAATTTATACAGTTGGGAAGGCTTTCTTATTTGTTATCTTGGTACATATAAGTAGTTCTCTTAATTCTATGTCTGTATTTAAGAGTCTTAAAAATAATCAAGGGTAAAATCAAAATTGTGTTATTAACATGTATAGAAATATAACTTTATGTATATGATAAGATTTATTATGCTATTATTAGTATTTACTAACTTATGCTAAAGCTTATATAAATGGTAGTTAATATTTTTTTCTTTTGCAGCCGGACCTTTGCCTTTGAAAGACATATGTCGGCGAGTTATAAGGCAACAAATTAACAGAAAACGCCTTGGTCGAGTTCATGAACTTAGCTTACCTAAAGCTCTCAAAAGTTATCTCTTGTATCAAGATTGAAACATACTGCATATTTAGTATTAAATCCGTTTTCGGGACCACCTCCAGTGCAAATTACTTCACATCAAGATGTGATATTGGTCCAGATTATTTCTTGTGCCATACAATAATTTTCCTTCTGGCTGTAGTAATTTGTATATCAAGCCTTTTTTGGTTTGTAAATTTGTTAATATTCAATGGTTGTGGAAAGAAGGCCTTTCCCTTATTGTTTAGTTATGTATTATAAGTACTTAACTTATATGTGTTGAGGTATAAATTGTAGGTTTATCACAAGTCACTCCTTTGCATTGTTTTATTTAGATGCCACTTGAAGTTCTGGCAAATTTGGGCAGCTAACTACCTCGCTGTGCTAGAACAAAGGTATTATAGCATTTGGAAAAAAAACAATATTCCCCAGAGCTATAATTATATTTTGGGAGTGCTCTCTTGTATGTTATCTTTTTTTTATTTTTGTATGGATTTCTGAGACTTATCTATTTTCATTATATAGGTATTTGTTTTTCCTTGTAAATTTTAAAATAAATTATTTGAACTTGTATTTATTGTAGCTTATGTTTGTAAATAGAACAATCTCTGTGATCTCTTTCAACCCATTGATTGTTTTCTGTATTAGCTTATACTTATCAATGTATTGGTTATTATCCTGTGAAATACAAAGTATTTATTTGTCTTTTTAGTTAAAAATTCAAAATGTTCATTCTAAATATCAAAAGTTATGACTGCTGAGATAGAACCTGTAAATTTCTAAGACACTTATTCCATAATAAAGCATTTCAAAAACTACATATTTGTTTTTATTTAGCATAAAACTTTTGTGAATATCTTCCTTCCCTTGTTTCATCTTGTTGATTACAAAATCAAAGTACAAATTTATAGTGTTGTATGGATTTGTCATTGAATTAAACTTTATTTAGTAATTTCAACACTTAGTTTTAGTTGTGAAAAGAATTGTCTTTCATTAGGGAAACCAAGGAAAAAAACGGATTATTTATTTTATATTCAGGGGTCAATCCAGACTTTTTGTGAAGTGAATTTGAAGTTAGCTTTAAATTAGGGGGTTTTTTTTAACCAGGAGCCTGTTTTTATGAAAATAGAGTCCCATATTTGTAGTTTTGTGGAAAAAAAAGTGTCTGTTTAAAGGCTAAAATACTTTTGTGAATGATCTGTTTTCACAATGAAATATTTTGTGAAGGGTCTGAAAACGGACCCAAATTTCTTAACAGACCCCTGATATTGATTTGTGCTGTACTGCACAATAGATGAAAAATAAAATTAGAAAAAGCATTCAAATTCAGTTCTGCAAGTGGAAAGAAATTTGACTGAACTGGAATTTATTTCACCAACTTTTAAAAAACAAAAAAGTGAAAATGTTATTATTGATTTACTCTAGAAAAATGCTTATGTGTGAGCATTTATACACCATTTTTCTCAAGAAAAAATGTTGAGGGCTTTGAAAAAATTCTGACTTTACAAGGTTTTGGTTGAAAAGTCTTCAACATAGAGATTGAAATTAACATTAGAGTAATATGAATTTTTAGAGTAAAAATATATTTTCAAGATATCAAAGTTCGAGATAACAAGGGTATACTGTACTTTATATTGAGAAAAGGCAATATACTCTACTCAATTAAGAGCTTTTTTGTTGTATTCTTCTCTACTATGAGTACATAACGACATTCCTTCAGGCTACTCTCCGAATCTTTTTTGCTGCTTTTAACTGACATTATTGGTAGTGTCTTGACAACCATCTTATTGCTTTGTTTATTTATATATTGACATGCCTATTATGTGTTGTAAACATTAAAATTATATTATTGAATAACCCTGGCATCAGCACCAATGGCTTAGTGGTAGAGTATGTAAGCTAGCTAGTATGTAAGCTTAGGTAAGAGCTAGTAATCCAATGGTCCCCGGTTTGATTCCATGCTGCTGCTTTTGATTAACTTGTAATTTTTCAGAAGTAAACAGATAGGATGATCACGTAGCCACAGCCGACAAGATCTCTCTAGAAATCTATAGAATAGTAAGTAACCTTTATCCTCAGTATAATTTTCAAATCTGAAATCCCTACTTCACTTTTAAGAGCATGATGCATTTATATTTTTATTCATGGAACAATGCTATTAATTTCTGTGTTTATATGCCATAATATTAGCAGAAACATTATTCATTAAAACTATATCAATATTGCTACAGTACTTTTTTTAATATTAAATACTTTTTGGACAGCTTAGGTACCTACACCAATGACTGGAAAGTAAATTAGTTAAAAGAATCATTCCACAAGAACCTTATTATTCAACATTTATTTCTACTTAAGTAAATAAATTTTTTAAAATTAAAATAAAAACACATAAAAGTATAAAGTTGACTCCTTGTACTAAAACATCTCAACTTCCTTTGCTTAGTAGCAGACAATAAACAAGACGGCATAATTCATAACTATGTACCACCCACCTGATGCGCTGTACAGAAAACATCAAAACCCACTAAAATTTGCTAATTTTAAGCATTGTATAACAATAAATATACTTAAAAACAAAATCATAGTCATATTTACTTTACAAAACCATGCCATAATAATCCACACTATACATAAGTGTTATATAGGAGGAAGAAATTTAAGACAAAATTCCGTAGAAAATATGTCTTTATAAATAGTTTCACATTCCAAAGGAGACTTTGAATAGTTCAACTTTTGTTGCTGCGTTAAGAACAATTGATACATTTTTGTGACAGTTAAATCAGATTGTAAATACTTTCCTTTGGAATTAAGCTGATAGTTCCTATCAAATCTTAAAAACATTTTTATGTGGTCACAAATTGCTGCCTTCAGTTTAAAATAATTTTTGTTTTGCGTAGTATGTTTTATGTACCATAACTTACGTGAATTGATAGCTGGAATTTTAAAAACAAAAAGAAAAAACTGTTTGCATACCATAGTTTTATGAGCACCTCTTTGAACATAATAACTGTATCTCAGTTTAAAATTGTTATGCTTCTTAATTAATCTGCACAAATAGAAACTTCGTTCAGTCTCTGTTTTTAAGTTTGAAAACTCTTGAAAGCATTGCTTTTGGATGTGTTCTGGAATTTTTTTTGTGCATTTTCGAGTACAACTACAGGGCTTAGTAATTACTTCAGGCTTTCTACCCTTCTTAACCTTAGGCAATAGGCTCCCATCTGGGTCCTTTAGCAACCTTTTTTTAGAACCTAAAAAAATAAAGTTTCATTTTAAGAATATGTACACACAGAAATTATAAAATCAAATCCACACTACAACTTAATTCATTGATTTAAGACAATAATAAAAACTTTCATTAAAAAAAATTCTGGAATGGGCTACACAAGGTAGATAGAAGGCTTCTAATTGGCATGTGAATTAACTTTAGAATGTTTTTTGAAGTAAACAATATCAAACAGGGGAAGCTTAGTGTAAAGGTTTTTTCAATGGTTATGTACAACTAGGCCCCCCTTCTATTGGTACAGTTCAATCTATAAAATTTATGTGATTTTAAAAGTTAGGTGGGGTTTTTTTGCAATTTTAGTGCAATTCTTTGTCATTTTTATTAAAAGTAAGTAGATTTCCATCATTTAAGTTAATTTTAAAATTTCAATTTTCATTCAAAATGGAATTTTAAAAAGTTTGGGTACAACTTTAATTTGGGTATCATCTGAAAATACTTTATTTTATAAAAAGATAAATTTTGATTATATGTGCAAGATTTGATGAATATATGAATTTCCTGTGTTTTTAATTATCAGTTTTAACACTTAAATTAATGCATTCTTGGGATGTATGAAGTATAAAATAGCTGATTATGATATGTTTAAAAATAAGTTGGTGCATTCCAAGAACCCTGGAGTGATTTTCATGTTTTAAAAAATCTAATACGATATAATTTTTGTAAAATTCAATTCATACCAAGGAATGACTAGTATGAATAAAAATAGAACAATAATTGTTCTATTTTTATATATACTAGTTCTCTTGAAATTTTCAAGAGAAATTTTTTAATTACAGCAATAACAAGAAATATTTGGGAAATATTAATTCAACATATATTACCTTACCAAATTATCAAAAATACTCCATAATTAATGCTAATGAGTAAGTGTGTTTAAGTAAGAAGAGATAAAACCTAAATTTAAATTATAGAATTAAGTCAAATTTTCTAAACTATTGTTAACTAAAATAATATAGTATAGTAATAAAGGAAATCTAATATAATACTGACACAATGTAGCAAAGCTTAAAATAATGTAACAAATTTATAGTTAGGTACCTTAGAAAGCATAAAAGCTAATGATGAAAAAACATGTTTTAAATATGTACTCAC
Source organism: Tetragnatha montana (assembly GCA_963680715.1). Lineage (NCBI taxonomy): Eukaryota > Metazoa > Arthropoda > Arachnida > Araneae > Tetragnathidae > Tetragnatha > Tetragnatha montana. The sequence goes on along the minus strand of OY796686.1, from coordinate 39,225,893 downwards.
AAGAAAAACCAAAATGTAATGAAGTAATAAAAGTTAATTTAGTAGGATAATTATTTAAAGAATAAAATTCAATTTCAACATTATAACATCAATCCAGTAGTAAAATGAATTCAGCAAAAAAAGTACCTTGAATTAATCTATTTTTAAATTAAAACAAATACGAATTCACAATTAAAGTATTTGAAAAATCTAAATTAGGTTAAGGAAATGCTAGTGTAAAAAAGGAGATATGATTTAACGGAGCTAAAGAGATGACCTGCAAAAACAAAAAGACGATTAATACATTTACACAGGAATTAAAGATAAACTGGTGAGAAATTATCCATAACTTATATTATTGACAAGGTTGCAGTTTGCAAGCAACTAAGATAAGTGAAATCTTAAAATTCTTATCTATAATTAAATTTTAATGTAACACTACCAATTACACATTTGGGTTCATTTATTACCCTCATAATTTGAAAAGGAATCTTATGAGGAAAAACAAATGAGGATTTGATTCATTTCATGTAGATTAAGTAAACAAGAGTGAAAGAAAAAAATTAAACTTAATAAAACAATTTATATTGTTTAAAGGTTAACCACAATGCTTGATGCCTATTTTAAATTATGGATTTTAGTTACCAATTTTTTGTTTCCAATATGCATTTTTACTTTCATATTTCCCTCTTAACTTTATATTGCTTTCTAGCTAATTTTTTTTACTTAAAATCTGCATATTTAAATATCATTCAGTCACTTTTGAATTGCTCGTCATTGATAAGCAGATAAAGAGTACATCAAACAAAGGAAATCAATGAATAAGTTTAAACTTGCTGCATTTAAAAAATGATGATTAAATGATGCATTAGAAAGGATTTCTTACAAAACAATATAATCAATTATTTTTTATTATTTTTACAGAACCATGCAATTATATTCATTAACAGCACTCAATTTAATACACAGGACTTACATGGGAGGTAGAAAGTTAAGATCAAATTCATTAAGAAATATATTTTTATAAAGGGCTTCACACTCTAAAGAACGTTCTTCACTGTAAGACATCTGTTGCTGCTTCAAAAACATTTGATACATTTTTGTGATACTTAGATCATATTGTAAATACTTTCCTTGAGAATTTAGGTTATAGTTCTTATCAAATCTGAAAAACATACTTATGTGGTCTCGAATTGCTTTCTTTAATTTTGAATTAGCTTTACCTTTAACTTTATGCTCAATATTACATAACTTTAAGATGTATGGAGGGATTATTGGAATTTGAAAAGTATGAAGAAAAAATTGTTTGCACACCATTGTTTTACAAGCACCATTTTGAATATAATAACTGTATGTTTTAGGACCTAGTTTAAAAAATGTTTTCTCAATTAATTTACACATATAAATATATTGTTCAGCCTCTGTTTGTAAGTTTGAAAACTCAAGAAAACATTGCTTTTGGATGTGTTCTGGAATTTTCTCGTAGCATTTTTCAGCACAATAGCAGGACTTATTAAGAGGATTAGGCCATTTAACCCTCTTAACTAGGGGTGTTGATGTCAATTGCAGGTTATTTTGCAACTTTCTTTTAGTAGAACCTACAAAAAAAAAATTAAGTATGAATGCACATACTTTTGCAAACATAATTTTAAAAACTGAACAAATAACAGCTAATTGATACAACTACTTTATAGATAAGTAATACTTTTAACTGTAAACATACACCTTAAAAAGATTTTATAACCAAAGACTACTATAATAACTACACTAAAATATTACTTATAATAACAGTGTAAACATAAAACTAAAAATTATTTTATAACCTAAGACTACTATAATTACAATTACAACACTAAAATATTACTTAAATAACCTTATAGTTGCTTAATGATCCATACCAGGGTTTGTACAGAAGTGTAAAGCTTTAAATTAGGTATTTTTAAGGACTTTTTGTCCCCTTTTTAAATGCCATTTAAAACTGTCAACAACTTAAGTTGTTTTAAATGACTTTCAAAGAATATTTGAATATATTTTCATCCATCAAATAGGAATAACATTAATGAGCTTACAAACTAAGATTGTAATGTTTGGGAACTTAAGTATTAATCATTTTTTAATTAGTTCATTGTTTGAACATGACAAACAGCACCTTGGTGATACTTCTTCAAATATCTGGTGACTAAAATAGCTCAATAAATTTTTGCAGAATTAATAAAAAAATATAGTGTCACAAAAAAGGAAACTATAACACTTTAAACAAGATTGTATAAGAACTGTTATACTGAAAGTAAAAATAAATATATTAGCAGTAGAGATAAAGATGAGGAGCACAAGCACATTACTTCATAAAAATAACTTTAATTACACAAAACATAAGATCTCATAGATGCAATATAGAGAAAATAAGATATAAATTAGGCAAATAAAAAAGAAGTCCTTAATGGGGAAGGGAAATTAATTGAATGTAACTAGACCACCTGTAAAAAGAAATGAATATTATAAGATAAGGATGACCCAGGTTAAATTTTGAAATTTTCCTTAATTTATACAGAATCAAAAGAAAACAACTAAAATTATCATATCAGGTTGCAACATTAAAAATTAAGGTAGGGGAGAGTGGGACACAAGATCTGAAGCACAGATAGAATTACCCTTCCAAAATTGAGTCTCTGGATCCATCACTGGAAAGCAAGGATGAATCTAGAGGGAGGGGCTAAAGCCCTGTAGAATTAAAAAATTCTTTAAATTTTAATACAAATTATCTTCAATAATTTGAATTCCCCCCACTTTTTTCATGAAAATAAGCAGAAATATGAAATTTAAGATGTTTTTTAAGATAATTTTGTTAAAATTAAATATTTTTAAAACGAGAAAGTCATGGCAATATACACATTTTAAGTATTTCAGCCCCCCACACAAAAATCCTGGATTTGCTATTCCTGGAAAGTAAAAGAATTTTTGGCCGTGTGTACTATTAGCCGATCGACTGTTCATCAATAATCAGATTCAGCAGCATATTAGTAAGTAGCACCGTTAACAAGTTTTGATAAAGGTTCTGCGGCACAGTTAATGAGCTATTATACACAAGTACCAAATTGTTTTGCAATAATTTTTAGGGTACAATTCCGTTAGAGTCCCCGCTGAATATCGCCAATATCCAAATCGCTAAATATATCCAAATATCAACAAATTTTTCTGACTTTTATTAATAAACTAAATAGTTATTGATCTAATCAAACATTTTAATTCAGGAGTTTGAAATTAATTTATGAATATTTCTACTTTTTGTTGTCTAAAAGAACCGGGCGATATTTAGCGGGGACTCTAACGGAATTGAACCATTTTTAGAACAAGAACACCTTTTCTTATCAAACTTTTTAGATAATAAGGTTATGTAAGTTATTCTAATGAAATGAATTTTAAAAGATTAATGCTTATTAAAATATTTTACTTTTGGAACCAACAATTTCATTCATCATAACAAGGAAGTGCTGTAACTGGAAAAATATTTGGGGGGGGGGCTCAACTTTTGTTTTCTCCTTTTTATCTGGTTTTCAGCCAGAAACCCATTAATATCTCAGGGACAGCAGCCAAGTTATCTTAGGGACCAGTCGAAATATTTCGGGGACGGCGTACACCGCCAATCTCACCATAACTACAAGATCATATTTTAGTGTTCATCTAAAATTTGAGTGAATCCTCCAAAAGTGAAACATATTGCATTCAGATAGAATACAAGACAAGTTAATCTTATCTTCAGTATAATAGCTAAAAATATAAACACGTAGTCGAAAATCATTTTCGAAACATATAGTTTAATAATTAAGGGAATGTAAGAAAGAAAATTCTGGCTAACTTCGCATGCAATGATAGGACACTGCAGAGTGCAGATTGGATTGGATTGTTTACAAAAACACAAGCACAAATTTGTATTGCGGTACGGTTAAGGATCGTGAATTCAAAATTCTGGGTTGTAGATGCGGAACGATGTAGAATAACGAATGTATGTAATTTTCAACAGAATTCAAAAAAACTTTTACATAGAAATTTAAAAATTTCATTAATTTGCAAGTTGAAGCTGTACTTTTAATTTTAATGACGTTACGGTAAGGATTAATGTAGTATAATCACAGAGTAGAGACGCTTAGTGGATATTGTTAGGTTTTTTCTTTTGGCTGTGGCGATAAGGAAATAAGAAGTAGGGATGGGCAAAATCGGTCAAAGTATCGATACTTGGTATCGATCCGGATCGAAATCCCTGATATCGATACCATTAAATATCGGTCTTGAAGTATCGATACTAGAGGTATCGATACCAATTTCGATACTGGAGGTATCGATACCAATTTCGATACTGGTGGTATCGATACCAATTTCGATACTGGTGGTATCGATACCAATTTCGATACTAGAGGTATCGATACCAATTTCGATACTAGAGGTATCGATACCAATTTCGATACTCATGTTTTCGATACCGTGCCGCATAGCATTTCAGTACCTCTTTTTCTTTTTACTTTCAAGACCAATAAGAGGGTATCGAAATATTTTCAATACTATTTTGATACTTTCTTAACTATATCTAACACAAAGAAAAATCTGTGATGTTAGCTTTACAATTAAGATTTGTTTAAGTATCAAATCAATATTAAATCCCTTACCAAAATGTTGATAAGAAATAAAACTTGCCAAACAATCAACTAATCAGTCACTTGAACAGGAACATTTCATGAAAGTCAGGAACTTATTTGAATTAGTTTTATTTAATATATACATTAGGTGTGTTTGAATAAGTAATATCATTGAATAGAAAAATAATTTACTAAAATATGTTTCAGGTACCCATCTCTCCCCTATATTTAAAATATGTTCATGATTTCTTTTAATTTACATCTAATTTGCTTCCTACATGCCTAGCTGAGCATCTCTAAATGCAGAGACAAGCATGTATAGGAAAAAATATTATCTTATTTTTAAATTAGGAAAAATTTTGTGTAATAACTTATTTAAAAAATCGCAAAAAAAAACCCTACTCTGAATTATCTCAATCTACTCAAATGATGAATTCACTTTAAAAATGAATGATAAAAACTTCAGAAGTAATCATATTATACCTTTAGCCACACCATAAATTCTTTATCTTTAAGTCTTACTTTTACCTAATCTTCTTTTTTTCAATGAAATTTGTATCTGAAGAGAACTCTATTTCATTCTCCAGCTTTATAATAAAAAATAGGTATTTGAACAAACAAAAAAGCATAAACCAAAAACGTGTTCTTGTTGTGGTCTCTTTTTTTTTGAAGGAGGAGGAGCTAAAGCACACTCCTATTGGTCGATCGGTACACTGCTGCGTTCTTCATGTTGGAATCCAAAATAAGCGGTATCGATACCGGTATCGATACCAATTTCGATACTGGAGGTATCGATACCAATTTCGATACTGGAGGTATCGATACCAATTTCGATACTAGAGGTATCGATACCAATTTCGATACTAGAGGTATCGATACCAATTTCGATACTCATGTTTTCGATACCGTGCCGCATAGCATTTCAGTACCTCTTTTTCTTTTTACTTTCAAGACCAATAAGAGGGTATCGAAATATTTTCAATACTATTTTGATACTTTCTTATGAACGGTACATCTTGAATCAGTATCGATACTCCAGTTAGCATTTCCCAGGGGAGAATTTAAATTTTTTTCGATACCAGCAGAGACAAAGAGTAAATATAGAATTCAACAATAAAATGCTGTTTCGATACCTTGATGATAAAAAAAAATGTTGAAATGGTATCGATACTCGTATACCGTGAAGCATAGCATTTAAATACATCTTTTAGATAGGAGAAAGAGGATAGAAAGATTTTCAATACCATTTCTAAACCTTCTTATAAAAGGTACATCTTTAATCAGTATCGATACACCAGTTACAATTTTCCAAGGGGAGAATTTAAATTTTTTCGATACCATCAGCAGAGACGGAAATAAGTGTTAGGTGTTAGTATCAAAAAATTCTGTTTAGATACATTGATGCTAGAAAAAATTTTTCAAATGATATCGATACTCCTTTTTTCGATACTGCGCCGCATAGCATTCCATATCCATATCACTTTTTATACCTTCAGTACTAAAAAAGTATGGAAATATTTTTTCAATACCCTATCGATACCTCCTTAAAAAAGGTACATTTTTAATCAGTAGTATCGATACTTAAGTTACAATTTTCCGAGGGAGAATTTATTTTTTTTGGATACTACAGCAGAGACGATGAGTATTAGTGATAGTACCAATAATTCTGTTTCGATACCTTGATGATAAAAAAAAAATGTTGAAATGGTATCGATACTCCTTTTTTCGATACTGCGCCGCATAGCATTTAAATACCTCTTTTCATATATTTAATACTAAAAGAGGATTGAAAGATTTTCGATATCATAAAAGGTACATCTTTAATCAGTATCGATACTCCAGTTACAATTTTCCAAGGGGAGAATTTAAATTTTTTCGATACCAGCAGAGACGAAAATAAGTAATAGTATCAAACAATTCTGTTTCGATACCTTGATGCTAGAAAAAAATTTTGAAATGGTATCGATACTCTTTTTTTCTATACTGCACCACATAGCATTCCATATCACTTTTTATACTTTCAGTACTAAAAAAGTATGGAAATATTTTCAATACCCTTTCGATACCTCCTTATAAAAGGTACATCTTGAATCAGTAGTATTGATACTAAAGTTACAATTTTCCCAGGGGAGAATTTAAATTTTTTCGATACTACAGCAGAGACGAAGCGTATAAGTGATAGTACCAATGATTCTGTTTCGATACCTTGATGATAAAAAAAAATGTTGAAATGGTATCGATACTCGTTTTTTCGATACCACGCCGCATAGCATTCCAATTCCACTTTTTATATTTTCAGTAATATCGAAATATTTTCAATACCCTTTCGATACCTCCTTATAAAAGGTATTATATCTTGAATCAGTATCGATACTCCAGTTACAATTTTCGATATCTAAAGGGTTTTTTATAGACAATTGTTACTGTACATCCCAGAAAAAATTCTTCACCGGTGATTCGTTCTACTCTCCATGCCGCGCAAACGGACGACGACGCGGCATAGTAAAGAGCGACACGAGCGTACTCGGTTTGTGGTACTTTTTAAGATGGGTCTTTAATTAGTATCTACTATATCTAATAAGTATTGGATATCAGGGCCGCCGAGAGCCACAGCGGGCCCCGGGGCAACGACAGTCCCGGGCCCTCTTTACTTTTACGTACTACCTTAAAATTAATTAGACATAATATTTTTACATATATCTATCACTTTTGACATAATTAAAACGAAACTGTACACATATCTGACCACTATACATTAATTTATTATACTAAGAGTTGTTCAAAGTATTCAATCTTTGTGGAAATCTAAATAATTGTTCGAGTATTTCTTTTCTTCCTAGGTAGGTTTTCTTCATGGAACTAGTACAATAGGTAGTAGTTTCTTGAACAATACAATAACTAACTATTTCAAACTACATTTGTTTTGAAAGAATCACTTTGCACCATAGAGTTATTGCACACACACATATTAAGTAATTGAGGCACTTGGAGGAACATCGAGCTAACTCCAATGTTGGACTTAGCTCATTGTAAGCGCCTCAATGGTTTTCTCTAAAAAATTTCAATATCTTACCTGAAACCTTTGGAAGTCAGGAACGCCAGCACCAACCTATATTCAAACTAGAGGAACATTCGAACAGTTTAAAAATCCATTCTAATTCTTTTTTTTTTATTTCGAACGCATTTTCAGACTTTACATATAGTATTTTAAGGTACTTTAAGCTTAATTAGTTAAAATAATTTTAGTATTAAACTTAAAATTCAAAGCTTTTAGAATTTTTCCAGTTTTAACTGATATGATAGAAATTTGATGTTTTAAAAATTATTGTTTTCCGTCTAAAATGTGTTTTTATTTAATATTCTTTAATATTAGTCTTGTTTTTATGCATTTATTTATGAAAGTTCTTTTAAAACCAGCTGTAGAATATTTTGTTTAATGCTTTTAGAAAACTTTTACGCTAAGTTTTTATCTGATTTAAGAAATACTATATTAAATTTCAGGAATGCTGTAAACTTATGAATAAATCAGTTTTTGTTTCAATATTTTATAAATATATGGAGAAGTAGTCAAAAATGTTATTTTTGTGGGAATGTGTCCCGTTCTTCCCTATGAATTCACTTTTAAGATGTGACATTTAAAATGTATTTTAAGTATGTAATGGATGTATTTTAGGATGTTAACAACACTTTTAAGACCATTTCATGACATTAAATACTCTCATATTAGGAGACGCGTATCGCAAATGAGGGACATTTTGAATTTTAATTAAAATACAAATTTTTAGGGGTTTTTTTCATATAAAAGTATTATGAATTTCGAATCTCTCTCTCAAGGAGGTAAATAATATACAAAATCCCACTTTTAAGTTTTACTGAATCATTTATCACATAACAATAAATTGATATAATTAAAGTGCCATCTCTCACTTGGGAAGCTTTCCTCTAGATATATTGAATGGAGATAATCATACCTAGCTCTGTTGTAATTTTATAAACAATTTTTTAACTAATTCCAAATTTTCCAATATAGTTTTCCAAAATAGTTTTACAGAAACAATTATTAAATAATTACCTTAGCTTTATATTAACAGGATCTAGTCTAGAATAAGTACTATTCAGCTTCCTTCTATCCTTGACCTTTAAACTTACACCATAACAGCTATAGTTCACTATAGTTTATTTTAATTCACACCTCCTTTTTCTAGAAAATTAAAATAACTTTAAAGCTTAGAAAAATCACTTTTTTCGCACTGTATACATGAAACAAACAAATTAATTATTAGACCTTTAATCCTATTTAAAAATGCACACTTAAACTTTTCTGTATCAAACTTTTTGTAAAACATCCTAATTTTTATTCATTAAAAAAACAGTTCATTCATGATTAATATAAAAGGTATTTTTAGACCAAGAACATTTATTGTTCTATTCAGATTAGAACGCATTAAATAACAGTTCTAATGGAAGAATCCAAATTTAATCAAATTCATAAAAAAAATTGTTTTAATCAGCCGTTTTTAGAAAAATATGAACTCAATGGAAAAACAATAGCCCAAATTACTATTTCTAATACAAGTTTACAATACAATTTGTATTGTAAACTTGTACAATACAATTTGTATTGTGACATTTAGTAATAGAGTAAAAATACAAGTTTATTAAAATCTGAAATAATTAATAATTCAAGAATCGAATAAAAATTATATTGAACCCTTCTTTCTAGTTAAAATTGTGTTAAAAAGTTGTTTTTAAGCAATTTATTAAGCATAATATGGATTTTTGAATAAGAAACATTCCTAAACCCTTAATTTTTTAAGTCTCTGTGGAGTATGAAATTTCGTATAAAAAACTCCCAGGCTAAAAGAGTAGTTAGCAACAAACCGTATGTTTTTATCTCCTTTAGTTTATTTTTTATTAATTTTGTAAAGGTATTAATTAATTTTGGGACAGCCTTAATAACAGACATCATATACTATAATTTTTAATACAATTTAAAAATCATTGATTCTTAAATTTTATTTTTATTTAATAGTGTAATAAATTCTCTTTTAATGATTTATAAAACTTTTCACTGTCAAAAATTTTCCTTTTTTAAAAAAAAATTAAGCAAACAGCAATGCCTTTAAACCTCTCCCCCCAAAACCAATATATACAAAACATGAGACAAAAACAACCTAGTAAAATGCAAAATACGTATACTATTTTCAACCGATTCTTCAATTTTATTTTCATTTAATAATGGAATAAATTTTCTTGTTCTCTAAGTAAATTTTTTTATGGTTTATAAAACTTTTCATTATCGAAAATTTCCATTTTTTAAAAGAAAATTAAACAAACAGCAATGCCTTTAACCTTTTACCTGCCGATGTTCCCAAATGGGAACATCACTTTAGGGAATTTTTTCACCACTTAATTTTTCATGCAGGAATTTGATACTAAGTAGTAAGAAACTCAAAGATATGAAGTTATTTTACATGCAAAAGTTTTCCACGTGCAATTTAATGCTTTTTGTGGAATTTATATCAAAATAACAGATTTTTGTCTCTTCCAAAAGTTGCACAAGTTTCAATTTATGATAAATTTAAATAAATTTTGTTTTAAATAATTATGCTGTGTTTAGGTAGCTTAAGTACACATCTTTTCAATTGGCTTGACAGAATAGCTCCATATTCCAATTTTGGAGAGTAATTACCAGTTCAACGTATATGTTCCCAAATGGGAACATCCGCGTTTGGGGTATAGTTTTTGAGGGGATTATTATAACATGTAAAAATTCAAGCTATTTCTTATTTTCTTTAATATTTTGAAACTTTTCTGTCACAAAGGATATAAACAGGTTAATAATGATGTTTTAAATTTCTAAATCTATAATTTTAATTTTTTTCACCTGATTTATGGAGGAATAAATGCCAAATCTTTATAGCAGATTCCTACTTTTGTATATTTTTCTAACTCCCAGACTGATTAATTTTCAGTAATTATTATCATGGGTTATGCAAAGGGCATATTTGGAGTACTTTTGAGGACTTGGGTACTTATTTTGTTCAAGTGCTCTTTTTTACATAAAAATTTTAGGTATAAATTTGAAGAATTTTGAAAATAATGAAAAGTGTGTAACACCTAAAAACACTCTTCTAACGTAAGTTGGATGTAAGAGATATGTTGTTTAGTTTGGAATCTTCCATGAGAAACACAGCTTTAACAAATCAATGGAGATAGTTATGATTATCACTCTTGAAAGCTAATTAAATTTGAATGCAATTCATAGATTTTATGCTAGATATCCGGATAAAACAGTAATTAAAACTAATTTTTCACGCAGAAAGATAACTGTTTAGCTTTGAAACGTATGGGAACTTTCTTTCGTATTTTTTATACCGAAAAATTACCCATTGCACAATAAAAATATACGGAAAAGTGTCACGCATGTAATAAATATGTAAATTTTTTCTTATGAAAATCTATAAAATTTTACCCAATCGTCCAACCATGGGAATTAAATATGAAAAAAAATGTTCAAAATTATTGAGTAGAAACCTATTTCAGTAGTTTTACTTGAATTAATTTTGAAACATATGCCTTTTGGAAATTCCCCTAAAAACTTCACTCCAAACGCCGATGTTCCCAAATGGGAACATCCTCAAAATCCTACTTAGGATTTTTTTTCTGCCAAAAAATGTCAAGATTGGTTTTAGTAATGATGCAAGAAGCCATTTAAGCCAAAAATCAGAACCTTTAATTTGAAATTTGAATTGCGGCGTTTAAAAGGTTAAAACCCTCTAGCATATGTAAAACAAGAGACAGAAACAACTAGAAAAATACAAATACGTATAATATTTTCAACTGTATTTGATAGCTGAAATGTGTATTATGCTTAAAAAATGAATACAACTCACCTAGACGTACGGTCTATCTCAGAAGACTATCGTTAAAAACTTTTTCAAACGATAACTTTGAAACAATCGGGAAAAAATTTTATTAATTTAAAAAAATTATAGACGATTTTTAAAAACAGATGATACACGTTTAACGGAACCTACGCTTTCTACATCCACATGTCTGCATGGGTAAATGGCTTGAAACTTCTCCACTGTCCTCTGTGTCTGGGGTCGGTCAAGAGGAAGGCTCATTTCCTGTTTGTTTTGGCTAACGAAAGACCTTTCCATGCAGGGTTGGGGGGTGTCAGGTCCGGTTCGGGCCCTTCCGTGCCTAATCTTGTGACAATTCTTGGAATGTATTGCAGCTTGCAGGTGGTAATTATCTTAGTTTGCTGAGTTTCGAAACGTTGGAGATTGCATTCCAGGAAGGAGGGGGGCCCGGGGCCCGTTCTCAGGAAGAAGAAGGGTAGTTGGTAGTTGGGGAAAAAATCTATGAATGGGTATTCTTGTTTCAGAACGTTTAGTAGTGTATCTCAAGATGGAGATTCTTTACGGGCCCCTATAGGGCTGGGAAAATCCCCGGGCCCGGGGGAAAGTGCCCCCTTTGCCCCCCCCTGTCGGCGGGCCTGTTGGATATACATGTGTTTTACATTTTTGGATAGGTCATCAATCGAAAGGGCTTTCGGAAAAAGTTTGTTACTATAAGTTGTGTCATTATTGGTTTTTGAGTTAATGTAGGAAAACTGTAAAATATCCTTTATCGAATAACTTTTTTTGTACTTGTGGTATGTATATTTTTGAAATTTGAATGTTATGCGCCTTTGATAGACAATTAAAACGGAGTAAGTATTAAGGTTTCGCTTCTTAAGAAGGACCTCAAATTGCGTCCGAAGGTTGTCCGTAATATCCTTAAAAAACCTTATAATATGTAATAAATCGATCGATAGTTGACTTGACGGTATATTGTAGTATACTACCAGATGTACAACTTTTATTAAAATTTGGTTAAAATCGCGCAATAATTTATATACTTTTTAAGAGTTTGAAAAAAAAAGCCCTGTTTACTCGAAAAAAACAAGTCCGCAAATTGCTAATAAATCGATAATTATTATTTTAAATTTTTTTTTCGAATTTACTTATGAGTAAAGGACTCTTGTGGTAAGGGTTTTCCAGAATTACGGGTTTCCATGGTGATTCTGATGTCATCCAGGATTTTTTGAAGTAGAATGGAGTTTACTGGTCCTTAAACGGGAACGACCCGGGAATATTTCCCAGATTTGAGTTCTCAGTTTGTTTACTTTTTGACTGCAGTAAAGTGCTTTATATCGTTGGAAAGCTTATCGAAAGCGGTTTCAGGAATTAAAAATTTTTAGGGGACCGTCTCCATATTACGTTCATAATTTAGGGTCAAAGAATTTTCGTTTTACTTCAAATCGGTATCGGTATCGAAAACATTTAACTTCTCCCTTTGGAAAACTATAACTGAAGATACTGATTCAAGATGTTCATTTTATAAGAAAGTATCGAAATGATGTTAAAAATATTTCGATACTATTTTTTGGTATTGAAAGTATAAAAAGAGGTATTGAAATGCTATGCGGTGCGGTATCGAAAAACTGAGTATCGATACCAATTCAAGTTTTTTTGAGCATCCAGGTATCGAAACCGAATTTTCTGATACTATTTCTTACTCTTCGTCTCTGCTGGTATCGTTATCGAAAACATTTAAATTCTCCCTTGGGAAAACCATAACTGAAGTATCGATACTGATTCAAGATGTACATTGTACATTTTATAAGAAGGTATCGAAATGGTGGTAAAAATATTTCGATACTATTTTTTGGTATTGAAAGTATAAAAAGTGGTATTGAAATTCTATGCGGTACGGTATCAAAAAAAGGAGTATCGATATACCATCTCAACATTTTTTCTAACATCAATAGGTATTGAAACAGCGCTGCTTGATACTGTCATTTACCTCTACCTCTTCATGTCTGCTGAGATCGAAAACATTTAAATTCTCCCCTGGGAAAATTGTAACTGAAGCATCGGCGGTATCGAAAAAAGAAGTATCGATACCATCGCAACATTTTTTTCTTGCATCAAGGTACCGCATCGAAATAGTGTTGTTTGATACTATCACTTACTCTTCGTCTCTGCTGGTATCGAAAACATTTTAATTCTCCCCAGGGAAAATTGTAACTGAAGTATCGTTACCGATTCAAGATGTACCTTTTATTTAAGAAGGTATCGAAATGGTTTGAAATGAAATATGGTTTGAATGAAAATATTTCGATACTCCTTTTGTATTGAAATTATTAAAAGTGGTGTAATGAAATGCTATGCAATGCGGTATCGAAAAAAGAAGTATCGATACCATTTCAAAATTTTGTCAAATTATCGAAACAGCATTACAGGTATCGTGTACAGTACCGATGGCGGTGCTATTTTGAGAGGGTCCCATACATCCACCAAAAAAAGGCGACCCGACACCCGACCTCTCTCTCTCTGCCGAACCCTGGCTCACTCCCAGCGTCCCCAAAACCGGTTCTCTCGGTCGTAGAATGTCCAGAGATCGGGTGACCGCCGGCATTCCGGAGCCAAGTTCCTTGAAAAGGTTTTCTCCCCAAAATGTAGTAGGGGACGAGTCATCTTTAGGGGGCTTCTCCCCAAGACGTTACAGTATCGAAAAAACGCCGGTATCGAAATTTCGATACTCACCCTTTGAGTATCGATACCGGTATCGATACCTAGCTCTGGTATCGATCCAAAATATCGGATATCGAAACCTTTTATATCGATACCACCAAGTATCGATACTTTTTGCCCATCCCTAATAAGAAGTAAAAGGAAACGTAATGAAATATGCGGCTGCTGCTGTGTTGTCTGTGGATTTGATTACTTTTATGATGTCCTGGGTAAAGTGGAATCCAATTACCGATCAGAAAAGTCTTTAATAAGATCGTATTGTTGTAAGGTAAAGTCTGAAATTTTGTCGCTTAGTTCAAGTTTTGCTCTTTCCTTCATGTTGCGCTCCATGGACATCCCTTACGAATTAATCGAAAGACATTCAATCAATATATTATAACTCCCAAGGTATATATGTTCGAAATCAGTGTTTGTTTACCTTGTTACTTCTACAAATAGTCTTGCACATTTTCAAAGAATCCGATCATTGTACGTGCTAAGAATTAATAATTGCGTAATGGATCGGGAAAGTATGAAATACTCCGGGCATTCGGTATTATCATGATCATGTTTATCTATTGTCGGTTAAAATTATGACATGCATTTTCTGCAGTAATTAATTTTGAGATGTTGCAGAATAATAAAGTGCAGCAAATTTACTGTAGGTTTGTAACATTTAGATTATTTTTACACTTTCGTTTGTTTGATTCAATTTTGTCTAGTTGAGCTTTGGCCAATCTGTTATAATTTCCTATTTTCTGTAGTTTTTTTTGGAAATGGACAAGTTTTTATAAATTTTCTCCTTTATTTGTCTACTATATTACTTTTTTTACTTTACACTTTTAATTTCAATTTTATATTACATATTCCTTTCATAATAGTATAAAAATGAACTAGATTAATTTGTTCTATAGTACCTGTTTGGTGATTATTTTATTTGGTGACAATACTAATTGCCAAATATGGTTTCCTTTCTTGGGTTCTATAATAATTACCTAAATGGGTTGATGAGCACAAACATTATTATACATAATAAAATGCAAAAATGTTTTCAAAATATATTAAGTGGTTAATATGTTAGCTCAATTACGTTAGTTCTGTGAATTCATCTCGGAACAGCTTTAGAAAGAGTCCTCCAGTCGCCATATGTAACCACAGCTCCCGCAGCAAAATATATAAAGTGTTGACATCGGTACTTACGTATTAACACCACCGTAGCTATTTTGAAAGTGTTTTGCTTTTAAATGAAACAATTTATTTAAAATTTTATCTGTAAAATAAAACACTTTATTTAAAATCAAAGTACTTTCAAAATACAGTAAACTCCCGTTAGTAGTACGCCGTTCAAGGGGATGTTTGGAAATGTCATAATAAGCGGTACAACGCTATATGCGGAATTCCTTAAAACACCATTTCAGCGATTTACATAATACATATATCTTACCTAGAAACCTTTTGAAGCGGGATTTTATCACTAAAATAGAAATGAAAGAATAATATCTAAGAAAAGAACAAACATTCTTATCTTTACATATTTTATTGGTACATCTACAATCATTACAACTTATTGTACACACCACAATCTGTTATTTTTAATTTACATTTCTGATTGAAAAATTCTCCATAAAGAGTTGATTCTGGTTTTCTTTTCTAAAATTCTGAATTATCAGAACTCCTAAAGAACCAAATTTTCATTGCTTTGAATTTCCTTGTCATAAGTAATTTTAGCTTTTATATTTTTCATTTGAGGAGTTATTAATTGAGGATACTACTCTCCATATGTTAATATAAATAGGTCACAAATGTTATGATTTCCAAGTATCAAATTAATTATTAGCTAAAAAATATCATTAATAACGTATTGAGAAGAATTTTTGAATGGAAAAGCTTGATACACAATTTTTGGGAAATTTTCAATTAATTTTTTTGGGGTACCTATAGAAAAACACATTATTCTTACTTGAAAGCTATTCAACCTGGATTTCAGTTTTTTGTTTAAAATGCAATAGTTGCTTTCATAGATGTATTAGAATAACTATAGGTGTAGCATGGACGTCAATCCTGTGTTCAGGCAAAAAAATTCTTTAACATTAGAGCTCCTATAAACACACCGATATAGAAGGGGAAAATCCCTATAACTCAAACACAAATTATTGGAAACCTGTTTATAATATATATGTAGGAAGTGACGACTAATGATTTTGAGTCTAAAAGTTCTTATTATCTCCTTAAAATTTTGATAGATGGGGATGTTGAAAACCCTCACACGGAGTTCAATGACTTTCACTAGCTTCATATTTATTTTATGAGTAGAACAAGATTGAACCTAGTAGGAATCTACTACTATTCCGTGTTTAAAGAATTTTCTTCCGATTCCTTTCATTTGAAAAAAAAAAAACCCTACCAATTATCTACCACTGGGCCCATATACTACAGAAATTAAAATTTCGGAACTTGCATATCATCACCTTAATATCAAACACTACTATCTTCGTTCAGCTAACTTCGGGAATCCTGATCCTTGGCTATTTATGGCCTGACGTCAATCGAAATACTACCTATAACCAATCCACCAATCAAATAACACTATCTGCTTCAGATAGTTGGAGAAGTTCATTTGATTGGTTTGGATATTTTCAGCTCAATGACATCAGCGCTTATAAACCAATCAAATGAGCTTCTCCACTTGCAATTACGAATATTTCCGAGTTAGGACTGAAAGGGTTAACAATGCCCTGCAAGCAACCTCATAACAATGCCAATAACACGATCGGAACTGGACAACTAAGCTGTGTGACGTTTCAGAGATAGTAGTTTTTGATTCTGAGGTGAGGATATTAGCCTGTCAATGCTGCTGAATTAAAAAACATCACCAAAGCCTGTTACTGCCACAAGATTAGACGGACACTGAACTGTCAGGTACTAATACATAAGTACCAAAATATATTATGATATTTAAATCAAAACACTTTGGAATGTTTTAGTGTTTCTACATTTAATTTGGTTCATTTAGTCAACTTTAATTCAATAAGCTGTCCTTTTTACTTTAGAATACTTTTAGAAGATAAAGATTGTTTCTAGGAGATGGCTGATGGTTGCAAGGCCACTCCAGAGCCTGAGATGAAGGGCTGGCTCTACAAGTGGACTAATTACCTGAAAGGGTACCAAAAGCGCTGGTTTGTCCTGTACAATGGGCTGCTTTCTTACTACAGGTATATACTTGAGAAAATGAATTTACCATAATTACAAGTGATAAAGGTTACTTGAAAATTTCAGGCCTATAGATAGATCTTATTTTGAATATTTCTTTCTCAAGCTCAAAACGAGAACAAAATAGGCTCATTTGAACATCATTTGTTTTATATTTGACTAGAGTTTTCTATTTCACTAGACTCAATGTTGAATTTACCATAATTACGAGTGTTCAATGAAAGTTCCAGTACATAAAAGATCTTTTTATTCTGAAGATTTTTTTCCTCAAAACAAGAAAAACAAGAGGCACATTTGAACATCAATTGTTTCATATTTGACTAGTGCTTATGCACTACACTCGGTGTTGCCCGGGTAGAATAAATTTTAAATCTGAACACCCTTTTTCAGTTAGAAAATTTTTTGGGATTTGGCCATACAGAGCGCTGAACTTAGTGAAATCTTAACTTTCCTCTTCAGTGATTGATTGACATTGCAAGCAAATCGAATTAAAATAATAGCCAACAACCTTGAATCTCTACCAAACATCAATCATAAGTAGCAGTTGGCAAAATTTCGCTGATAAAACAAAAAGTCTACTTATAACACTAAAATACTATTCATCGAAAAAAAAAAAGAATGAACATAAATACATTTTTGAACATAAAGGAAAAAGAAAATAGAGAATCTAAAAAGCATTATTCATAAAGTAACGAAATAAGAAAAACACTTGTCAGTTTATCAGAATGTGCCGCAATGTGAGCAGATTCAAATGTTAACAATCAATAGTTGGAAAATTCTGTGCCAGATCTTTTTTAAATCCGTTGTGGCTGATGTGGCACAACAGAGCACGGTTTAGATTCTGAAGCTCTATTGACTGTATTATAAACAGCCAATCAGAGATTAGAAACATTTTCTTTAGCCAATCAAGAATTGAAAAGGCTTAATTAGAGTGACAAAAAATCTTTGTTTTATAGATATTTATTTGGAGCAAAAATGTCAAGAAACTTCTCTTTAAATCCTCCTTAAAAATTTTTTAAAAATTGTCTTATATTCTTTTTAATTTTTAACATTGATATTCTGTATCACCTCTGGTAAAAAACTCCTATTTCATATGCATTTCTCGCATTCACTGCTATTATGTTCATTGTTGCTACCACATTAAAACTCAATCCTAGATAACTTGTGCAATGTTCTTACTCTGATTTATAGAAGTCCAGGGGAAGTGTCCCACACATGTAGGGGGACCATCAACTTAGTGAGTGCAGTCATCCACACTGTGGACTCAAGTAACTTTGTCATTTCAAATGGAGGTACTCAGACTTTCCACTTGAAAGCGGCTAATGAAGTGGAGCGCCAGAGATGGGTGACTGCTTTAGAGCTAGCCAAGGCTAGAGCCATACGGATGACTGAGTCGGGTAAGAATCACAGACTTTTCTTTTGCTTGGGTATTTTTCAGGATATTGATAGTTAGGTTTTTCAATATTTAATTTGAGTAATGCTACTGATGTGAATATCTTTAGTTGCATTAAATGGCCTGTTAATGAAATGAGTTTCACATGCCTAGTGTATTGAACAACCGTCCAAATTTGAAAAGATTTTAAACAGATTTTTTTTATTTTCATTAAAAGAATAAAAACAGACCAAATTCAAAATTACAGTAGATTTCGCTCAACTAAAATCAAATTGTCTGGGAAGGCTAAAAAGGGAGCTCAAAAACCTGATGAGGAAAGACCACATTCTTTTGAACTATTTCTAATATACTTACTACAAATCTAAATGAAAACGAAAATGGACTTTATCATTCCATTCTTCTCGAAACATTTAGATTAAATATAATTCTACTATATAGTAGTATTGTATAGTATACTAGATTTGTAAATCTAAAAATCGTTAAAAGAATTATCTTGTAATGAAATAAATGTTGTTTTTTTCCCCAAAATTTGCATGACATTGATTTTTTGGGTTAATAGGCTTATTTTAGAAAGAGGCCAGGAAATGCAACTTATGATGACAATGCAAATGTGATGTACCTAGTTTGTTGATAGCATACTCATTTCTCCAAAGTCAGCAGCGTAAAACTTAAATTGCCGTTCTTTGCTTAGATGAAGAGGAAGAGCTTGGAGAAAAGTGTGGTAGTTCCACAGGGGAAGGAGGAAGCGGTGGACTGCAGGGGGTGCTCCGGGCTCTGCAGGCCAAGCTTGACGACTTGGGGACCTGCCACCAGCTCATCCTGAGACATGGCAATGCCCTGCAGAGGTCTTTGACTGAACTGGAAGGCCTGGATGATGTCCGTGCCAAGCAGCTGAACGAGAGGGCAACTCTTTTTAGGATCACTGCAAATGCCATGATCAATGTAGGGATTTTTATGACGTTGGTTCTCTTTATGTGTTTAACCAGGGTGGTCTCACAATTTGTAAACTTGGGAACAGGGAAATTTTAAAAATCTAAGAAAATGAACCTCATATTCATTTATGTTCTCTGATAGGAATTGTGTAGCAGTTACGGGGGTTGGTGAGTAATAGCAAGCAGGGGGCATTAGCCCCTAGTGTTAAAAATAAGGGTAACTACTGCTGTTAAATGAGAAAAAACCTTTTTATATCTGCTATTAAAGTTAGTAAAATCAAAGTAATTCTTGAGTTTACTATTTGTTCAGCATTTTAAATAACTTTTCCATCTTAACTGTAGCTAAAAAAGCACTGGTTTGGAATGTCCTTAGAAAGCTTATCCATTTCTAACTAGTATTCTGCACCAATGATTAGATATTCCCGTAGTTAGATGTTGATATAATTTTACTTTTTAGGCATGCAGTGAGTATATGGCTCTTGCTGAGGCCCAGGGCCGCAAATGGCAACGTATGGTCCAACATGAACATGAACAGCGGCTACGACTTGAAGAGATGGTTGAGCAACTGGCCAAACAACACTCCTCACTAGAAAGGGCTGCTAAGGAGCACAACAACCCTAGTACAGGTATTGTGTTTTTCCTTATTGCTTTTGTTTTTCTAAAATGAGGAATTGCAAAAGGTTTTGCTATATATTTTGAAACACCTTGTTGGGGATTTGACATTTACCGGAATCCTAGTGGGTATATAGGTTAGTATTGTCACAGATCTTTTGGAGATGTTACATGGAGCGCAGCTTTGAATCTTTTGTTTTACATTTAACTGTCTTGTTAAAGTTTGGTGGAAATTGAGTTCTCATGTTTGAAAAGTTGTGTAACCACTCAGGTTTAATTATCTTGTGTCATCTTAGGTGTGCATTCAGATGATGAGGAGTTTTATGATGCAGATGAAGATACAGGCACTGACTTTGTGATAACCATTCCAGGGAAAATACACAGGTATTCATTCAGTTGTACTAAGTAACACAACGGGGTGGCTAGTAACCTGGAAAAGTCAGGGAATTTGCTCACTGGTCAGGGAAAATTTTTTTAGTAGTAACCAAGATTGCCAAAAGAGCAAAATTCTGTGACGGAAGATTTGAATAGAAAGGGGAATTGGTTCAGTGAATCTTTGTTCAGTTTATGGCTTGCTAAAGTGCCTCAGTTGCAAGATGCAAACTTTGAGAGAAAACCTTTCACCTGTCGAATATATGGGAAATTTTATTGAATTCTCTTTTTTTGCATTTTGTATTGTACTGAATAATTTATTCGAGGAAAGAAAGAAATTTAAATTTTCCTGCTATTGTGTATAATAACAAATATATTTAATTCCTGATGTGTATTTCCTTTTCATTTTAGCTAATTGTGCAGCAGGTCTGAAACTAGCTTTTTTATATTTCAATAAATTGTGTTTAATTTCTTTAAAAATAAAAAAAAAATGCTACATTAATTTTCAATTTTAAAATATATGATTCTCATATATGATCTCTCTCTCCACCATGAGTATTTGATAATTTCTGTTGTGAATTTAAGATTTCATCTGCTATGTTACTTTTATGTTTTTAACAAACATTTGGAGGTATGTTTAGAGTTTATACTAAAGTGTGCCATTAGTCAGGAAAAGTTAATCTATTGGTAAGGGAAAAGTCAGAGAATTTTGAGATTGATAATTACTAGCCACCCTGCACAGTATAACCTGGAACTTCTTAATCAACCAATTTTTAAGAATTCTGATTGAAATGCTATAATGAAAAATTCATGCGTTTGGGGTCGCTATAAAAAATTAAAAATAACATTCCTACGATAAAATAATTGGTACTTTTACTAATGGTCATTGTAACGACTGAGTTATTATGAAGTGGTTTTATTGTGTTACTGTTTTATAACATAGCAAATGACATTTTTTTTCTTTTGTCTAAACATATGCATATTTAAGTACAACTATATCCTTTGTTGTCAGTTGATTTTTTTGGACTCTTGAGTTAAACTTTATACTTTCAACTCCAGAAGCTTATGCTTCTTTAACTCCTGAACTATACTTTTGCACTTAGCACTGTTTTTAAATCATGTTTCTTTTCTCTCCTAGGAGAACAGGGAGTGGGTTCAGCCTCCAAAGCGAGGGGGAGGTTCAAGACGGCTCTTCAGACACTGACCCAGAACCTCCTGGTGCAAACAATGGTCTCACTGAAGACGTCATAGCTCGAGCTAAGAAAAGAAACAAGGTATGTTTTACCATCTTTTTATTATAGTTCCCATTACATATATTAGGCCTTGTGCCATAAAAAAACAATTAACTAACCAATCCATTACACATATAGAGATCTTAAGACCTTTTTGGAAAATTTATTGATCAGGGGAGATAGAATTACTTCATTTTTACTTTTAAATTTTGTAAGATTTTTTGATAAAATATTTTTTATCACAAACTGCAAGAAATATTCTGTATTTTTAAATATTTCTGTTATTTTGAAACAGCTAATATTTATTGTTTCAACACCTGATTCTTACAGGTTGTAGCAAATTAAAATATTCATATATTTTTTATTTACTGAGAAAAGTATGCTAAAAACACCACTGCTGGTGGGGTTTTTTTTCTCCATTTTCTCCTAAGTGCATTTTTGGTGTCTGGGTCACACACACCTTGCCATAGCAGAAGAAATTAGGGATTAACTATGGGATATATGTGGTAGTTTTAGTCGTTTTCTATGCCAAAAAAGTAAACTTTCTGTATTTAGAGTGAGGTGGTATATCCTTAAATTCCACCTTAATCAGCCCTCTGATGTAATAGAAATAAAACAGAAAAGTCAGGTATTTGTTCTAAAACAATACTACATACACAGATATATGTTCTGAAAATATTAAAACTATTTCCTATCTTATCAACCAATATCAACTATGCATCACTATTTGAAAAATTTAGTTAATTGCTCTAAAAATATAAAAAATATCAATGAGTTATCACTCAACCATATAGAGCATTTTCAATCACATGACTCGGACCTAACAATGGCCATAGCAATAGAATATGTTACAGTTTTTTGCCCTACAGAGGTTAACAGTTACAGAAAATGACTAGCCGTGGAATTCTTCTATTGGAGCATTTGCAATCACGTGATCACATACCTAAAAACTGCCTTAGCAACAGATAAACAACGGCCTTAGCAACAGTTAAAAGCCCTACAGAAGGTACACAGTTAATAGAAAATAACCGGTTGTGACGTCACCTGAAAACACTCTATATTATATATGTATTTTAAATATTAATGAATTATTCAAATTTAACATTTTTAGCAGTCTATAAATTAACCTTATGCCATCTGGATGTAGACCGCAGACCATTATACTCTATTCATTTTGAATAGGCATCTGAAAATATTTCCTTCCCCCACCACCGAATCAGTAACCATGGAAACTATCCATGTCAAAGTGACGAAGTAAGATCGCTGTTTTTTCCCCACCTTACTTCCGTAAAAGTAACGAGTGGTGACTAGTGAATTGATTGATTTACTAGTCTCATCTCATCGTCGTTTGGCTGAATTTACTAGCTTCATTTATTATTATTTATATTTTATAGGATGGCAACACAATTAAAAATGTATTTTTATTTATTTGTATTCCTGGAGATGAGTTTGTGATTTTTGGCTGGATTATTTAAATTAGTGTATTTTTTAAACTGTAATAAATTTTAATAACTTAATATTTAAAATTGTTGTATTATTTTTTACACGATGATGTTATAACAGCTCCCAACGATGCGCAATAGATTTTCAAGCTAGCCTCACCTAGAGTAGGAAAAATACAAGCAACTCACCTGTCTCTGAAGCTGCGCGAAGAGCATAACTATGGTTACGCTTCTAGCAAGGGGGAAAGCACTATTTTTCAGGTTCCTTTTCAAAATGAATAGAGCATAGTTGCCAACCATTGATATACTATACTATGTAAATTTTTTTAATCCCTGGTTTGAATTGAAATCATACATTTATGTCAATTATTCTTAACCCTCCGTCGGTCGCAATACTTTACTGACGCGTCCGGTCGCAATGCTCCTAAAGGTGCAATTAAAGGAATCACAGTTTTCTACCCTTGAATTTAAATGATAGTGTCTTAAAAGTAGTAGTAGATATCCAAAATGTTATTCAGACATAAAAAATATGCAATTTATTTTTAATTATTGAGAAAAAATTTAAAAAACAGCCATAATGCCATGTATCCTGTTGGGGTAATGCTATTTTTCCTGTGTCGCATTTCAGCTCCCGGAGAAGTACTCCGGGATGAGCCTGTTATTTTTCCAAGGGAAGAAGACGACTGCGGATTATGTTAAGTATATGATAATTAGGTTGTAGTCCCGCAGTCGTCCAAGTATATAAATATGCTTGTTTTGCTTTTGTTGTATGAGGATATGATGATGCACTCAGTTCTTGCACTGTCTTTTTGTTTAAGCTGTAAATAAAATGCTTTGCTTTTAAAAGCTTCTGTTTTATTAATGGTTATGGGCCGCCCAGATCGCCCATCGCGTAAAATCTCTGAATTAGAATGCCTTTAAAGTTGAAGGATCAACAAACCCCTATTCCTAGCTAAGAGTATTGCTGCGACGGGGGCCACGTATTTGGAATGCAACCGGACTCTGAACTTTCAAGGAGTGTTACGCTGCTCAATGGCGAGAACTATCATACCTGGCAGAATGATGTTAAAGTTCTGCTCATGGACAGAGGCTGCTATTCTTTTATTGATGGTAGCGAGCCTGCTTTTGAAGATGACAAGATGTCTCGTCGGGAAATACAAGACTATAACCAGCGTAAAGCCAGATGCTACTCTACGATCTACTATAGCTTGGAGCCGGAGTACAGACTTCTCATCACCAACGCTTCCGATGGCCTTGCTGCATGGAAGATCCTGAAGGACACTTTTGAGCAAGTGTCGCGTGCCAGAGTAATTCACCTCATGGACCAGTTCTTCAATATACGTCCCACTGAGGGGGAATCTATAAGTATCTTCTGTGCCCGACTAAAATCAGCTGTCGCCCGACTTGCAGATGCCGGACACCCTCTGAAAGATATCTACCAAGGTTTTCAAGCTATAAGGTACCTCCCAAGAGACTTTCAGGGAATAGTCCAGAACATTTACAGGTGGGAAGATTCTAAGTTTACTTTTGATACTATAGAAAAAGAACTTGTTATGGAAGAAACCAGACTTACTCAACTAAAAAGGGATTGTGGTGATTCTTTACAGGCGCAAGGTGCCTATGGTACAAGTTGTAATTCTAATAGTGCTAGTAGAGATGTAATATTAAGTGATTCTAAGTGCCGTGGTTATTCTAAGAGTGTTAAATATAACCAAGTTAGAGGAAAATCAAAGTCTGATAAAAAGGTTAAGAACAATCCAAAGCAAATTGGTCCATGTTTTCATTGTAATGAATTTGGTCATTTAATTTCAAAGTGCCCTATTAAGAATTCAACAGGTTTAATTGAAAACAAGTTAGAGGGTAATTCTGTGACTTTTCATTTTAACAGTGAGTTTTCAAACTTAACTGAAAGTAAACGGGATTCTCTTATAATTGAAACTATTGCTTGTCAAACTGAAGTGCAAGATAGGTATAATTGGGTTATAGATACGGGAGCTACTGGTCATTTTTGTAATAACAGAGAGTTGTTTATAGATTATAAGCCTGTTCAAAATGCTAGTATATCTTTGGCTGTTAATAATGCTGAGAGTCAAATTGAAGGTATCGGCACTGTTAAGTTTACTGTGTATTTGAAAGGTATAAAACATGATATATTTCTTCATGACTGTATGTATTCGCCAAATTTAAGACTGAATTTACTTTCGGGGTCTATTGTAGAGAAAAATGGCTGTTATTTTTTAGGCTCTTCTGGAAAGCTAACTGTCTTTACTCCTAGTGGTAAGAAATTGTTCTATGGTAAACGTCAGGATGGTCTATATTTTGTTAAACCTAAATATGAGAACGTGAAGAAACGATCTCAAAGTGTTAAAACCACTGGTAAGGTTAAAACCCAAGGTAGTACCAATGTGAAAAATGAATCAAAAGCTAAAGGTAACACGGTAACTGTTACAGATGATGTAGATTTATGGCATAAGCGTTATGGTCACATTAATTGTGATTATATTCTAGAAACTTTGAAAAATAATGCTGTAAGGGGATTGCCAAATCTTAAGTCATCAAGTGTTACATGTAGTAGTTGTAAAGTTGCTAAAACCAAGAGGGTTTCTTATAAGGCTATTGGTAGTGTTAGATCTACTAAACCTTTACAACTTTTGCACATGGATGTGTGCGGGCCTTTACCAACTCCAAGTCATTCACGGTGCGTATATTACCTGTCGATAATAGACGACTTTTCGAGAAAAGCGTATGTGTTTCCTATGAAACATAAATCGGAGGTTTTTGACTGCTTTACTAAATTTCAGTTAAGAGCGGAGAGATTTTTGAATACTAAAATCATAAATGTACGCACCGACAATGGGATGGAGTTTTGTCATGAAAAGTTTAATACTTTCCTTTCAGACCAAGGTATTAAGCATGAGCGTACAAATTTCTACACCCCTCAACAAAATGGGTTGGCTGAAGTGTTTAACTTAACTGCTCTGGATGGAGTAAAAGCCATGTTAAACTCTAGCGGTTTGGATAATAAGTTTTGGGTCGAAGCTTTATTTTGCTTTGTTTATGTAAGAAACCGAATTTGCTTAAAAAGGGAGAAAACCCCTTTTGAACTGTATTGCGGCAACAAACCGTCAGTAAAACATCTCAAGGTGTTTGGTTGTGTTGCTTATGTTGGGGTAGCAAAGCAAAAGAGAAGGAAATTGGACATGCGTGCCAAAATGGGTATTCTGGTAGGTTATGCCCAAAAGACCCGGGGTTACAGAATTTGGCTTAAAGATGATCGGAAAGTTATTGAAACGTCAAACGTTAATTTTGATGAAAATGTAAAAGGGGTGGAAGCAGTCCTGGGCCTCAAGAAACAAAATGTGGCTTACTTCAAAATTGATTCACCGATATCATTTTCGGATGATGAATTTGTTCCGGTGGAACCAGTCAATTTTTTAGCAGATGATCAGTTAACGGTAACTATACCACTGATAACGGTAACAGCACCTTCTGACACCGATCAGTCTGGTTCATCTGAAATTTCTGATTCTGACAGTGAGGATAAGAGTGAGAGAACCATACCATGTGATAGCATTCCATGGGTTCGAAAACCCGTTCCTAGACCTGATGGTTCAAGGGTTGATATTTACTATTATGCAGATAATTCTAAAACGAGATTGAGATCTTACTATGACATAGAGAAATACTGCAATAAACGTAAAATCAAATTTGAGAAAGGTCTTTTTGATTTTAGTGGGAAAAATCACTTTTCTGGTCCGATTTCAAAACGGACACTCCCAAAAGGTTTACCTGAAGCCCATAATGTTGAGGTAATTCCCCATAGTTATAGGGAAGCTAAAAAGTCCCAATTTTGTGACGAGTGGTCGAGGGCTATGGACGAGGAAATGGGGGTTATAAAAGATAGAAAAGTATGGGAATTGGTATCACCACCTCAGAATGCCAAAATTATCGGCAACAGGTGGGTTTTTGACTTAAAAAAGGATGAAAAGGGCAAAATCCTTAGATATAAAGCACGACTTGTGGCAAAGGGGTTTAACCAAATTAAAGGTCAAACTTATGACGAGGTTTTCAGTCCTGTTGTCAGTTTTGCACTAATCAGATTTTTCTTTGCACTTTGTGTTTGTTATCTGAAATGGGTTTATTGTCAACTAGACGTAAAGTGTGCTTATTTGCATGCGAATTTAAAGGAAGTAATTTTTATGCACCAACCAGAAGGATATGTTGATCTTGAGAAACCAAATTTTGTGTGTAAGTTGAACCGTGCATTGTATGGACTTCACCAATCTGGCCGTGAGTGGTTTCTAGAGTTTGATTCTGTTTTAAGAACTCTTAAATTTAAAAAGATCAAGTGGTGCAATTGTGTTTATGTGTTAAACAATAGCGTAATTTTACTGATTTACGTTGATGATATTGTTGTTTTCTCTAAAAATCAAAAATATCTAGATCATGTGCTGATTTTGTTGGGAGAAAATTTTGATATTAAAATGTTGGGAAAAACAAAGAAATTGTTGGGTATTGAGTTTGAAGAATGTGGTGATAAAGTTTTTATCCACCAAAGAAATTACATTCTTGAGGTATATAAAAGATTTTGTAAATTTCAGATCCCAAACAGTTCTCTTCCCATTTCAAAAGGTACGGTATTGACTAAACTTGATTGTCCATCTTCTGAGGAAGATATAAGAGAAATGTCAAAATTGCCTTTTAGAAACATTCTAGGATGTTTAAGTTTCATTGCTAACCGTACTAGACCGGATATCAGTTATGCGGTAAATGTGTTATCGCAGTTTCAATCCAATCCAGGAATAGCTCATTGGAACTCATTATTGAAATTGTTAGGCTATGTTAATGACACTAGGCATTATAGTTTGGATCTTTCAAGGTTTGAAGATTTGCAACTTAAATGCTTTTCTGACTCCGATTTTGCGGTCAATAGGGATGACCGTATATCAATAGGAGGAATGGTTGTCTGTCTGGGTTCGGTTCCTATTTCCTGGAGAACTTATAAGCAAAAGTGTGTATCACTCTCGAGTATGGAAGCAGAGTATGTTTCTCTAGCTGAAGCGGCTAAGGAACTGTTTTGGATTGGTAACATTGTTAGAGAATTTAAGTTTTTGAAAACTATTGTAAATCGTTGTGTTTTGTTCTGTGATAACCAAGCGGCAATTGACTTTTCCCACTCCCCTATAGAAAATCACCGCACAAAACACATCGATGTTAAGTATCATTTTCTTAGAAATCTTGTTAAAGATAAAATATTTGATTTAAGATTTGTTACAAGTAAATCAAATCATGCTGACGGTTTTACTAAACCTTATGTCAAAAGTGGACTTGATAATTTTTGTCTCCAACTGTTTGGATTTGATGGCCTTAATCAAAGAAATAATTGTAATGCAAAAATAGAGCATTAGGGGGCCACTTGTTGGGGTAATGCTATTTTTCCTGTGTCGCATTTCAGCTCCCGGAGAAGTACTCCGGGATGAGCCTGTTATTTTTCCAAGGGAAGAAGACGACTGCGGATTATGTTAAGTATATGATAATTAGGTTGTAGTCCCGCAGTCGTCCAAGTATATAAATATGCTTGTTTTGCTTTTGTTGTATGAGGATATGATGATGCACTCAGTTCTTGCACTGTCTTTTTGTTTAAGCTGTAAATAAAACGCTTTGCTTTTAAAAGCTTCTGTTTTATTATATCCCCGGTATCTTCAAGAAATAGCTTAGAATCGCTTTTAACACTCTAATATATTAAAAAAATTCCGGGGGAGGACCCCGAGACCCCCAGTTTTAGCTCGAAATATATTATTATTGCTTTACATACGTTGTTACTGTATAAAAGGGGGGGGGCGCGATGAAATTTACGATTGAAAATTGGGTCCCCAGTATTGAAAGGTTGAGAAGCACTGATTTAAAGAAAAATGAAATATCCTGAAAAAAATGTCCCTTACGACCCTCCGTAAATCCTCTAATTGCCGAAATCAAATCCATACTTTCGCAGAAAGCGATTTTGCCTATACCCTAACAAAATAACCCAAATCCTGGAATGGAAGAAAACTCTATTGTAAGTGTAGGTTCAACCGCAATTCATCATAAAATCAGCTATAAAATAAATAAATTACGTAGCGTAAATAATATTATGTACATTTATGGAGTGCAACGTCTCCGGTCGCAATGCTCCAAAAGTATACTGATTGTATAATTGTGGTGAAAACCAGTCTAGACATAGCCCGCGAATCCAAATAACTGTCTGGGGCCATACATCTGGTAAAGATAGGAAGCTACTAGAAATTTCAAACTTCTTCCCCCCCTAATAAGGGAAAGGGAAACAAAGATGTGCGGGGTGCGCCAAAAGTTGCAGTTGCGACCGACGGAGGGTTAAATTAAAATGTCTTGCATTGGGCTTGCTATTGACTGGATTATATGTTTCACACCCTATAGCCCTTGGTTAAGAAAACTAGTGTTTTTTTCCCCAACCCCACAGGCTCTTGTGGCAATAGTCTAGTTTGAGTTTTTTAAATCTTTATAAAAACTATTTTGTCTGTAAAATTTCACAAATTTTTGGCTAAATTTTTTTTTGTTACTGTAAATTGCATCATTTTTTATCTGCTAATTTATTTTGATTTTTATGCACCCTGACTACAAAAGATACAAAAAGCTACTCCTAACTCTACCCCATTAAATAATGTTCCTCTATCAGGGCAGGGGTGCAGAAAATGTTTCAAAGCCCAATATTTCTCTAGAACAAAATTAATTTTGTTTGAATTTCCCCCAAAAATGTGTCCATATTTTCATTCCAGTTTATCAAAGTACAAAGGTTTTTTTATTATAAAATATTGTTTTCTTAATTGCTGAACTTCTGAATGGTTTAATAATTACCAAATATTCCATAAGTTTTATGAACTTAATACCTTCATATATTATACATGTCACCTTAGTTCAAAAATATCTCTAATGAGTTATAAACTCTCAAATTTGAGCATACGGTAAAACTCTCCTCTTTAACTAAACTTTAAAAGTCAAAAAACATTGTTGTGATTTAACAAGAACCCGATTTTAGGGGAACTTTCTGATACGTTGTTCTTCCTGCATACCAATCAAAACTGAAGAAAAAGGCAACTTACAGGTATTCACTCAGGAAACTCGTTATTTTCGTCAAAGACTTGTAGTTTTTCCCTATAGTATCATCCGTAATGCCTGCCTAGTTTCTGTAGAATTTGAAGGGTATGATATCGTCACCAGCCAAAATGAATAATGAATGTTAATAATAAAAACTTAGATTTGTAGAGTTTTTCTTTGTAAACTTAGGAAAAAATTCCCCCACAGCTGCCTAAATTTCCCCCAAACATCGTTGAACTGATTTCTGACTGAGAATTTCATTTTTCTAATCTCAAGTTGATGTTCTTGACTTATGAGGTTCTTTAATATGGTAAATTTTCATATTTAAGCCAATTTAATATAACAGCTTAACACATTAAAACTTTTAATTTGAAAATGTAAGAATTAATTGTTGAAACTAATGTTAACTAATTATTATTAGTTTTTTCGATTTATTCTCAATTTAAGAGATTAAATTGTTCACGCAGTTTTCAGACTTTTTGCTTTTTTTCCAATCTTATCCCTGCTTTGTTAATTTGTTTCAGATGCTTGGTGATCAGACTCCTTCTTCACCATTTGAGGGCAAAGAGCAGGCTCAGTTGCCCTCACCATCTCAGTCCCAGCCGGTTGCGAGGAAAACAGGCCGCACGAGAAGAACAGCTATTCCTGAAAAACCAAACTATAGCCTCAACTTGTGGTCCATCATGAAGAACTGTATCGGAAAAGAACTCACCAAAATACCCATGCCTGTGAGTTGAAATTCTGTTCTTTGTGAGGTTTTATGGTGATTTTTCTTGCTCTATCAGCAGCCCATATTTCGGAAAATTTGAAGGTTTTTCCTAATTATCAAAATGTTTTTTATCTTTGTCTCTCAAGGCATGGTTGAATAAATGTTAAAATGTTGAATATTTGTATAAATTCAGAATTTGACTCATATATTTAGTTAAACTGCATGATTTAAAAAATATTCCCACAGTAAAAATTTATTTAACCGATTGAAAATTGGAATTTTTTTTTATGAAAACAATCAAATCCTAAAAGTGAATTAGATAACACATAATATGTACTAACTCTGCTGAAAGTATACTACTGCCAGATTTTATTTTAGAAGCCAAGTGAATGGAGTCAAAGCCATAAATGAATTTTTTTAGCATGTTTTCAGCCTTAGTCAAGTTTCCATATAATGCATTCATTTAAAAAAATTGAAACATTGGCTACCTTTGACCATTTTATCTGCTTACAAAATTAGTACTCTTAAGGAGGTTAGGTGTCTTAAACAAATTTATCATCCTTGCATTAATTTTTTTCTCAGAAGGCAGAAGATATTTTTCTGTTTACTCATTTCAAATTAAATTATGGATTTAGTTTGAAAACGTTACGTCACAGAAAATTGTCCTAAATTGAATATTTTGAACCTTTTTCCTTAAAATCTTTTTTAAATTGCAGAAACAAAGGTTGTGTTTAAATGGTCTTAAACTTTTTTTTTTATCAATTATGCTTACAGAAAGCAGAGAACACAGAAATTAGAATTACGATTACAAATGCAGATTGCAAGAAGGAATGAATTTCTTTTAAATGAAAGAATGAATTTTTTGAATGAAAGAGTGTCTTAACTCCAATTACCTTAGCTTCATTAATTATCAAATTCAACTGAAAAATTTGGTGAGATTATTAAGAGGTTTAAAAAAATTACATTGAATCTAAATTATTAATTAATAAAAGAAGTTATTTCCCATTTTTATGATGTTACACACCAAACAACTGACCATCCATTTGTTTTCACATTCACTGTTAAAATTGTCGTTTTTAGGTGAATTTCAATGAGCCTTTGTCAACTCTGCAACGATTGACAGAAGAATATGAATATAGTGATCTCCTAGACACTGCCGCTGGCTGTGAAGACTCATGTGAGCAGCTGGCATATGTTGCTGCGTATACAGTTTCTGCCTATGCCACCACTTCTAACCGTACAGGGAAGCCTTTCAACCCCCTCCTTGGGGAGACTTATGAATGTGACAGGACTGATGACCTTGGATGGAGGTGCTTTTCTGAGCAGGTTAGAAACAATCTATGATATTACTTTCAGCTACTGCAAATTCATTTTGCTATTTTTAATTGAAATACAGGGTTTGTACGCCTCCTGATATTTGCTTTATTTTTTTAATGGCCCTAATTTAATAATTTTGTAATTTATCGAAAATTGGTGGAAGTAATTATTTTTTTAATTCAATAAAATTCCATTGGAATATGAAATTCTAACCTTTTGCAATTCTTTGTTCCAAATTTAACTGTTAACTCATTCTGCCTGTAATATGTAGAAAAGTATAAAGTTAATAATAATATTAACAAAAAAAATATTAATTCCTGATTTTTTTGTAATTATTTCTTAAAGACTCCTGAATTTCACTACATTATAGACAAAGTATGAACCCTGTAAATATTTTTTTTAAATTGTCACTGGTCCCAAACCAATATTCTCTCAAATTAATTAGCTTTTTGGAATCAGTACAGGCTCATTAGGCAAAGTTCAGGGAAATTTTCACTTTGAAATTCAGAAGGAATTGATGAGTGTGAATGCATTTGATTGGTTTGACCAGTGTTTCCTAACCTTTTTCAGTCCATGCCCCATCAAAGCCTTTCTAAATTTTCCATGCCCCCCATGTCCTTTTTTTTTCTCTCGAAAATCCTTCTTGAAAAGTAAATAAAACCTGGTGGTCCATGCCTCACTTGGGGGCAATTTGGTTGAAAATTTTCAAATTGCCCCCCAGAAATTCATATTGCCCCCCGGTGGGGCGAGCACCCCACGTTGGGAAACACTGGGTTAGACTGAAGCAGGACCAAAGTTACAATAATATAACAATTTCGGAACATAAAAGGTTGCTGATAGGTCTAAATAAAAAGTAATATTTCCAATCAGTTACTGAATATAAAATAACAGATGGTAGACTTTTTTAATTCAAAGTATTGGATAATTTGTGGTTTTTCAGTAGTATCTTCATCTTCAAATCATCCAAATTGCTCTGTAGTTTATTTCTAACTGATGCTATCTATCAAGCCTCGAAATTAATCTTTTTGTTCTTCATTCCTTCTCCAGGTAAGCCACCACCCTCCCATGCTGGCGCAACACTGCGAGGGGCGTGGCTGGGTGTGCTGGCAGGAGTTCTCGATGTCCTCCAAGTTCCGAGGCAAGTACCTGCAGATCGTGCCCTTAGGGATCGCCCACCTGCTGTTCCCGGCCTCTGGCCACCACTACACCTGGCGAAAAGTGACCACCTCCGTCCACAACATCATTGTGGGCAAGCTGTGGGTGGACCACCACGGGGAGATGGACATTGCCAACCACACCACTGGGGACAAGGCACACATCAGGTTCCTGCCCTACAGCTATTTCTCGAGAGAAATGCCCAGGAAGGTAGGAGGCGCTATTCGTTTGTCTGAACTAGGGGTTCTTGTCCCCAGAAATCAGAGTTTCTGATTTTTTTTATTTAAATTTTTTGAAGATCTGATTTATTTTATTTCAATCAATTTTTTTATTAAAATTCTTATATTTGTTCTATTCTTTTGAAAACTAGCTAAGAAATAACTAAGAAAACTAGCTTTCGAAAACTGCAATATAGTTTGTACGTTATATACCAAGTTTATGGCATTTTCTATCACACTCCTAGCTATTATAAGCTTTATTTTAGAGAATTAATTTTAGTATGGTATTATAACAATTGTGAGCCCTCATGGACGTTAAGAGGATAACGTTTATTCAAATGTCTTGTCCTCTATAAAGGTATGATAGTAACTTCAGCACGTTTCTTGAGTTCTCATGGAGGTTCAGATGATTACGTTTATTCAAATATGTCCTGTCCTCTTGAACTCCCACTAGGGCATTGCAAATTTGGGGGGTCTCGGGTTAGGCTGACCACCACCTAACCGGGACATATGCCTTGCACCCCAGGCCCCACTGTCATGAAAATGAATATGGGCATCGTAGGCCTTAGCCCACTAGTTGCGCCATGTGACTGCAGATTATTACAATTGTTTGCCCAAATGATTTGAGACTTCTTAATTACCATGAGAATTGTTTTGAAAGACTAATTGTACAATTATTTAACATTTGAAATTCCTATTCACCAAGATAACTAACGCTAATTAAATTTTAAATAAAATCATGTTAATTTGATAAAAAATTTAAAAATCACGCATGGGTTGAGTAAAAATATTGAAATCAATACTTAGGTTTTATGAATTTAACTAATTTGAGATGTTAGAGTGGCTAATTATGCTGTCTATCCTCTTATTAAGTAAATCAAATTTCAGCTTAACTTCCACACAGATATATCCTCCTAACTATCTTTAAACGCGCATCACATCTGATTCAATTGTGCAGCTTATAATTGTAGGATGTGTTACGAATACTACTAACAACTTTGTTGCAGGTAACAGGTGTTGTGACAGACCAGGAGGGCATCGCTCGGTTCGTGCTGCAGGGTACGTGGGACAGCAAGATGGAGGCAGCTCAAGTGCTTAATAGTCGGGGGGCTTCGAGCAAGGGGAATCAACCCCTCACTTTGGAGACTTCTGAACCCAAGACCATATGGAGGAGAGTGTTACCAGGGTCAGTTGATTTTATTTCTTGTCCCTCTATGTTCCTTTGCTTGCTTACTTTTGCGAAAATCTTGTCTGTGTAATGTAGATGAAATGAGGCAGTCTTTCACGAAGGAGTTTTGGATACCATATTTTCTTTACCTTTTCGATGCTAATATTTTTTTGATTAAATAAAATGAGTGTCATTATTCATCTATTGTGCAATAAGAAATTAAAGTTAGCTTTTGGAACAAAAAAAATATTTGGGTTCTCTAGAGCTGGCATGCTTAACTTTAACAGTGATGCGGTCAAATTATGCCTACAATGTCGGGGCTAGAAGATCAATTGAAATTTCCTATTGTTTGCTCATGGCATTTAGAGAAATTACAAATAATTTACTAACCAAGAAATAGGAACCCATATTTTTTGGTTCATTCTGCATACTGCAACATTGTGCCGTATAATTTCATGAAAGTTCCTATATTTTGGCTGTTAGGTTTCCATACAACATTTTTTGAGCTGCTTATTTATATCTGTAATTCATTAAGTAAACTGTTTAAAATTTTTCCATTGGCAATTTCTTCTGAAAATTCTGTAAAAGTTTTTAAAAAAATCACCTTTTAATTATAAATTTTTCTAATCACTTAAATTTTTAAAAACGTTTAAGACTATTGAGACATTTAACATATTGAGCCACAAAATGGGGTCTAGTGGGCTGTAAGTGTACAGGGTGGAATCATTGCTCTATTGGTATGGTTTAGTGGAACATGTTTGTCCTTGTATTAATTTTAAAATATTGTTTAAGTTATGTGCTGCTGAATCAGTGGCAAATAAATATTGTAAACCGTAACAACCGTCAGGGCCGTAAACAGACTTTTGTTTTGGGAGGTGTTTTGACTCAACATTTTTTCTGAGGTACCCCTCCTTACGAGTGCTTTCATAGTTTTTAGATGGCAATTCGAATTTTGAGATTTGCGAAGTTTTAGAACACATAGATGATGCACATAGGATTTAAATTTTGGTGCATTAAATTTCAAAATAGTGTTTACAATGTGATTTTCAAGTAAACTGGGGGGTTCTGGGGGTCCTCCCCCATAAAAATTTTGGAAATTCACTCCTCAAAATAGTGTTTTAGCTTATTTTGAGACCCTTTAGGTTACTTCAATGATTAACACTCCTTATTAGTCACAAAAGGTTCAATGAAAAAGTGTACATAATAAGTTTCAAAATTTCTAGGCGGGTTTGGGGGTGAAATTTAGGAATTTATAGCTTTAAAAGTAGGGTTTTAACTCCTTTTTAGACTCTTTGGGTTGTTTGTAAGGACAAAATTTTCTAGAGAATAAAAACACTTTAAAAATTGATGAAAATTTTTTGGAGGGGTTTAAACCTCTAAAACTCCCCCTTGGATACAGCCCTGTTGTACCTCAGACTTGTTGTCCTTAAATTAGCTATCATTGCTTGTTTCAGGCCAGAGAGTGAGAAGATGTACAACTTCACCCAGCTGGCCTGCCAGCTGAATGAGCCCGAGGAAGAGGTGGCTCCCACTGACTCGCGGATGCGGCCTGACCAGCGGCTGATGGAGGCGGGCGAATGGGACGAGGCCAACCGCCTTAAGCTGAGGCTGGAGGAAAAGCAGAGGACTGCCAGGAGAAAGAAGGAGCAGGAAGCTGAAAACGCAGCACAAGAAGGTGAGGAGATCTTAAGCTCAATCTAGAAAAGCTGTAGTTTTGTGTTAAGGTTGCTAGTAGAACTAGTTTAAAATTTGGGAGAAGGCAAAACTAGCATAATTTAGCTAAAGATCTTTTCTCTGTGAAAAGTTTTTTGTACTAAAATAAGAAAAATGTGGGTAACTCTGTCTTAGTAATGGTTATGCAATGCTAATTAATTCTCTCTACCAGCGAGTTTTTTAATTTGCAAAAATGACGTCTTTTTATTTACAGTTATTCAGTTATGTTTTCTGATCTTAATATATAATTGAAAAACATGAACATCTTTTTAGGAAAATTTTTGTATCATTTGTTAGTATCTTATCTAGTAAAGGGGTAAAAGTTGAGATGGAATTTCTCACTATACTAGACAGCAACTTAAGTTGACCCTATGACGTCACTAACAAACAAAGTAGTTCCCATCGCGTGTCTTAATTTTGAGGGAAATGAAAATCGTCAACTTAAAACTATGATTATTTCGTTACACCCATGTATAATAGTGCGTACTGAAACTCCTTCTAGCAGCCCAACCGGCTTTGTGTTTACTGATTTCTCCTTCCGCATTTGTGACGTGCTGGGTTCAAGAAACGTTGCTGTCAAGTATAAATGTAAATTAAAAGCAATTAAACAATCTTAGTTTACTTTTAATTTTTTTTAATTAAGATAGGGATTTAGTTGTAACTGCTTCTTCAATCATTATACTATATTGTTTCTGTGAAGACCTTTTGATTATTTTTAGATAAGAGGGTTTATTTAAATTAGCTTTTGATATAGCATGTTTTTTTCGCCTGAGTTTAAAATACAATCAAATGTTTGTTGTAACTTAGTTCCAAATCTGTTGTTCTTAGGTCGTCCTTATGAGGGGTACGAGCCTGTGTGGTTCCAGAAAGAGACAGACGCAATTACTGGCAACCCAGTGCACAAGTACTCGGGCGAGTACTGGGAATGCAAGGATAAACAGGATTGGGAACGGTGCCCCAACATCTTCCTGTGATATGACACACGATAAACTCTTATAGAAAATCCTCTTATCTTATCTCCAGATTCACTTTATCTTCTGATTCATGCGACTTGAATCACGGCTGTCTCGATTCTCCTATACAGGCTGGTTCTTCTTTACAGAAGATCCATCAGGAGGACCACTACCCCCGTTCTAATGTAGATTGGCCGGCAATCGGGGTTGTTAGCTTGGTCTATTTTATTAAGTTGGTGATGTGAGGAAATTCTCAATGGATTCTATAAATTCGAAATGTTTTAAATCGCCTATCTGGAAGCTGTTTTTAACCTATGATGTGTAATGCTTTTAGTGAGATTACTAGCTAAACTATCTCATCAAATTAAATGAGGATTTTAAAATGAGGAACCTAGTCTTGCCGACATTAATCATAGCCTCTGGGGATTTTCTGTCACGGGAGCTGCGGCTGGCCTGTGAGGCTTTACCATCGAGGTAGCCGTGCTTGATTTGGCTGACTGATTGTGTGCATGTTGTGTGTAAAAATGCATGAACGTTGCTGAGAATGGGTTGCTCTGTGGAAGCATCCAAGACTTGGAAAAGTGATATGGTGTGGTATTATATCTATTATATGCTCGTTGCCTTTGCATTGTACATAGATCGGTCACTGCTTTTTGTTGCAAAATAGAATAAAATAAAGATTGATTTGTTTCAGAAGTAGTCTCCAATGTTTTATCACTCATTGATTTTGATTTATTTAAATATTTATACGCTTCCTTCCAAAGTTAAGGATTGAGCTTTTTTCAAAAATTACTTTCATTAATTAAAATCATGCCTTAAGATTTTCACTGAGTGTTGGTGTTAAGAATACTTCAGTTTATTTTTTTAATCATATGCTTTGCCAAACTAGTCTTTGCTATAGGGTTGCAGCAGATGAGAGATATCCAGGGACCACAGTGCTCCTATTTTTTTAAGAATGACTTTTTCATAATTTATCGCTTTGCTCTTATTATACTATTCCTCCTATTTTTTTCTAACCCTTGCAAGTTGACATTCTTCATTACCAGTATGCCAGCACCCTCCAGAAAATCGTCTGCCTCAAATGATGTATTGAATGTCAAACACCTCTGTTTCCGGGAATGTCTTTTCTCTCCCATCCAAAATTTGGGCTTCTTGTGCACTAGCCGTGATGCAGGAAAAGAACATAAAACAGACATGGGCAAACTTTTCAAGGGGAGGGCCGGATAAAATAAAAAAATTATCCAGGTGGGCCGGAAACAAAAAAATTAACAAAAATTTTCATGAGTGATAATTTTTAGAGTTGATTTTTACATCACACACAACTTATATTATATACTACAATTTTAAAAATTGGGAGGGGGAGTTACAAAATTTATTGTTCTTTAGAAGAGTAGGAAGGCGTATGTGACAGATGAAACTGTGATACTGAGATTCTAAAAGTTTTTCATAATCTGGTAGAAACTGGGATGAGCTGATTCGCAGTAATGTAGCTAAATGATAGTCATATATAAAAATACATTATGTCCTATGTAGGGGTTATTCAAAACCATGCCGCGGGCCGGATTGACTTGTCCGAAGGGCCGCACTTGGCCCGCGGGCCGTACTTTGCCCATGACTGACATAAAACCTACTATACGAGGTGTTTCAAAAGTCCGTTTCGCAGCTTTTATTTGGAACCAACGTCTCCTCTTAGGGTCATAAAAGTAAGGTGTACCCCTATGTAAGGAACATTGGATAATCTATTGAGATGACTTATAGTGGCGAAAGGGAAAAAAAAAGTAAACCTAAAGGGGATGGATGGAATGAACTTCATTGAAAAAATAGTTTGCAATATCATAAAAAATGCAAAAAGTTTCGTGAAAATATCTTAAATGTTTGAGGAGATTATTAGCATGTGTAAATAACACTTTTTCAGGCCTAAAAAAAGTTGGCAAATTTGCAAGTTTTTCAGTGTTATCATATAGTTTTTAGTTAAATAAAGACAAATTTTAATTAAAAAATCTAAGAAATTTGCCAATTTTTTCTTTTTTTAAGGCTTCAAAAAAGTGCTATTTTTATATTTAACCATCTTCTTGAATATTTAAAATATTTTCATGAAACTTTTTCTGTGCGTTTTTCCTAATATTTGCAAACAATTTTCTCGTTGGAATTTTGTTCTATCTCTGCTAGTTTTGTAATTATTGTTTTAACTTTCTTATTTCACCCCTGGGGGCGCTGTAAGCCGTTTAAAACACCCCGTATAAATGTTCACTTCTATAGCTTTTTTGTGGTCTGATTTTTTCGGCTAATTGGAAAATGGGTAAATACTTTTTGAAAATAAAATTATAATCTTTTTATCAACTAATTTTTATTATTAATTTTTTTTTGCAATTGGTTATGGATTTTTTAATACGGCGTTGAGTAAAATTACAGTTTTTGAACTTGAAGCATCTGCATTTTTCCCCAATTGTCGCTAGACAAAAAAAAATGAAATTAAGCATTTGAGTCCATCACCTCATCTGAACCTTGCCCAAATTACCAAAGGAAAAGACTTTAAAAGAGTATTTAAGAATTATATTTATGACAAATAGAAATGGATATATGGGCGTGAATTAAATAACAGACTCTTTTGCTTTCCTTCTCTTATTTGCTTAACTATATCATATACACCGTATAGGCCAGTCACTAACGACATAAAAAAGGGCGAATCGGGCAAAAAATCGCGTAGTTCCAATTTTTTTCTTATGTTGTTAGGACCCATACCAGGAGTTTGTAACCAATTTTGCAGCTTCGAAAGCCCTGTGCTAACTGCGCAATCCTCAAAAAACCTCAAAAATTTCCGACTTTTTTCAGTTTTTGGCTCATAACTCATACAAAATACATCCCCCGGAAAAAGTTTCAATTATCATTTTTAAAGTACATAAAATTTGCAACAATTTAAGACCATTCCAAGGTTTGTAAGTCCAATAGATTCCAAGTTGCATCTCTTCAAAAATGAGCAATTTTTTCAAAAAAATCAAAAATTTGAGTGCAAGTCGTCTTTATAGCAACAAATCGGCTATAAAACCCATCTAAGAGGGAAGTAAGGGTAATTAATCTTCATTGCAGTTATTTAGCTTTAATTTAAGCCCAGAATGAAGTCTGTAGGCCTCATAGTTCTTACTTTATCTTAAAAAAACAAAAATTGGGAAAATAGGAGGAGTGGAACCTGGCGATTTGTGGGTATAGTAAAAAAGAAGAAAAGTCGTATAAAATAATGTAACGTTATGAAAATTCGTATTTATTGATTTAAAATATTTCATTTTACCACATACATATATTAATTAATTAATTATATATTATTAATAATTTTTAATTTAATTAATTAATAGTATATATTGAATTTAAACAAATGGTTCAAAGGAAATCTCTACAGGCTTGTTTCTCCTCCAAAGGTGCAGAAATGTCGATGTCTTCATTTTTTTCGGATCTTGTCTTCATAGTTTTCTACCTCAATTGTGGGAATATTGTGGCATGACTTTCCCCGATAGAACTTTTAGATTACCCTACATTTACATTTTAATTTTTCTTGCCAGGATAAGGCTAAAGTGGAAAAAAAGGAAACGGGACGTCCATAAATTACGTGAGGTGTTTTTTTCGAAATTTTGGTCCCCTCCTTTCCCCTTAATGAGATTTTGCTGGACACCCTCCCCCTCTGATTCTCACGTGAGAATTTCTGCATAACTTTTAAATAAATCAATTTCTTTTATATTTTCTAGCCATGCTTGTTTCGTCCTATCGGCATGACCTTGAATACACACATTGCAAAAGTTTTGATGCGCAAATACATGTTGAAATCAAAAATTATTGGTCTTAAATCGTTATAATCACGACTGACTGGCTATAATGATTCGCTTTTTTCACTAATCTACGCATTTTTCCTAAAACTGTGCTAAAAAAGACAAAAAAAAGACGGACTTTCCAAAAATAAAAATAGTAACGTGAGATTTTATTAGACTTCCCCCTCACCCATGGTGAGATTTTGCTGGACCCCCTCCCCCCTCTTTTTTTGACCTCACATAACTTATGGTCGTCCCCAAATGGGTGAACGCCTGAAGGAATAATTCAAATTTAGGGGAGAATAACAGCTTTGTGTGAAGAAACTATATTTAAAGGAAACTACATACAACTTGATTTACCCTTGTTACCATTCTTGAAAAGCATGCTTTCCACTACTATCAAGCCCAATCCATTCAGGAAAGCCCACAGGTCTACATACATACTAACAATGAAGACATTTTTATAAGAACTGCGCTTGTCGAGAGAAGCGTCCTTACGACTATACTCTAAGTACACTATATGCATCCTCGGTAACTCGTTTTCCAGAACACAGATGGAGTCGATCAGGTGTTGCTTGTTGTTGTCGTTGGACAGAAAATTTTCTCCTGGAACACCTTGATACCCAGTGTGAACTCTTCAAACATTATGTCACTAAATTAAGAAGCCGAAAACAGACGTATCAATTCTGTATATGTACTCCTTTCAGCGCCCTTCTCTGGGTAGCCGTCAAATGGATGATACATCTGCCACATTAAAAGTTCCTTCCAAAGTAGATAAATGTTTAGCTAATGGTAAGTAGATACAATAAATTTGACGTGAAGGATTAATTTCGGTAACAGATCATCTATAGTCTCCATTCACCATACGAAAAGGGACTTGCGCCATAAATCAGAAACCAAAGCATACAGAGATAGTTTCAGTTCTGAAGTTGGAGTGAAAGCTGAGTAAAATCCTGATTTTTGCTTTTGTCGCATATTTTATTAACAAAACAAAGCCTCGGATGCCGTTATCCGTCTGCTATGTAAAATACAAAGCCTTTGGAATATGGAGAGAGGACCTACTTGAACCTGCTGGTTTTGCACTTTAATAGAGCTTGATGCCAAAGAACATGCCTTGTCTTTTTCTAAAACCAACTATTCCACATATATCCAAGTGATTTCTTTGACTTATTTCCCAATTCTTGTGTCATATGGCATTTAACTTTAACACCCCAAACAATTTCAGTTATGATGACAGTATTTTTCTGTAACATGGAAACGTATGGAGATATTAAACAAATATGTAGTAAATAATATATCATTCTCCCCTGGATTTGAATTATTCCTTCAGGCATTCACCCATTTCTACACCACTTTAGCCTTATCCTGGCAAGAAAAATTAAAATGTAAATGTTGGGTAATCTAAAAGTTCTATCGGGGAAAGTCATGCCACAATATTCCCACAATTGAGGTAGAAAACTATGAAGACAAGATCCGAAAAAAATGAAGACATCGACATTTCTGCACCTTTGGAGGAGAAACAAGCCTGAGATTTCCTTTGAACCATTTGTTTAAATTCAATATATACTATTAATTAATTAAATTAAAAATTATTAATAATATATAATTAATTAATTAATATATGTATGTGGTAAAATGAAATATTTTAAATCAATAAATACGAATTTTCATAACGTTACATTACTTTATACGACTTTTCTTCTTTTTTACTATACCCACAAATCGCCAGGTTCCACTCCTCCTATTTTCCCAATTTTTGTTTTTTTAAGATAAAGTAAGAACTATGAGGCCTACAGACTTCATTCTGGGCTTAAATTAAAGCTAAATAACTGCATTGAAGATTAATTACCCTTACTTCCCTCTTAGATGGGTTTTATAGCCGATTTGTTGCTATAAAGACCACTTGCACTCAAATTTTTGATTTTTTGGAAAAAATTGCTCATTTTTGAAGAGATGCAACTTGGAATCTATTGGACTTACAAACCTTGGAATGGTCTTAAATTGTTGCAAATTTTATGTACTTTAAAAATGATAATTGAAACTTTTTCCGGGGGATGTATTTTGTATGAGTTATGAGCCAAAAACTGAAAAAAGTCGGAAATTTTTGAGGTTTTTTGAGGATTGTGCAGTTAGCACAAGGCTTTCGAAGCTGCAAAATTGGTTACAAACTCCTGGTATGGGTCCTAACAACATAAGAAAAAAATTGGAACTACGCGATTTTTTGCCCGATTCGATGTCGTTAGTGACTGGCCTAGTATATGTATACGATTTTGTGATCAATAATATGAAAAATTATAAGGTGATTTATTTTTGGGATTGTTGCTTAATTGCATTTTCAAAATATAATTGTGAACCGCCATTTGAACTACCCACGAGCCGCCACTGAGCTAGAGTAGAGTAACCCTTTAACTAGGTATGTGACTGAAACATGTAAAAATAACCTAAATACTTACCAACAGAAATGTAAGTTTTTATAGTATTAAAGAAAACGGAAAATAAACCGACACACAGCAATTTTTAAATTTCTGACTGATGGTCAACTTGTAGAAAGCCTCTCGGAAATATTTCGGAGAGGGACCTAGCGTCCTTTGGGCCTCCCCGAAATCTTTCCATCCCAACTCCGCCCCTAATCGCAGTCAAATATGGCTGCGATTAGGCGCGGAACCGAAACCTAAACTATAGTTTAGGTTTCGGTTCAGTTCAGAGGCATTTGTTTCTCCTCTAGCTTCTCCCAGTGAGGCAGATATAATGTGCTTCGTTATCAACAAAACTTTTGTTACGTTTTAAATCTTGTCGCCGGGTTATTTCTATAGTTATCTCACCTACTAATTTCCGACTTTTTAAAATATCGTTATTTTTCATTAGTATAAGGAGACATGTCTCCTGACAACTTTCAATTCCTATGGAAGTAAGTGCTTAGTGCGCATGTTATCAAGTATGTAAGATTCC
This sequence comes from Tetragnatha montana, assembly GCA_963680715.1. NCBI lineage: Eukaryota > Metazoa > Arthropoda > Arachnida > Araneae > Tetragnathidae > Tetragnatha > Tetragnatha montana. The sequence goes on along the minus strand of OY796686.1, from coordinate 39,181,435 downwards.
CATCGCAATATTCTAACCACTTAATTCTTAATACCTTTTCCTAGTCCTTAGTATTGTGACTGTGAAAAATTTCCATTTCTACAAATTCAATAATCACGCCATATCCAGAAAACAAAACCATTCCTAATGGTAGGCAGACATTAGATATCGATCAATTCCCAATGGTTGTCACGACACAGCCTGCAGATGCTTTTGCTGTACTTGAAATATTTTCCAAATTTTTAATCTGGTGACTATAAATTTTCTCTCCTTTCTCCCCCTTTTTAGCCGCGCTTGCGGGTTCAACTTCAACGTTCGACCCCCTTCCCTTTGAATACCCTACCCGTTATACACTGTTTTTACAAGTTTCGTTTACTGAATTGACTTCGATGCTGCTCGTTTTTGTTTTTATTATCATAATGATTCATTTTCGCCCATCTCTCCAAGGCCGTCGGAGAGAGTCCGAAGAAAGACGCTCGTTTTTTCCGATTGGCTGGGAGGAGGAAGTGCAACACTGTTGATAATGGTTTGCTTGTTACCCAAATTTCTGACGCAGCGGGTAGATGTTCGACCAGTGATCCAGTTGGGATCGGTTGGTTATTCTTTAGGTAAGTGACATATCCGCTTTGAAAATCAAAAATGTTTCAATTACGTTGAAGGGAGAGGTGAAATTTTCAGGTAAAAAGGATTTCCACTGAAAATAGCGGAGAAAAGGATCGAAACTCAAAATAAATTTCTAAAACTTTTTCACGGGTCTTCATTTGAAATGTGAGAAAATTTTACCTTTATTAAGTCAGTTTCATACAGTTCTCTTCACAGCTTCTTGAATTGTTTTTACCTAATTTCTCGGCAACGCGAATGTAAAAATCTTACTTAATAGTTTAGTTACTCACCGTAATTTAAATAAAAACGCAAAATTTTAATGAATATACTTTTTTTTTCATGAAGTTAAGTGTTTCTATTTACTTTACAGTTTTCAGGATAAAATGTTAAAGTAATAAAGAAAAAAATACGATCATGGGTGCCACTCTTCAGTCCTCAGGACGGAATTCCGTCTTTTTAAAAGTTTTGTGAACGGAATTCCGTCTTGGCTATAATATGAAAAGTAAAATCGGCAGCAATGTGTACTAAATTTTGGTATTTGCATAACTCCTTTTGCCAAGACATAATCCTGTTTTACACAGACACAGCTTTAACTTATAACATTTAAGGACTTGTTCATGTGATATTTTATGGGGTTTTCTGCAATTCAAGAAAAAAAACCCCACTAAACTTGAGAAAAATTATTAAAAAGATCAGGTTCAGTATTACAATTTTTGAACAGTGGCACCCATGAATACGATGAATAAATTTTAAGGGATAAAATTACTACCCCATGGTTTTTTAAATGAGGTAGTAAGAGAAACTTCGGCCTACTGATCTATCCTCTATAGTCAGCGGTCTCCCCTCCGAGCCTTCGTAGGGATTTCCGTCCCTCGGAGTCCTTTTGTGTGGCCCGCTTGAGAACCACCAAATGTAGCTTCAGAATACTTTTTAGCAAGCTAAATTCAAAATTAAATTTGGGGAGAACCCCCACCCATTTTCCTCCTTCTCATGTTATGAAGTAGTTTCTATGGTGAAAAGTTTGAAGTTTCAGGGGGAGGTATACCCTGAAATTCCTCCCTTGTGTAGCAAAGAGTTATGGGGGTAAACCTCATCACAAGGGGTCCCAGAATCGAAAGTTGATGTAAAGCAATATTTTTTAGGGAAATTTACAAAATTTTTCTGGTGGAAGACCCCACTTTCACATTAAATTCAGTACTTAAAGAGGTAGGACAAAAAAATTCTATCAAATCAATCAAATTCTCCCTAGGCCTAGAGGCTCATCAGGCGGTGCCCATCTCCGTTTCATTAGCCTTCGGGAAAAAATTCTATACAGACTCTGAAATGTTTAAAAATATACTAGTACCTTCACATCAAGTAAATGACCTTCGTCCCTCCCTCGCCAGAAAAATTCTATATTACCCTCACCCAAAAAAATATATCAGGGATACGAAAGGAGCCTGATTACTTTACGGCCCGCCATTAGACTTGAGCTTTCGATTGCGGCCCCCGAACTCTTGTAAGTTGGAAACCCCTGATATATCAATTGCTCCCTGACGGGGATACTGACCGCAGATGTCAGGATACCGCTCCCTACACCTCCGTAAAGCGAAGCTGATTTTTACCTCCCTGTCTCTACCCCCTTCCTTATATACTGCTCAGTGGACTTACAAGTTACAAGTCCTTTGCACCTCCATAAAAGCGAGGTAGAGTTTTTTTTGTGCCAGACCCCTTCTTCTTTATATCATCGGAATAACACTATGCGATTGTGTGGTTAGGATTTCTCCTTCCTTCTGCAATAACCTCTAGTGTAGGATCAGGGAACAAGAGGAAAATGTAATTTTTTTTCTATAATATGACATTTCAAAAAGCGAGTTTTTAGATCAATATTTCGAATAATCGTTTCAAAAGGTTCAGGACCAGGACAAGGTTGTTACATAAATGAGGACTCATCCACATATTTCTAAAGAATTTCATAGTCACCGCTTAAAGAATAAGGTAAAATATTATAAGGTAAGCATCTTTCGATATCCAACGGTACCGAAGCCCGGTGGTGTAGACACCTCAGGCCAGGAGCGCAAATTTCGGTCTGCGGGCTTGCAGACTCGGACCTTCGGGTTCGATCAAATAAGTACCAGGTGGGGAAATCAAGAGGGGGTTACCATCAAGCTAGCCAACTCAGCTGACCGTGACTTTCAGTCCCACGTTCTGGAACAGCTGTTCTCATGGCCTCACCCAGTGAGGCTGGTTGTACTGGGAGTTTGAAGGTCCAAAGACTTTGGTACTCCCTGAAGTCACCACTTAAAAAATTAGGAAAAAGAGATTTTAAGTCAAGTATCTTTCAATAAGTTGATCTTATATAAGTGAAGCATAAATATTTGCTCCGTAACGGGATCTATGTCCTGCGTAAGAAGTGTTTCTCTTAACATGACAAAACAGTGAAGCAGAGCTCTGTTCTTAATCAGTTTGGATTATTTCATTTTAGTGGTAGTGGTTTTTAGTCACTGCTTTTTAAATTAAGTGAAAAGTATTAAGTAGAGCAAAAGTAATATCTCTGCTACGGGATCTATCTGTGTCCTGCGTTTGGAATGGCTCTATTAATATAAGATGACAGTCCAGGCCTTCTTTCTATAACCTGTGAAGTATTACTTTAAAAGTATATCCGTTCATTAACAGTTTTGATTATTTCTCAATAGTGGATGTGGTTTTTAGTCACCGCTTTTTAAATTAAGAAAAAAATATTAAGTAGAGCAAAAATATTCTCTCTTTAACGGGATCCTTCTATGTCCTGCGTTTGGAATGGCTCTTTTAATATAAGGTAACAGTCCAGCCATTCTTTCCATAGCCTGTGAAATATTAGTTTAGAAGTGATTATGTTCTTAAACGGTTTCGCATTAGTGGATGTGGTTTTTAGTCACCACTTTTTAAATTAAGAAAAAAAATATTAAGTAGGGCATCTTCATTAACCCTGACTGAAATTTTGTTACCACTTAATAAATTAGGATAAAAATCCTAAGTTAAATGAAACGGCTGGGTTGGTGGTAGGGGTTTGTGGATGGAAGAATCCATTACTGTCCTCTTTATTCCTCAAGACTCTTACATTCTTTCAGTTTCCGTCGTAGGCAAAAGAGTTAAAGTCTTGAAATGTTACAAAAAAAAGTGTAAAAGTCATCAAAAATAGTATATTTTCAATTAATTTTACTTTTACGGTTACAGTTAACGTTGGAAAATTAGAAATATTAAGACCCCCCGTGAATTAAGCAGGAAAATTTATAAATACCAATCAGTATTTATTTCCGAGTGCTATACCCGCTGAGAAGGCTCAGATTCGATCTGAGGGCCTTTCGGATGGCAGTCTGGTGTGCTAACCACCAAGCCATCCGTTCCTGCAGCTGCGACAGTCTTGTAATTAATTTGAAGTTGATACTCTTCACCATTAAAAAAAAAACAACCAGAAAATATTGCCGAGGATCGAACCCGAAACCTTTTGTGAACAACTGTCACCTACCTCAGACGGCAGTGCGTTAACCAACCGTACCATCCGTTCCTGAAGCCTCTGGTTTATTTTAATAATTTAAAGTTAATATATAAATTCAAAATTTGAAAAAAGTGGTAGGCAGGCTTGACCCCCCTTGAATAAGCAGGAACTAAACTTATAAATACCCAACTGTATTTATTTCCGAGTGCTCCACCCGCTGAGAAGGCTCAGATTCGATCTGAGGGCCTTTTGGATGGGATACTGGTGAAAACCAACCAAGCCATCCGTTCCTGCAACCGGTCGTGTTTTCTAATTAATTTGAAGTTGATACTTCACGATTTAAAAAAAAAAAAAAATTCCGAGGATCGAACCCGCAACCTTCAGGACGAGATGACACAGTGCATTAACCAACCATGCCATATATCCCTACAACCACTGGTTTACGTCTTTAATTTAAAGTTTTAATATACAAAGTCTGGAATATAGGAAAAAATACTAACATAAATACTATAAATACCACTCAGTAGATGACAGGGTTCGATCCACGGTCCTTTCGACTCGAAGCATTACGCTCCATCCCTCACTGATGCTGATGCACTACCACACCAAGCCATCCGTTCCAGCAACCACTCAAGTTCTCTAGTAATTTGAAGTTAATATTTCACCATTTAAAAAGAATAAAACTTCCGACGATCGAACCTGCAACCTTCAGGACGATATGACAGTGCTTTACCATCCATAGAACCATGCTATATATATCCGTACCTACGACCACTGGTTTACGTCTTTAATTTAAGGTTAATATAAAAATTTAAGAATGAGAAAAAATACCTCCTGATTGGTTAGTTGAGATTTCTCTAGGGAAAATATTAGTTTTTAAAAAAAATATTAACCGGGGCTAGAGCCCAGGAACTGCCGCATACTAATAAGCAAGCATCCTACCACTGCTCCAGTCTGAATTTTGAGTAAAATGAAGAACGTCAATTTAAAAATATGACTATATATTTTGTTAAACCCATGGGTCTTTTTATCACGATTTGCGTACCGAAACTCCTCCTAGCAACCCAACAGGCTTTCTGTTAGGCAGTTTCTGCTTCCTCGTAGTGATGTCATAGGGTCAGGAAACGTTGCTGTGTTTTTTTCCTAAGTCTTATGTAGAACAAGGGATTGGATCAGCGCCCTCTACACTGAGTAGAGGGCGCGCTGTTCGATCCACGTTTGGGATTCGTTCCGGTTTTCGGTGCATTTCGAAATTTAGGATTCCGGAAAAAAGGTTTCCGGATTTCTGGATCCCGGTTTTCCAGGATTTTGAGTTTAAGTCAGTCTTCTTCCTTATCCCTCTGGTCTGGATCAGACCAGATCCATAAGATAGTTCCTTTTTAAACTCTCCAACACCAAACCAGGATTTCTATAGAGTTCCTCCCTCGCCAGTCCAATGCAATCCAAAAGATGTTTGGCGGTAGCCTCCCCTAAATTGCACTTGGTGCAGACAGGAAAGGTCCCGGTTCCATTTAAAAATTTAAGGGTTTTCAGATGACCAGTGCACAATCGAGCCGTCTGGTCTCTCAAAACTGATCGATGCCCCAGGACCCTCACTAATGTACCATGGGTGTGTTGGTGGATTCCTCCAAGAGATGTTAATAGAGGCCTTGCTTCTTGAGTATAGTTCAAGATATGTTAATGGATCTCTCGATACACTGAGCTATAAACAAACTGGAGTGACAACCTCTGATGATATAACATGCGACCGAACATGCCGGCGGCATAAAAACCGATCCTACTCGAGACTTTTTGCAAAACCCGCCAAAGTAGTCTTATTTGGCGATTTTTCGCTAATTTGAAGAGAAAGATCGTAGAAGAGTTTTTTTATTTTTCAATTTCTGAAAGTATGAAACACATTTTTGTGTTCGTCGTACGATTCGAATGGTGTTGATTTTGTTGGAATGAATGGTTCATTTGTAATCAGGGTTTAGGTAGAGAAAATATCGTTTAGCAAATAATATATAATGGAGAAAAACAACAAATTGGTAATTTTATACTTTTTTTCTTGAAAGGGTGATAGTATAAGTACAAAAACTTAAAAATGACGATAAGGACCGCAAACTCATCATGCATATATGTATTTAAATTATCGAGGGTTTTAAAAAACTATTATTACTCTATATTAATACATTTCTTCCTATTATCTACTATTATCAAAAATAAAAACTATTATTTAAAAACTTAGCATCAAACTTTCATTAAAATATTAAAAGCTCTACAAAAAATATTAAAAATGAAAGCTTATTTTAAATTAAAGTAATAAAAGATTACAATAAATGAACAGTTCGTAAGAAATTACAATAGGATTATAAGAAATAAAGATATCAGGGTTTTTCGCGCGATGACTAGAATGAATGTAAAAATATAAAACTTTACAAAAAAAATATACTTCAGCTGCGTCTTTCTCACTTATATTTACACCAAATTTTAGTTCATCTTTATCTTCAGACAAAATGCTGTGAGAAAAGTTTGCAGGCAAAACTGCCTTTATATAATTATAGTCAATATTCATTTAGAAATCGAAACTCGAAACTTCCACACGAAACGCATATGCAAACTCAGCGAAAGGGAAATCCCCGCCAAAGCAATGCAACCCAACTGATCACGTGATCCATTGGCGGATTTTTGCTTAGGGTCTCGAGTAGGATCGGTTTTTATGCGTGCCGCGCGGATGGTCACAATTGCCCGGTTCGCTTGAGCGAACCGGGCAAAACAAACGAATTTCTCAATTGACTAACATTGTGTGAGTTGAACTATTTCTAGAAAACCCCCTTTTTTAAAAATATTTTGAGCAACATTTAGAATGGTCCGATCATGCTGTGCATACAATTGTGCCAACAGATGGGGAAAACTAAAAGAAGATGGAAATCTTTTCCGCGTAGACACAAACTTCGATAAGGTGTGATGCGGTTTCGGCACGCTCAGTTGTCACTCCAGTTTGTTTATAGCTCAGTGTCTCGATATGAGGCATGGCAGAGCCCTCTTTGGCCAGTCCATCAGCCATATCATTATACTTTAAATTCACGCCAGTCAGTAGTCAGTATAGGTACTTTTAAGTCAGTAGCATCCCTGATAACAGTAAAATTGCCAATAATTGCCAATGCCTTCTTCGGGGCTCGCACTTCACGAATATTCTTTAGTGACAAACTCGTTGAGATCAATTCATATCATACTTTATGCGAATTCATTTAAAATTTTACCGTAACTTTACTTTAGGAGTGAGCTATATCTTCCTATGAACTTCTCACTTCTATTATACGTAAAATTGAATTGACGTAACTGATTTATCCAATCTTATTGCAGGAATGTTTCAAAACTACATTAGGCATTGGTGTCAATCACGGGAGGGGCTTTAGTACCATTGGTTGAAAAACTTAATTTCTTTCTTGTAATCTGTAGATTTTAAACTTCTCTAGGAGGGGGTTAACTATAGAAGAATTTATACAATTAAAAAGTTTTAGCTTTGTTGGCATCGTAGTAATATCAATTAGGATTAGGTGACTCATAATTATTCTTATAAAAGAGTGATTCCAAATAAGGGTTACTTAAAGGGATTTCATTCTTTTTTAAACGCTTTTATTAGACTTGCTCTGGGCCAAGGTCACGGGTGAAATCTTATAACTCGATTTTCGGGCACTTCCTGATATGTCAGGGCCCTGAAACTTTACACAACGATGTAACCCTCATGACACTCCAATATCCAATTATTATCTAATCAATAACCAAAAAATTAAGTTAATTATCGAGTATTTTTAATTATCAGAAAAACTGACATTTGAGACCCTTCCAAAGAGATTTTAGCTCCCAAAAAAGGAACAATAGTGTAATAGGCATAGTATTACTATATTCAATCATCAAAACGACAATTCTCAAGTAATTAAATTAATTAACGGCAAATTATCGCAAAAAATTTAGATTCTTGCACATAAAATTTCAGATACTTCTAAACGTTATTAAGCCTTGAAACTTTGCAGCATAGTGTAATATTCATGACAATGCAATATTCAATTGTCAGCTAGTCAAAATCTCCGTAATTAGGGTAATTAAAGAGTATTTTCGATTATCCGATTAACTCGATTTTGAGACCCTTAAAAAATATTTTAGCTCCCAAAAAAAGGAACAATAGTGTAATAGGCATAGTACTACTATATTCAATCATCAAAACGGCAATTTTAAAATAATTAAAGAAATTAAAGACAAATTTATGCAAATTTTAAGGTTGTCATTTACATTCTTTCACATAAAATTTAAGGTACTTCTAAATGATATTAAGCCTTGAAACTTTGCAGCATAGTGTAATATTCATGACAATGCAATATTCAATTGTCAGCTAGTCAAAATCTCCGTAATTAGGGTAATTAAAGAGTATTTTCGATTATCCGATTAACTCGATTTTGAGACCCTTAAAAAATATTTTAGCTAGCAAAAAAAGGAACAATAGTGTAATAGGCATAGTACTACTATATTCAATCATCAAAACGGCAATTTTAAAATAATTAAAGAAATTAAAGACAAATTTATGCAAATTTTAAGGTTGTCATTTAGATTCTTGCACATAAAATTTCAGGTACTTCTAAATGATATTAAGCCTTGAAACTTTGCAGCATGGTGTAATATTCATGACAATGCAATATTCCATTATCACCGAGTCAATAACTCTCTAATTACGGTAATTAACGAGTATTCTTGATTATCCGATTAACTCGAATTTAAGACACTCCAAAAAGACTATGGCTTCCAAAACTTGTACAATAGCGTATTATATATATTTAAACCATATTCAATCTTCAAAACGGGAATTATTATATTTAAATTAAGATTATTAACGAAGTTATTAATGAGAAATTAGAGCGCTTGGAAATAGTGTTCTAAAAGCTTGGAAATACTTTCATTCATGCAAGGGTGGGTCCAGACCAGATTTTCGGGGGGGGCCATGTCAAAGTCGGAGGGTATTACATTCGAAATTTTCAGTGCCTCAGAAAAATTTTTGAAGAGTGCTTGCTTTCAAGCAGCTTTTTAGGGGTTTATAGTAACTTAGAGGATATCCAGGGCCCGTGCCATTGTTTTAGAAAGTGGGGGGGGTGAAACATTTTTGTAAGGCCATAATAATACTTGTGTTCGCGAGGTGTTTGGCTCCCAACTTTCCGAGTATAACATAAATAAAATGCGAAACTTTGTTAAAGTTATAAAGGTTTCTTCAGATAATGCTAGCTCGAAAGCAAATGTGGGGGGGGTCTGGGGGTCCTCCCCCAGAAATATTTTTGAAATTTGGCTTCAAATAGAAGTTTTTCTACTCATTTTTGTACTTTTGGTATCCATTGGATAACACCTAAAGAGGGTAACTTCTTACACTCCTAACAGGAGAGGAGAGAAACTTTTTCAAGGAGAAAACAGTAAATAAGTAACCATGAGAAATTAATAGGAGGTCTGGGGGGTGCCCCCAAGAAAATTTTTGAAAATTTGCCTCTAAAAATAAAGTTTCAGCTCATTTTAAAAGCATGTAAACCACAGAATTTTCAAGGATGAAATTATAAATAGATGCCCAATTTTGAAAAGGGCCGGGGGTCCTCTCCTGAAAATTTTTGCAAATACGTATTTAAACTATAGTATTACCGGTTTGAGAGGGCTTGAGCCCCATCCAATGTTAGCTGAAGGGGGGCTCAGCCCCTCCCCCAATATTTTGTGATGTTTGGATATTTTCTGGTTTGGAATCCCCTTCAAGAGCGGTTATTTGGGGAGAGGGTAACCCACAAAAGGTCTCAGAATGTGTTAAAAATTTCTTTTACAGGGTTCCCACTGTTTGAAAAGATTGAAAATTAAGGACTTTCAAGGACTTTTCAAGGACCTCCACAAAATTTTTCATGGACCGACCTTTTTTAAGAGACCCATATAAAAATCCTAATTCTTCTGAAGCAATCGCGATGTTTCCAGAAACAAGCTTACTCTTTAACTTTTTTTAAATTGATCAAGTGCCTCAATTTCTGACTATGCACACAGAATACAAGTTTTATAATAAGATTTTAAATAATATAAAAAGTAATCAAAGATGAATTTAAATATTTCATGCAAAAACCGGGAACTGCGAAAAGGAATCGTAGATGAATTTGAGATTGAGATTCAAGGACCTTTAAGGACCTGGACCATTTTTCAAGGACTTTCAAGGACCTAAATTTAGCGAAAAAAAACTCAAGGACTTTTAAGGACCGTGGGAACCCTGTTTTAAGGGTCAAATTTTAAAAATTTTCTTGGGGAGAGACCCCAAACTTTGGAATTAAGCTGAAATGCTACTTTTAACAGAGAAATTTCTAAAATTTTTCTGGGAGAGATCCCCCAGACCCCCATCTTATTTCGAGCTCGCAATAATTACACAAAACTTTTACATTAAATGCACCTCAAAATATTACACCTTGGCGATATTTAAAGGGACATGTAACGAAATTTAATCTATACATCTGATACAAAATTAGGTAATTAGGCACGTAAACTTAATGGTTGTTTCTTTTAATTTTATGTTTTTTAATGTCTTGTACTGGCCCTCCCCCCCCCCCCAATATTTTATAAAAGTTGGCGCCTATGGATGTCAAAATATTAAAGGGGGGTTTGGGGGTTCTCCCCCAGAAAAGTTTTTGAATTTTAACATTAAGAAAGTGTTTTTTAAGCTATTTGTTAGGGTTTCTCGGGGGGGGCCATGGCCCCCAGGGCCCCCCCCCTGGACCCGCCCCTGCATTCATGTCTTTTCATTTGATGGATAAATGGGAGTTTTGATGACAGTTATGACAGTTATAGCTATTCATTTCTTTTAGATTTCGTTTTCGTTCAGATGGAATTATTTATGGCTTAAATAGAAATACTGAATATGCTTCGGGTGTTGCGCTTTTTCAGTAAAAAAGAAATTATAAAATCTCTTTCATTTGGAATATTTTTTTTTTGTAAATTCTTCACTGGTGTTTGGAAAAGTTTATTTCTTACAAATGACTTGCTTTGAAAAATTTTATAAGTACCTAAATAGAGGGGTAATGTTTTAAATTTTTAGCATTAAATTCTAAGGGGTTTTACTAATTACATACCAACAATTGGAATAAAATTAAGATTTTAGGCAAAATTCTAAGACTAAAAAGTAGAAAATAAAATAAGTAAAAAAAAGCTTTTTTAAAAAAACGCTTTTATTAAGATGTCCTAAAAATTCAAAAATAATTTTTTGGGTTTTGTGAAATAATTTATTGGGGAGTAGAAAATAACCTTCCGGTAAGTAAAAATTAACTAATTTTCTGATCACTAAAAATAAAAGCGTGGGCGCTAGTAATTATCTATTCACTATTTATTCTAAGTTCTCTTTTCTCATTTTCTTTTATGTAAAATTATAAATTACTAGCGCCCACGCTTTTATTTTTAGTGATCAGAAAATTAGTTAATTTTTACTTACCGGAAGGTTATTTTCTACTCCCCAATAAATTATTTCACAAAACCCAAAAAATTATTTTTGAATTTTTAGGACATCTTAATAAAAGCGTTTTTTTAAAAAAGCTTTTTTTTATTATTTCCTGACTTTCCTATAGTAGGGTGGGAAACATTGTTATATAAAGGAGTTTCTTTTGATTATCTGCAATTTATTGCAGATAATTTCTAGAATTTTTATTCATTTAAAAACTACCCTCTGACAATTATCTAGCTTAGGGGATCATACAATAATGTTTTAGTTTTTAATTTTATATTGGTTATATAATAATATATATTACTGTCTTTTTTTTCTTACAGTAGAATACTTTTAGAGTACACAGATTGTTTCTAGGAGATGGGTGATGGAGACCCTGAGAAGGAGGGCTGGCTCTACAAGTGGACCAATCACCTGAAAGGGTACCAGAAGCGCTGGTTTGTCCTTCGCTATGGAGTACTTTCTTACTACTGGTAAGCAGGCTCTGGTTTACTATTAGGCATTTGAGGCACAGGCCCAGGGTCAAAAGTATCCAAAAAATAAAGCAAAAATAGTTTTTCATATTTTCTGTAATTTATTTCAAGTATTTTTTTTGCAGGAAACATATTTAACTTCATTGCAATGTAACCAATTATTTTTGCATCAAATAAAAATACCAATTAACGATATAAAATAAGTTTTTTTTTATGATTAACAAATAAAATAGGGCCTCCTACCTGCGGGTTGTGCTTACTTACTATACCCAGTCTCCTACATCGGGTCCTCTGCTGATATGCATTTTTAGGAATTAGAATTACTATAATATAAACTATTTGCAGATTTTAGTATGAGAATATATTCAAAAACTTAGAACAAGTATGAGGGGAGGGATCACATTTGAATATTTTCTTATCTTTGGTGCTTCCAGGCTTGTATAAAAGTTTTAGATACCAAAAATCTTTTAATTGCCATCGGAGTTTAACCACCTAAAGTAAGTTTTTATGCTCCAAGCTCCATAGACTTAGCAGAGCAAATTCATTGATTTCTCCCGTATGCTTGAAAGTTGCCGTACAGGCCTCTGCTATAGCATATGATCAATTCTTTGGTCTTTAGAGTAGGATGCAAGAAACCTCGTACTTTTATCTTTTTTAGTTTTAAAATGTAATGTGTCAGTCTTTTTTGGGACATCCTGTATTTGATTCTTGCGCCATAAAACAATATACCAAACCTTTGCTATAGATAACTTTTGCACTTTGATTTCTAGGTGTCCAGAGGAAGTATGCCACACATGTAGGGGTACCATGAGCTTAAAACCTGCAGTCATCCACACTGTGAACTGGAGCTCAGTAAAATTTGACGTTTTTAATGGAGGCACTCAGACATTTTACTTGAAAGCAGCCAATGATGGGGAGCGCCAGAGATGGGTGGCTGCTTTAGAGCAGGCCAAGGCTAGAGCGGTAGGAACGAATGATGCGAGTGAGAACCGTTGACTTCTGCTTTTGATTGATTGGCTTTATTTTGATATTTTAAAAACAACTAATCTACTATTTCATTATAAATTTGCATCCCAGAGCCTGACGCGATGGGCTGGCTCTACAAGTGGACCAATCACCTGACAGGGTACCAGAAGCGCTGGTTTGTCCTTCGCAATGGGCTGCTTTCTTACTACTGGTATGCATTTGAGAAAATGAAATTACTTGTGATGTCAAGCAGACTAGTTCAACGATCTCATTCATTGATTTTTTTAGGAGTGCAGTGGAACCCACTTGTCAGCGTACCATCAACTTAGGGAGTGCAGACATCCAAACTGAGGGCTCAATTAACTTTGTCATACGTATAGGAGACATTGATTGCTTTTACTTGAGAGCGGTCAATGAGGAAGACCGCAGGAGATGGGTGACTGCTTTGAATCTGGGCAAGGCTAGAGCCAAGAAGAGTATAGATGAGTCGAGTAAGAATCGTTGCCTTAAGCTTTCCATTTTATATAGGATTGATTGGAATTATAAAAACTATTTATGTTCAATCTACAGGGTGGTCATAAAATAACGACTCTACTTTAAAATTATCTACAGACGAAAGAATTTCTCAAAAAATTCTGAAATTTTTAAGAGGGCATTCTGATGAGATGGGACTTTTTTAAACAAAAAAAAATAATTAATTTCCCCCTTCATAGATAGCGCTTTATCTAAATTTTTGCCATGGTTTTCGGACTATCACCAGGAGTCTAAGAGGTAAATGTTTATTCAAACTATCAAATCAGACACTTATGAAAAAATAATGCAATTTTGTTGAGCAAAGGAATAGTTACAATTTCATTTTTCTTAAGTGTCTTATTTGATAGTTGGAATGAACATTTACCATCTAGACTGGTGACAGTCTGAAAACCAAAGCAGCAATTTAGGCAAATTAACTAATTATTTTTGCTTAAAAAAATTCGTCCCTTTAAAATACCCTCTTTAAAATTTTAGATTTTTTGACCTCATTGTAGACAATTTTAAAATAGGGTCGTTATTTTATGACCAGCCTGTATTTCATAATAATTTTGTACTCTAGATGCTAGGGCGATGGGCAGGCTCTCCAAGTGGCTCAGTCCCCTAAAAGGGTACCAGGAGCGCTGGTTTGTCCTTAACGGAAGGCTGCTTTCTTCCTACTGGTATGCATTGGATAAAATAATATTTCTGTAAATTTTCAAACATGCAAATTAAAAGAAAAGTAGCAAAATTTGCTCATTGCTAACAATTTTTGTAATGTTAAAATATTCTTAACCAATGGACCAATAGTGGACTGATTTTTAGATAGTGTCAAACCTGGATAAGTAGAACAATAGTGTCTGTCCCGACCCCTGGAGCACCAAAAGCATCTTTAAGTAGAAGTTTTAATACCTATATAAGTGGAATTGAAAATTTCTCCCAAAAGTCAAAAATTAATACTTTAGAGCAGGGCTGCACATTTTATTTCATTTTTACTAAATGCACTTTTGACTACAGGTAAATAGCTTAAGTGTCAGTAATTTATCCAACAGTTTTTCTACTTTGTCAAATAAAATATTTGTATGAATAATACTTTTTTTCCAACTTCTGCAATGTTCTCACTCATTGGTGTTTAGGTGTCCGGGGGATGTGGGCCTCACATGTCGATGTGTCATCAACTTAGAAAGTGCAGTCATCCACACTGATGATTACACCTTAGTCATTTATGGAGCCACTGAGACTCTTCACTTGAGAGCTCCCAGTGTGGATAAGCTCTTGAGATGGGAGAAGGCTTTGAAGCAGGCCAAGGAAGGCCGGTTGACTGAGTCGGGTAAGAATTGCTTTTTTTGTGCTTATGATGGATTGAGTAAATTATGTATGGAATAATTTTGCATGTTGAATTTAAACAGTAGTCTTCAAATTTGCATTAAATCGATCATCGAGGTATATGATGGATAGGCATTACCCTTTCCCTATCATTCTTGGCATGGGAGAGTGTGGTAGGATGCAAGACACGGGCATAGTTAAATAAAAAAAAAAACTATCTGTGCACAAAAATTTCTTCAAATATTTTTTGAAAACTTATTAAGTGCCTCCAGTCGTTTGAATTTTGTCTTAAAACATAAAGACAGTCCCATTGCTTGCCTAAATACTGTAATAATGTTTCATAAGCAACACAACACTAAGACAAAATCTTATTTATTTATCACAAATTTAAATTATTTAAAAATATTTTCTGCAAAATTCTAAAACTCTTTGCACTCTGCGTGCATGTGTGCTTCTGCATTATCTAAGTCTGGCCGCAGGGAGATACCAATCCGAAGGTCCTACGACCCAAAATTATAAATAATGAATAAGTGAATAAGTTTTTCACTAGAGTACCATTACAATAATAAACTGGATAGTTTTATAGTAAGTTTGTTGAAGAAATAATAAAATGAATTTGATACTTTTATAAACTGAACAGAGAGGTTTCAAAACTTTTGAATATTAAGACCATCAACTTCTTATTTTAACAGAATCTAAGGCAGGCCATCACTTCCTAAGTTAAGGTATTTAATTTTTTAGAGAAAAATTCATTAGCAAAGAACATTAAAATTTGAATTCTAACTTTAAATCATATTACTGACACACAGTGACTTGGTTCGAAAGCAAATAAATTTTTTACATAGACGGCATCATAGACGATGAGAAAATGAGACAATTAAAATTCCTTTTACTACAAAATGGCAATAAATGCATGGTTGTATTTAAATCAAAATTGCATTCCTTACAGTTGTTATAAGTGAGGAACACAACAGGAATATTGGCTCCAAAAACAGGATATCTGCAGGTAAGGTATTATAAATTCCTTTTACAAGTACCCAACAATAACTGCATGTTAGTACTATTTACATCAAAATTATATTCCTTACAGTTAATGTGAAACGTGAGGAAGACGAGAGGGAGACTGCATCTAACTACTCATACACCTCGGAGGCATATAGTCGTGCAAGTTATGATTTTTAAAATTAAAATTTTGAATATCTAACTATTTTTTTAAAAATAAAATTGTATTTTTATCATTAGTCATTTTGTTTTGTAATTTATGGCTTGAACGAGTTGAAAATTAATCCTTGCAGCAAGGAGCGGGAAAAATGCACTAGATAAACGGCATCTGTAGAGAACTTTGTAGCTTCAAAAATAAAATTTACCAAGTGCTTCTCAATCAGAAGCTCATTATGGCTAAAATTTTCTCATATTTTGTTGCAAAGGAAGTAATAAAAATCCTGGTACCCTCCTGAGAAGTCAAACCTGGATCTCCCCCACTAGCAGCTTATCTGCTTGAGTGGCCTATCTGATGAAAAAAAATTTCTGTAGACTAGTTACCCGAGTTTGAAATTTAGTTTCACAGTAGTTAAAAAATTTAATTTTTTAAGACTTAAAGGGGGGGGGGATAAACACAAAGAGTATTATTACCTTTGGAGAACTGAAATAATGATGTAAAGTCTCTGGTTGAAGTGGACAGGTAAAAAAATAAGAGGCAGCTGTTTTAGGTAACTTGATTTACAAATTTAATCTTCATAGAATAGATACATCTCAATAATCTTCTTTAAAAAATTTAAAAATAAGAAGAAACAAACAAGCAGCACACCAACCAGACAGGAGATCATAGTAGAGTTGCTAGGGCTCCTGGCTTCCTTATGTCAAATTCTTAAGTAATGATGACTAGCTTGGCGTTCACTAACAGGTCATCTGGAACAGGAAGACTAAATCAGAATGAACATGAACATTCAATTCAGCTTTGACTACCTACACCAATTTTAAAATCTTAAGTGTAGGAAATAAGATATTTAGATAGGAATTGAAAATTAACTGTTACATTCAGAAATACACAGATAATAAAATGCATCTAACAAGATCTTTGGAAACTCTCACACACACATTTAAATAAATGTTTGTTTTGTTCTTTTAATTTATTTTTAATCTTGGGAACTGAAGAAAGACTAAGATACTGAGTAAAGTAAAAAAAATATCATACTTTAATTTGTTCTGAAATGTTTTATTTATATGAGCTTTATATTGAGCATTCAATCCATGAATATAACTAAGGAATCAACAAGATGTTGTACAGATGATGTAGAAATTGGCAAATCTAACTCTATCTAGTTCTTGCCCTCCAAAGTCTTCAATTGTTACGTAAAACGGAGACAAGGGAATTTGAATCATCAGTAAGAAGAAGGAAATAAGTCCAAAAACTGGAAAATTGACTTTTTGTGCCAAAAAAATCTCCAAGCTTCGCTCTACACATGAGTGTAAAGAGGAAAAAATAATAACTACTAAAATAACTTTAATTAAATTTGAAATTTAACTTAATTTGTCTTTCTTTTCTCAAAACAATGAATGTTTAACTCCATTGATATTCACTTACTCCATTGATAGCGCCTTAATGACGCAGTTTCATAATAATTTTTAATTTTATTCGTCTTAGTCTTTCTATCTTTCACTTTCGTACTGTGAACTCAAAGCAAAAATATAAATTAATTGTCAATTTAAGAGGTTTTTAAGTTTTAGTTCAGCTGAAATTTCACAAGGTTGAAGAAGAAGGGAATAAGTCCATGCTGTTTTTTTAACTTTAAAACATTTTAAATGCACTTTTAATTTTTTCGATGATTGTTCCGTATTCTTAACAGTGTCATGAATTTCCCGTAAAAATTTGGTGGCTATAGGATAAAAATTCCATTACTTATACAGTTTTTTTCGATTTTCGCAAAACTTCGTTTTTGGACTTATTCCCTTCTTCTAACTGACGATTCATTTGTTTCTTACCCTATAAGCTCGTGTTTTCTGAATGGGTTGGAATCTTAGGTTTGACAGGAGGCTGAGGCCTAGGCGGCCTTTCCGAGGGACGAGGGGCCACAGGAGGAGGACTTGCCTCAGGACGAGGGGCCACAGGAGGAGGACTTGCTTCAGGACGATTCACGCTTTCAGTCAGGGAAGGCGAAGTTGGAGCTTCAATAGAAGATGGCAGAACCTCTTTCGACTGAAGTGCTGAGTTTGAAGCAGGGAATACTTCTGATGGGTTGGCAATGTTAAGAGGAGGAACCACCACTTTAGACTGCCCAGTTACATCAGTCTGATTTGCCAAGGTGGTAGGGGGCGGGACCGAGCGAGGCGGTCTCTCAGGAGGCGGCACCCTGTCCACCTGATTTGTGAGAAAATCAAATCGGTTCCCTTTGCTGCTCGACCTGACGTGGTTAGAGGGCTCGGTGGAAGGAGGCAGAGCTTTAGACGGGGGCCTTTCTGGAGGCGGGACGGTGGGCCGCTCTACGCTTCTCCTATTGGCCTTGCGGTCGAGGGAGTAAGTGCAGTACGGCTTGTCGTGCCTCAGAGCAACCTCTGATTCGTCCGTTCGCTTCAAAGGGGTGGGGTCTTCCGCAGGCTGGTCGGAGAGATCGATCAGTGGAGGGGGAGGAGCAGCTGGTTTCTTGAGATTCTTCGGACATGTTCCAGGACTGGGAGGGGGTAGAGTCACTGAGCTAAAAGAAAATAATAAGCCTTCATCTGAGAAGCGTTTTTTCAAAACTCATATTCCAGTCAATGGAAACTTGAATTTTTAAATAAGTGTATTTTAAGTTATTTTATCCAGTTACAGTTATTTACAGCTATTTTATCCTTAACAGCCAAGTCATACAAGGAAACAATAGTAATTTTTTAATTGGTGTTACTTTACAACACTTACACACAATTCCTAACTGGAGAAAAATGAAATGAGATAATCATAATGAAGATATTTTAAATTAAATTTGAAAAGACTTCTTAAAATTTCATTTACTTTCAAGCTCTATGTCTCAATTTTAATTAATTCTGGCTTGGTATCAGATGTAAAGCTTTTAAAATAATTTAAACTCCATAATACACAAATTTTACTAGTTAATAAAAAAGCAAACGACGTTTCACCTAATAGGCTGCCTTATATTATTTAATTATAATCTTACTCTATATCCATGTATTAAAGGGACTGGGAAAAGCTTTTAGATAAAGAGGGACCCCCCAAAAAAGAAAAAGTAATTTGATAAATAATTTATAAGGAAAACAACTGCTATTGGACAGATGTCAAATTCTTGATAACATTTTAATACTTTTGTAAGCCAGAGATCTTTTAGAAGGTCATGAGCCTAAATTTGCTTTAAAACAACTGTCTCACCATCTGACCTAATAGCTATTTTTCTTTCTTTTTTTTAATTCTGCATAACAAGGTTTTTAATGAAAAAGTTTTTTTTGCTATGAGAAATGAGAACATAAATCAATAGATAAACTTATAAAATCAAGGAGAAAACTTTATATTTTTTTATGACCAAGGTCACAATTTTGAGAGTATAATATATTTTGATTTTAAAACTTTAACATTTAGTGAAAAGAAGCAAAACTTACTTCACATGAAGTGAATTACTTAGATCGCCACTGCAGGAATTGTGTTGAGTGGCTTCATTGAGAATCGCAGAAGGTTTAGATGCCATTTCACCATTTTCTAGACAAAACAGGAAACTAATCTAATACCTTCTAAACAAGTACAGCATGCAAAATATAAAGGTTATAGATTTGTTCTCTAATTTATACACATTTTTAATGTCAGCACACAAATTTAACTGTAGTTTACAATTATAAATACAGTTTTAAACAATCAATCATGTGTAAAGCATAGAAGACAAAATCAAAAACTTGGTTGCACACAATTTGGAATATGGTTGGTTTCTTTTGAATGATAATAAATACATCCAATATATCATCAAATTTATTTCATCATGGTACATACTACCTTTATTCTGTTAAGACCGATGAAAAAGTTCACTTAATAATTAGAAATATCTGAATATCTTGTAGCAGTGGTGGAAAATCTTGTGTGACTGATGTTTTAAAAATGAATCAAGTAAGGGTAAATAGGTTATTGACAAAAACACACACAAAACAATCTTATTTTTCCCACAAATTAAGAGTCATGTAATGAATTTATGTAGCAGTTAGTAATTATTGCAAATAATGAGCTATATTTCTCAAAAAGTATGACTGAGATGATTTCTCAGTGGCAGTTTTTCACAGAGGATATAAAGCAGCTAACTCATTTAATGCAACTATCTAGCGAACAGTAAACAAGAAAAATAATTTGAAGAAACTACATAACACCTTCAAAGGTTCAAAAACTAGGAAGTACAATATCAGTTAAATGGGATCACCTTTTAATATTTGCACACTTATGTAAATCTAAGGTTGTAATATGAAATAATATTATCACTGAACACAATGCAGCAGCCTAAACGGATAATCAAATGCACTCACCAGGGAAGAACCAATCACAGTAGGCAACGAGCATGTCTACTACAGCAGTATGAAGGCTAGCAGTGGTCATGTTCATCCTAAAAGTAAATGAATCAATGATGCAGAAGCATAAGATTCACTTGAGACATAGTACAGAATGTCTAGCTACAAACACAGTGGTTTTGAATGCAAGATCAAATTTATCTAGATAAATTTTTTTATCAGTTTCATTACCTTTATTCAATGATTGGTAAAAAAAAGTTTTCAGAGGAGGGTGTTATAATTATGGTGGAGTATTTTGTCCTCTGTGGTCAAAAGAGAAAATTTTCAAATATTTCTGAGGAGAAACATCTTAAAATCTTGGCTATGAACAAGCTTGCGCATACTATTAAAGTAAAAAGTTCCACAAATCAGTTAATAACAAATTATTGAAAATATGTATAGAAAGTTTAAATTATTTTCAATTAAAATAGTCTAACAATATTTCCTTATAAGTTACAGAACTATACAGTTCATACAAAAAAGTATGTTCTATTACTCCTGGAATCTCTCTTTGCAAAGTTAAGTTTCCAGTTTTTATTTACTTATGAATACTAAAAGTACTTTAATAAATCTTAAAGGTTGATTTTAAGAACTTTTGAACCCTATTGACATTGTGGGTATGAAAATATTAATATAATACAATAGTGAATAATATCTTAGAACTACTTAATAAATCAAGAAAAGTATAAACTAATGAGTGTACTGAATTGAAATAACATTACATGAACCAAGACAGAACTGAAAGAAAGGAAGTAGCTATAAATTTTTGGAAAGCTGGTTCTTAAGGTACTTTTTTAACAGCTAATGTGAAGGTAATCATTCATCTTGAGAGCTATTGATGTGATAATATTCCAATTGTGAACAAGTTCTCATTACTGATGGAAATAAGTTAAGTTGCAAAATGAATTATTCTGGTCTGAAATAAATAATGAAGTAAAAAGAAATTAAAAGAATTATATCTAGATAAGAAAAGATTAGATTAGAAATTAAATATTTTTAATTCAAAGAGTTCTCTAAAACAGAAAGTAGAGTGTTTGAAATATTTCACAATAACATAAAAGTATTTAATGTCTTGGGCTCTTTTACATCATTGAAGAAAAATAATTGCACAAAAAAAACCTGCTATACAAAAGAAAATATTACCCCAAGGTGGCCGGGTCTTCATGAGGTGACCAGATGAGATTTGGGGCCATAACAATGGCAATATTTTGGGAAGACATCTTGTTGACATCAGCCGATTCATACAACTTTGACAAGAACTTAATCACATGCCTATAAGAATGAACAGGCCTAAGTCAATTTTATAAACCCTCTTCATATTGCACACAAAAACAAAGGGTAAATTAAGGTAAATTAAAGGAAGTTTGAATTACTAAGTTAAATGTATTCAAACAATTATTAGAAACATACTATAAAATGAATGAATTTAGGACCATGTTAAAAAATTGGAAGTTTTAAAATGAGTGAAAATATTTAAACATTAGATACTTATAAAATATAAAATAAGAAATTTAATCAGTATATTAGTTCAAATTTTAAAAATATATAACGAAAAATTCTAGGCTATAAAAACAGAAAGAATTGAAATCTTAAAGTAAATATGTATAAGAAAAAAAAATAAAATTATATTTACCTGAGATTAACAAAATTGAGTTGAGGAAGGGAATGAAGGACTTTCCATAGTGATTGAAGGCGACTATCTAAGTCAGGAATTCTAAAAATAAAATAAATAAGAAATTTATGATTATATCTATTCATTATTAAGAATTAAATTTGTCACTTTTATTTACATAATACGAGTTAATAGTGATTTGAGTTTTGTAGTTACAAAACCACATCAAAGTTGTAAAATCTACATCAAAAATTAGTTTTAAACTATAGTGCAATGTTTTTTGACCCTATGACATCACTACGCGGTAGGAAAAACTTAGTAAACAGAAAGCCTGCTGGGTCGCTTAGAGGAGTTTCAGTATGCAAATCGTGATAAAAAGACACGGTACTTATGTATTATCTCGTCGACTGTTCGGCGGCCGTTCATTTTAGCGGCACATCAATAGATGAGTCAATGGGCTTTGATAATGTTTTCGGATTCAGGGTCACGGTCGACAGTATAATACGTAAGAACCAAAGACACTATACATACATGTATTTAACAAACTAATCATATTTCTAAATATAAGTTCTTAATTCAGACACAGCACCGGGGACTACTTTTTTTGTTTTTTGCTCTCAGCTTGTTTCTCAAAGGTCATACTCTCATACCAAGTTAGTTGATAGTCATCAACTAATGTTGCAGTCTAGTATAGATATTAGTCTTTTTAATTTACTTTTACACAGAAAACCTTAAAAAAGTAGAGAAAACAACAATAAACTTTTATACTACTCTGTTTAAGCTCAGACAAAATGCAACTCTAGACTTCTGAGAAAAGTTAAATTTATTAGAAACAATCCATTAATTAAGAACAGGGGTTTCTATTATATTTTAAATACATCTCTTTCAAATTCAAATAATTTCATACATTATTTAAGCAAAAATTATTTCAGAAGAGGCATACTTAGCAGCATTCATCCATTCATCATATAAGCTGTAGGTCATCAGAGGCTCTGGGAGTTCCCTTAGATAAGATTTTAGAGCTCCTACAAAAAAAAGTAAGTTAAACATATAAATCTCAAGATGCCTACATCGATTTTATGCTCCTCAACTTTTGTGGGCCATGCTCGTTTCTATAAAATATTCCTTACATTTAATTTATTTTATTAAAATGACTGTCTAGAGATACACTTATTATTTTTTATTCATTGGAGAATATAAATTATTAATCACAAAGAAAAGAAACCAGTGGATACTAAATGGTGGTCTGTGAGGGACCTGAAAGTAGTCAGCTAAAGTCTAACATGCACTGATTAAAAGTTTTATGTACAAAGATTTAGAAAGCAGCATGTGTTGAACAAGGGGGACTGAACATATCCTTACTGGTGAATATGAGCTGTTGAATTCATTGGAATAACAAGCACAACTTAATGCTTACTTTAAGTTTCCAGTATAAATATATTGTCATAGAGCAATCTGGATCAATGATATAAAGTAAAATACTGTTGGATTGCAAAGATAATTTATAAATAAGCAAACGTTATCACTAATTACTTAGGGGTGACATAGTTAAAATGCAGTATTTAAAATAAATATAACAGAATTCAACACAGATTTTCACATCAACTTTACTGTGGTAAATGATCTTTCATTTTGAATTAGGTCATCATGAAAAATTTTAAGTGAGAAAGGTAAGGGTAGTCCTTAAATTATTCATTTTAAGGCTTGACAGATAATTCTAAAAGATTGAAACCAGGGTTGCTTGATTTAAATCAAGTTGATTTAAATCGCGATTTAAATCATGATTTAAATCACTTGATTTTTTAAAAAAAAATCATTGATTTAAATCAAAAATGTTAAACTGCTACAATTTAAATAAAAAAAATAGTTGTATGCTTTAAAATGCTTTGCGAGGTTATTTGCATTTCAATTTTTTTTAAATTCTGCTAGTTGCAGTTGCTTAAAATAACTGGGAGATAGGTTTAGGTTCCTCTATCTACATAAAATTGCCTGTAATTTCAAGAACAAATTGTACTACCAATTACAAAAATATTTACAATGAAAAGAGGTAAATAGCAGCGTTTGGAATCAATAATTGTGATAAAGTAAACTAGAATTAAGAATCTTTAAATTTTTTTCAGGTATACATCCCCTTTTTAAAGTACAAGCATGCGATTGATTTTTATCGAAAGCTTGCTTTCATAGTTTTAGTCATGTTTTCCAAACTATTACTTTTTTTAACATAACTACAGCGAATAAACTGGGTACATGACTGTCAATTAGTTGCTTATTTGATTTTGTTTGTATAAGTAATTAATTATTATTTTAAAGAAATAAATGCACAATACATTTAGTGAAATTAATTCAACTGAATTATTGAAATTAAAATTTTTACATAAAATTGATGCATAGATTTTTTTTTAGAAATCGTCACCATTTCTTTTAAAAACTGATTTCACAATTGGGTAAAAATAGTTATAGAAAGAAGGATAAAAAATTTTAGTATCTGATAGTACAATTAATTGTTCATTCACCATTTTAGGATGGGTTTGGGCATCTCACCATGAAATGGTAGCAAACTACTTCCCTTAATTAATTCAATTAATTAATGCCTAAAATAGATAAATATTGGGATATTAAGTAATGCTAAACTATTATATAACATGGATATTACAATATCAGTAAATTATTAACTAGTTTTGGTAAGTTCAGAACTAGTAATTCATTTAAATAAAAAAAATCTGATTTAAATCAAAAAAATCCGATTTAAATCAAATAAATCCGATTCAATCCGAAATCAAATAAATCAGCAACCCTGATTGAAAGAACTGATCTATAATAACTATAGCTCTTATTGCTATCTTATTATAAACTAATAAGTAAAAAAATATTGTTTGAATTAAAAACCCTCTAATTCCTTGTCAAGAAGAATTATTATATTAAAATATGTAAATCTTATGTTTTTATCAATATTCCCAAACAATTAAAACATATTTCCACCATGGAAAAGAAATATTCCATTATTACAAACAAACCTGAAACACTGTGAGGATCACGAATGTACTCATCAGCATCAAGGGCAAAGCCAGCATCAAAGGCACTCTAGAAGAAAATGGAAAGATTTAAATAAAGCTGGTTATAATAATGACTAAGTGACTAACTTCAGTGAAAAATTTACAAAATATAAAATAATAGTAATAACATAATAAAAGGTGAATTCAGATATGGACTGTGGTAGTTAACTCATTTGAACTATGACAAAAGTAGCAAACTATATTATGTAATTATGATTTTTAATATTTGGTTTTACTTTAACTTTCAGTACAAGAAAGATGAAAGAATAAAAATTTGTTCTAGTAATTAATCAAAATAACACAATATTGAAGAAGCATTTAAATTCTTTTTTTCATTTCATCTGTTAAATGTATCTTGTATTACAAGCCATTCGTTAATTATTTTGTATGTAAATCATGAAATAGTTACATCATAAAATGTCATTTTATAAAAAGGGTAATAATGTTTAAAGAACGTGGGAGAATTATAATTAAAATATAACAAAATGAGGTAAATAAATTGAAGTATCAATGATTCAATAGCCCTATAAAAATATAGTGATTTCCAAAAATGATTGACAAATAGAGTAAATTAACACAAGTAATTAAAAGATTAGTCTAGTAAGAGAAAATTGAATATATTACAACCAAGTAATGACAAAGAATTATGAAAATATATCAAAATTTACAAAATATGAAAACATATCAAAATAAAATCCTAAGGAGTGGATTTTATTGAAAAAAATAATTCTTTGCAACATATAATGAATCTGAATCTCACCTTAATTTTTTTCAATTTGGAAGCACTACCAGCAATTCGCAAAAGCCCCTAAAAAGAAAGTACATTTAAAAACTACCTTATGAAATGAAAAGAATTAAATTTCAGATTTTAAACATACTAGTTCAATAAAGGGGTTAGTAGAAAGAGGTAAACACATAAAACCACTGATCATCATAAAAACTTAAGACTTCAAGAATTAATATTAAAATGCTGCCAAATAATTCAGTGGGACATGCTCAAAAATTGTGAAAATAAAATTATTATTATTAACTGTATAACATAAGGTCTTTAAGCTTTCAATTTTTAAGTTCAGACAAAAGAAAAGCATTGACCTCTTCTTGTAGAGCATATTCTGAAAGGAAAGAGATACAAGTTTCAATGACTTGAGCAACTTCTCTCCCTGTTACTCTAAGATGTTCTTCCAGAGCACACCCATAGACTGGTTTCAGTGGAAAGTCCTCTGCAAGGAAACAAATATCCCCCATAAGATTTGCATTAATCCAAAAACTCAAGGCTCTATGAAAAAGTATTCTTAAAACATTTTTTACAAATGCAAAGCATGTCTAACTTTGAATATTAAAGTTAACAACTAGATGGAACTCAAACAATTCAATTTTATTATAATAGTTTAATTATTTATAAAATCATTTATAATGGAAGAGGTAAATAATGATCTGAAATTTTGTAAATTCATTTTTTAAATATAGTTTAACATGTTGAATTATGCATTCAAAATCCATGGTGAAAGAAAATTTTCCAGCATAGCATTAAACATACCACTACACTGAAAATAGTGTTTTTTCATCTTTTAACCCTTTCAATCTTAACCAGGCTGAGATTACCATTGAATCCTATGGAATTTTGCAAACCCATTCCATCCCATCTGAATGGATCCATCCCATCCCATTCCCATTCCATCTGAATAAAAACATTAGGATGGATTTTTGTCTCTAGATAGAAAACTTTCACCAAATAGGTGAATGTATTTAGTTAAAATTTAGATATGGGCTATGGGAGTTGAAACTTCATAGCCCCCAGATTTGACCCTACAATCATGGTATAATTATTCTTCTGATGTAAATGTTTTATCTTTAAACAGAATTTGAGGTAACTTATAAAAAGATACTAAAAATTTTATCACACTTGCTACGTCATAAAAAAAATGAAAGCTTACTTAGGATGGAATCAAGCTTAGGAAGTGCAGCATCCAATGCAGCTAGTGCACTCCTGTGGTAAGCTGCTTGCAACTGGTTTAGTTGTAGTAGGGCAGAAGCAATCTGAGGTTCTCGGCTTATTAGAGAGAACATCTCTATAGCAAGCTGGTCCTTAAAATAAAAAATAAATTGCATTAATAATGCTTTTCAAAACGATCTATAGTAATTTAGTATGCCAAATTATGCGATAAAAAAAAGTAATTAATTGAAACCTGATAAGGCTTCTTTACAAAAGGAATTAGTTAAAAAGAGGGATTTACACGTTTTTTGTTTTAATTTTATTATGATAGAGGATGAAAATCCATGAAAAATGACGTAAAAATTATTGAAATCGTAAAACTATTCCCCAAGATATTAATTTTTAAAATTTTGTTTCCTGTACAGGCGGGAAAAACAGTAATTTCGTTATGGCTGCTGTGTGACGTCACAGCGCTTGGATCCACTTGGTTTCGCCATGTTATTGTATGCTTAGATTGCTTCATTCTGCTATTCTTCATAAAGTTTTAACTAATATTTTAAAGACACAAACAAATATTTTTTATAAAAAGATTGGCATTTTGTTTTTCAAAAGATATTAATTGGTTTTGGAATTATTAGGATTCAAAGTTTAAATTTTTTTTTTCTGGCCGTTCACTAGAGAAACAGACGAGTTTTATGCGTCTTTTGGTTTTATGATAAGTCTGATTTCTTTTATTTTCAACAATTCACTAGTTTTGACGGCGCTGTGACGTCAAATCCCGTTTTTTGATCACATGACTTTACTAGTGTTTTGGCAAAAATAAAATTGAATTTTAAGTTATTTAAAACATATTTTTGAACTTTAAAATCAGATATAATATTTGATAGTTTTAAACTATAACGTATCAAAAAAGTGTAAAATTAAGCAAATCCCTCATTGGGAAAGAGGACCATTTATATCTTTAAAATTGTCATAAAGTCAGTGAATCTAAAGGCTCATTCACAATGTTTCACTTTTACTGTTCATCCTGAGGGATTCACTTTTGAGAACCGCTAATTTGCATAGATAAGTGAAGGGGTAAAGAGTAAAACGCTAATTCACACTTTTTATTTTGGATGATCCCTCCAAAATGAAGATCAAAAGTGAAAAGTCCGAATGAGTCTTAAGATTTTGTTCCCAAAGTTTTTAAAGATAAAGTTTGAATTAGTGAATGTATACTCAGTAACACTTAGATATTTGTAGGGTTCCGCTATGGAAGCACAATCTAGGTTGTAAGGTTGGTTGGTTGTTTTGGGTTTTATGGCGCAAGGTCCCTATATCGGACATTCCGCGCCAAACACAAGATTAATAGTTAAAAAGATATTTAAATTAAAAGTCATGTCTGTTTCCAACCAATATTAAAATATGAAGCTTATTAAAATACTTATAAGATGCGGGCGTGAAGCCCGTTGTCGAGCGTAGTCTATACGCCATTATTAAAAGGTTGATAGGTTAAAAACAATTTCAGAGACGCCAGCATCTTTTCAATTTTACATTTGATTAAATGTCATGAATTATTCTAATGGCATTTAAAAACTGAAATAATGATGGATGATGTTTTTGACCTAAAAGTTCAGTTAAAACTGGTGATGGAGTTTTAAAATAGCGAACATAGTAAAATAATAAGTTAGGGCATGAGGTTAAAATGTGCTTAATAGTTAAAATATTCTAGAAATGAGGGCAAGTCGGTGGCGGTTCCCCAGCCAAAAGGAACCGATGCGTGACTCTGGACTAGGTTGTAAGGTATTAAGACAAAAAAATAGGGTAGTATTCCTGTATCGCAATGTTGATATATGTGTTTTCAGGTCCCTTCGATTTCAAGATATCAAGGTTATACTGTAGTTTGATAGTATTCAATAAAAGGTAAAAGTGCTTATAAAAACTTGACATACAAATACATTGTTAATATTGGTTAGAGATTTGCTAGGTTGAATGATTTCTAAATTTCAAAAGAAAGTTAAAAGAAACATTACAAATGGTAAGTGCAAATTTTCCTGATGATAAAAATTTTTCTTGATCAATTAAAGACAGGAAAAAACTATCATTGGTTGAAAAAACATTACAGAAAGTAGCAAGATTTAAACTATAAGTAATAGTTGATTAAAACTACCCTGCACTGTTCCACTCTGATAGATGCCTCTTCCAACTCGTCCTTCAGGTTATCTACTTTTCCTGCGGAAGAATTGGCTTGAAGACTCTGACGCTCAGCTGTTTGGAACCTGGAAAAAAAATAATTTAAACATGTTTTTAATTCTAGCTATCAGATTATTATACTTTCATTAATTATGCCTTTATATCAGTCACTTTGGTAACCTATACTTTAATATTTTCTCACTCCTACATAATAAAAGATGATAGAACTAAAATGCAGACTTGCCAACCTCTGAAAGTCAAAAATCAGGAGATTTTCCATAGAAATCAGGAGACATTTTTATCGATGTATAGCCCATCGCAAACCAATTATAAAGAGATAATATGTGCTCAAAATAAAAATTTAACCGTTTTAAAACCATACAACCATACTTTTTCGCAATCGCACTGTCCGGGAACATTTTTCTGAAGAGAGCTCCGGAATGGTCCTCCACACTGATCGGTAAATTATGCTCCAATATATAAGAATGCTGTAAAAAGGCATTCAGCATTACTTATACCGTCTGATCATTCTGTATTACAAAAATCTTTTGGTTATTTTCCACACATTTCGCATTTTCCTTATGCATGTTTTGAAAAAACCAGGAATTCAGAAAAAAAGCGGGAGAAAACCGAGAAAGCGGGAGATTTTCGGGGAAAATCCGGAGGGCGGGAGGAGAGAGCGAAAATCCGGAGTCTCCCGCCAAAATCCGGAGAGTTGGCAAGTATGAAAATGATTTACCTGGTTCTAGCAGAATCCATGTCAAGCACCAACTTCCCAAGCTGCTTTCGTAGTTTGCTGATATCGTGGACTTCATTCTGAAAATAATTGATGAAAAATTATAAAAATTTAAATGTAACAGACACAGCACCACAAATGAATTCTATAAATTTGTGCATAAGTCATCATAGGATTTAAAGATAAGTTTTAAAAACAAATATGTGCTCTAAATCCTTTTATCTTTTCAACTAACATCTATTTGATATAAAACTTTCAATTTAAGTAATTTTTACGAAAAAGGAAAAAAAGTAACTTAACTAATAAACAAATTACCCTCTGCAAAGACATTTATAACTTGCATATTTACTTACATCAAGCACCTTTGAAATAGGCTTCAGAACCCCTTTTTCAACTTGATTACAGTAGTCAAGGAGATCACAGCCCAGTTTGTTTTGAACCTTACCACATTCCACAAGTATATCACTAGAAAAAATTATGTCAACTATAGTAAAGTAAATTATAGACATAATACCAATTCAATAGAGTTATTACAAATAAAGAGAAATAAACTAAATCTATTAAAGTAGCTTAACTGAATAGATTTTTAGGATTTAACATTTGTTGAAGCTAACTAAGGGTTTTTTGCAAGCATAATATTATAGTAAAACCTCACTGAGTGACCACTGCCTATAACAACCAGTTTTTAAAAGTACTGATTTTTCCTCCTATTCCCTAAATGTTAAAATACCTCGAAACAATGTCCAACAAAACCCCAACACCCGTGCAATATTCATCTTTTAGCCAAAGAACGGAGTTCCCTTAATGGTATTTAGAAAAATGATGATCGGGGAAGGAATTTTCAATAATCATACAGTTTCAATGATCAATGTATGATCATTGAAAATTCCTCCCCGATCATCATTTTTCTAAGTACCATTACACAATGTAAGGGAACTCCATTCTTTGGCTAAAAGATGAATATCGCACGTTTTAAAA
Source organism: Tetragnatha montana (assembly GCA_963680715.1). Taxonomy (NCBI): domain Eukaryota; kingdom Metazoa; phylum Arthropoda; class Arachnida; order Araneae; family Tetragnathidae; genus Tetragnatha; species Tetragnatha montana. Next base: position 39,150,652 of record OY796686.1, on the reverse strand, counting down.
CTCACCCTACGGTTTAGCAAGTGGTCCAATTTCTATCACATTGAGGATTTAAGTAGTACGGATACTCCTGTACCTCATGCATTAATGGTTTTCATTTTATTATGTTTTGTTTCGTCACACGGGCCTTCTAAAAACGGCCTTTCGAAATGCACTCACACTACATTAGGTCCTAGCTCTTTAACGGCGTATCTGCGACCCCCTTTTTATACCAATTCTTGTTCGTCTTGATGAGTACTATCACCCCTCAAAGTTTGTCGCACCATTTCAGATACACCCTGTATAAGAAGATGAGGCTTCTAATTATTTTACATAATGTAACCTTTTATTCAATATTTTGTACTATAAACATAAGGGAATCAATTGTTTTAGATATTTTTTTATTTATAGTTGGAAAAATATTTTGATTAAGTTGTAAAGCAATCAATCCCTTTCTGATTTAAATTTACCCCTGCATTGCAGCCAATCCTCTTAACTGATTTCTCTCGGAACGGAAGATGTCGCTCAAGAGAGGTTTTACTGTATTAGTTTTTTTTTTACGAAATCACATTACTATATTATAATTTTGAAGGAAGTATATTGTTATTAAAGTTTCTTCTAAAAAATGGTCACTTTTTTGGGGGAAGGGGGTCCATTTGAGTTACAGGAATAAAAATTAAAATATTTAAACTTTTCAAGAAAATAGTTACCCCAAGACTGAATTTTCGGAAAAACTGCTTCCATTTTCTTCCATGGAAATCCCTAAGAGAACTTGAGGAATTTTTTTCTGTAATAAAGATATTGAATTACCTGATGTAAAAACATAAAACAATATTAATAAAATTTGAAACAAAAGATTAATCATACCAGTCTCTTTTCTTGTGAAGCTTCCGAGCCAATATGGTCAATGTTCAAGCAAGCAGCAATCTTTTTCTGAGTCGCTTGACAGGTAGCTTTAACAGAATCAACTCGCTTCTCAGCACTCAAGAGGTCCTCTGTTAAAGCATCACTTTTTTCAGCCCTAAAAGAGTAGAGAATGATATTTCATTAAAAATCAAGCAAGTTTTTTCAGATTTTTTATAAAAAATTACGTAACGTTTCATTGAAAAAACCCAGAATGTAGTATCAAGTCTTTTTTATTAGATAAATCTCTATCACAAAGTGATATAAGGTGAAATGCATTGCACTCAGATTACCACAAAATTAGGGTAATGGGAAAAATTCTTTCTAACAGCCATAGCAACTAGCTTATAACTTGAAAATGCAATAAAATAACTTATTGTTGATTTTCTGGAAATGACACAATGTTTTAAATTAGAATCTGTGTAAAAGACTAAATCATATAGAGACATTCTCAACCAATGTGAATGTGTTGAACCATTCTCATCAAATGTAACCCAATATCTTTAAGAATTTAACAGTCACCAATATAACCTACATAATTATGAAATACTATAATGAGAATTTGGATACATTTGAGTTAAAGCAAGGATAAGATTGAGAAATACACAACATTTAATATTTATGTCCAAAATAAAAGTATAGAGTGATACCACGTTTTTTTCTTTATTTCATTTTACATTAATTTCTTTACACTTTCATGATATTAACTCAGTAAAACCTTGACTGAAAAAAGTAATAGTCTGTGCAATATCTTGAATAGATAGAATATGGAATTGATAGTTAATAACCGATTACTGGTTTTTGCTTTCCTTTTTACTTTGTCAATGCACTTCCTCCTCATATCTCTATGGATTTTCTACATTGATATTTCAAGCCTAACAATTAATATTAAATTAATACTGAGTGAATAAACAATAAGCATAGATGCTTAAATTAAGATTCAATTATGTTAACTGTTCCTATAAATATCGTCAAACTTTTTAAGGCTCCAAATATCACCAAATTTCTATGGCTGTCATTGTTATACCTACATATTTTAATCTTAAAGTTCGAAATTTTTGGAAATAATTCTAATTTTTGGTGTCTAAAATAAATTGGGGATATTTAATGGAAGAGATAATGGAATTGAACCTAATTTATTACAAAATTGGGATCACTGAAAACAAAACCTTAAAGTGTTTTCTAAACATCTGAGAAAGGTGATGGGTAGTTTAAAGAATACGTAATACAAATTTATTCAAGTTTTTTATTTCGTATTTATTTAGATGAATGCCCAGTTAATGTCATAGCAAAATTTGGTTTAAATACCTAAAAACCATAATAATAAAAGGAAAATGCAACAACCACACTCAAATTTTTAAATGATAAAACTTGTGAACATTTTCTTATTTAATTAGTAGATAATATAATCCCTCTTAAGTGATGGTCCATTAAACATTTAGATCAAATATATCCAAAGCAGTTTCTGAATTTATTTTTGTCCTTCGGGGAGTAGTTACTTAAATTGAAGAAAAATAAGAAAATTATAACAAGAGATAAACACGTAAGACGTTGAATTTTACTCAAGAAACCATTATGGACAAGGTTGAATAGTCAGCAAAAAAGGGTTCATTTACCGTAGGAAAGTTTGATCAGCAATTTGCTTGACACGTAGGAACTGTTTCATCATTTTTAGGCAGTTGTTATATTCCTTAACACCACATAAAATACTGTTTAAGGCCAAGAATTTATCACATAATGTAAGAAAACACCCTTCCTTTGGTCGAACAATAGTAACTTAATTCTACAAGTAAGAACGTAATATACATTCGAAATGATAGTACACCAAGAAAAATTGTTTCTTTCAATTAGTTCGTCAATAGTATGGGTAATGAAGTTACTCAGAGGAAATTTCCTCAAAAAAATCTCGAAAGGGGCAGCAGAAAATCACACACCAAAACACAACAAAATGAAACGAGTTTTGGTGATGCCAACAGATGAAATACTACATTACTCCAGAGAGAAACAAGACAGAGTAAGTCTTATCAGTAGCCTTCAACCCTTCACCCCACTCACCCTCTATGCTTCAACCAGTGTCCCCAACAAACAAAACCAGAACTAAAATATTTTTAAAAAGTCGTCCTTTCAAGCCTCAACTTTTTTATTTAAAAAAAAAATGTGAATTTCTTTCTAGAGTTTAATATATCTATGACACGGACGTAGCTATAGCTTTTATCGGTCTACTACTATTCGGAGCGATTCGGCGCGGGCCGTTTGGGCGCCGGCCGATTCGGTGCCAGATATTTTCATATTTAATTTAAATTTAATTTAATTATCAAATTAATATCTTTGTTAAATAATTTGAATTAATATTTTGGTCATGGTTAAGAAATTTAAAAAATTATTTATTAAACAGATTTTCTCCCTTCCGAAATCCATGCACTGTAATAAGTTTCGCGCCGAATCGTCCCATCCCGAGCTTTTATAAGGGGGATGTTCAAGAAACTTCGGTCACAGTGGACACTGAAAGTTTAACTAAAACAGCGTTCACCGTGGCCCGCCGAGTCATTTTGTGCGGCCCGCGAAGCTGCCTGAAAACTCCCTAAAAGTTAGCTTTAGAAGACATTTTAGCATACTAAAATTTAAACATTTTTGGGGAAGGACCCTCGAACATCCCTATTTACCTTATTACATTAAGGAGTAGCTTTGCTTTGGTCGGTTGTTTTCTATGGAGAAAAATTAAAAGTTTGAGGTATCGAAAGGGAGGTTGTATACCTTGAAATACCCTCTGAGCGTAGCAAGGGGTTGTGAAAGGGGGGGCAGAACCTATAAGACCTCAGGACCAAGGGAGCTGTTACTAGACTTTTTCGAAGGGTTCTGGCCCCCCCCCCCCCCAATGTTTCTAATAGTTTTCCCTTTCCTAGTAAAATGTAGAGCAAATGTGAATTTTTGTGAACTTAATCACAAATTGTTGTGGTTAATACATTCCCTGAGGTAAAAAGGGGGGTCTGGGGGTCCTCCCCCAGAAAATTTTGTGAAATTGGACCCGAAAAAGTTGTATTTTCCCCCTTTTTTATATTTGGGACAGGAACCTGTCTGTTTGACTGACATAAGGTCTAGGCTAAGGGGGGTGTCTGGACCCCCTAAACCTCCCCTTATATACGTCCATGATCTATGTTCTTGTCTAAAAAGGACTTCGAAACTTTAAACCTTAGTACATAGAATTTTTAAAATTCATTCATAGATAGATGAATTTTAAATATAAAATCTAGAAAAATAACCTATTGTAATTAAAAACAAGGTGCGGATTCAGCACGGCTCCAAGTAGAAGGCACTTTTGCAAATCACATTTCACTAGTCCATTTGGGTTTTTTCTAAAACGTATTCCTCTATAATCTCCTTCTAATGGTATTCCCGAATTCCCGTTCCCCTTAACGTTTGAATGAAAATATAATCCAGCGAAAAAAAATTTGTCAATGATTCATAAATCAACTATCATTGCAATTAGAATTTTATAATTTCTAATTTTATAATTTCAATTCCAACAACGGTGAAAGAGTCCAGTTGTTCAAAAGCTTAATGATTGGATGCACATGCGGTGTTCTTATATTATAGACAGTGACGGCTCGTCCATAGGGGCTGCGAAGCTGCAGCACCCCCAACCCAAATTTCCCCAAATTCCAATTTTTATTAGCTTTAAAATATTTCAAAAAGGATACATTTTTCCGTTTATTCTTCCTTATTATCCCTTTTCAATTTATAATTTCACAGCAATCAAAACACTCCGCCGTCTCGCCAACAATTTCTTTCCGGGTCGATCAGCACCCGGAAATATACCGAACGAGGTATGAAAACTTTGCTCTATCATATCAAATCAAAATAATATCAAGAATTTAGCACGCGAATCTGTCAAGGAGGAGAGAGGCTGTTGTGTCAAAGCCCTGGATGGAGCGAGCCGCTACTCATTCAGGATGGAGATTCAGGATGGATGGAGAGAGCCACTCGGCTCGCTCATCCAGGGCTTTAGTTGTGTCAATAGCCTTGAAAGCCTGAACCTGGCGCCGAGCAAAATAATGATAGTTTCTTCTTTGCGAGCGTAGTGAAAACGGATGTAAGAAAAATATTCGATTTCTACTAATAATAAATCATATTGACTTTATAGCTTTTCTTACTTAAACCTATGTTTAACACTATTTTCCATTTTTTATTTATAGCTTTTTTTTTCTTTTCAAACAGTAATAAATAATTCTATTCAGTTAATTTGACATATCAGTGATATGTCTTATTTTTTCCTACTTTATTATTCACGAATGTTATTATTTTTTTTACTTCAAATTTGATTTTGGATAATGTAGTTTTTCAGTCATTCTAGTAGCGTGCAAGAGAGGAACTCATCGTATATGGATGGTATAATGTGTAAGATTTTAATTTTAAAGTTTTATTAAGTAAAAGGCGTGTTCTGTTCTTTTAGCGTATCTGTTGTGAATTTTAATTTCAAAATATAGAAAATAGAGTAATTAAAAGAAAGTGTGATTTTGATATTCGATCTTGTGAATGAAGAAGTCAAAAAGAAACGATGATGCTTGGTGATTTAGCGTCTTTTCGTATGATTTCTGTTACTTCTATCCATGTTTTCCAGAGTTTTATTTGTAATTTTATCGTTTAAAATCTGTTCTAAAATACGGTGTAACTTGGTGGATCAGCGCCGTAGCAGCACCCCCAATAATTTTAGCTACGAGCCGCCACTGGAGAGAGGGGTTGGGATGTTCCTCCTAGGAAAATTTTGAAATATGACCCTTAAAAGTAGTGGTTTAGCTTGTTTTAGAACCTTTTGTGTTACATTCCCATTGCTCCTTGCAAGCCACAGAATTTTCAAGGAAAAAACAGTATAATATAAGGAAAATTTGGGGGGGGGGGGGTTGGGGGTCCTCCTCCAAAAATTTTATAAAATTTGAGCCTTAAAAGTAGAGTTTTCCATACTACTTTATAAGTACAGTGGAAGCTCTTATAACGACCTGCTCTTATAAAAATTATCTCTTATAAAGACCCAAAAATTAGTCGCTATAAGAGCACAAAAGTGCTCTTATAAAGACTAATCTTCGAATCGATTCAGCTTATCGAATACTTTTCTGGATCGGTTTGTGTGCGTCACACATGAATTAGCCAATAAACGAATATCAGAGTATGACAAACAACACCAAGTAACAATCGCATCTTCTTCTCGCTTGCTTTCGCCCGGGGTAACCGGCTACAATCCCAAAACGAAACCTTGCGCTACCCAATGCCTTTGTTGATTTGAGACTTTAAATTTATTAGCGTTTTAGTTTTATGTAAGCATTCTAAGAAAGCTAAGCTACGCAATAAATTAATATCAAAATAAAAATTTAATAGCAAACAAATATTTATACTTTGTAAAATATTGATCTTAAATTTCATAGCAAAAAATAAAGTAATATAACATTAAATTGAAAGTATCAAGAATTCATAAAATAATAAATAATTGCTTAAAATGAGGAAAAATCAATTGGGTGATTCGAATTGTGTTCTAAATCCCAACGAACTAGTATCCTACTGTTTGGATATAATGGTAAAATATACAACCAAGGGTTTCAGTTTGTTGATTAAAAAAACGTATTACGGGTAACTGCAATTTCTATAATCCATCCCTTCGCCTTTGACGATTGAGGGTTGTTGATCGTTTTCAGGTTTAGATTTCCTCCAAACTTTATAAACTAATCTACTAAAAATATATCTTTGATGGAATCGAGTCCACCTTCCCGAAAAGCATCAAAATTGATAGTTAAGTTTAACGAGTTTATTACTTTTAAACGAGTGATATTCTACACTCGAGTGTATCACTCGAAGTTTGCTCTTATAGCGACAAAAAACTCGGTACGGATTAATTACGCTATAAGAGCTTCCACTGTACTTTCACCTGACTTTCACCTTCACCCGTTAACTTATCCCTTATCATCAAGTCCCTTAAAATATACGGTTTTGGAAAAAAACCCACATTTGTGTATAGTTTTAATCAACAGTTTTTTTTTTAATACTGCTCCATAATTAAAGGTGCCTATTAAAACAAGCTAGTTTTTGTCATCTCTTGAAAAGTTGGGAAAGGTAGGTTATTTGAGTATTGCGCCTTAAGCGCTCTTTTAAGATCCAATTAGGTGTTCGAAAAACTCTAGCTCTTTTGCTTGATATTAAACTACATTTAAAAACTATTTCTGAAAAATTCATAATGGTCTAATTCAGGAGTTTCCAACTTCAAAGTACTCGAGGGCCGCATCGAAATCTCAAGTCAAGTGGCGGGCCGCAAAGTAATATCTGGCTCCTTTTTTAGCCATGATGTATTTTTCGGGAGTCTTTAATATGAAACTTATCAAGTGAGAGAGAGACGAAGGTTAATTACATATTGTGAAGGTACTACTGTATTTTCAAAAATTTCAGAGGTTTTATAAGTTTTTGAATTGAATTTTGAATCTTTTAATACTGAATACTAATTAAAGGGATCATCCTCCAGCAAATGTTTGAAAAATTTCCCTAAAAATAGTGTTTCACCTAATTTTTGAATACTCCATTTTGCCCCTCCTCGTGATAAAGGTTGACTTTATAACCCCTTTTTACACTCAGGAGAAAGTTCAGGGTATAACCACCCTCCCGAAACCTAAAACTTTTATTTCTTCAGAAGAAATATTTTATTATTATTATTATTATTAATATTTAGAAATTATTTTAGAAAACGACTGACCAAAGCTACTCCACAATCTAAGAGGTAAATAGGCCGAAAAATTTTTAAATTTTAGGTAAAATTCTAAAAAGTGTTCTGAAGCAGCATTTTGGGGGTTTTCAAGGAGCTTCGCGGGCCGCACAAACCGGCAGGCCGCCAGTTGGAAACCCCTGGTCTAATTTATTAGTAAGTAACAATATTCTTTTAACTGGGTCAATTAAAAATATAAATTCATGACATTGATATATTTCAGCCATTCTCGACTTCATTTTAATATGTGTAAGTATAATTTTATTTTTTAATTAGTTTCTTTACTTACTTAAAAGGTTTTTAAAAAAGGTATTACAAAATTTACTACTGAAATAGTTATTGAAATGAGTTTTCGCTTATCAACAGACATTCGTAAAAATTGAAAGGATCTCGGAACTTTATTTAATGCAAAAACGCAATATTATAGTAAATGGTGTTCGTGAAATTCGTAAACACAAAAAGCTTATGTCTTACGAATTAACATGACCTTTATTTTATAGGTGTAAGTGTAAACCTATTTCAAATGAATACAACAGCACTAATATAGCATAAATTTAGCTTAATTATATATTTTTCAGTCCAGTATGTCTTTGTTTCAGATTATCACGAAAATAAATATTTGGAACGTTGCAGTTCAACTAGAAAATATTTGACTTTGAGGGTAGATATCTGGTTAAAAAAAGTTAATTGAATTAAATATTTTCTCTTAAATTTAAAATAGTCGAATCATTAACAAGTAGAATCGCCCAAATCTTTTTAGTTCATTATATGTAATTTCTTGTAGAGTAGCCACCATGGTAGCCATTGAACGAATTTCTATAAATCTTGGCTTCTCTGCAACACAGGAAAACATCTGTAAATGGCGTTTCCCATCACGGGTATACGAGTAGCAGGAAAGCGATAAGCCGTGCTTATGCAATAATCTAAATTAGAGTGGTCCAACCTTTGGCTACCCGAGGGTCAATTAAACTTTTTATAGGGAGGTGAGCGCCCAGAGACAGTAAAAAGAGAAAATATCACTTTATTTTAATACAGGCAAGTCTAGCTTATTGTATCACTAATCTCTTAAGGGGATTTTCTTACAATATGCAATGTAAAAATATTGGCTGAGTCATTAAAACACTACTTATTTATTTAAGGTGTTATATTTGTGCCATAATTAAAACACTATTTTCCTTGATGTTCATACTTATTAAATTAAAATTTAAAAAATTATTTCTTGTTTAATCAAATTGAAGATTTGTCTTTAAAATAAAAATTAATCTTAAGTCAAGAGAATGAAACCAATTAGACCAGAAAAAACGTGTTTTTAACACATTGAAAAAATAAAAACTGAGATGTAGATTAGGATCATATATTCTATTTTTGTTAGTTTGAATAAACATTTAAGGTACAGTCCTCCAGTTCCCATGTGTAACCACAGCAACATGCGTAAGTGTTGTCATCAGGTTAAACATAGCATCTGGAGGACTCTTTCTAAAGCTGTACCTTAAATGCTTATTCAAACTAAATAAAATTTTTCACAAAAAAACATTGTAACATTGTAAAGTTTAGGTACCTTAAACATAGTTTTTATTTAAATACAAACTTTTTAATGCGTTCGAAATCCAAGGTGGTTCGCTGATCCGAGACCACTAAAAATTTATTTGACCACTATGGGAATTAAAAAAAATACTTGGCAGATTTTATTACGCATACCTTAAAGGAACTCTTATATTTTTTTTTAAATGGAAAATTATAAAATAAAGTCGAAAGACAATTTACTAACTTCACAAACCTTTTTCTTACCATCTATTCTATACCGAACACTTTTTAATTTGTTTACTTTCAAGACTCAAGATTTAGTAAACATAAATTAAGGAGTAAATATAATTGAAATTTTATTTTAAAAATATACATTTTATTCTTCACACACAGTTAATAGATCCTTTAAAATACAAACAACATACAAGACTCGATATGTTATACAAATAATCACACAATTTTTAAAGTAAGTACAATTTAGGGTGATTACCTTAAACCTCGCCATTTCAACTCTTCAAATATAAAAAAAAATACAATCAAGCTTTGCAGGATTATTTTACACTTTTACTTAAACAAGGTCAATAAAAAACGTTTGTTTGCCTTTTCCTTAAACTATTTCTATAAGTAGAGGATATTAAAATATTGAATATGTACTATTTAATAAGATTGATTTTAAAAAACACATTTATACATTTTTTAAAATACCATAAATACTGCTAAATTATATGCTTTGAACTGTTTTTATAAATATCTATGAACAAGAAATATTTGTTGTATGAGAAAATAATAAAGATTTTACTTTCCAATATGATCAAAATGATCTTAATCCAAATTTAATGATAGCATACCTGCAAAAATTCTCAAGTTCAGAAAGCTGCACGATTTTCTTGCCAACTTTCGGTGTTACGAATCACTTCGAAATGTTTTTAAAGACATTATAAAATACTTTTAAGGTGCAATGAGTAATAGTCATAACTGATTAAAAATGTAGCTGACACGAGAATGAGATAACTTCTTGATAATCCAGGATACTTTGAAGAAAATTCGAAAGGGTAGTTTATTTTGAAGAAAACTAGATTATCCTGATTATCTCTGCTCCATATTCTGCTAAAAGAAAAATTAAATCGTGTAATGATGCAATTTTCGACGAGTCTATTGAATTGAAAAATATTTCTAAAACATAACACAAAAAAATCTCTAATTATCCAGTTTACACTTCATTCATTCATTTTGTTAAAATGAGGCATTCCATGCAACAAGGGCGAATCCGCCAAAACTGTATTTTAAGAAAAAACCATAAAAGAAAAAGAAACTAGTTTCAAAGCGACAAAAAATGAAGGGACACTGGCTGATTTTCCCTTGTCGCATTTAACATCTCAAATAGAGTTAACAGTTAATTTGAATACCTTACAAACAAAAGTAGAAATGATTTTAATTTTTTTTTTCATGTTTTCAGAAAATTCTGGTTAGCTATCAGTTTTAAGTAACTTTACGTCAAATTTTAAAGAAATATGAAATGTACTATGGACAACAATCGTGGTGTTACATGGTTTCGATGTATCAAAATAGTTTTGAGAAAAAAAACTTTGTCAACACCAACAATATGGAATTCTTAGAAAGAAACAAACAAATTATTAAAAAGACAAAAAAAAATCCTAAAAAAGGATTACAGTAATTTATTTGCACTCAAGAAAATATTGTGTCTAATTTAAGAAAACAATTCCCCCCCTTAAAAACGAAGCTTTTTCTCAAATGTTAATATTTAATATAAACAAGGTATAAGTAATATAAACATTTCTAAATATAAGCTAACCTTTAAATGTAATTTTTATAAATTTTCAACTTACAATTTCAGATTCTTGCTTTTTTAAATAAAGCTGCATGGTCTTGGCAGCTAGCAGAGGGTTTTCAGCCATGAACTGGTCCCATACATCTGAATGAAAGATGTTGCCTTTCTGCATGCAGATGAAGTTACGAACAGCCGTCATGAGATCTTCATCGCTATGATTATCAGCCATGATTAGTATTTCAAACACGTTTTTTATAGTAATATTGGATTTCAGTAAAACTGAACAAGCTTCTTTCAAATCGGTCATTTGATATTTGTCTCCAGCATAATACAATTTCTTTGCAGCAACTACATCTAGGTTCGCCTCTCCTGAGTATATGTACTTCAGCATGATCTCAACGCTTTGGACATCTAGGTCAGAAATGATTATTACTTTAGAGTTCTTTTCGGCCATGTTGGCTTCTAACATAGCTTTGAAAACGGGTGAACGAGCAGATAGGATTGCTTGGTGAGCGTTGAAGACATTCTGGTCCACCTTCACCTTGACGTCGGAAAACGCACCTTCAGTGTAAACGTTGGATATATCCCTTGAAAGAGATTCTAGTAAGGAAACTGTTGGTTTGGATTGGGAGCTTTCAGGATAATTTGAAGTTAACGAAAAAATCTCTGTAGTAAACTGCTTGAACAGGAACAATTCATATGAAAAATAAAACTCTTCTTCTTGTAAGGGGACCGGGACCGGCAGTTCGCAAACATCAATTTTCGAGTCACCAACTTTACAAATCGTGAGGAAACGTTTCGGATACTCTTTTACAATAGAAAAATAGCCACCAATGAATATTTCACACGTTATTTGTGTCTCAAACTTGAAGCCAATTTGATTATTTTGAAACACTACATTTAACACACGATGCTCCAAATCAGTTGGAAAAAGAATGCTGCTTTTTATTCTCCATTTATTTTTTCTAAAAAACTGTCTCGGAATTTTCAATCTATTGGTCACCGTCCACACTTTGGGATTAGATTCCAATGAACTAAATTGAGAAACTTCATTGTTACTTAATCTGCACGTAAAAGAGTTAGAGCTAGATACCAAACAGTCCTGATAATTACTATAGTCCACACCAGAAAAACCATAGTCATGATGATAGCTATAAGAACATTGATTAGCTCTTTTTAAAACTGCTTTACTGGAATTCCCAGAAAATACATGTTCATCCATTATACTTACATCACTTCCAAATACATAGAATCTGATGTTCAGATTTTTTGGTTTGCCATCATCTCTGCACACACTTATAACGGAAGTTGAATTACTATAATTAAGAAACCAGCGTGAATTTCCTAAAGTGGTGCTAATAACCTTGCGAGAATTATCAGTACATCTTGCATTATAAAGAGATTGATTATTCCTAATATTTAAGTAAAATTCCAAATTTCCCTCCATTTTAATTTCGCAAGTAAATTTTTACTTAAATAATAAGCACCACTTTGGATATGGATTGCTCAGAGCTTTGACTGAACCCCAGATTTGGCAGATTTTTTATATTTTCTCTTCATTAGAAGGGGTTGAGGAGTCACGTCTTTTCAGATTTTCATGCAGTGAAAAGTTTTAAACCTGTCATCATATATTCTCTGCAAGGTTAATAGAATAAGATAAGGTTGGCTCTTCACATAGGAACGAAAATTCGTGTGACGTACTGCTCTCCAGCCGATTACGTAATTCGCGTGATACCCCAGCTTCTCCTTCGATTGGGTCAGATAGAATAGGGATTTTTTTTGACAGGAGAGAGGGAAAATTAAACTTTGATCCAACAATTCAGTTTTGAAGCATTTAAGATATGAACCTAAAAGGGTTTTCGTTTTAGATTGAATTGATATTATAGCTTCATGTTGATGAATATCTATTGTTAATTTGAAGTAAGAAACCGAAGTAGATCGTCCCAAAGGCAAGAGGAATCTACAGATTGGTTTTAGGAACATATTAATTTCTTTTAGATTAAAAGCAATTTTGATTTGGGAGGGACAATATATTTCTAGCTCCCTTCATGGAAACTGAAAAGAGTTTAAATAAAATACTAAAAGCAATTTATAGACTTAATTATTATATTATTAAAGCTTGGCAATATTTTTTAATTATTATTATGTATCATTTTTTAATTTGAAGACTATTCAAATTTTACACTAAAACAGGATCAATGTGACCTCCCCTTGGAGATCTTATAAAATGATCATATCGTAACTTTGGAACACTGATCCAACTTCAAAACTAACTGTTTCAGTTCGAGTTTCTTTCGGCGATCGTATGTGGGAGTCGGCAAGTTGGTGAAGGTTTATACCCAATAAATTATCTCCTTCATGTTTGTCATGTTTAATCAAAATTGAATTCGAAATTAACAGATTATTTGATTTTTTCTTCATGTAATTATCACTTAGAATCTATGTGATCATTTATTATCATCTGATTATGTGATTGCTTTAACACTGATCAATATGTCTTAGATAAGATAGATCAGTGTTACTACAATCAGAATATAAGATACATTAGAATAATAAATTCAGTGACATCAGATTTATAAGTACCTAATAAACTAACTTTGAATTTTAATAAATTAGTAATAAAAGCGATTAGTAGCGTAATCAATTTTATACAAAACATACAAAAGAAGAACAACCCAAAAATAGCTCACAATTTGAGGATTTTTTAGTGATCTAAAAGTATCGGATTGTAACTAAATACTGCCTTAAAAAACGGTATTTTCTTTGTATTTAGAATTTTCTAAAATACAAATAGTGGGAATTTGTTTAACTTTTAAAATATTGTTACAAATCGATCACTATTTATTTAAGTAATGAACCTCCGATGCATAGGAATCAGTTTTAAATTTCATAGTTTGTATTTAATCCACTATTTGGTAAGCTATAAACTTGTTCTTTAAGTTGCTTTTGAGAAGGAAAACAAGATACTCATAATTTAATTCAATGAAAAATTGTAATCAGTTTTAACCCATCAGAAGTTAAAAAATTGAATGCAACCATATAGATGACAAGTATTGATATTTAAATATATGATTTGTTGCTTAGGCAAGTTCACAGGTCTATATTTTCCCTTCCGCGTCTTATAATATTACTCCCTTCTACGTAAGAAAATCCCTATAAGAAGCTCCGCGATTTCCCTACGTAACCCTGATTGGTCACTCCTGTCAAAACTTCAACGCCTTCCAGCCGATTACGTCATCCTGGCTGAAAGTAATCGGAGAGCCAGATGAGCCCCCCCTGTATTCTCTGTTACCACTTAATTTAAGATTATAAAGAGTAGAGATAGCAGTTTTTAAAGACAGGGTGGTCGAAAAGTCTGTGCGCAACATTTAGAAAATACATACACGGTAGGCGGACTACACACTTTTATAGCTTTTCAATTGGTTTTATGTAATAAATTTCGGAACCGAACTATTTTGCTGGCTTTAAGTTAAGAGTTAAGTGTCAATTTCCGTTCAGGAATTACTAAACCGCCCATGAACTTTAAATTAAAAAATACAAAGGAGATTAGTGTCTAGAGAGAATCAGCAACACTGCGCCTGCGTCAAAAGTTAACCCAATAAGGGAGATGTTATAATAAGTTCTAAGGCTGCTGAATCTCCCCTGGAGCAGGGGTAGGATGCATGCTTAGCATGCGTCAGTTCTTGGGTTGTATCCTCGGTTTCTATTTTATAAAAAAAAATTACCTACATTTTCCTTGAGAAATTTCACCCAACCAATCAGAGACGGCTCTGCTAAAAGTTCCTTCTAGTTACTAACCTCTTGTGAAAAATACCCTCGTCGTTAGGAATGCATTTCCGACCCCTCATAGCTATGTGGTTAAATGGGAACAAACCATTTAATTCAACTATAAAAATTTAGGTGAAACGCATACTAACAAATTTACTTAACATTTACATTTAGGCACTTATAAACGTTCTAAAAATGAAAGAGGGAACAAATTTTTTTTTCTGAAAGTTATCACTGTTAAAAATAATTTTGATAACTCCTAGCTCTTATTGATTTGATGTGGGCTATTTTCAATTATGTATACTTCTTTAAGCAAAACACTTTTAAATCTGCCTTTAACGCAAAACCCAAAACTGGGCCAGTGTAATTTAAAATGAATGAACTGAATTCTGGTGCACCTCATCACATATAGCCTAATTTAATTTGTAAAGCCCTTGTAAAGTATCTACAATGTAGATACTTTACAAGGGCTTTACAATGTAGATTCTATAGCTCCCATTTAATGTTGTAAATTTTTAAGCAAAATATTTCAAACAGGAAATGGGGGGGGGCGGGGATTCTGTCCGAAATTTCTTTGGAAAATTAGGCCTGTAAAGAAGACTTATAAACGCAATTCTGTAAAAAACTTAATAGCGTGGGCTTTGATTTTAAAAAACATATGTTTCACCGGGGCCCTCATAAAAATATTTACGATGGTCGCATGCGGTGCGAACCAAACTGGAGTAAAAGGAATTACTAGATTTAAAGGTTCAAAAACATTTGAACAACAGACACAAATAAAGATAGTGTTTTTTCTTTTAAAATTGAACAAAACACCCCATTTTACATTAAAACAAACTCAATCAATGTAATAAAAGTCAATGTGTGCTGGTCTTTTTTACAAATCTACAGTTTTCTTTCGATCTGCACCAAACTTGGTTTACATACGTAAAAAAATTCAAGGAAAAACATAGGCCAGTTTTCGAAAATTCTAAATGATCTTTTGACCTTTCTTCGTTTGATCCTTTTTATGCTCATTTTACTGAAGTAGCTCTACTTCTCAAGAAATGATCTGATCAACCCATTGTTACAAAGAGAACATAATGCAAAATAACAAGTTTTTTTTAAAGAAAGCTTAAATATAAATCGATTTAAAAATCATATCAATAATCTCAAAATCTATTCCAATGAAATTTAAAATTTTAAAACTGTTAATAGTTTAAAGTTTTATGACATATTATTGTTAAAATCGAAAACTAATTTTATTCCTTAAATTGCAACATGGAATATACTTTAATTATTGAATAATTACACCGGAAAAAGTTAACTAAATACGGAAGATATGATCTTAATGTAAGAAAGATATTTCTTAAGTAAAATGCGTATTATAGAGTAAATCTTAACAGTTGAAGTATAAATGTTCCAGTGTTGAAATATAAGTTTTATTTACCTGTTTTCAAATAGTAAAATGTAATTTTTACTGTCTCTGGCTAAAAAGTTTAATTGATTGGCACTCGGGTAGCTAAAGGATGGACCACACTGGTTTATATAATCGGAAAGAATAATTTCTAAAAATTTCATTAAAATCTTTTTACTTTTTACTTAGAATACTTTACTTTAGAAGAATACTTTTTTCTTCCAATTTTTAACTTTCAAGATGGGTGTAAATAGAAATTACAGAGTAAATATGATAATAATGTTTATTTAAAGATATGTGTTTAGTTCTTTACACACAACTAATAGATTCGTTAAAATGCAAACACAATACAAAATCCAATATGTAAAAGAAATAATCATCACACAATTTTCTTAAAGTAAGTATTATTTAGGGGGTGGTTCCCTAAAACATCGCCTTCTTTCTACTCTTAAAATATACAAAATTTACCATGCAACCTTAGCATGGTAATAAATCATACTTCTAAATATTTCTGAATATTCATGATCTGGTAATCATAAATAGTTGCTTGCTAATAATGTATTTAATTATTAATGTATTTAATTGTATTTAATGTATCTAAAATTTTTTAACTAACAAAATCTTAATTTTAATTAAATCTAAATTAATGATCTAAATGAAAGCACACTTGCAAAACTTCTCAAGATCAGAAAGCTGCATGATTTTCATTTCAACTTTCAATGTCATACGAATCATTTCGAAATGATTTTGAAAACAATATAAAACACTTTTGAGGTGCAATGAATAATAGTCAAAGTGGTTAAAAATGTAGCTGACGCGAGCATGAGATGATTTCTTGAAAATCCTGGAAGAAAATACGAGAGGTAACTTTCTTCGACGAGGTTACGACGAATACGAGGTTTATTTGAAGAAAACTAGATTATCCTGATTATCCTTGTTCAATGTTCTGCAAATGGAAAAATTAAATCGTATTAATGATTGCATTTTTGGTGAAACTATTGAATTGTAAAATACTTCACTCACACAAAATACAATTTTTACTATGACAAGAAGGATTATTCTTCATTCATTTTTTTAAAATATAGTTAACCGTTTAATTTGAATGCCTTTTACTCTACAGACAAGATTTAAACCTTTTCTTCGTGTTTTGAGAAAATTCTAGTCAGCTTTATCAGTATTAACTTATTTTATGTCAAATTTTAGAGAATTAAAAATGGCACTTAAACAAAAATCGTGTTTTTGACAAGAATCTTCCATGGTTCAGATGTTATAAGCGAGTTTGTCTTTGGTCAGTACCAATAATATGAAATTCTTTAAAAAAAGAAAGTTTACTATAACTTTTATGAAAACAAGAAAATAATTTTTCTAATTTAAGAAAAATAAATAATCCTTAAGACCTAAGCCTTTCTTAAAATGTTAATATTTGGAATATACAAAGTTAATTCAAGCAGCGAAGAGGAAAATAAAATAATAGCAAAAATTAAAAATTTTCAACTTACAATTTCAGATTTTTGTTTTTTTAAATATAGTTGCATGGTTTTGGCAGCTAGCAGAGGGTTTTCAGCCATGAACTGGTCCCATACATCTGAATGAAACACTTTGCCTTTCTGCATGTAGATGAAGTTATGAACAGCAGTCATGAGACCTTCATCGCTGTGATTATCAGCCATGATCAGTGTTTCAAACACGTTTTTTATAGTAATATTGGATATCAATAAATCTGAACAAGCTTCTTTCAAATCGGTCATTTGATATTTGTCTCCAGCATAATACAATTTCTTTGCAGCAACTACATCTAGGTTCGCCTCTCCTGAGTATATGTACTTCAGCATGATCTCAACGCTTTGGGCATCTAGGTCAGAAATGTTTATTACTTTAGAGTTCTTTTCGGCCATGTTGGCTTCTAACATAGCTTTGAAAACGGGCGAACGAGCAGATAGGATTGCTTGGTGAGCGTTAAAGACCTTCTGGTCTACCTTCACCTTAACGTCGGAAAAAGCACCTTCAGTGTAAACGTTGGCTATGTCCCTTGAAAGAGATTCTAGTAAGGAAACTGTTGGTTGGGAACTAACACGATTATTTGAAGTTAATGAAAAAATTTCTGTAGTAAACTGCTTGAACAGGAACAATTCATACGAAAAATACAATTCTTGTTCTTGTGATGCGCGCGGTAATAGTTCGCAAACATCAATTTTCGAATCACCAACTTTACAAACTGCGAGGAAATATTTTGGATTTTCCTTTACTATTGAAAAGTAGCCACAAATGAACATTTCATACTTTATTTTTGTGTTAAACTTGAAGCTAATTTGATTATTTTGAAATACTACACTTAACACTCGATCCTCCAAATCGGGTGGGAATAGTATGTTGCTTTTTATTCTCCATTTATTTTTTCCAAAAAACTGACTTGGAATTTTCAATCTATTGCTCACCTTCCACACTTTGGAATTAGATTCCAATGAACTAAATTTAGATATTTCATTGATACTTAATCGGTACGTAAAAGAGTGAGAGCTAGTTGACAAACAGTCCTGATAATTAGAGTCAACACCAGGAAAAACATGGTCACGATGATAGCAATGAGAAACTTCATTAGCTCTTCTGAAAACTGCTTTACTGGAATTACCAGAAAATACATGTTCATCAATTAAACTTACATCACTTCCAAATATATAGAATCTCATATTAATATTTTTTGGTAAACCATCATCTCTACAGAGACTTATAACGGGAGTTGAATTAGTATAATCAAGAAACCAGCTCGAATTTCCTAAAGTGGTACTAACAATCTTGCGAGAACTATCAGCATATCTTGCAGAAATGCCTTGATTACTCCTCATTTTTAAATAAAATTCCATTTTTAATTTTGCGAGTACGTTTTCATTTAAATTAGCAGCACTTTCGAAGGAATGCTCAGAGCTTTGACTGAACCCCAGATTTGGCAGATTTTTTTTTATTTTCTTTTAATTAGAAGGGGTTGAGAAGTCCACTAATTTTGAGATCAAAAACAAGTAGAGGGGGGACGGATGGCCTGTTCGGTTTGCTCTTTGCCTTTCACGCCAGCAGTCTGCGCACTGCTCCGTCGTGAGTTCGATTCTCACCTCGCCCCTGGGTGTATTTTCCTTCTTTGTGTCAGTAAAAATTCTGTTGTGTCTGTCTTACTTGACGAAGGTGTATAAGCGGATCCTTGAGATCAAGCACACATACCTGAAAATCAAGGTTAATAGAATAAGATCCTGAAAATATATGTAACACCAACCAACCAACCAACAAGTAGAGATGCCATTTTTTAAACACAGGGTCGGTGTAAAGTCTGCGCACCACTTAGAAAATATATAAAAGGGGGGCCAAGTGGCCTGGTTGTGTTACGTGCAGACAACCACGCTAGCAGTGTGTGCACTGTATTGGCCGTCGGTTCGATTCCGGCCTTTGCCCTGGGTGTATTTTCTCTCTTGTGTCAGTAAAAATATTCTGTTGTGTCTGTCTTACTTGACGAAGGTTTATAAGCGGATCCTAGAGATCAAGCACACAGACCGGAAAATATATGTACCAAAAACCAAACCAAACCAAAATATATAAAAGCCAAACAAAATCAAAATAGTGTAGGCGGGCTAGACATTTACTGAAGTTTCGGCTTTTTAATTGGTTTTATGTAATAAATTTCGAAATCGAACTATTTTGCGGGCTTTAAGTCCTATATTAAAGAGTTAAGAGTCAATTTCCAATCAGGAATTACTCAGATGGGACGGATTCATTTTTCACGGGATCCCATGAACTTTATATTGAAAAATACCCTCGTCGTTAGGAGTGCAGTAATAACTTATTTTAAACTTATTTAAGGCCTAATGACTGAAAAATTACGATTGGGCAAATTAGGCATTTAGTGAAATTTCAGCTCCTTAATTGATGTTTTGTATAATAAACGCCGTAATCGAACGATTTTTCTTATTTCAATCTTATCATAAAAGGTTGTGTTAAGTTTGGCAGGGGGCATTTTACAACTGTACTGTCTATGCCTCCTTCTAAAACCTCCCGGGTTGTTATGGTGCACCTCCGAACTCTGATTCCTATTATATTATGTAATTCCTAGTCGTCTAGATATCATCCAACAACCTCTAGCATTATGAAACTAATTTTTAATCACTATGAATCTAAATCAAAATTTTTTTATTTACAGTTTTCTTTTTTAAATTTATTAAATGTGTAAACGAAATTCCAAATATGAATGATAGCATTAGCATTACAGGCTAAAAAAATTTAGATACCTGTGATTTTCTGATATGATAAAAAAAAAGCTTATAAAAAACTCCATAGCCACAAACTTTATAGAACTCTGGGGCTTTTTTAAAATGTGAGACTCAACTATTTTTTACTTCTCTCTATATTAAAAAAAAGTAACAGTGACCGCCGCCGCCGCGGCCGCTGCCGCCGCTGCTTTTGAAAATTTTATTTTTGAACACTTTGAACTCTCACTACGCAAAAACTATTCCACGGAAATTTGTGAAATTTTAAACATTTCTATTCAAATGGATGAGGATCGTTTTCGTTCTAACAGCTAATAGATGAGATAATTAGTTCTAGAGTTATTTAATGTCAAAGTCGAAAATTATTTTTTTCTGCTGCGAGTTCGCCCCCAGCAAAATCTATTAGCAGCAGAAATATGATTTTTTGCAGACACATACTCTTAGATGTGCAGTTTTGCACCACGTCGCCCTTTTTTCGAATTTCGAATTAGTTTTGGAGTAATTAAGTTTTAAAGTTTCGAAAATTTTGACGATTTTTCTGTTTTTTCATTATAAAAGCAAAACTAATCACAGTAGAACTATGATATTTTAAAGACACATAGAAATATTTTTTATAAAAATATTGGGTTTTTGTTTTTTCAAAAATTCTAATTAGTTTTAGAATTATTAAGATTCAAAGTTTCAATTTTTTCTTCTCTTTCTCGCCGTTCACTAGAGAAACAGACGAGTTTTATGCGTGTTTTATTGATGAGTCTGATTTCTTTTATTTTCAACAATGCTTTTTTCTACAAAGTGGTTGATGGTTATTAGTAGACTTGCTAAATATTTTTTTAACATTTCAATTAAATTATTGATAAGCAAGAGAGAGGTATTTTCGGTATTACAAGAGGCTTAATTAAGCCGAGAAAAGGCTTCTGCTGGATTGTTGAGATGAACAAGCGAGCTCTGCTCGCTAAGATCGCGAAGCGATCTGAGAAGAACTGCGAAGCAGTTAAGAGGGTTGGTGAGCGATAGCTCACTATGTGTGATTTCTTTTATTTTCAATTTAAGTTAGGAAAGTAATATTTCAGCAATAGTTTTTTTCGGGATGATTTGGATTAAATTATTTATCAGCAAGAGTGATAAGTAGTTTCGGTTGTAAAGGAGCATTAATTAAGCCGACCAGCGGGGTGATTGGTAAGATGGAACAAGCGAGCTTTGCTCGCTAAGATCGCGAAGCGATCTAAAAAGAACTGCGAAGTAGTTCCGGGGGTTGGTGAGCGATAGCGAGCAGGGGGCAGGCCCCCTAGTATTGTAAATATTAAGAGTTATTTCTCTTGGACTCTTGAATTTATGGATTTATTTCACTATTTTCTTTGTTTTTTTTTAAATTTCAACTTTAAACATACAATCCCAAAAAATTTTTATCAAACATACTTTATGATGATTTCCTTTTCATGCTTATTTAAGTCAGTTTATTATTACATTTAATTACCATTTTTTTCAGATGAAGGTGTGATTTACACTTAAAACATATTCTCTTCTTTTGAACATAAAAAGGCAGAACGAAATAAATAATATCCTACTAATTTGAAAATGTGAGATGTACACAATGAACAAACTGTAATTCATGTTAAAATTTTAATAAATGATTTGAAATCAATCACATAAACCAGAGAAAAAACACTTCTGGATTTTAGTTTCCAACTGTGTTAAACGGGATAATACGAGTTTTCAAAAGGTAACAAAGTTATACATAAATTATGTCAAGAATGAGAACTGCTTGTAAATCTCAAAATGGAAATTTTGAGAATACATGTATCTTCATGGCACCACCAATATCTCTTCAGAAATTCTACAATATGCTGTGGATAAAAAATAACAGATTTAAATACAAGTAAAATTAGTTGCATGTTGCATGATTTTAAATGATATAATGCATCACCTAAGGCGGATAAGTATAAGCCCTAAATTGGAACCTTTACAGACCCGGGACCACCCTTTATAACTCAAAATCCTTCACCCTTAACAAATTGGAGGATGAAAGTTCATTTTTACTAAATCAGCATTAAAATTTATAAGATGTACTAAAAACTATTCTAAGAAAAAATTATTTTGGCACGAGAGACAGTAATTTTTGTTTCAGTGTAATTAAAACAATCGAACCCTCATAAATGTATCTCACTGGTTATTTTTTCAACTTTGATTTCAATTTAAATATTTATTGAACTGGAGAATATAACCAATTTAGTGGTCACTAACCGTGGACCGTGGATGACAATTTCAAATGTTCATAACTGGTCCGAATCTATAAAAGTTGTTTATTCTGCATCAAGCGGAAAAGAAAGAAAAGACGTAGATCTGTCTTCATCAACTTTGGGTGCAACCCTAACCGGGGCAACTACAAACGGAATCTTATTCCAAAAAGGGGGGGGAAGAATGTTCTGTAAATATCTTTATAATTCTAAAAAATGAGTTCAAACTTCAAACTCTGTTTTTAGTCAACTACTGAGAATTTAAGCATCATGCATATTAAAAATATTGAATCCAACAAAATAAAATATTTGGTTTGAGAGAAAAATTTTAAAGCACACATCAAGTACTAAGTGTCAAAAAATCAGATTACCTCTTTAAAAAGTTATTTGCTTTTTCATATAGACCTGCATAGTTTTCGCTGCGAGCAGGGGCTTTTCCACCATTAACTTGTTCCACAAATCTAAGTTGAATATCTCTGAAGCCCGATGGCTGATAAAATCTTGGACAGTTGACATGAACTCCTGGTCGTTATGGTTTTCACTCATGATCAGTATTTCAAATACATTTTCAAGCGTAAGGTTAGACTCTAGAAACGCGGAACAAGCTTTTTTCAAATCAATCATCTCATATTTGTCTCCGGCGTAGTACAGTTTCATCGCACTGTCAACGTCCAGCTCCGCCTTCCCCGAGTAAACATATTTCAACATGGCGTCGAGAGTTTCGGCATCCAGATCCGGAATTTCTATCACTTTCGTGTTTTTCTCCACCATATCGGCATCAAACATGGCTCTGAAAACGGGCGATCGGGCGCACAACACTGACTGATGAGCGTTGAAGACTTGGTCGTGCGCTTTCAGTTTAATGTTGGTGAACTCGGCATCTTTGTAAATGGTGTCCATATCCCGAGAGAGACTTTCTAACAGGCAAACGCTTGACCCGACTGGACGACTGACTGGCTCGATTGAAGGACATAAAAAGGTCATCGCTGAAGGAAGGTGCTTAGTTAGAAATAACTCACATGAGAACTTAAAGGATGTCGGAAGCGAGTCGGTCTGTTGTTGAGGGTCAGATAGCTGACAAATGTCCTTCTCTACAGTTCCACGACACCAATGAGAGGCAAATCTCTTACTATGATCCTCTTCATGAGAAATGCTTCCTCCAATGAATATATCCATGTCAAATGCCTGATTGAACTTAAAGCTAATATCCCCCTCAATTTCATATATAACTTGTAAGGTACTGTTCTGGAATTCTCCTGGAAGCAAGATGCTGATGCTAATTTTCCACATCTGAGTTTCGATGAAACTTCTTGGGATGTCCCAAGTTTTGCTTACTTTCCAGATTTCAGGGCCGGAATGCAGTAACTTGAACTGGGGTACGTCCCACTCAAACACCCGGCATTTAACAGATTGGGTGCTGGATAACACGCAATCTCGACAAGATTTACTGAAACGCTTCGCTAAAATCGTTTTACGAGATTTCCTGGTGAAAATATGCTGATCAAAGATACTTACATCATCTCCCAGACAATGATAACTAATCATAACATCTTTTGAGCTTGAGTCGTTCCTCACAAGACTAAGAAACGTTGTTGAACTTTGGTACTCGAGGTTCCAACTTGAATGTCCTAAAGCGGGAGAAACTACTCGGTCGCTCGTTTTATTCTCATCACCCTCATCCCAACTCAAATCAATGGAAAATATCTCCTTCATGTTTATATCCATCACTTATTAACCTAGCTTTCCGGCTGTTCGTCTGATCACCACTCCCAGTTATGCTATTAAACACGGAAGAAAAAAAAAACGCAAGGAATCATCGGTGCGCTACGGTTAAAGGCAAGGTGAAAACAAGATTTATTCTTCAGTTAGGCGCATTTTTGGGTTTTGTGTTTCACAAAATTCAATTCTGATAGTTAACTTTAATACATATTATATGTAACCAATCCACAATGGAATTGAACCTTTTCAAACAAAATCTTAAATAAGTTATAAACAAAAAAAAAATAAATCAAGAAAAAATTTATGGGGACACCCCAAATAAACGCTCAGAAGTGTTTTATAAGATCAAAAAATTATTAAAGTTGAATTTACAAAATCTGAAAAATCACTCATTTCAGCTCCATTATAACAAACCGCCTCTCCGGTGCAACAATGACGCAAATGCAACTTGGTGAATATTTACCGTTCGGTAGATTGGCAACAAGTTAGATTGATAGCCAAATCAAAGTCGAGCCAAGAAACAACGGTGTTATCTTTGGCGATCGCTGCAAAAAAAAAAGTCGCCAAAAAATCATGGTTTAGCTGGCATATCGATTATCTAACTTCCTTCACCAAAGTTAAGCACCTTCGGGTGCGGTCAGTATTTGGGAGGGTGGCCAACTGACCATATCAATCATCGGTGCGTTTTCTTTAGTTTCTTGCTCACATTTGGTTTTATTTTTTAGAAGATCTACCTGTTATCAGAAATATTCTACCCTAAATAATGAATGAGTATATATATATTATTAAATTACGATTTTTTTTTATCGCCGATTTCAGAGGTACAATATTTCCTAGGCAAATTCTCAATAAAAACTTCTTCCAATCGTTTATCGGTGCATTCTTTTGGGAATTATGCTAATATATATGCTAATGAAAAATATTTTTTATAATGGTGCACTGGAACTATAATCAGTCTTTGAAATTAAACTCTGACGATCCGATCAGAGAACAATTTTAATTTATTAAATAAATTAATACTAAATTACGTGCGTTTTACTTTACATGTCCATTGTTTTGGATAGAACCGATGGTGGTAGTGCTGAGATTGTAGGGTTCCACGGGTTACGCAGTCCCCCAAAATATATGGATTTAAACCGAAAAAAAAATAGAAATAATGACAATTGTAAGTTCCTCCGAATACATGGTGGTCATAAAATAACGATCCTACTTTAAAATTAATACAATTTGTAGATCTCTTATATGAAGTATTTCTAGATGCTAACTTAACTTCGCTTCCAAAAGGAATAAATAAAATAAAAGAAATAAATAATTCTTGCCCCGACGTTTACTCCGAAAACAGAATGAAAACAATAAAGCTAAGACCCAAAAAATTCAATCTGCTCGCGAGGCGTTTGAAAGCTGCAATCCTTCGTATTTATATTAAAGCATTGTTTTAATAGTTTAAACATAGAATACACAGCTGCATAACCAGCACAAAAACAAAAGATTTAAAAAAAATTAAAGTGGTTAGATACAAATGCTACTGAGTTTTTTCAATATTTTTTTTCATCCGACACCACTGTGAGGTGCGATGGTTGGTGGTCACCCTCCCAAATACTGACTGCGCTAGAAGGTGCTTAACTTTAGTGAAGAATATTAGAAGACGTGCGATACTGGTTAGGCCATGATTTAAGCGTTCAGGCATTTCAAGCCGTTTTAGGCGATTTATCTTTGCTACAATTGAAATGATCACCAAAGATTGACTCGACGTTTTCGACTTCGCGCAATATCGTGGCCAATCTAGAAGCCTTGCTGCCAAGCTCCCGTGTAGTAGAAATTTCAATTTTTACATTTGCGTCGTTGTTGCACCGGAGCGGCGAAACATACAACGCACAGAGTACCAGAACCGGCGTCCAGCATGAACATAGACGATAATGGATATAAAAAAAGCCATATTGGGTATACCTTGTGATAGGGGCTCTGATGGTGGCGCTGGAATCGCATCCACTACTCATGCGATTCACGGCTCTTTTGTTACGTCACGTCACGGGAGGCGGGGAAAAAGAAGCTTGATCCTCTATAAGTCATATGAAAGGACATATTGAATGAACACGCCGCATCAAATCACCAGCAGTCGACCACCAAAATGGTACTACCCCATCTATCAATCACAGCTAGTATGATGGATATTTGCAGTGCTGTCCTCTACCATAAGATGGGATTTGAAAATAGCGCTAACATAAAGGCATTTACGTGTGCTCAGGTGCAGAAAATGCAAATTAAAATATAGTAATTAATACGAGAATAAAAGTAGAAATAATACGAGAAAATCAAATGCGGGACAAAATATTGCTTCCTCTGCAATTAAAATTTAAATTAGTAACCTATCAAAATGAATGTTTAAATGGTGAGCTTTATTGCTTAACATGAAATTAAATCGATGAAGAGTTCAACTTTACATCTAAAACAGATTTAAGTTTTTAATTGAACAATATTTGGTACTTCAGGATTAGCCGGGCACAAATCTCCCCAATTGAACTTATTGGCAAAGTTTAACAAATTACACAAAAAACATTAAAAATAACACTGCTGCATAAGATTTTATTTTTGTCCTTTTTTTTTGTTAAGTGTTATTTATATTTAGATATTTGCTTATTTTTCGCGATTTTTGTGATCGGCTAATCCACAAGTACCCAATATTTTTATTATTTCTTTAGATGAAATATTTTTAAAAAATTGAGTTTATTTTAGTTTTAAAGTTTGTTGATTGATGCTAATTGGCCAACATACACTCAAAAGTACTGAGCACTTTTTTTTATCGGATTTTCAACTGACAATCCCCTATTTCTGTCCCTCATAGAAGTTTTAAGCAGTTTAAAAATTATCATAAAAGCTGAAAAGGAGTAAAATAATATTTTAACTTTTTCTGGTTTCTTTCGTTTTTTTATGTGAAAGAAAAATTATATTTTTCGACTTTTGTAATTCTGTTAAGATAAAAGGCATTTCACAATTAAGAAATATTATAAAATATCTTGTTCATTTTATAGGCATATACTACCTTACATTTGTATAAGACAGATGTTTGAGATGAGAGCGATGCCATGTTTTTTTTAGGAACTCAAAAATTACTGTTATTTCAGGACTACATATAAACTATCCAACAGGTTTAGCAATAGAATTTTTTACCAGATTGAGTGTTATAGAAACATTTAAAAATAATAGAAACACACAAAATAATTAAATGCTTTATTTACAGTGAAAACATTTGGTGAAATTGATGAAAATATTAAATTTTAGTCTTTTATTAAATATTTTCAATTTTTATGTGTATAAATTATTAATACTTACAATAAGGTGAATGAAATGTATTTGTGAATGTATGTAGAAAGTAATTACAATGTTATAATTTCATAGGTTTTCAAATCCATCAGCAAGCGAATCTTGCTTTTGATTCATATGCGATTTATTCAAGAAAAATATTAGTAGAAGTAATTCATATACTTTAAAGAACTTATTGAAAAAATATTTTCTGAACTTACATGTGCTCAGTTAAACAAAAGAACTAACTTTATATTTACAAACGTTTACTTGCAGTTTGTGTACTAGAATCAAGGGCGCATATTTGTATAACCTTGCTGATTTAAGTTACACAGAAAATTAGCTTACTTGTAATTTCAGATTTCCAAGTTATATTGCTAAGTGTATAAAAGTTTTTCCTGAATAAAATTTTGTACGAAGCTAAATAGGATGGGGGGGGGGGAATAAAATACATTTTAGATTAACTCTTTGATTAAAAAGAAGTTGTAAAACTAAAAGAAGTCTAAAAGTTGAAGTTGTTGTTGTTGTGGAACGCAGTTGTAATACAAGCCTCTCAATAGACGACGCAGTAATCGACAACGTTCGGAAAGATGTCGGGTCCGGGTGGATATAACAACACCCCTCCTAACTCTTGAAAACCAACATTAAATCTAAAATTCCGTGTGAATTTATCTTTATCGTAACTAAAGATCAGTCTTGCTTCTTTTAGTCTCTGAATTCGTGGAACTGTATGCGCGTCCGTATTGCGTTTGCGACCACATGTTGCTAATTCTAGCTTGTGTGATTGTGTTCCTGTATAGTTCTTGTTTTAGGTTAGACGCCCCAGCATGACGTACACAAACTACTATTAATACAGCAGAATCTGGATAAAGTGTACGTAATTCCTTAGTGAAAAAGTATAGTGTAATTCCATCAGTCAAATACGACAGTTAAAATAGACATTTACTTCCTTCAGTAATTCCAGTCCATGTTCGCTCCCCCTAATCCTTGCTCCAAAGACCTGGCGAAGGATTGTCAAAAGGTCAGCCGATTCCTATCCACTTCATTTTTTATCAACAGCAATATCCAGTGTCAGTCGGTATTTAAGCATCTTTTAAATTAACTATTTGACTGGTGAGTGTTGTCAGCACATACTTATCCAGATTCGACTGTACTAACTTCCATACTCATTTCACGCGAGATTCATAAGAGCCGCAACGAAAACTGGATGAGCGTCGTAAAACGTTGGTACAAGCGGACCCCTAAGGAGGGGGCAAGGGTCCCCCGCAGGTCCCACACGAGGTGTAGTTGTAGCCGTCGATGACGGGGTCCTTATACTCGAGGTCGTCCCTGTCGTCCAGGGGTAGACGTTTGGAACAGAGCTTCTCCACGAACGCTGCGACGTAGCTGTCAGCCACCACGTTCATCACGGTGCGGAAGCGTTCCCTAAATGAAAAGAATTATTTATTTAGAGAAACAATACAGGGTGTCCCGTAAATGATGTGTCACACTTCTAGGGGGGATAGTAGACACCTAGACGAGTCAGAATCACATAGGATTTGGGGTCCCAGACCCAATCCCTGGGAGTTAAAAATGGAGCGACACCCCAAAACAAGTATTGAAAAATTCAATTTGTAGAAGAACTACTATTGGTAAAAATGTAATTATGATCTCAAATTTTGTGGTTTAATATGATTCTCAAAATTACCTTGACAGTTTTCAATTTAAAATTTTTTTTATTACGAAAAAAGTTAAAAAACAGCAAAAAAATGTGAAAAATATGCCAAAACTTTATTTTGTTTTCCGAAATCCTTTCTTTCGATTTGATAATCTGAAAGAGCATAATTAATTAACCTTAAGTCCAAAGTTTCACGTAAATAGCATCAGTATTAAACGCTTGAGAGCCTGTTAAAGTTAGTTTTATGGGAGCAAAAACGGCTTCGGAAAACGAACGTTCAGGGACAATCTACAAGTTACGGATAGATGCTCGCCAAATTTCCCAACATTATTTGCGATACGAGATTCCTCGCCAACCTACGCTTCTTCAGATAGTTCAAACTTCCTTGGCGATGTGTGGCCTTAGTTTTCGGATCGTCACTAGAAGTCTAAAAGGTAAATGTATTCAAGCTATCAAATCAGACACTCAAGAAAAAATTGTTACTATACCTAAGAAAATAAGCAATGTTTGTTTAGCAAAAGGGATAGTTACAACTTATTTTTTCTTAAGTCTCTGTTTTGTTAAGTTCAATAAACATTTATCTTCTAGACTTCTGTGACGGTCTGAAATCGAAGGCAAAAATTTAAGTAAATTAATTAATTTACTAATTTTTTTCAAAATAATTCCCATCCCATAAAAAAGTGAACCACCATGCCAACTTTGAACACTTTTTGTAAACAGTTTTTGTCGTTATTTTTCATTATACCCCTGCTTCAGGATAGGTCAGTCGGCGGATCCTCGATCGCTGGGTTCGTGATTTCAAATTGCGATACAAGATTGGTTTCTATTAATCGAGAAATGTCAATGGGAATAAGCAAAGTGTATGGGGGCTATCCACTCACTGTCCGATAAGCAATATCTTAGGTTTGTCATAACTTTCAATAACCTGCATTCTTTTATTTTGCAAATTTCTTATATCGGAAGTTGAGGGGAGACCCTGCATACCCACTTGCTTATTATATCATTCTTTAATTAATAGGAACCACCCTTGTATCGCAACCCGAAATCAGGAACCTAGCGATTGAGGATCCACCGACTGACGTATCCCCACTATGTACAAAAGATATTTTACGAACCATGTTTGTAAATAATAGATTCTTCTGTTTTTTTACCTAAATTATCAAATGTACAGTTTTTCTCATTAAACGCAATAAGTAGTAATGTTGTTTGCATGATTGATACATTTGTAAAACTAACAGAACTATCGATTGAATAAAAAACTATCGATACTATCAGATAATTTCTAACAATTCATACTATTGATTTTTAAGATCGATAGTTCCTAAAAATCAGTAGTAAAATCATGTGTGTTCTTTATGTTCAAAAATTTTTTTAATTAAATTAATTAATCTCTTGTTTTCTAAAAATAATAAGAATTAAGAATCAACATTTTACGCTTTTGAAATTTTCATCCCGCCAAATTGTTCAATTGGCGCATTTCAGATATTTTCATACTCATCTCCTGTCTCGCCAAATCGGGCGAGGAAGGAAAGTTGGCAGACATCTATCCGTAACTTGTAGATTGTCCCTAAACGTTCGTTTTCCGAAGCCGTTTTTGCTCCCATAAAACTAACTTTAACAGGCTCTCAAGCGTTTAATACTGATGCTATTTACGTGAAACTTTGGACTTAAGGTTAATTAATTATGTTCTTTCAGATTATCAAATCGAAAGAAAGGATTTCGGAAAACAAAATAAAGTTTTGGCATATTTTTCACATTTTTTTGCTGTTTTTTAACTTTTTTCGTAATAAAAAAATTTTTAAATTGAAAACTGTCAAGATAATTTTGAAGATCATAATTAACCGCAAAATTTGAGACCATAATTACATTTTTACCAATAGCAGTTCTTCTACAAATTGAATTTTTCAATAATTGTTTTGGGGTGTCGCTCCATTTTTAACTCCCTGGGATTGGGTCTGGGACCCCTAAGTCCTATGTGATTCTGACTCGTCTAGGTGTCTACTATCCCCCCTAGAAGTGTGACACATCATTTACGGGACACCCTGTATATTGAATTGCGGCGTATGCAGCAAATGAGCTAACTCCAACAGATTTACATTGGTGTTGCCTCAAATTGCCATGTAAGGTAATCATTTACTCGTTACCTTTGGATCTGAGCAACTGAGTTAAAACATTGATAGTATTATGGAGTATCACCTTTAATGCACCTGCGATGACGCTCATGCCAGTAAACGTGCTTCCTGTGACTGGCACGCTAATAGAGTTTTTGTGCGTTTTACCCCTATACCTAGAGTCGTTGGCATCCCATCACTATCATCCCCTCTGGTAACGGATAAACATGGTTTAGGCTCTAATACATAAAAACCCACTTACATGAGCCACTCCATGGAGAGGAAGAGAGATATGTACTGTGGCTTGTTGATGCCAGCAGCTGCCATCACTGTTAGGAGATAGACTGGGTTTCCTCCACTTGCTGTTGCAGGGCATGCTATGAAAAGCAGCACTGATGTCACGCTATAAAAGTCCAAGGTTATGTAATAACTCCTTAAACTAAATTACTCTTTGCCTTAATTTAGAATGGTTTAAGTGCATGTGGTGTGTAGACTCTAGTAGATAACTAGGTAAATAAAATTAGTTAGTTGTGACGGACCACAAAGATTTAAAATAATTATTAGAATGTGATACAAAATCAATTTCATATTAATACAGTCGAGAACTGCTACACAGTTAACCCAGAATATAATAGTCCGTCGGGTTAAAAGAGAGACCGTTTCATTAAACATTTAACCGGTCTGAACTGATCTAATATTTGATCATTATCAGTTTTAGCAAACATCCAGGCTATAGTTTGACAGACAATACTGCCGCATCGGATATATTTTGTTTATTTTAACTACTTATTGTCTCTCTACATACTGGTGTCTCATTTTTGCCCAACTTCGGAAATTTTAGAAGGTTATATCCCTAAATACTTTTGCAGAAAAATTTTCCAAAATATTATTCCTGTATACAGAAATGTTCGAGCTGACGGAGAAATTTCAATGTACAGAAAGGCGCTGGCAACTTTTGCTACCGTTTTTTGACGATTATTTTTTACTGTGTAGTACATAGTGGAAACGGTCCCTAAAGGTTCATATATCGACTATAATGCAATACTAATTGGGGCAAATGAGCGCATCTACGAATTTAATTTTGTAGGTCCTAATTACACGATGCCAGTCGGAGAGCTTTCCAAGTTCCAGTAAGCTCTGAAATGAATAGTAGCAAATAAATTACATTATTGAATTTTATTCTTCTATCACTCATGATTTCTTGCTCTATTTAGCATTTACTCGTGATTGTTGGCATTAAGGAACTGGGAATCTACTGGTACTCCAACTGGCATCGTGTGAAAGAACTAAAAGTTTCTGCAGTCTTAGTTGAGTCGTTCCTCATCTCTACCCTGATTGGTTAAAGTTCTCAAGTAAAAAAAACCATCATCATAATGATTTCTTTCGACCAATGAGAAGAGTGATGAGCATTGGCTTGGCGAGGACTGAAAATTCTTGTGAAAGAACTCACCACATGACCACCGTTTCTGGAGCACCAACAGTGATCCCTTCCAGCTGCGCCAGGAATAGGGCTGACAGAGGCATATACATGGTGCCTCCGTTCATGTGGATGACCATACCTAAGGGCAGCACAAACCGTGTCACACACCGGTTCAGCCGGTTCGATTCTTCTGCGCAACGCACGGTGGCCGGAAGGGTAGCGGCACTGCAAGAGAAATTACATGGATTAATTGAAATTTTAATACTAAGGGATAAATAATTCATATTTTTGTAAGTTATATTTTTTCTAACTTTTTCTGATGAAAATTCAAAGTTACATATTTAAAAAAAGCTTACTTAAAAAAAGTTTCCTAGAATCCCAACAAGCTTTCTGTTTACGCAGTTTCTGCTTCCACGTAAGGACGTCATACGGTCAGGAGTCGAGTATACCTTTCAATTGCTTGCCTACAATAACCCATTTTTCATAGCTTCTGGCAACTTTTTTCGCGCGAAGTATTAAGAAATTGGTGTTAGATTTAGAGACCATCTAAGACAAACTACACTAGGAACTATATTAGGGGGAAAGGTTTGGGGTTCCCTAACGGAGAGTCCCATTCCTGGTGTCCTACCTAGACCTGTAGGTGTCACCCCAACTTTAGAATAAAAACTGGACATGATTATTTGGGAAAGCACCTTCACAGATTTAATTTCGTAAACTCTCCAACCTGCCCACTTTGTCTTTTAGATATTATGTGTGGAGACCATTTGAACTCTTGTTCAAGACTTGCTGACGTAGCAGCTATTAACAGTGCTAAAAACTGTTGCAACTTTGTGTATGTGTCTGGGCTGCCCATCTCAGACTAATAGTTATAATGTCTAGGTCTGGTGTTAGGTTAAAAAATAACTTTTTTCACGCTCTAACACCTCAGGACCCCCTTTCGTCTTTGGGTAGTAAATTACACCCGCTGGCAGTTTTACGCATGAGTTTTTTGAATCACCAACGGGAGTTTTGAAACCTTTTTTTACCTGGAAGATGTCCCAAAAGCCGTTAGGACGGCAGGCATGAGATTGAGGTGGAAGCGGAAGGGATTGCGTCGCACGATCAGCAGGTACAGGCTTGGCAGCAGCACGAACTGGTGGAAGGCGATGCAGCCCAGGGCTGTACCCAGGAACAGCCCCATGTACTCCAGCAGCTGTACGGGTGCCACGCTCTCGATACCCTCCCGCACCATCCAGAAGAACATGCCGATCGGAAGCAAACTGGAAGGAAGCATATGTATGTTACGGGCAGTGGGAAAAATTCGGCATTGCCCGGTATTGTTTGAGCAATGTAATGAAATAACCATTATATATTCTAGAACCTAAAACCATTCCCCCCCCCGTGACAATAGTAAAACAGCTGGAGTTTACAGCAAGGGATGGCGTACCTAATTAAATTTCACCAGTCGAAAATTTAATGTATTTTTAGTCTGCTTCTTCTAAGTGTTGCGCAGATTTTGGCTTCAATTTCAATCTACACTGCAAAAAATTAAATTTACGGTTTTAAATCGGCATCTGGGTTGGTTGTGTAAATCCGTAAAAATTACGAAGTAAATCCGTAAAAACAACGGCGTTTTACCATTTTAATCCATGTTTTTTATTTTACAAGGTAAAACACCGTTGTTCGTTGTTTTTACGGACATTACTTCGTAATCTTTACGGTTTTCCACAACCAACCCCGCTGCCAGTTTAAAACCGTAAATTTTGCGTTTTTTTTTACAGTGTAGTGCAGCTCTGTACGGGTTTGTGCTCATATATGTAAGTTACATGGTGATGGTGATCTTCACAAGGAATAAGCATTTGAATTTGCACATTTTAGA
Source organism: Tetragnatha montana (assembly GCA_963680715.1). Taxonomy (NCBI): domain Eukaryota; kingdom Metazoa; phylum Arthropoda; class Arachnida; order Araneae; family Tetragnathidae; genus Tetragnatha; species Tetragnatha montana. Next base: position 39,116,011 of record OY796686.1, on the reverse strand, counting down.
TAGATATCCTTTCAAGGGATTCTTTCAAACAAGTTTTTGAAAGAAGGTAGGTTTCTAATCAGGCATTTTATTCCACAGTATGGTAAAAACACTTTCGATTCGCAATATTTGATTTAAAAAAAAAGCTATTGCGATTTGAGAGAGAATAACAGCTATATATTCCCGGTCAAAGAACAAAGTCTGCCTGCAGAATAACAATATCTTCCATTTTATCCTTCCATCTTCCATCCCCAGATTTGGCTCATACGAACTCTTATAATTTATACGAGTTAAGATATTTTAACGAAAATCCTCAATGAAAACGTAAAAATGGAACTGGAACTGAGTTAAGGGGAGATGGAAGTAGCACTGAATTCCACTGATCATGCCAGATAACATTACAATTTTCCAAAAATAATGTTATTTGATCTCATTTATTCTTCAATGTCTTGGCGTGCCCCTATTATTTTAACTCCGCACCATGCCACGGGTTGGCCATAATAATCAGAATTCGTTACATTACATTCAGCTTGAGTTAAAAGTAAAACACTGTTCTTAAAAATAACTTACTTAAGAAAATAATGCATAATCTTCATGATCACGGCGTTTAGTTGCTCAATCGTTTTGTGCAGGGCTTCTCCCTTGTCTCCAAGAGTAGCTAGTGCGCTTCCAAACAGAATGCTAAATGTCAAAAGACCTAAAAAGAACAATACAAATATATTATAGATCACAAGTTGATCCATCCATGTTATCTTATTTAAAAATAGCCAAACATTGAAATAAAGTTTTTAGAAAATCGGGGGAAATGTAAAAGTAATGGAATTTTTATTGTAAAAACACCAAATTTTTAACAGAACAATAATTGAAAAATATCTAAATACTAAAAAATATTATACAGTTGAAAAAAGTTGATGGACTTATTCCCTTTTTCAAACTTACGAAAAATTTAAGTTTTAAAAAAATCTTAAAAAACACTTAAATTGGCAAATTATATTCATGCTTAATTCACGGCACAAAAGGGGAGGAATAGAAAAACTGAGACAAAATAAATTCAAAATTATTATGAAACTGAGTCATTAAGGCAGTTTAATGAAGCAATGGAGTCCAACATTCACTGGATAAAAGAAGGTAAAAACACTTTTAAATATATAAAAAATTTTGTTTTGGCTTAGTTTACAGCACAAAGAACAAGAAAAGAAAGACACATCAAGATAAATTTCAAATTAAATAAAAAATACAATGAATGAACAGTTATTTAGACAAACTCAAGGGACTATATCTGCCTATAGGGGGATAGTTATTATTTCCCTCTTCCCCACTCATGTTTAGAACGAAGCTTTGAGATTTTTTTAAGCATAAATAGTCATTTTGATATTTTTTGGAATTATTCCCTTTTTCAAACTGGCGATTCATCTATATCATACTATGGACAGGACAGCCCCCTTTGGCCAATTTGTTTTTAAATAATTAAAGAATGTATATCATTGTTTTAGAGAAATGTGTACAGTTTTTGTTTGATGACCTAATTTCAAAGCTAGTCCAGATTCTGTTAATTATGCTCTTTGAATAAAGACACAGTTTAGTTATGAAACGATTTGTGTAGTTTTAAAAAAGCGAACAAACAAAAGTATCATAGCACCCTTCTTACCCATGAAATTAACTCCTTCCTTCTTCTGTATTGTTTTCTTGTAAATCACTGACGAGGTCTGATTACTGGAAATTTCGTTACTTGTTGCATTTATTACCTCGACGTGGGTAAACTCCTAAAAAAAGTAATATTTACACAATGTTTTTATTACTTCACATTAAATACAATTGAATAATTACAACTAATACTCTTTTACTAATGAGAAATTTATAAACCGTTTAGTTTACTCATTTACATTCCAAATGATTTTGGATATGGACACACAGGTAGGTTATACAAACGTAATACGAACATTATTTTATTCATAGGGATTTCCGCTTGAAACTAGATTTAGGAGTTGACCAATGACCATGTCCTTATCATTAACACCATACGTTATCATGAGTATCTCCTTGAAAACTCCTTGAATTTCTTCAAAATTTAGATATTTAAAACACTCTTCCGATGCAATAGGATGAAATCTGTGTGATTCACTTTAAACTATTCCGATCCAAAGCTTTGCACTAATATTGTATTAAAGGTATAGTTTTGAAAATATCTAGGACTTAAGAATTCCAGCTGCAGCTCTAGATTGTCTTTGAAGCACCTGTTTTACATTTAACAGCATTATGTTTTACTTTTTAAATAGCTTTAGGTTTTAAATCTTGACGATGTACGATGTGTTAGGATTTTTGCGGCATGTTTCGCTTTGTCCGCGACTTCCTTTATCAAGCGCCCACAGTTGATAATTCGGTTTTTTTCACATGTGTACTCATTGCTATGCTGAGAAAACAACTTCGCCATGAACTGAACAGAAGCGTTATGTCTCTGTGAGAATCGTGGTCTTCTTAATTCAAGTCAATGGCGATTTTTTATATTCGGTATGAACTATAATAAATTATGTAAAAAATCCAGTTTATTGTATTTGACTAGTGTTCTTTATTGGATAATTAATTAATTAAGCTATTGTTTTTGCCAATTTTTAAGCTCGTTCTTTATTTAACTGTTTAAAAAATCAATTTACCTTAGTAAAAGTTGCTTCAATAATATTACTGGGAATGGCATTCCTGTAAAAAAAAGTTCAAGTATTAGTATTTATTTAAATTAATGTCGTAAACTTATCGTTCTTTGCTACATATAAAACTCAACTTCCTCTTTCATTTTTCTTTAGTTGCCGAATTAAGAATTCTAAGATTTTGTGCGCTTTTAAACTTTTTTAAAACTACTCTGAATTAAATTAAATTCTGCATCTCAGAACCAAAAGGTCCTATCTCTTATTAGTTTCTCCAAGAGAGAAAGGAAAAACTACAGGTTGAAATTCTATTTTAACAACTTATTAAAATTTCGATGTATTTATTTAGCCATTTACAACTTTAAAAATTCAAATTCAAATAAAATTTTAGTTTTTCTTCTATAGAGCATTTTCAATCACATGACTCTGCCTAACAACGGCCTTAGCAACGTTGTTTTATTCCTCCAGTGACATCATGTGCGAATGCTGCTATTGGATACTTCTATGTCCCGCCCCTAACAACAGCCTTAGCAACATTGTTTTTGTCCTCCAAGTGACGTCATGTGCGAATGCTCTATTAAATGAAAACATTATTAACTGCGGCCTTAATAGTAGATCTACTAGTGTAGTATCTGTGGTAACCAATTGCAAGCTCAGTAGGTCACGTGTTGGTTCCGTGTGACGTCAGACGGTTAGAGTCCATTGATAACTTCGTGAGAATTTAATTAAAAATCACCCACCAAATGTTATTATACGTGCGTTTTACAATTTTACACTCTATGTTGACCGCATTGAATTGTTATAAAATATTCCAAAATTTTCGTATTTTATCGAGGAAACTACGTAAGAATTATACGAAAAAAGTATTTATTTGTATGTCACATAAATATTAAACATTTTCTCGGAACGGGTGGAGGGAAAGGCCATATGAGTTAAAATTCTTAAACTTCTATGAACTCGTGATACATTTCTTCAAATTAAATTGAATTCCCAAATGATTACTTAAAAATTATACAGATAAAAAATGTAATACAATAGTTATATCAACTCTTAGTTATATCAACCCCTTAACTATCAATTCTCTTCCAAAGAAGGGCGACAGGAAACCGAACCAAAACATACCAGAGAAGGTCAAGCATGGAGTCCAAGATGACTCCCTTTCGTCCCGCGAGGTGGCTCTGCGGCTGGATTCCAGACGATATCTTCCGTCCGGGGTGCACGAGGTGCGCTGCAGTCGCCCCCATGGCCGCAGAGAAGCAGGACAGTCCCAAGAAGAAGCCGATGGTCACGGCCACCATGCGGGCGTCACCCCCTTTGCGAAGGCTGGACACCCCTAGAAGGACAAACTTGTTGACTACATGCCTTTATGTGTTTGGTGGGATTGATTAAAGCAGTAATTTCCAACTGGTGGGCTGGTCCGTGAAATGGTCTCACAGCAACAGCACTCATGTACATAAATTGAGATTTTTAATGTGGTGCATTGGATGGACTGGGATGAATGAAATGTATCAGGGTGTTTCAAAAGGTTATTGTTAAACTTTAAGGGTGTGTAGAGCACCCAGAGACAATTCAGAAGAGAGATCAGAGGCGGAGAGGGGACAAAAGTTACTATAAGCAATGAAAGACGGGTTGTTTGGGGCAAACAGAGAGTTCCCCTTAGAAATAAAATTTCAATGCCAATGGACTCTAACCGCCTATCTGGTTCGAGACTTCACGGAACCAACACGTGACCTACAACTGAGCTTGCAATTTGTTACCACAGATACTACACTAGTAGATCTACTAGTGTAGTATCTGTGGTAACCAATTGCAAGCTCAGTAGGTCACGTGTTGGTTCCGTGTGACGTCAGACGGTTAGAGTCCATTATCATCCTAACCAATTAATCCTAATCCTTGCCAATAATCAACTAATAACTATAATTTATTCATAAAAACTTGGTCATACAATTCTATAATATATTCTGGAATCTAGTGATGCAGTTATTAAACATTAGGGTGTGCAGCGACTAGATCGACGCGACTGGGACGTCAAAGGAAAAAAGTATGACATTTCCTATCCCTCTCCCCATGTTGGTAGTAGTTGTAGAATCTGGTCCTTTCATTGGTTCTTGACACTACGACGTATAATAGCTACGTCATTATCTTAAGGAAAATTTCAACGGTCGCATTGTTCTGGTAACGTAAACTGAACACATCGGCGCAACAGCCCTAATGGGCCAAGGCCTACGATGCTCATCTTCGTTTTCATGACCGTGGGGTCTGATGGGTGCTAAGCATATGTCCCGGTTAGGTGGTCAGCCTAACGTGAGTCCCAAGCGCGCTTGCTCCTCTGTTTATCGACCCACTGATGAAGGAGAATGGAAGATTGAATGGAATCGAACCCCAGATATATGGCCTGGAAGAAAGATGCACTACATTGTTCTAGTAACCCACCCATATTTGGAGGGACACATCTCTGCTTTCCCACTTTTTTTTGTTAAAATGACCACAAACTTAAAAAGAAGGGATTGGCTCCACGTCTCTTTCCATTTCCAATCACAGCACAGCCGAAGCCATGGCCATGTTCTTGACTTACTTCATCATGCTATACAATGCACGAAGAGCTGTAGTTCGTCTTCGAACTGTATTTTATCTTCTTTAACATTAAAGTGGTGAGTGTAGTCGCCACAACCCCATTTGAGATGGATTTAACTCAAATTACCCAGCCTGTGAACATTATTTTTTTTAGGAAACCAAAACTCATTTGCACCACCCCCTATCTTCATCATCCGGATCAATCAGACATGATTCATAAGAAGAAATACTGGATATCATTACCCACACAATGAAAGACGTTCAGTTCATATTCCTCGCACAAGGCAATGAAAAGGGTGACCCACCCAGCACTAGACTGCAGAAGAGCAGGGGCACGATGATCATGAGGAAGGCCCTGAGCACGAGCTGTCCCGGGAAGCCGATCAGGTGGACGGTTTGGTTGGAGAGCCGCTGCGACTTGAGGAAGAGCCCCAGCAGGAACCCGCCCACTGTGGCCCCCAGCAGAAGAAGCAGGAAGGCGTTGTCCTTCAGTCTCCGAGTGCATTGCTGCGGGAAGAGAAACCGAAAGTCAGAAACAACAGGTTTTGATGCTTTACGATGTCCAAGCTTGTTCATTAATGGCAGATTGACAGCACCGCCTCAAAGCATGACCATCTAGACCAGTGGTTCTCAACCTTTTTCACGATTGTACCCCCAAAGGAAAAATATATTTCCCTGCGTTGCAGGTAGTAGTTGAAATATCACCTTCGTTTAAGTCATAGGTTCCCAAACTTTTTGGGACGACCGCCACCTTTTCCAAGAAGAAAAATTTCCACCGCCCCCTTACAAATGTTTGCCCATAATTTGCTTACATTTCATAGAATTTTATACCAACGTTCTGTTATGAAAAGAATTCAATTTATAGCCAAATGAAATACAATTTTGTAAAGCTATATTATGGACAATATTCAGAAGTTAAGTTTTCTATGCACCTTGAAATTTAATTTGAAACAGTTAGAATAAGAATTCAACTCTACCTTTTTTATAAAATTTGATTTAAAAATAATTCTTTACCTAATTTTGAATATAGTGAAACCTCTTGTTGTGATTTCCAGGGCGTATACCCCCTTTGCTTCCTCCAAAGTACATTAGGAACCTCGATCTGAAAATTTCCTGCTTTCATCTTAAAAATTGCATAAATTATTGATATGCCATAGAATAGGTAAAAGGGGGGGTCTGGGGGTCCTCCCCCGAAAAATTTTGAATTTCAGCTTGTTAAAAATTGATTTTAAGCTACTTTTTCGGGATTTTTGAATATGTGCGGCGTACCCCTTAAAAGCTCTCGGCGTACCCCTAGGGGTACGCGTACCCCTATTGAGAAACACTGATCTAGACTAGACTCATAAGGCCATAGAAGCTCGAAATCGTGACGTGAAATAGTAGGTAAGACGTCACTTTTCAACAGCGCAATAAGGTATGAGATTTCAGACTGGAGTTGCGCTGTTGTCCAAAAAAACTATGAAGAGTCACGTCTTGCCTACTATTTCACTTAACTTCCTTTACGATGTAAAGCTTCTATGGACTTATGAGTCTAGGTAGCCATGGTCAAAAGCGGTTTGCAGCATTAACGGCGAGCAAGTATTCAAAAGAACTAATAGGAAGCCTCGAAAACGACCACTGATCAGGGAGCTGCTCAAGACGCAGCGTCAATTGCGTTCAGCGGTTAGTCCCATTGCCGCAAGAAAGACAATGTTTCGAGTGTCTGGATTTCTCCAATATAAATATAAAATGATTTTCCGATATCAGTGCTTCCTTGATATTCAAGGGCTGTTGCATATAGCCAGATTGTTCCGATTAATTAACTAATAAATCTGGATAATATAGCCTTAAAAGTAATGGTTACTAATGCAATAGTGAAGTGGGAAATCATATTCCGAAACTTTCTAATAATTCTAATAAATATAAGCCGAATCCAAGATTAAAATTTTTCAAAAAACGTTTTGCACATATATCAGTTTTTATCATTTCTATCTAAATTATTGCAAAATTATACACAAGAAATGTCTCACAAATCTTATGAACTATATTTTAAAAAAAGTACTCCGAACGGGTGGTCGGATACCTTCATTGAAATTTGTTAAAAACTGATTTTTATCATTACCCTCTTTGAGATATTAACATGTTCCTTCATCCTCCATCTATCAACAGAAAGTTAACAACAAGAAAGAATTATGAAAACTTAAACCTATTGAAATTTTTTTTATCTCAGTCATGCACAATTAAGGTAATAATCTTACTCTTACTCTCTTTATTAGTAGGTATATACTCTGATAGTTTTTATGGTATATTCACAAAAAAAAACTAGATTTCTTAAAATTCCCTATCTGTACCATTTACATTAATCACTATTCTTAAAAAGACCTAAAAGACACAATAAAAAATTTATGAAAATGTATATTTGAGACGCCGCGCCGCAACAATATATTTCATAACTATTTTTGAAGCTTGGCTTAAATAGCTCGGTAATGTAGTTCATATTTAAATAGGCATTTCTTCTTTTTAGGACGGTTTTGAAATTCTACCCCGACGGGGAACACAATGAAGCTTTGTAATTGGAGGATTTTCTCTTTGCCACTGACACAGCCTTCTTAATTATTTCTGAGCTTCCTATTATATTAAGCTTTTATGCATTTTTTGAAATATTTCATTTAAAAATTAAACATATAAAACTTACTTGTTTTTTAGCTTTTGCCAAGGGAATCGGTGAACAAAATTAACATTAAGTGTTAAAAAATGTGAAACATTTTATAAGAAAAGTTATGAAGTATCTTGAGCGTTTTTCTTAAGTTAAGGTGTTACGGGTTTAATTTGTCGTTGAGAGTATTCTTAGTTATTTATCTTTCACATAGAATTTGTCTACATTTCAAACGTAATTTTAACTTGTTACTGTATTTCAACGCATACCATATAAAGAAACATTACTGTACAATCTTGAATGAAAAAAAGTCAATGTATCATGATTTCAAGTGATTAAGATTTGTCTGATTTCATACTTTGTTTTTAAAGTACGCGATGAAACTATATATTTATATAAATAAATAAATTTGGAAAAACCCAAAGTTATTGTATAACATTCCCCTTTCCTTAGTGAGGTTCTATCTCAAAATATCTAATCAGAAGAAGTATCGAAGACAAGACGTATAAGATTAAATAAACATTAGTAAAGAGCTTCATCATCCGAGAACGTTTAAGTAATCTTGTGATGTTCCAATTACTTTTTAAAAATGCGGCCATTTATGTAAACATTTTTGCCTGATGCTTGTGTGGTGGGTGAAAAAACTTCCAAAATTATGCTGTTGGAGAAGGTCATGCATCAAAACCATATAATGTCCATATTTTAATGTCGAATAAAGTTCTAAATTTTAATTTTTTATTCCAAGTTAAATTTTAATTTTCAAGGGCCAAGTGACAGTGTTTCGACTTCAAAAATTATGTTAAAAAGTAGTAGTATTGTTTTTTTGAATAAAAATTATTTCTCACTTTTAGGCGCATTTTTGAAGTCGGTTTCTTTTTTGTTAAAAATTAATTTATTACATTCCTTTTAGTGAATTTGTAAAATGTAGGTTTGCTTAATCCGGATTCGGAGATTTGCATAGTGATGATAGGAAATTAAAGAGTTCTATAAACTATGTTTAATTAGGCCTTATTTTGTAGAGTAAATCAACGTTGTGCCTTTGAACACCGTATTTTTATGTTAATTATTACGAAATTTTGAATCCAAGTTGTTTTAAATAGTAAATTGACTATGTGCTATGCTCCTTCAACGTAAAATAAATAAGGATTTTTTTTTTACCCAAATTATGTTTCCATCATGATTATTTTCGAAATTAAGGTATTTCAGATCAACTTAAACTTTTTATTTGTTTAAATAACTGTTTCCCTATTGAAAAATAAAAAGAATTATACAGCACAGGCCATAGTTTATTAAATTTAAATAGAAGATCCTATATTGTAACTATCATGGACGCCATCTTGAATTCCTCAAAACCCTCAACATTTACGAGGTGGCATCAATCGGTTCTTTAATCAAGACATCATAACCTATCAAAATCAGCAATAAAATTTCATACATACTCTAATACACGGTGTACCCCTTTTTTGCCATTTGGTAACCTGACTATACCTTATCTTTATCTGACGCGCTCGAGTATGTCCATGTAACTAATTTTTTTTACAAATCTGACGGGCTGTTCTAAACAAACCCACCAACATAGAGAGCTTATATTTGGTGGAGTTACTCAAAAGCATGCAAGGTATCCCCCTATGATTATCTGACGCGCTCGAGTACTACCCAAAAACACTCTGGGCTCCCCTACTATTATTTTCTCCATCTAAATCAACGCCACCTTCGGCGGCTGTTTCCCAGGAAATTTATAGTATTTTTAATTTTAACTTAAGACTCAGCTACATAGCTCCTAATACAATTATTCTTCCCCAGCTAGATGAACGCTGGCTGTGAGGCGGTGATGTAACTACAAACTTCTCAAAAAGTTCTAGCCTCCTTCGGTAGCTATTTTCTCACCACCTATTTTGAATTTTTATTATAGAAGATGATTTTAGTTCTAACATATCAACTCACCTGCGGTTCAAGAAGTTTAATTCCAATATAATTTTTCTCCTGGACGACTCACGCTGTCTTCGGCGGGGTTTCCTCTGAAGTTCTTTAAAAATTATGTAATGGGTTTTTAATTCTAATTTTTCGAATCGATTGCGTCTCCAGTTTGAAGTCGGTAATAATAAAAACCACAAAAACTTTATAATTTTTTCCATTTTGAGGCCAGAAAAAGTGCTATTTTTACATGCTAATATTTCCTTTAATATTTAAGTTACTTTAATGAAACTTTTTTTTCTGTGCGGTTTGTCACGATGTTGAAAACAACTTTCTCGCACTGCAGTATTTGTGTGTTCTATCTCTTTCAGCTGTTTTATTAATTTTTTAACGTTCTTATTTCGCCACTAGCAGCACTGTAAACCATCTCAATGGATTCAGCATATTCACTTACTTAGGGATTCACCCTAGTTCCATATATGATCACATACGTTAGTTCCAAATAAAAGCCGTGAAGCGGACTTTTGAAACAACCTGTAGAACCTGTGTGTCAAAAGGGTTGAGGAAGGGTAATCCAATATAAATACAGACTTCTCTCATTCCTAATGAGAGTAGTTATTTAGTCAATTAATTGTCGATAATCACGAACACTATAGAGTTATCTCAACAACTTCTCAACGAGTCCACGACAGTTGAAGCAAGCGCAGTAATAGGAGTTTGTTTACCATACTATTACTTGTTTTATAACATTAAAATTATTGAACAATCCTGGCATCAGAACCGATGGCCTAGTGGTATAGTGTACGTCTAGTAACTATAAAGGAATGGATTGCCTGTTCAACGCTGTTCTACCCGGCTTTACCCTACGCACTATATTCATTCGCTTCGGTTACAGGCTATTAACATATAGGGTCACTTGGGGTAAGTGGGTCCCTGGGGTAAGTGGGTCACCCCCCTCAAACTAAACTATGTAAAGGACATTTCACACTTATTCACATTGATCATGTTACATTTTGTCACACTGATGGGTTTTGCACATATTAGAGTTTTGTGTCATTTCTTTTTAAGATTATAGAACTATTGTAAAAAAATTTCCATAATTTTTTTTTTGGAGAGTTCAAGATGCATTTTTCCAAGAAGTGTTTCCAGGAAAGTTTTCGCTATATTTTAATGTTTTTTCAACTGTTGTGCCAGGTTTGACTTAAAATACATACTGCAATTTCAATTTTCACAAAATCTCTTATTTAAAAATTTTTAAGAGGGGGGTCCCACTTACCCCGTAATTTAAGCAAAGTAGGGGTAAGTGGGTCCCCTCATTATGGGGTAAGTGGGACACCCTAGACTCACCATTTTAATGTTTATTGAAACATTTATAAGTAATTTGTTTAAATTTTATATTAATTTTGAGTTTTAATATAAGCTGTGGTAAGTAAAGAAAACTATTAAGTTGGGTTTTTTTTTAATCACGTTGCCGAGAAATTAATTAAAACACACAGTGGGGTGGGGGAATAGTTTCGAGGGTTTTTTTATAAGTCTCCCGAACCATCGAACCTGAAGAAAACATTCTGTAATTGTAGTGTTCCAAAAAGGGGTCCCACTTACCCCAACCAACCCTATTAATTTAAATGTGAGTAGATATCTCGTACATGGATTAAGTTGCAATAAAATATTTTGTACCTAAAACTTCTATACTTTATCAAGTAAGACCCACTTACTCCCTCTTAAGTTTTGCTTGCTTTCAATCAAAATAAAAAAGGGGTGACCCACTTACCCCTTCCTATGGGGTAAGTGGGACCCCCGTCTCATTTTTTACAAAAAGACCAGTTAAGAAAAATGTAGAACATTATTTTAGAACCTAATTATAAATTTTTGATTATCAATAGTGTCTTAAATAGAATATGTCATCAAGTTCAAATTGAACCTCTTCAAAAAAATTTTATGAACCTTCAAAAATGTACTGTTCCAAAAAGGGGTCCCACTTACCCCAAGTGACCCTAATTAAATTTAGTTATATGACAAAAATATCAATAAACTATAATGTATGTTACATATTTACAAATGTGTCTGCGTATACTTTATTTTAAATTACAATACAAGCTAGTACTATTTTTTCGGGCGGATGGGTACAACATCTGCCTTTCCCAACAGTGCCAACTTAAGGTGGAACAGAGTATAGTTCGATTCCAAAAGCTGCTACTTTTGATTATTTTGCTTTTATTTAACTTGCAATTTTTAAGAAGTAGCGATATTTGTTAGAGTAGAGTTGTTACTTTCATGGACTTAATCAGTGCCAATTTATTTAGAAGCCACTGAGTAGAATAGAACAGAGTAGTAGCAGAAAACTCATCGCGCCAGTGCCCTTAACTAGACTTTTGTTCCGGGGGTAGGTGACAAATATTTGATTGACACTACATGCATAAAAGGTTAGGTAAATAAAACTATATAAATAGCTTTACAAAGTAATATAAGTTAAAAGACAGAATATTTCCTCATGTAGCTTGTGTAAATTTAGGGGGTGATATCAAGGTATATTTCACAGAAGGAAAGGCTTTTCCCCCATAAGAATGTTTGAAATTTTAATTTTAAAATAGTGTTTTACTCATTTTTTTTTTTTTTAAATCTGGGACACATAGTCACATTTAATTTCAAACTTTGTTAAGTTACTACAAATCATACAATTGGCCTCAATAAAAACAGTAGAAGTTTCTGTAATTCTGGGGCAGACCCTCCCCTACCTCTAACCCTTTCAAAGAAAAAGCCATACATAAACAACGATCAAAATTTCGTGAGGGGGAGGGAGTTTGAACCCTATGAATCTCGTTTTTGACACGGCCCTGCTGTACCCTTTCTGTACAAAGTTCTAATGGTCAACTCACCCCAGACCGGTCACTCTTCCTCGCCGCCATAGTGGATGCCCGGCGGTCATCCCCAGCGGCCGCCCGGGAGCTCTCCGAGGCAGTGTCACGTGACATCCGTCCGCAACGCGTCGCCGACACCGAATAGCCGCGTCCTTCGCACGCTTGTCGCTCGCTCTTCCTTTACTCGCGGATTTTGTTATTACTTTTTTTTTACCATTCTCCATCTCTCGGTTGTTGGAAAATTTTTTCGCTTACAAACGACGAGAGCTCTTCGTAGAAGTGAAGTGATTTTGATACTGATCGCACTTAAAAGAGGGAGGGCGGTGTGGGGATGTAGTGTGACGGTTGTGTACGTTTTTGCATGGCGATTAGAGTTAAAGAGGTGATGATGAGAAAAAAAACCTTCGCTGAAGCGAGAATGTTTTCACACGGTTCTATTTAGTACCTAAGGGCGGGTTTACAAGCGGCGACTAGAGCAGGAGTGGCCGACCCTTGAAATAATTATGCGGTCCGCGAGAATTTTCGTAAGTTATAAAAACTTTACTCTTCGAGCAATAATTTTCTTTTATAAGAAAAATTTTTTTGTTACAAATAAAAAAATCCCGAAAATCCAAAATATTGCTTGGTGTCTTTGTGAGTTTTACTAAATAACAGTAGTACAGTAGTTCACTGTGGGTCGCTCCTCTGGGGGTGCGATAATTCCAGAAGGGGGGCGCAAGCCAAGTTTCTTCAACACCTTAATATGGATTTTACGGGTTTAACCTTTTCAATCCTAACCGCCATTAAATGAAAGGGTTAACTTGTATAGGAAAAATTTTTCGCCAACCTTCTAGGAATGACTATATGACACCACGAGCATAATTTAGCAGGGAGAACCTTAAGAGGCATAACTCCCAAGAAAGAGGAAAATAGAATAGAATAATCTAAAATACTTGGGGGTATACCGTATTGGTGGGATAGTGGTTGAGTGAGCAGTAGTATCCCTCTAAAGAGTGGCTAAAGTAATTTCTAGAACAGTGGTTCCCAACCGGTGGTCCGCGGACCTTTGGTGGTCCGTGAGAGTCTTGGAAGTGGTCCGTGAAGTAGGACCGGTAGCACACAAAAAAATTTCCAATAAATAGAAAATTGAGCGCTCTGAACGAGAAAAGATTGAATTATATCCGAGACGAGATAACTTTAGGCTAGTAATTTGTGGGGATAATAGTCACCACTTACTTATAACAATACTTTTGTGTACTATAAATATTTAAAGTGAAATTAAGCACTCTGCAAAAAAAAAAAAAAAAAAAAAAAAAACTCGGCTACATTTTTGTAGGTCCTAAAGATTTAATTATATCATAACAGAATTTTTAACTCTTGTGAGATACATATCTCTTTAACGACGGCTCTCGAAAACCCAAATCTTCGACAAACAGCGAGAGCCGTCGGCCGGCTATTTCCTTCCCCCTCAGAACGGTTGTCATGGGCGGGAGCCCCCGATAGTTAATGGGTTTTTTATCTCCCCTCTAGCTGGTTCTACATGGAGCCTTTTTTGCCGGATGACGGGCCGCGATCCGTCTTGGCGCGATGGTTGGCGACAAGAAAAATCCCTATTTTTGAGGCAGAAAACGGATCAACCAAACCAGGTGGTCACGTGAGGGCGCGGACCAATGGCTAGGCGTGATACGCCCGACATCGCGGGCCGAGAAAAAGTGCAGGCAGCTCGCACTTTTTCTCGGGCCGTCAAAAACGGAGGGGGTCACGTGATAGAAATTCACCAATCTCCGAAACACCGAAGAGAACATCGTATTCGTATCGTATGCAATGGTGTTTTGTTTACAAAAGTAAACTAAGCTTAATTTTACGAAAAAAGCTTCATCTGTTGATTTTTACTAAAAATAATCAATGAAAAACAAGTTGAACACGTTCTGTCACCATTAAAATATAAAAGGTTTTGTAGAATTTGAAAAAAATAGTACTGAGAATCTATATGTTTTCCGTAGTATTGTATGTTTTTGCTTTTAGTTTTATGGTCATAGAAGTAAAATTTAAAGGATAATTTACTTTTAAAGCAAACTAAAGTACCATTTAAATACCCTACTTCAAGTTTATATATCAAAACTTACTTTAAACACTTTCCCTAAAAACTATATCTTGTACTTCCAAGTTCGATAGAAAAGCCTATATACTATAATTATTTACTCCACACATTTTTTATGTGCTGGGATGTTAGGCAGTGTTATGTTTTAAATAGATTGAAGTATTTGTTGTATGTTATTAATTTCAGAACCTGATAGTTATACCACATAGACATGAGACAATAATAAAAGAAATTAAATTGATTTTACATGTTTTCTTCCTCGATTAATTGAAAATTATGTTGCTCATAACATAAATTTTAGAAAATAAAAATTGGTCAGTAGTACTAGGCATATTTACGTATTCTCACAAAATACCCTGCAATAATGTCACATTCTCGCAAGTGTGATGTATGTGAAAGAATTTGCTTTTTTATGATTATGACTTGTTTTGGATACAGATTTAATTATTAATTTTACCCTAATATCAAGACCTGATTATCTGGGCCAGATTTAGAAAATTTTCCACATAGTAGGCACACTGCGTTGCAAGGAGTCCCCTTGATGTTTTTTTATAAAAACAAATTTCACAACACACAATAATTGGTAGGTATACTACTTATGTACTGTTGTAAAACCATTTATTTTAGGCTTTTATTTTCCAATTTCAATTTCTTCAAGAAATATGAAGTAAGTTTTGTTTTATGAGTTAAGATACTTTTGAGATTTAGGGTTATGTTTTGAATAGATTCAAGTATTTGTATGTTATTAATTTCAGAACCTGATAGTTATACCACGTAGATATGAGACAATAATAAAAGAAATTAAATTGATTTTACATATTTTTTCCTCGATTAATTGAAAATTATGTTGCTCATAACATAAATCTCAGAAAATAAAAATTGGTCAGTAGTACTAGGCATATTTACGTATTCTCACAAAATACCCTGCAATAATGTCACATTCTCGCAAGTGTGATGTAAGTGAAAGAATTTGCTTTTTTTATGATTATGACTATTGTTTTGGATACAGATTTAATTATTAATTTCATCCTAATATCAAGACCTGATTTAGAAAATTTTCCACATAGTAGGCACACTGCGTTGCAAGGAGTCCCCTTGATGTTTTTTTATAAAAACAAATTTCACAACACGCAATAATTGGTACTTATGTACTGTTGTAAAACCATTTATTTTAGACTTTTATTTTTCAATTTCAATTTCTTCAATAAATAAGAAGTAAGTTTTGTTTTATGCGTTAAGATACTTTTGAGATTTAGGGTTATGTTTTGAATAGATTCAAGTATTTGTATGTTATTAATTTTATAACCTGATAGTTATACCACATAGACATGAAACTATAATAAAAAAAATTAGATTGATTTTACATGTTTTCTTCCTCAATTAATTGAAAACTATTTTGCTCATAACATAAACCTCAGAAAATAAAAATTGGTCAGTAGTACTAGAAATATTTATGTATTCTCACAAAATACCCGCAGATGTATGTGAAAGAATTTGCTTTTTTGTGATTATGAGTATTGTTTTGGATACAGATTTAATTATTAATTTTAAGATACTTTTAAGATTTAGGAAGGCCAGGTCTCGTAGGCCTAATGGTAAATCAAAGGAGAACGAACAATAATAAAAGACCAATCAAGGCTTACCCAGCTTGAGTTTGTACTACGCGTAGTTCATTAACGCCAAGACCATGGCCCTATAGCCTGGAAGATTAATCTTGTAATATAAAAGAAATTAACTTGCTTTACATATGTTTTCTTCAACTCAATGTCAATATGAAAATTTTATTTTGGTCATAAAAAATATCTTGCCCCACAGGAAGTGATGCCTGGGAGTCAAATTTGCTTATCGAATGAACGAGTATTGTTTTTGATGAAGATTTAATTATTAAAGTTAACAACATCAAAACCTGCTGAAATTTAAATACTTATACATGTACTACTTCCCTCTATTATTAAAAAAATTATTTTGCCTAGTGGAGTACAATTGTAAAGGGTGGTTAGTAAAATAAATTTTTAGAACAAATTATGGGAATTGTGCAATTAAACTCTGCTTTCTTTATATTTGGGTTTAGGTCGGTGCATTTTAACATAGTACCAATGAGTTATTTTTATCAAGTCAAGAAACAAGGTTCTCATTATGCCTTAATTTGTTATAAGCAGGTTCAGCGGTATGCTGAAAATTTAACTAGTTTATTGTATGATCATTACAATATTCAGCTTTACATTTTACTCATTAGATATTATTAAAGACAAATTATCTTCAACACAAGAATTTATCAAAGATTAGTTTACTGACAGGAATCTTTTTACCATATATTTTTAAAAAGCATTTTTCAAGGGTAATTCATCAATCAATTTTTTCTTAGGACTAAAATATTAGCTCGAAAACTATTGTAAATTTCTGTACAAGAAATCCTAGAAAATACAGAAAAAGCTACACATAAATTAACCCCCCCCTTGTTTTGTAGAAAATATTATTCTAGTGTATTTTTATTTTTAAAGTTAAAGATGATTTTCATGTTCAAGAGAGTAACCCGGAGTATTTTTATTTTTAAAGTTAAAGATGATTTTCATGTTCAAGAGAGTAACCTGGAATGTTTTATTTTAATTTAAAGCACTATCAATTGTTAGGACAAAATAAAAAAAAATCCATACTTTTCATTCTGTAGTAAAATTGAATGTTAGAGCTTCCCATACATTTGAAGCAGCAAAAATATTTATTTTCCAAAATTTAAAAAGAATAATTTTTTACTGTCAATAGAGATAAATATTAATTTAAGCATATATGCATTTACAAGTAAATCAAAATTTTAAAAAATTTCTAATTTTTATTATTTAAAATTAGTGACAGCTACTAATTTTTTAATACCCAAAAATATTTTACAGCCATATTCAGTCATCAGTGCTGCAGTACAACAAGGATAATTCAAACTGAAGGAGCCATCAAAATTGTTCCAATGAATTAAAAATTAATAGAAAAATGAAGGCATTTAAAAGCATGTGTTAAGAAATAGTAATGAATCAATTTTGTATTTGGGATCGAAAAGTTAGTTAAGAAAAAAGAGAAATCTTTGAACTATCCTCAACTTTTAAATGAAGATCCTTTCCTTGATCTATCAAAGTTGCACTGTGTGCACAAATGAAACAAACTAAAAAATTTTTACTAAGAAAACAATATTTTATTTGTTCAGAAAAAGTTAAAGAAAACTTGAAATAAAAAAATCATTCGACACAAGTCCATATATAAAAAATAATCCTTTAATTGTTACCAAAAATAATTTAGAGGCTGTATATTACATAAACTAAACAAAATTACAGTTTTTCATTCTTTTATAGTCTATTAATTAGGTATACCAATTTGAAGGCAGAATGTAATAAACAAATTACTAAATGTAATGCAAACACAAAAATATATATTAAACAATAAATTTTAAAAGGGTTCCATCTTCAATTATTTATATTCCAATGATAAAACTGGTCTTTACTCAAAAACCTAAGGAAAAATATTAAATACACACTTTAAATTACATGTAAATTCAATTAGAGGAAAAACACAAAAAATATTGAATATATTAAGTACATTAGTAATCAAACTCACTATGCTTCATACAGTTCAGTTCTAGAGATCAGAGATTAACAGCCATATTCATAGCCATCAGCGTCGGTGTTAACTAGTTGCTAAAGAAAGAAAAATTAGCTTTTCGCGGAATCTGATTGGTGGAATCCTTCTTTGACCAAGGAATTAACACCGACGCTGATAGTTGAGAATATGGCTGTAAGAGTTTAACAATATCTTAATTACATATTAACTCCATTTTCTGGAATTAATGGTCGTGTCGATTTGAAATTTTCTCCAAATGTTTCGCCCTCTTCTTCGGAAGGAATCCTCAGTGGAAACACAAAGGGAAACATTAGGAGAAAAATTCCAATCGACATGACTATCAATCCTGGAAAATGAAATTAGTATGCAATTTTCAGCGCGGAAGTTCTTGTTATTTTATAATCTTAATTGATTGTTAGATAATTAATAAACTAAAACTTTATCATACTTTGTTCATTATAAACTAATTTCAATTACATGCAATTTTTGTAACACAAGATATACCAACAATGATAAAATTGAAAGTAATATCAATAACTCATTACAAATTACAATAAAACCTAAAAAATAAAAAACTATCCCAACTGAATTATTTAAAAATTTGGACAGTTTGTAATGTAACCCTCAGATATGGTGCACACCATTTCAGAGGTGGTGTGTAGCACCTTGGACATCAAATACCGAGTACTACCGTGAGGTTGGCAAGTGTAACCTCAAAAATTCTGCGTACCACCTACTTGGGAATGGTGTGAAACATCTCAAGGGTGTTATGTAGTAGTTCGGGGAAGAGGGTGTACGACCTTCAGGATGGCTTGCAACTGAGAGTGGTTTGTACCACCTCAGGACTTGCGGTAAAATGCTTTATAAAAATCCCAAGGTATTACACACCACCCTTTTGAAGTTATACCCAAACCCCGAGAGGTTTCACACCACCCTCATAAAGTTTCCCAAGAGAAGTTTGAAATGGTACTTTCCATTGGATACCCGAGAAATTTAGTTTTATAACCATTAATATAAATAATTAATTTTTACTCGATTGCATTTTTGAAAAAGTGAACCCCCACTTGAACTACCCAAAAGCCACCAGTCATTTGGTGACACACAGGGCCACCGAGAGCCAAGTCGGGCCCCGGGTAAAAGGTTGAGAAGCGGGCCCCCAATGACATATTCTCATTTCGAAGTAGGGGGTGAAATTTTCTGATGTACCTCCACCCATGCATTCATACGCTTAATGTAATTTTTAGAATATTTCTAGGCAAGATCTGAATTACACTCAACTTAAAAATATCGTTTTCTTGATAATATGATGAGTAACAAGTAATAAAGGGGGTCTCGGGGTTTTCCCCCAGAAAATTTTTGAAAATATGCCCCTAGAAAACTGGGAATTTACTCATTTTTGGACCTTTATGTGAACAAATTAATTTCTAAAATATTCAAAATGATATCTGTCTTAGTACTCAATATGAAAAGCTTTGGGTACAGAGCCCCGGGGTATCATACCCCCTCGCCCCCCTCTCTCGTCAGGCCTGGTGACACACAAAGAAGCAGTGGCGAAGCAAAGTAAAAAATTTAATGGAGGGGGATAGGAGTAGTTTAGTGGTTTTCTATGATCAAAAATTTTTCTGAGTTTCCAGGAGGATACGCCCTAACATTTTCAAAGTAAAAGAACCTGTGAATAAATAGTTATAAAAATTTCAAAGGGTTGTTGAACCCTATACTCATTCTCTACATACTGCTATACTTACATGCATAAAAAGCTTTTTATCTTTTAAAAAAAATTGGGAAGAAATGTAGAAATCATTCTCGAAATTCTTTTTTCCAATATCTTGACTCGACACCGTTAGTAAGAACCTGTTGAATAGAATAAACAGAAATATAAAAGGAATTAAGCAACAGTACCAGTGTTGTTACTAAAAAAATCAGATGGCGATATTGGCAATTTTTATGTATGGGGAGAATTTTACTTATTTCAACTGCACTATGTTACAACAGGTTGATGTGAGGTGACGACAGACTTTCTGGCTATCTAATAGGTGAAAAAGACAGAGCAAGCAAGAGTCATCTCTGACTTGTCAATTAGGTAGCTAGAAAGTGTGGAGTCTTCTTACATCAACCCGTGACCCGTCACTGACAAGAAACATAATCTAGTATAATTCATAATAAATTTTTAGTTTTGGGAATGAGTACTACAACCCCAACACCCACTGGCTACACCACCAGTAAATAATGTGTTACCACAACCATACCGGGAAATTTGGTGTTTTTGCTTGACTTTGGTAAACATAAATTAGCATCTAATTCTAAAGTATTGTGCAAAGCAAGCACACGCACTATAAGTTGTGCTGTAAGAAACAGTCTCACAAAATAATACCGAGCAAAAAAAACTGTAATGTACAGAAAACTTTGGTAACAAATATTGACCTTTCGTTTTCGAAAGGTATGGAGCGGAATCTTATCCCGGATAAAGTTGAAAATGTTTTTATTTCTTTTTCATGTATTGCTAGGGGTTCACATACTTCGAATGACCTGCCACTGTGAGTGGCAAATAATATCCCCATATAAATAAAATTTAAGATTTGCAATTAAAAAGGTGAAAAAAGCTTGGATGCATTGCTATAAGAATAGAAATTTACTGCACTTAGCCAGTCATCTCATTCAGGATAAATATCTTCTTCAGTTTCAGACTACATAAGATAATATTCTAAACTTCTGTGGAAGAGAAAAATAATTGAAATGCTAAACAATTGTACAGAAATCATATTAATTGAATCACAAACTAAGAAGAATATTAGTAACAGACATTCAATAGCGAAATACAATACAATTAAATAACAATGTCTTTACATACCTAGCAGGTTCAATTTTAATTATTATGAATAAATATTTGTATTTCGCTAATAGCACCTAAAAGTAAATGTTAAACTTTAAATAACTTAGTCATTTAAGCAACAACTTCTAGAGATCTACAGGGGCTATAATAGGATTTTTTAAGTAAGGTAAAAATGCTTTTTTCTATACTTTAAACATGCATATTCTGGATGGGCAAGAAGCGATTCCTAAAAGAATGTAAAACATGTAACGGTAATTATTCTAGTTAAGTGGTAGAGCAACGCCCCTTCTAAAATATGCGAGAGTATTGGGTAAAAGCGACTAAAAGGCAACCTATTTCTTTTTAGCGCCAAGCTTGGTCAGGTATATCCTGGTATGAAATCACTGTCTCTAACAGGAGTAACAAACTGTTATAAACCATCATACCGCCTGGACAAAAAGTTTCAACAACTGCCTGAATCGGGATATCAACCATTAGATCAATCTCATACCTAATATAATTAAAAACATTGTCTATACAACCAGTTCTGATTCTGAGGGGACATAGGGAGGCGTCGTCACAAAATATTTTTTAGACAGTCCCCGAAATATTTTAGCCATCATCTTAAACTGCTATATACACCGAGTAAATTCAATTTCAAATCAAATAAATAAATAATTAGTTTTCGGTACAGCTTTAGAGACTTCAGCCGCCTTTTTTACCCACAGCCTCAATTATAACAACCATTTAGGTCCAATTTTAAGTATTATTACTAGATCCTAAAATAGTAGTAATTGCTATTATTGTTAGAAACAGGGCCCGATTTAGAAAATTTAGAACACTAGGCCCAACATGCAGGAAGGGGCCCCCCGTTGCCATATTTGGTGCTATATAAATGTAGATGCGTTAAAATTATTGTTTGATTAGTATGAAAATTCACTATCGTCAGGGTCAGACACGTTCTCGGTTATCTTTTACGTTTTTTACATTGCTAAAAAGTTTTAGATTTTTATTTTCGAGTTAAAAAATGTAATGAAAAAACATTCAAGGAAGTATAAAAAGTTATTTCTACTATAATTTTTTGTTAACTTTTTAAAATTAGGGGGCCCCCAAATTGTGGGGCCCCTAGGCCCGGGCCTAATGGTAAATCAGGCCCTGGTTAGAGATAGACAACACTCAATCGTGTTGCTGTGGGAGATGTGGTTACACATTACAGATGTGGTGACTGGAGGACTATTTCTAAAGCTGTTTCCAACGATATAATACAAAACAAGATAAATGTGATCACACGCGATATCAAGCTTTATTATCTGTTATTTTATAGCAGTGTCTCTTCTACAGGAAACAGAATCTGTTTCATAAAATGATGCAATTTCTTTTTTAGCATGAACATTAAGCTGTACATTGACTTGTAATCAGTGCTGAAATTGGAGGGGGACGCCGTCCCCCGAAGTATTTTTACCGTCCCCGTTCCCTAAAATATTTGTTTCCACGAAAAAAAATTATAAATTTAAGGGTAGATTTAAATACGAAAGAAAATTTATTTTTTTCTGACCTAAATTCCCATTTGAATGAGTGTTCGGATTCGCCTATCAGCGTGCCAGCAGTTTCCTCGTATTCCGATTCGCAAATATATTCGTATTCGGATTTTTAGGGTCAAATTTCCAAAAACGTTCTGGGGAGGACCCCCAAGACCCCCTTCAAGTATTTTAATCTCTATTACTCACGATTTGCTGTGCAAAAAATGAGTAAAAACCCTGTTTTTAGAGTCTAATTTCGAAAAAAAATTTAAAAAAAAACCCACATTTTTATACCCCAAAAACATATCCTGGATCCGCCACTACTAACATAAAGATGAATAATGTTTTTTTTCTTTCCATCAATATTTGTAATGAATACTTAAATGTTACATAGTTTTAAGGTTATAAAAATTATAATAACTGCATTTATGCTTTTATTCTAGCATTTAAAAAATTTCCCATTAGCCCCCACTTTCCCCTAACTATGCAATTAAATGTAATCTATAATTTGATTATCAATTAAAGTAGGTACTACTAAAAATTAGTCATATTTTACCCTCCATCAATCATCTACTCTGTAAAAAGGTGAGGGTGAGTCCCCCCAAATATTTTTCTCCAATTTCAGCACTGCTTGTAATGCAAATTACATACAGAAAACAACGCCAGTATTACGATTGAAATCAATCGCGAGAACAAGTACTTTGTTTGTTTTAAATAAGAAATCACTTTACAATCATTTTCAATTGAAATACACTTTAAACCAAGAGAAACGAAAATTGAACTTACGCCATGTTTGTAGTTTATTGTTGATGTTCTCTAATCTTCGCGGCTGCCGATGACGGAGAGCAAAACTTTTTTTGCTCCCGTTTTCACGGGCCGCGTTTGGTTGTTCAAAGGCGACCGCAGCGCCACCACTTTTTGCCAACCAAAGGGATTTTTCTGATGGCGGATCAAGCAAACGCGGGCCGTCATCCGCGAAAACGGGTTCATATAAAAGGGCCTTATAGGAATGTCGGCTCCCTTCACCAGGCTCTCTTGCCTCTGGACCTCTGGCTGGACTGGATGTTTTTTTTTTGCTTTACTTAGTTTGATTTTATGAATAACGAATAACCTCAAATTACCTTTAATTTCGAAATATTAAGAAATTTATCATTGAAGTAAAAAAAAATGGCAACAGTAAATAACATCTCAATTTATAGAATTTTCCTAAATTATGTTATAAGAACATAAATTTTATTTTCTACAGGAAAAATAGTTTGATGCGTTAGAGATAAATGTGACATTCACAAAAAGATTACTTCTATTAATAAAAAAAATTAAAATAAAAACTGTGAATAATCATCAGGGTTTGTAATTTACAAAGTAAGGGTTGAAATCTTGAAAAAAATTAAAGAAATATCATTATACTGATTAGTTGAGTTAATGATACTTCAAATAAGAGAACATTTATACTCTTTTCTATTAGCATAATATTCTATTGAGATGCTGGATTAATTAAATCCTATCAATTATTCATTGGTATGCTCCGACTGAAGAATTTTGTAGTTTAGCCTCTTAGATAGGCTGTTACACCATAAAATTCCCCCAATAAACGCATTTCTCATTGTGCTTTCAACATTTTACTTTTCTATCAGCATAATATTCGATTGAGATGCTGGATTAATTAAATTCTATCAATTATTCAATGGGCTCCGACTGAAGAATTTTGTAGTTTAGCCTCTTAGATATAGGCTGTTACACCGTAAAAAATCCCCAAAGCAACTTGCTTTGACGAATAAATGGATGTTATTTAATTTACTCAAAATGTCTGGGTTGGGTAATATTAAAAATTGTGTAGTATAGCCTCTTAGACAGGCTCTCACACCATACAAATCCCCATAAACGCATTTTCTCATTGTGCTTTCAACAGTTTACTTTTCTATCAGCATAATATTCGATTGAGATGCTGGATTAATAAAATCCTATCAACTATTCATTCGTATGCTCCGACTGAAAAATTTTGTAGTTTAGCCTCTTAGATAGGCTGTTACACCGTAAAAATCCCCCAATAAAATGCATTTTCTCCTTGTGCTTTGAACAGTTTACTTTTCTATTAGAATAATATTCGATTGAGATATTGGATTAATTAAATCCTATCAATTAGTATTCTTCTTACGGACTTAATTGAAGTATTGAAATCTTTGAATTTAGGTCTTCTACACTCATCTGAGATCGTCCTATTAGACAAGATTGGTGCATACCTATGGCAAAAATTCTCTTTCAAAAATTAATGCATTCGATGCACATGTACGAATACGAATCTGTTCGTAATTATTGAATAGAGACGATTGTAAGATGTCCATTTTCAAAATTCTCCGAATTAGATATCAGATCAGTTCTTTGATATAAGATAAATTTTAACGTTTATCCTTTACAAAAACGCATTAGAAGTGTTTTCCTTTGTCATAAAAATAATATAAACCGTCATGAAATCTGTATAAAAGCTATTTCTCTGGCCTTTTGTTTATCTTAATAGTTCTGTGAGTTTGAATTTTCTGCATTGAAAGATGTATAAAAGATCTATACTACACTAAAACGCTAGAAATTTCCAAAAGCCTAAAATATTCTGAATCATTCATAATATTTGACAATATTAAATCTTTATGTCCCTGATGCACTATGACATTTTAGTTCCAGGAGGTCATATTTTGGAAATAAATTCTGATCAAAACAAATATTTATATTGAGATACAAAAAAAAATCTTGGTAATTTAAAAAACACAACACATATTTTATTAAGTATCCCAAAATACCATGATGTCAATTGTATGATTAATTTTGATAATAATCTTATTTCTTCATCGAGAAGATTCCCTTGAAAGAGCTGTGAGAAAATACAAATTTTCGGGCCCCACACCCGTAATCAGTCAAATCTCGAAAACTGACACTTCCGCGCCAGGCGAAGCGACTCCCCATGCCCCGAAACGACATTCTCTCGGAGCGCGGGGGGAAGGCAAAGCAGGATTTTTTCCCGCTGTTAAAGGAGGTTGGGGTTTTGGCCGTAAAACGGCCGAACCGTCTACATAGGGATATAAATAAAATGTTCTTAAAATAGAATAGAAATAGAAATAATTAACAGACCATCATATAAATTTACATGCTTAATTATATAGGCAGGGCTTAAATTGCACCGGAGCGCACCGGAGCGGAGCTCCGGTACTTCTTGGGTTTCAGTAAATTTTTACATTTTAACCGGAACGCACCGGAGCGCATAAAATCGCGTTCCGAACCCTTTTCGGAAAGACCAAAATGTACCCCTCGATGTTTTTCGATTACCGAAAATTACAAACGCCTTTCACCTCACTATCCCCGGTCAACAACGACGAACGACCTTGTTTTCCTCACCCTCAAATGGAAGGACACCCCCTTCGGTGACTAATAACGGGACAAGAGATAAGAAGCCCTCCTGAATGGAGAATTCTCGCTTCTCTGTAAAATTTCGCTTGTTAACCAGATGTGTCCAGCAGTCCATTCTTCTGTAAACATTGAAAGTAGTCTTTAAGATAACAGTGGGGTCACAATAATAGGTTAAAAGGGGATGGGGCAGGTAGGGGGGATTTTAATTTGGTCAGTGAGGCATGCCTTGAAAGATTTACGAGTTTTGGTTGTGTTTGTGTCCACCTGGGTCTGGATGTGTACTTCCTGTTCTCAAAGGGAGCGTTGCTGTAATAACAAAGATTTCATCTTGAAACTGTAGATTCTGTGAGGGTTCTTGACCAGAGAATTCCAGAAATTTTTGTGTGCTTTGGGGGGGGGGGAGGGAGCCTGTCCGAAGGAGTGATTCGTAACGCATCTTCTTGAGCTCTTCATTTCATCAGCTATTGGTTCATATGATAGTGCACGGTGAATCTCCATAACAGCTCTGTTTTGCCTGAAATTTTCTTCGACAGATACGATACGACATTGAATTAAAATAAAGTTAAAGAGAATTTACTCTTTCTGGTAAGTTCCAATTTGTTTTACGTATTTTATTGTAATCAATGAATTTTAAGAAACTAATTTGATTTTTCTAAGTGAAATTTTTCTGTTCTGTAATACCTTTTAGAGGTTAATTGTGAGTTGAACTTAAGCTAATATTGGGACCTTTTCCTCCAGAAATACTTTGTTTTTCTTTCGCTTCTTATTTTCTTATATCATTCCCCATTCCCTCTTATTTAAGTGAAAGAAGGTTATAAAAAAGGTAGTAAATTATACATGAAAACGCTGTTTATCAGATCTATGCTTTAATCATGAATTTTTGAAAATTTTCCGAATGAACTAAATGCTTATTATCGGTACTATTTAAATGCGTTTCGACGTTTTAAAAATATTTAGAAAAATGCATTAGACCCTCGATTAACCCGGATTAGATTATCCAGGGTTATCCCTCATCGCAAAAAAGGACTGTAATTCTGGAGTGAGAATATGGGAAGACAATTCATATGTAATTGTCCCAAAAAGTTGTGTAGTAATTATTTCAATATTTTTTACGAAATTATTTTCAATTTCTTTTTCAAATTTTCATGAAGTTGATTATTCGAATTACATTATTTGCTACTTAAGGAAGGGGTATTTTTGTCCATCTGGGTTTCTTGAGAATTTACTGTGCATTTATAAGGTAATACATAAAAGGAATTTTTTTTTTAAAGCGCACTCTCAATCACTTCTTTGGGAAAATAATAAATGTACGCGCTATACCATATGTTCCCTAAATGCAAGGCGTAAACAGGCTCATTTCCTCAAATGATTTTTGATTAAAGTACAGTTTTAAATGTTTTCCAAATAGTATCATCCATAGGATAATGATGAGCTTAGTAATTTCGTTCAGCTTTCTATCCATCAACTTAATCACAGAAAATATTATTAGATTAACTTTAATACGAATGGGTTGCTAGATTTTACGATTATCGCTCAATTTGGCGGTATTTACGTTTTGTTTCTGTAGTTTCGTTACACGAGTTTTTTGGTTATTTAGTTGATATCTTGATTATTTAACTTGAAATATATGCTGACCGATGTAAAATATCTAGTAAATATCTTAGTATATATCCAAGAAATGAGTTTTTACATATGTAAATAATAAACACTGGCGCACATTGGCATTTGCTGGCGCTCTGAAAAGATGCCAAAGTGTAACCCGGAAGTGCTTAAAGACTCATTTTCACTACCGCCCTCTATACTGAGTTTGATGGCTGCTAACCATCCATATCATGAACTTCGTTATTCCTATAACCTTCACATCTCAAAAAAAGTATTATTCCCTGGATATATTATTCTTCTTAAAGAAATTTCTATTTTTGTGTCGAAGATTTTTGGTTAAAAGCCCAAGTAAATCGATATATTTTTAAAACAAATACGAATTTTTTCAGATATTTTTTTTGGTCGTTGTATTAAAAATGAAAAAAAAAAGATTAATAGGAATTCTTTTAAAATTTTTCTTTAGAACTTTAAAAAGGAGTTAAAACACTACTTTTGAGGGTCAAATTTCAAAAGTTTCTGGGGGAGAACCCCAAAACTCCCTCCAGACCTTTGATATAATGTTTCTCCCTTGAAAATTCTGCCACTTACAAGAAGCGGTTCCCTTTGGGAACCAAAGAGCATGAAACCCCAAAGAGTTTGAAGAGGAGGTAAAACACTGGTTTAAACCGGAATTTTCAAAAATTTTTACTGGAGGATCTCCGCCCCCCTTTGAAAATTTGATGTTTATTTATAACTTTTTTTTTACCTAGAAAATTCAATGCTTTACGAGTAACTGTTATTTTTTGATGTAACCCAAATGGTCTCAAAATGAGCTGAAACATTACTTCAAGAGGCAAATTTCAAAAAAATTTTCTGGGGGAGAACCCCCAGACCCCCCTTTAAAATATTTACATATATATGTTATACAGAGTACCTTTTCTTTGGATGTACCTTAAATGTTGTAAAAAGAGGCTAAATTTCTAAATTTTTCTGGGGGTGAGCCCCAGCCCCACTTAAAACACATCCTTGCCCCCTACGACCAAAAACTGAAATGACGCTCCTGTTAAGTGGAATGTTGAAATAGTAGCGCTCCGGTACTTCTTTGGTTAGAATTTAAGCCCTGCTCTTAGTTTAAATTTTAATTAAAACTCACAGCATTTCAAAGGGGATTCAAGAATTCTCCCCTGAATTGCTTTTGAAAATTTGCAGTCAAAAGTAAGATCCAAGGAGCATATTGATATAAATACAACTACAATGTGGATTGCAAATTTTAAAGGAAACTGAATATAAAGTGTGTTTCATAAAATGGCCCCCTCTGAATCTAAAAGAATATCACCACATATAGACTTCTAAACCATTACAAGAGAAGCTCAAAAAATAACATGTATACAGGGTTGTTGAAGTAACCATGAAATTTGGGAAAGGTAAAACTATATGGTGGAAACTTGTATGCACCCAACAGAGATATTTATTCTAAAACTAACATTTAATTTAATACAGTAGATTTCAGCATACTTAAAAAAAGTATAAAATTTACAAAACTTGTGTACCTATATTTTCTGAGTGAGTATTTTCTGAAATGAGATAGATCCCAGTAAAAGTTTTTTTAATAACTTTATTTGTGTTTAGAAATGTAATAAACTAGTTTTTTTTTACTTTCTGGGGGAGTTATTAATAATTCCTAGTGGAGCCTGAGTTATAAGATCAAATACAAGTTGTTGTAATTGATTTTTGAAAATGAAAGTCTAGAAAAGAGAAGTAATGAAATTTTTTAACTTTCACCTATCTTTACTTAGATTGGTTTAGGTTTGAAATGCTTTTGGTGTAATTAAGTGATATTATTTATTCAAACAACTGTATACAAATTTTAAAACTGAGTGTTTTTAAATTTGTTCTACACAGAAAAGAATTCTTTAGACTTTCTATTTTTGAGGACTGGTTAATATTGCTGAAAACAAATGGGAGAAGTATTATACTCAACATTTAATACTTTAATTGTTCCAATTTTAACAGCATTAATAGCTACTTTATCACTCTGAAGCATATAGTTCATTTGATATATATCCCCATATCCCTCCCAAAATATCAGTATCCTCCTCCAAAATTTTTTCT
This sequence comes from Tetragnatha montana, assembly GCA_963680715.1. Taxonomy (NCBI): domain Eukaryota; kingdom Metazoa; phylum Arthropoda; class Arachnida; order Araneae; family Tetragnathidae; genus Tetragnatha; species Tetragnatha montana. The sequence continues at coordinate 39,086,314 of OY796686.1, read as the reverse complement.
GTAATATAAAATTTCTGGTGTTACTCTTAGCTAGTGTTATGCAGTCTTAAGCCAGTGTTTATGTATAGTGACTGTGAGACTATTAAAAGAACCAGCAACTTAAATTTTAGAGGATGCTTTTAAAAACTTTTATCTTTAGAGTAACATCAGAAGTTAATATTGTGATTTATTCTTTAAATTATATTACCTGAGAAATGTGATGAGCTTCAAACCCAAATAACCATGGATGATCATATCTTGCTTTGGGTAGGCTACATTGGGAAGCAGAAATAACAATTGCAGGCCACCATTTATAAGATTCCAATTTGCCCCATACAACACTGCCTACAGCTATATTCTAAGATAAAATAAAAGATTATAAATATTAGACATAGAATAGTACATATTATTTTTATATGAAGAATATTAAGGTAGTATTAAGGTAAGGTAGTATTCTTTAGATTCAAACATTTACGTTATTCAATTGACAATAAATTTTTACTTCAGTTATACTATGCTTGGGTTTACCCAATTTTTTCATATGGTTTAACTTTATGGGGTGGTGGATACGTTAGTAATTATTCAGCTTTAATTTCACTCCAAAATAAATTCATTAAAGTGATATTAAACTCTTCAGACCACACAAATCTTTTAATGTACCAAACTTTATCTATTCTACCATTACGATATTTTTATTTTTAAAAAACTTGTTTATTCATCTACAAAAATCCTAACTTTTGTGAAAGAAAAATACTAATAAACGCAAGAAGAAGTAATGAAATCTACAAAATTCCATATCCCACTAAAGAAATCATGCGCAAAATATTTTCGTATCTTGGCCCAAAGTTTTTCAATAGCCTACCACTAAATATACAAAATAGTGTAACCAGTAAAACCTTCAAAAAGCATCTAAAACTATATTTACTAACAATTACTGATATTGAACAACTTTTTTAAACTGACTGAAATTAATTGATAACTCCCCGACACCGTACCGTTTCGCCAACGCTTAGTACACCTTTTTTTAATACATATTTATTCGGGGTTTTTTTTTGTTTTCCTTTCACATTTTTCATTATTTCGTATTTCAATTCTAAGTATTAATTTTGCCAGTTATTTTATGTTTGTTTATTATATCTCATTGTATTTCTATTATACCTTCACAGGATTATTTCCTCCAGGTTATGTATGTTCAACTGTAAAATCCTTCTTTCTTTGTCAATAAATAAATTTGTTCTTTGAAATTAATTTTAAATTAATTTTTAAATTTAAATTAAAAGTAATAGGAGTAAAACAATCAACTTTCTTCTAGGGATACCTGATCCCTAGGGTTACTACCTACTATACCTACTAGGGATACCTGATCCCTAGGGTTACTTGATCCTTTTGAAAAAAATATAACAAAATCAATTAGTAAAGCTTTGATACCTAGACATTTTAAAATTATACACACACATGCACACAAAAACTAGCAACACTTAATCTTTTTCAGTATTTTTTTTCTAGAGAAATGATTGTTTGAATTTGGCAAGGAAAACATTTTTTCAAGGCAAATATATATGTTTGCAGTAACTATTCTATGTAAATTAGAAAATTTAGTTAAGTTTAGTTTTAAAGTATATAGACTGTCTTTAATAATTACGTAATTTCTTTAGTGAAAAACCTTAGTTGTTTACTATTTAAATTAATGTTTTGTATAAATATCATATTAGTGATACTTGATTATTTCTTTCAAAGGGTGACATGATCCCAAGGATCAAGTAGGAACTGAATAAAACAGTCATATTTTTGGAATCAACAATCAATATAAAAACATACCATACTGCTGAAATGAACTCTAGTTTTCTCTTTTCATTCATCTTTGAAGAAACATATTTATGCTATGATTTACCTAAAAAGTAAAAGGAAAGAGATTGCTCTAAAAATACTTATATAACAAAATGCATATATAGAATTTACTACAAATTAATAATGTTTTCAAATCATTACATGAATATTACACTTATTATAATTTGAGTTAAATTATGAAGTAATTTATGGTGTAAGTATAATGGTGAAGAATGATGTGGAAAATGTTTATATACAAAGGAAATTTTATGCAACACAAGTTAACTGAAAAATACAAATCAATCAATATAATTTATAACTGTACAATTTTAGTGAAATAAGTGGAATCTTTACATCGTGCTCATTATTTCTGAAATAATGGTTCTGCCCGGTTAAACAATCACAACCTTCACTGAAAAAATGACACATTTTTTAAGTAAAAAATTAACTTATTAAATTAACTTATTAGGCATAAGCATAAATTAATTAATTAATATTTTTAAGCAAATTTTGGTGTTTTTGATAAATGCGAAATTTCTTTAGTGCTTCTCGTAGCTCTAATCTACAACATTGAAAATAAAACTTCATCTCAGAAGGTTTTCCAAGGTGTTTTTAATTCCGGGGTGTTAGAAATTAATACATTAATTATTCTAATTAACTTATTAAGCATAAACATAAATTAATTAAATTAATTAATTAATTTTTCTCCATATTTAAGCAAATTTTTGAATTTTTGAAAAATGCGAAAATCTAACGGATGGTGCGCGCTGAGACCACCTGTTTGGAGTTATGGTCGAAGCGGGCACATCCGGCGGGATTTCGCGCGAAATTCTAACGGATGGTGCGCGCTGAGACCACCTGTTTGGAGTTATGGTCGAAGCGGGCACATCCGGCGGGATTTCGCGCGAAATTCTAACGGATGGTGCGCGCTGAGACCACCTGTTTGGAGTTATGGTCGAAGCGGGCACATCCGGCGGGATTTCGCGCGAAATTCTAACGGATGGTGCGCGCTGAGACCACCTGTTTGGAGTTATGGTCGAAGCGGGCACATCCGGCGGGATTTCGCGCGAAATTCTAACGGATGGTGCGCGCTGAGACCACCTGTTTGGAGTTATGGTCGAAGCGGGCACATCCGGCGGGATTTCGCGCGAAATTCTAACGGATGGTGCGCGCTGAGACCACCTGTTTGGAGTTATGGTCGAAGCGGGCACATCCGGCGGGATTTCGCGCGAAATTCTAACGGATGGTGCGCGCTGAGACCACCTGTTTGGAGTTATGGTCGAAGCGGGCACATCCGGCGGGATTTCGCGCGAAATTCTAACGGATGGTGCGCGCTGAGACCACCTGTTTGGAGTTATGGTCGAAGCGGGCACATCCGGCGGGATTTCGCGCGAAATTCTAACGGATGGTGCGCGCTGAGACCACCTGTTTGGAGTTATGGTCGAAGCGGGCACATCCGGCGGGATTTCGCGCGAAATTCTAACGGATGGTGCGCGCTGAGACCACCTGTTTGGAGTTGTTGTGGAAAGAGGTAAATCTGATGAACGGAGACGAGTTTGGAGTTTGGAGTTTGGAGTTTGGAGTTTGGAGTTTGGAGTTTGGAGTTTGGAGTTTGGAGTTTGGAGTTTGGAGTTTGGAGTTTGGAGTTTGGAGTTTGGAGTTTGGAGTTTGGAGTTTGGAGTTTGGAGTTTGGAGTTTGGAGTTTGGAGTTTGGAGTTTGGAGTTTGGAGTTTGGAGTTTGGAGTTTGGAGTTTGGAGTTTGGAGTTTGGAGTTTGGAGTTTGGAGTTTGGAGTTTGGAGTTTGGAGTTTGGAGTTTGGAGTTTGGAGTTTGGAGTTTGGAGTTTGGAGTTTGGAGTTTGGAGTTTGGAGTTTGGAAACTACAAACAACTCCAGACCCCAGACAACTCCAGACCCCAAACTACAAACCCCAACTCCAGACCCCAAACTACAAACCCCAACTCCGGACCCCAAACTACAAACCCCAACTCCGGACCCCAAACTACAAACCCCAACTCCGGACCCCAAACTACAAACCCCAACTCCGGACCCCAAACTACAAACCCCAACTCCGGACCCCAAACTACAAACAACTCCGGACCCCAATCTACAAACAACTCCAGACCCCAATCTACAAACAACTCCACACACCAAACTACAAACCTCGACTCCACAATCCAAACTACAAACCTCGACTCCACAATCCAAACTACAAACCTCGACTCCACACACCAAACTACAAACCTCGACTCCACACACCAAACTACAAACCTCGACTCCACACACCAAACTACAAACCTCGACTCCACACACCAAACTACAAACCTCGACTCCACAATCCAAACTACAAACCTCGACTCCACAATCCAAACTACAAACCTCGACTCCACAATCCAAACTACAAACCTCGACTCCACAATCCAAACTACAAACCTCGACTCCACAATCCAAACTACAAACCTCGACTCCACAATCCAAACTACAAACCTCGACTCCACAATCCAAACTACAAACCTCGACTCCACAATCCAAACTACAAACCCCGACTCCACAATCCAAACTACAAACCCCGACTCCACAATCCAAACTACAAACCTCGACTCCACAATCCAAACTACAAACCTCGACTCCACAATCCAAACTACAAACCTCGACTCCACAATCCAAACTACAAACCTCGACTCCACAATCCAAACTACAAACCCCGACTCCACAATCCAAACTACAAACCCCGACTCCACAATCCAAACTACAAACCTCGACTCCACAATCCAAACTACAAACCTCGACTCCACAATCCAAACTACAAACCTCGACTCCACAATCCAAACTACAAACCCCGACTCCACAATCCAAACTACAAACCCCGACTCCACAATCCAAACTACAAACCCCGACTCCACAATCCAAACTACAAACCCCGACTCCACAATCCAAACTACAAACCCCGACTCCACAATCCAAACTACAAACCCCGACTCCACAATCCAAACTACAAACCCCGACTCCACAATCCAAACTACAAACCCCGACTCCACAATCCAAACTACAAACCCCGACTCCACAATCCAAACTACAAACCCCGACTCCACAATCCAAACTACAAACCCCGACTCCACAATCCAAACTACAAACCCCGACTCCACAATCCAAACTACAAACCCCGACTCCACAATCCAAGACCCACAACTCCAAACTCCAAGACCCACAACTCCAAACTCCAAGACCCACAACTCCAAACTCCAAGACCCACAACTCCAAACTCCAAGACCCACAACTCCAAACTCCAAGACCCACAACTCCAAACTCCAAGACCCACAACTCCAAACTCCAAGACCCACAACTCCAAACTCCAAGACCCACAACTCCAAACTCCAAGACCCACAACTCCAAACTCCAAGACCCACAACTCCAAACTCCAAGACCCACAACTCCAAACTCCAAGACCCACAACTCCAAACTCCAAGACCCACAACTCCAAACTCCTAGACCCACAACTCCAAACTCCTAGACCCACAACTCCAAACTCCTAGACCCACAACTCCAAACTCCAAGACCCACAACTCCAAACTCCAAGACCCACAACTCCAAACTCCAAGACCCACAACTGCAAACTCCAAGACCCACAACTCCAAACTCCAAGACCCACAACTGCAAACTCCAAGACCCACAACTCCAAGCTACCAGACCCACAACTCCAAGCTACCAGACCCACAACTCCAAGCTACCAGACCCACAACTCCAAGCTACCAGACCCACAACTCCAAGCTACCAGACCCACAACTCCAAGCTACCAGACCCACAACTCCAAGCTACCAGACCCACAACTCCAAGCTACCAGACCCACAACTCCAAGCTACCAGACCCACAACTCCAAGCTACCAGACCCACAACTCCAAGCTACCAGACCCACAACTCCAAGCTACCAGACCCACAACTCCAAGCTACCAGACCCACAACTCCAAGCTACCAGACCCACAACTCCAAGCTACCAGACCCACAACTCCAAGCTACCAGACCCACAACTCCAAGCTACCAGACCCACAACTCCAAGCTACCAGACCCACAACTCCAAGCTACCAGACCCACAACTCCAAGCTACCAGACCCACAACTCCAAGCTACCAGACCCACAACTCCAAGCTACCAGACCCACAACTCCAAGCTACCAGACCCACAACTCCAAGCTACCAGACCCACAACTCCAAGCTACCAGACCCACAACTCCAAGCTACCAGACCCACAACTCCAAGCTACCAGACCCACAACTCCAAGCTACCAGACCCACAACTCCAAGCTACCAGACCCACAACTCCAAGCTACCAGACCCACAACTCCAAGCTACCAGACCCACAACTCCAAGCTACCAACTATAACTCCAACCAAGCTATACCAACCAAGCTATAATATACCAACTAAGCTCCAAGCTATAACTTATCAAACGAAGGATATTATTGATAGAAATGTATTTTGCAAATCATGATATAATCAACTAATTTAATTAAACATTAAAATTTTTCATCTCATTTAAAACCAGAACATACAAGTTTTAAAAAGGAAATAAAAAAAACTACACAAGTAAATGAATATAAATGACTTTATTGAATAGATTTCATATTTCAATAAAATATTACACAATTATTAATTGCTTGCTTTTTTAAGATTAACAAGATGTATAATAGAATCTTGGAACTCTCACCTAAATTGTAGACACTGAAACCAAATACGAATCCCTGACTCATTCGAAATTACATCTAGAGTGAAGGAAAATAATATTCATTTTTATCAGATTTAAATATAATTGTTTAAAATTAACACTATTAAGGAATGCGAAATTTCATTATACTTAGAAATTCCAAGATTCTGAATACATCACAAACTTTCTTACATTTTTCAGTACAGAGAAGACATGCAATGAAATTTGAAGTAATGTAAGAAAGTTTTAAAGTAATGTTCTCAGCACTGGCCTCAACCTATTCTAAATCAAATTATGTATCCGTCCTACTCTTATACAGGGTGTCCCACGAAAAGTGGTCCAACCCCTTTAACTTTTGAATTCCTACAGCTAGAGTCGTGAAAATGGAGTCTAGGTATAGTAAATTGGCTATGCCCTATCCCTTATACACTAGTATAATTACCCAAGTACCCTAGTATTAATTATTCGGCTAGGGTGAACATACCCAAAATATGACGTTTTAGTCATATTTACATTTTGGTACAAAAAGTGAACCAACGTAAAATCTATCTTAAAATTGCTAATAAAACTACAAGTAAGGAAAAATTTAACAATGATTAACGTGTTCATTTACACTTTTTTACACATTCAAGCATTATTTATTAGTTTGTTAATGTTACTTTATAATAACGATTTATAACACTTAGACTTTATAATATACTTTATAAAATAAACGATTTATGTGTGCTTGACCCTGGAGAAACAAAACAAAGTAACAGCGCAGTGTCTGAATTGAAGGGATATATGAAGGGGTTATGTAACAAAACCCTAATTTAGAGTAAGTTAGATCCAAAGTAACACTTCTCCACATAACTCTTTCATCCATTGAATTAGATTGTACTTTCAAAAAATGTAACATAGCCCCTTCATCCACCAAACCCTTCAATTTTGAGATAAATGAATACCGTGAATTTAAAAATACGATTTGATTGTTAAACACATGTATATAAAGCGTCTTTTTTCATCACGATTTGCGTACCGAAACTCCTCGTAGCAACCCAACAGGCTTTCTGTTTACACAGTTTTTTCTTCTGCGTAGTGACGTCATTGGGAAGGAGTTATTAGTCCGTCATTAGTTTAGGAAACATTGCAGTCTGGAATAGGTATGAACTTACCAGAGAAAATGATGAGAACAGTCTGCAAAAAATACAATGACATCATCCGTCGAAACACTTCGGGAAGGCTTCTGAGTCTTTCATAGGATCCTCTTCTTCAAAGGATGTTTGCTCTTCCTTCGGCCGAAGAGAAAATAAATCTCGAACCGGGAAGTTCTGAAAAGCGTACCAACTTATTAGAGAAGTTCAACTACTTACTAAAATCATGCTTTTATTTCTACATTAAAATATTTTTATTGGTCTGTTCACATGGAGAATGTTTTTTGCTTTTAATTAATGAATTCAAACATAACGTTATTGTAATTATTTCATTTCAGGTAAAGGAAATTTGATAAAAATAACGAGATAATATATTGCACCGTTACTACAATGATTCCAAAAAGTTGGACAAAGGTCGAAAGCAATTAAAGATTTCAATGAAAATTCATATAATAAGGGAAAAGGAGTATTTTTCACCATAACCACTGGTTCGGGAAAGATTTGGAAACTTCAACTCTCAAGCGTCACCTCCAGCGATGGACCGGTTTCGTCCTTGTTAGGACTCATCAGCACGGCATAGGAAGGTAACGCAAGAGTGGAGGAAGGCTTCTAGTCAAGCCAACTATAATGGAAAAACTGGTGACCATGATTAGTCTACCACTATCTGCCGGAATGAGCTGCGCATTCCCTGAACAGATTTAATTTCCAAAGGCAAGTATGAGAAAAGGAGTATTTTTCCCCATAACCACTGGTTCGGGAAAGGTTTGGAAACTAACTCTCAAGCGTCACCTCCAGCCATGGACCGGTTTCGTCCTTATTAGGACGCTAGGATTAAAGCTATAGATAGAAAGATTTTTTTTCTAGAACTAAATGACCTTACAGTTTCAATTTCATGAAGCAAAGGTCATCCTTATCCATCAGCAGTAGGGATTAGAAAGTGATCATATAATAAGGGTTTTGGAGGTCTCTCCGATAGTGAATCTCTAGTCAAATTTAAAAAAAAAACCTGGTGCCACTAAAATGATGAAGTTTTTTTTACAAGTTTAATTTTTTTTATATCTGCATTTTCCGGGTCATAATTGTAATCGCTAGTCTGAAAACTACTTAAAAAAGGTAGAATAGTGGACTTAATAGGCAAAAAGTTTATTAGATTTGCACGAAATATAGTACTTGGGAGTTTTCAGATTGAGGAATGAATATGAAGGTTATATGTAAATAAAATGAGTTTAAAATAAGTGATTTAATTATACTAAAAATTTATATATCTTACAAATGAAAAGAGTACCCACAATGCCATATAGAAATCGCTACAGAAGCAAAAAAGAAAAAAAAGGCACATAAAGCCAGGTAGCTTTGGTAACTTTGCCGAACTTGCTTGTTTCGGGGAACTAGCCAGTAATTGACCATAAAAAATTTCGATTTGCACCAATAGATAAAAAGTCTGAGCATTTTAAACTTAGAAACCGTGGTTCTGAGTAAAAGCACTTTAAAATTTCCGATAGCCACAGAGACCTTAATAATATCTCATAGGAAATCAACAACTTGGAAATTATTTAATAAAAGTTTTTAAGAAATCTTAGGATGGTAGACGAATGCATAGAGAGGAAAAATTTTCGTAATTTGTCAAAACATACATACAATGATACTGAAGATAGTTAACTTGGAAATTTTAATTCTATGAGGATTTAGGGGGATGGCCACTTTACCCACACAGAATCTCAGATTTTCCAATTGTTGCCACTGCAATGTCTTCTAATAGAAACAAATAATTTTAAATTTAAATAAATTTTTCTTAATAAACTGTTGATTATGCTTTAATATGTGTGGTATGAATTTGTTTTCATTCTGGCTTCGGGAACCAAAGTTTCTAAAACGGGAATTACATGCAAAATTCGTCTTAAATCAGCTACAACATAGGCTATGGACCGGAAACTCAAGTCTGCTATTCTAAGTCAAATGAAACTAACTTTGAGGAAAAAGCTAGATAGAAATATTTTTTTCTAGAACTAAATAACCTCACCGTTTCAATTTCATGAAGCAAAGGTCATCCGTATCCATCAGCAGTAGGGAAAGAGTGATCCACCAGATAACTACCGAGATCGTCGCCTTGTGATTTGTCACTTCTTCCCAGTTCTACGTATCGTTGAAGCAATAAAAGTGAATCTTTTTGTAGGCAGGTAACTCCTGAAACATCATGAAAGTTAGGTACCGTAAAAACCGAAAATCACTCATGTCAGTTTTTCTAAAAAAATTCTATGCTATTTTAAAGTTAATGAAGTTTATGTTGGTATTTCAAGGTAAAAAACAACGCGCTTGACGCTCACAAACGAAATTATTTCCTTAGCCAAGTAGGAATCGTAGCCCTATACCTTTAAAAGATCGGGAATACAACAATTAACCCGTAATTGATAAATCCACAAAACATCGGTGCAAATATAATAAGTTTATTTTTGATTAGATATAATAATTTCTTGTATTTTTACAAGACCCCTGTACTTAATTACAACATTCTATACTAGACAGCAACTTAAGTTGACACTACGACTTCACTTACAAAGTAGTTCCCATCGCGGTGTCTGAATTTTGAGTGAAATAAAGAATGTCAATTTTAAAATATGATTATTTTGTTAAACTCATGTATTTATAGTGCTTTTCAATCACGATTTGCGTACCGAAACTCCTCCTAACAACCCAACAGGCTTCATGTTTACCGATTTCTCCTTCCGCATTTGTGACGTACTGGGTTCAAGAAACGTTGCTGTAAAGTATACGTAGTTGTGGGGTATATACACTACGCGAGATTCACTATAAACAAAACATTTCTTTCAAGACACTGTATCATAAGGCTAATCTTTTAAAGGTGGCTTAAATAAAATATAAATATTAATAAAACACGATTATTTTGAGAATTAACCTATACTTGGTTGCAACGTTTCTTGAACCCAGTACGTCACAAATGCGGAAGGAGAAATCGGTAAACACGAAGCCTGTTGGGTTGTTAGGAGGAGTTTCGGTACGCAAATCGTGATTGAAAAGCACTTTATATACATGGGTTTAACAAAATAATCATATTTTTAAATTGACGTTCTTTATTTCACTCAAAATTCAGACAACGCGATGGGAACTACTTTGTTTATTAGTGACGTCGTAGGGTCAAGTTAAGTTGCATCAGTCTAGTCTAATATACTAACTGGAATAAACATCAACAATCATCTCCGGTAAACCATCGAGATCATGACGTTTGGTAACGAACAAAATTATGACATTCATTTGAAATTACAAGAAATAACAGCTATAATCGATAGCAACGCTTCCTGAACCTAGTACGTCACTACGCGGAAAGAAAAAATCGGTAAACACAAAGCCTGTTGGGTTGCTAAGAGAAGTTTCGGTGCCCAAATCGTGATAAAAGACACTATATTTATACATACATGGGTATAACTATATAATCATATTTTTAAATTGACGTTCTCTATTTCACTCAAAATTCAGACACCGCGAGGGGAACTACTTTGTAAGGGACGTCATAGGATCAACTAACGTTGTTGTCTAGTATAAATCGATGTTTCTCTACAACTTTGTAATTTACTAGTTTTTCTAATCTTTAAAACTTCTCGAAATAAAAATTATAACTTCTAACATTGTCGCTAGTATTCGTTGAAATATGCCGCAGCATCGAATAGGACATTGTCACTTTACTGTACCTTAACACTATTATGACTACATGTGTATGGGTTCAAAACTTTAAGGGGTGGCAACTTATCTTGGGACACCCTGTATATCTCCAAAGATATTTCGAATAAGTTTCTGTTAAGGGATCATAGACTGGTTTACACACGGAAAACAACATAAATGTAAAAATTAATTAAACGCGATTCAGTGTAGATACACTGTTGCTTTTTTTTATCATACTTTAAAATCTATTTTATCTTTATGTGTGGAAAATTGAAAATAATTATTAATTGGGAGTTTTAACCACACGCGTGTATCCGAAACAAATTTTAGTATCATTACCTTCCGCGCATGATTTTTTATCAACTACATCATTGTAATTCAAAACTTTAGTAAATAAATACACAATAAAGATTTCCTAAAAAGCCCCTAGCAAAATAAAAGTGATACATAGAAAGCAAAACTTAATATTGACTAATTACTAAAATTTATTAAATTAAAAATTAGTAAAGTTATTAAAATTTTTTAGAGTTTGTAATCCAACTCAACACAGAATACCGAGCCTTTAGCACAATAAAGTCACATGAATAAAGTTATTGGTACAAATATATAATTAAATAAATTAAGCATCGGCTTTGTATAACATCAATGAGAATCGGCTAATCACCAAAACCATAGCTGGACTAAGAACAGGTCACTACAAGGAAATGAAAATTGACAGCGAGGGTAAAAGATCTTACCGAAAGTGTAACAACTGCGCAGATATGGAGTTAACACCAGCTCACATTTTTGACTGCCCAGCAATAATGGCAATTTACAAAAAATCGGGGCACTTTCCTCGGAACCAAACCTGTAAGAGGAAAATATAATAGAAATTGCTTGGGCTGTGGTTTCTGCCCGTGGCACAATTAAGTTTTAGTCAAGACTCGTCATGGACACGACATTATCATATAATTAAATTTTTAAACATTAAAAAATGCTAAATTTTACCTATTGAATAAAAACATAAGGTAAGAAACCATCCATATTATATTACCAAAACTGCATAATGCAAAGAGAAACGTGATCATAGTTAAAGTATTCACCTCAATCGTAAATTTATCTTCCATTGCGAAATCTCCATTAGCAAAGGTGTAAAACAAAACTCTTTATTTTTGAATCCAACTAGTATTTAAATGCCGCAAGACCTTAAAATATTGTTCTAGATCTAGGATCACAAAACATAAATAATCCCTTAAATCTTTAGCCTTTAGTGCATACTTTCTTAAATACATATTAATAAGTATAATCCAGCTATATTTAAATGTTTTCATAAGAAGTTACTTTTTGAGGTTTTTATAATTTGAATCACCTCTCTTAACCTTATTACACAAATAGGTACCCTCAATTTTGAGCCTTTATAAAATAAGAGTTATACTTTAGCTAAAATGTATGTAACTTATAAAAAAAGCTTCGGTTAAAATTAAATTGGGATTTAAATATACTGAAATTACCTTTAAACATCAAATTTCAAAATCATTTTCAATCGAATTATTTATATACTTTTTCCTATTCATGAATATTCATAGATGCCAACCGTTCCGGACTTTCCCATACATTTTTTTTTTCGATTTTCAAGTCTTGTTGCAAAAGAACAATCGTTTATTGAATTGTTCCCAATTTTTGCTTATTTACTGGTTTTCCTTTTTAAATTCGGAACAATTTAATAAAATTAGTTACTTTACATACTATCCCGTCAACCGTTTAGCAACCATCAAATTCAGCGGCACGGTCGACGGAATAATATGCAAGAACCAGATTCGGAACAAATACGGAAAAATCTAAACGGATGGCATCTATTTATAATAGCTAACCGAATTCTTTATTTGAACAATAAGTATCTAAGCATTAACAAAACAACTTGCTTTTATGCACAATAAGAGCCATGAAAAGATTTATATCAGTATAAATTTTACAATTGCGATTCGCGATTCGAATAGATATTTCATTAGAAAGAAGGCGTAAGCGCTAAAATAGATAATACAGTCACCAAGAAAACTCTAAAATATAATTTCTAAAGTTAAGGTTTGTACAAGATTACGAACGTTTTTATCATTTGTTTGACTTTACTAATTTTCTCCAAGGTATTTTAATAAATACTATCTATTTTTATGTTAACATTGTTAACAATAATATTGGTTTGAAAATTAAATTCTTTTGAAATGCCAGTATAAAAATCCCAATTTTTTTCTGAGGGAGGACCTATTTCACTTTATGAATATTGTTAACTTAATAAAAAGCAATTTCGAAGTAAGTAACGTATTTTAATGTTTTCACGTTATTATACACAGCGGAGTCCTCCAGTCGCTATATTAGACTGCAACGTTACTTGACCAAGGAGAAACAAAACAAACAAAGTAGTTCCCAGCGCGATGTCTGAATTTTGAGTGAAATGAAGAACGTCAAATTAAACATAGGATTAGTTTGTTAAACCCATCTATATATAGCGTTTTTTATATCGATTTGCTTACCGAAACTCCTCCTAACAACCCAACAGGCTTTCTCTTTACGCAGTTTTCCCTTCCGCGTAGTGACGTTATAGGGTCACGAAACGTTGCAGTCTAGTATAGGTGTAACCACAGCTCCCACAACAACATGGTTGTCAGCATAAAGATCTAATAGTATTATTAGATCTCTATTAATAATCTAATTATTATATCATTCATACAACACAATATTAATAATTAGATCTCTATGGTTCTCAGTCATCATTTGTGCTGTGGGAAAACATGGAGGCTGGAGGACTCTTTCTAAAGCTGTACTTATTTTATAGGGATTTAATCCTGGAAATAACGCTATTCAACCAATTTTCGGTACAGCTTTAGAAAAGGTCCGCTTTCCGCAATGTTTAACCACAGCTCAATTTATGACCGGCAACCATTGAGATCTAATTATTATTATTATTATTATTAGATCCTAAAATAATAATAATTAGTATAATATTGTTAGACATCTAATAGTAAGATTAGATCTCTATACTGACAACACTTAATCATGTTGTTGTCGGAGCTGTGGCGACAAGCGGACCTTTTCTAAAGCTGTTCCCAATTTTCATTCATGGGAAACAATTACATTCGTATCAATAATCTTGAGCCATTAATATATAATAAATAGCAAAATTCAAATTTGAAAGTAAAATACACACAGCGAGGTGTCGTCATGTGGGGGTCCCGCACATTGACCACCAATGAGCCCTCTCTAAGGGTCGCGGGACAGTGTATATTCCCACAAAGCCCAGAAGGCTCATTGCGAAACAAGTCAGAAAATAAAAAAGCATAATAATAAATAAAAATTACCTTACTACTTTCACTCTGCATCAATATTGCAGATGATGCTCCCACAATCTGCACGTACCGCTTCAATTTTGCAGACTAATTTCATGAGATCTTGAATCCATCACGACGAAAGCTTGCTTTTAATTTCTTAGCAACATACGGGTGACTTCATGGAGGGACATCTGAAGGATACAGGATTTTTTGATGCTGCTTCAATGTTGCAGACATCCTGTGTACATTTATATCGAATGAAAGGTCATGTGACCTGAAGCCATTGCCATTAAAAACATGAAGAAAATACTTGAAATGAGACATTCGAATCTTTTACCTTTTATCGAGTTTACTTGTAATCGAACTCGATAACATCCATAATTTTACAAAAGTTAGTGGGATACATGTTTTTTTCTGTAGATCTTCTTTGGATTGGATTGGATTGGATTTGGTTACATAATATACTTTCCGGTCTGTGTGCTTGATCTCAAGGATCCGCTTATAAACCTTCGTCAAGAAAGACAGACACGACAGAATTTATACTGACACAGAGAGGGAAAGTACACCCAGGGCAAAGGCCGGAATCGAACCGACGCCTGATACAGTGCGCAGACTGCTATCGTGGATGGCAGCACGTAAACCAACCAGGCCACTCAGCCCCCGCCACAGATGTAACAAAAGTCATAAGGAAAATTTTCACAAAGCCTCAAAACTATATTTAACGAAACACACATAGAAGAGCAATAGTGTTAAAATTATTTTGATAGTTTTCACTTGTCATTGCATCAGAGCACACTCGACCCACAGAGAAATATCCTAACAGAGGGTCCACAAAGCTATTTTCAAATTCTGTACAGGTGTGAGGGCTTCTTTCCCCCTTCACTTTTCCATGTGTGAAATAGTGACGTCTTCGGCCAAATTACCATTCGGTAATTACGGCAAATCCAAGGATGTCAATGACTTTTAGTCTAACAAGATAACTTAATACTATATTAAATGAAGCGAAAAACTAGTTTATTTCTAAAAAAAATTCAATTTTTAACTCAACTCTAAAGAATTCTACATACTAGTTGGTATTGTCAAAGCGTCCTTCATAGCTTCCTGCTATAAAGGACGCATTGGTGTTGTTTCTCTACCCATTAAACTTAGCACTGCCTTCCTAAAACAGTTATCCTACCAACTGAGAATAAATCAACAAAAACCAACATGATATATCTCAACGATTCGGAGCCATCTCTAATTATAGGCAAACTCTTATTGAAAAACCGAAAATCATGACAGCTTAGTTTTTAACCCCCTCAAAAACCATCCCTTTTACTTTACTTCCGCTATCCGTAATCCTTCTTCATTGACTCAGTCATCTGGGTTTTCAACATTATGGGGTTCTAATCCTTGTTGGCGAGATAGAAATGGCGGAATAAAAAGTCGCCAAAACTAAGATACTTATTATTTTTGTGATACTTTTTCCTTGAATATGGGATGAATCTAGCTCCATTTAGTTTATGATAAACTAGGTGAAGAAAGAACAAAAATTTGTAAAGTATTTCTTAAATTTATTTTACTCTGAAAAAAGAAAGTTTGACAATTTTCTATTTGAAAAATATTGTCTAGTAGGTTAAATTAGGATTCAACTTAAAACCATATGAAAAGGGATTAAAATCAGCAAATAGAATAAAATACAAACATATAATACACAGATACGAACAATAAAAAGAAAAATAATAAAAAAAAATTACATTACCTATAATTTTCTCTCAACAAAGGTGTCGGATCCAAAATAAGAATAAGAATAATCCATAATAAGAATCCATTATAAGCTAAAGATTTTACAGCATAGTGTGAGTCACACATCGAGTTAATTTTTGTATAAGGAAAGAAAAAATAACACAAAATGAATAACATTTCTAATTTTATTTAAAAAAAAAAAACATGTTTTCAGTAACCGAAAAAGATATGACGTCGCATTCGATTTGCGCTAAAAAAAAAAGGGTTTATGTAAAACGTGAACATGGTCATTTGGATTTATTGGTACAATAAGATGTTTCAAATATTCATTACGTATGCATTTGCCCACCGTGGAATGAAATAATTAAGTTTTTATCGGTTACGACGTCATATTTTTCGAAATTTAAAAGTTGCCGTAGAGGTATATCTTTGTGCAAATTTTATCTACTCCACGCTGAAACAAACACCCTATATAATTCTTTGGTTTAATACACCGAAGATAAAAAAAACGGATACAACTGTCGGATATAGGGCCCTTTGAGCATGCAGAGTGCTTAAAAAATGCTTTCAAAACTTTCTCGTGTGTTCAAAGTTTTGCGGTGCCCCCAATATTAAAGTTTAGTTACTTTTGCTGATATAATGAAGTTCGAGATTATAATTGAACCTAATTTTTTCGCTCAAAGCCACTCACAAAACGTGTCTATTCCGCATAGGGGACCACCATATCTCACTTATCCTACATTTGTGCACTTTCGCCTATATTTAATGCAAAGTTAGAATCTAAATGTTAAAAAAGTTAACATCACAAAATGTTTGATTTCTCCTCTAAAAATTAATAAAAAATCATCTTCAACCAATACAGCCCTCAAGAAGTAATTTAACTTTCATAAAAATGCATACAAGTAACATCATCCGATTAAAAAAGTGACTACACTGCAAACGCTGTACACAAGAATAAATCGGTTCTTTAAAGTGCCCTCATTTGAATTTTGTAAACAACACTTTTTGGTTGTGTTGTTAGGTAGAACATTTTTGTGTGTGAAAGTGTTCTTAAATTTGGATCCAGGGCTTAAATTGCACCGGAGCGCACAGGAGCGGAGCTCCGGTACTTCTTGGTTTTCAGTAAATATTTACTGATATTTATTTATTAATCAGTAAATATTTGTAATGCTAAAATAGTAGCGCTCCGGTACTTCTTTGGTTAGAATTTAAGCCCTGTATATAGGGAAAATAAACTTTCATCTTGCAATCTTGTCAGAATGTATAGGATTTTATGCTATAAAGGGGTGGTCCGTGAAGGTTTCAATTTAGAATTTAGTGGTCCGCGGACTTCTCTGAGTTGGGAACCACTGTTCTAGAAAGACCACCATCACGTGATCGTAACATATGATGGTGGTCTTACTGGAAATTGTTTTCACTGCTGAACTTTTATGCCATGTAGTGTTGCTAATGCGTGCATTCTTGACATCCCGGTTTGTCGCCAAGCTTTTTAGCGCAAGTCTGCAATAATTTTGAAATTTCTATAGCAAGCGATAATGCTAATGTCGGGTACTCTTTTTTTCGTATACGATTCAAAGGGAATGCTCACATCATGAGCTATTTCTTCACCAAGTTTATTGGTGGGAACAAGACTAGATGGACGTTCGAAAGCGCATCCACCCAGTCTCAAATATTCTTTTTTTTTTGTCCATTTCGTCGTCACTCGAGAAGGGACGCAGATGTGTTCTCCGAGATAGACCTCCGAGGGGAAAAAAACCGTAGCTCTGACAAAGCGAGTCTTTTACTCTGCCTCTGTTTATTTTCATTCCAAAGTCGTAAATAAAGATGGGGTAAAAGTAAAGACGATCAGAGGTGTCTTCGCTATCACTTTGTGGGCGGGAAGCATTTCTCAATGTTGCAAGGGATTGTCAAGTGTGTGTTTTGATGATTAATTAATGTATTTAATTTTTTATAGCTTTAAAATATTGACTTCACAATACTTAATAGGTTATTTAAATATTTAAAATGTATTTCCGAATTTATTCCTCCCCCTGTTTAGATGATATTGTTACACGTTACAGATTTAAAATAAAAAGTACCATGAGTAATTTAGATTGGTTTAGGATTTATTCACCAGTTCATTCTAGTATAAAGCGTAAATCTTGTTTCTCAGAGCACGGCTTACTAGATACTTATACAGGCTAGCCGAGTTTTAAACAATGAAAACCATTTGACAACTTTTCCCGCTTGGAGCGCTACAAGACCTACCTATATCACCCACCGCCTTCAACACTGTGGATATGCTTTGCAAGTTGGTCCAGTATTGCCATCTGGATTTGCAATGATTTCCGTACTCGGCTAGCCTGTATAAGTATCTAGTAAGCCGTGCTCAGAGCAACCAAATGCCGATGTTTACAAATGGAGGAATATCCTTAAAATGACTCTTTTAGGACATTTTTCCGCTAAAAAAATGTCAAGATGGCTTTGGAATGCCAAAAAGCTGAATATTTGAATAATCCCATTTAAAATATTTTCCTTCTCTTTGAGGATTTCATTATAGATAGTTTAAGAGCAGAACACAATTTTTAAAAACTCGCATGAAAAAGGTGTTTCTTCTTATTTCAACACGAGGTGAGCTATGGCCTCAGTGAAATCACACAGTCACCTAGTCTAGAAATTTACACGGATAACAAGAAAAACGTCAGATTTAAAAAAAATTCGGACACCTGCTAATAAATACATAATTTGTTAAGTGGTGACTTATACAGTCGGTGGTCGAATTATTAGTCGAAGTTAGCCTTTATTCAGTAAAAAGTGGTGATAGATACTCTTTCCATTTTCGGTTTATAAAAGAGCTATTCTCATCTCCACATTTACTTTCGATTATTTCATTTAGGGAAATTTTATATTTAAAATTGTTAAAACTTATTATTGCTCTTTGTAGCAAACAAACAAAACCCAAAAATTACTGAACATACTTTTGACAGTATATTATTTTGCAAATCTGTGTATTTCTTGTCAAAGTTACAAACCTTTTTCTTAAGTTTTATGATCACATATAAGACGTGCATTTTTCGTAACTTAACTGCCTTTCCCTGGCCAAAAAGTTCGGAGACTCCTGCTCTACAATGCTGTGCTCTCGAACAGGTGAAAAATGACATTGAAATAAGAAGGCTAACAACATGATTAACATTTTTATTATGTTAATGAAATCAATCAACCCAAAGAACGAACCCAAAACCTTAAAACAAGCATCATTTAATGCATAACAAATAGGCAGCCTGAGCAGGCCCACTCATATAAATAAACACGTTTCAAGCAATTCCGCAACATTTTTCAAGAGACAAAGATAAACCATTCAACAACTAACACAAATTAAGCAAAATTACTCCTCTTTCAAGGCATGTGTGTTAAATTATTCGCAGAAAATACACAGGGATCAGATGCTTCTAAATTTTGATGAAGCTCCTTGAATAGGTTGATATATCTACTATATACTAGGAATCCTTTTTTTTTTACAATTTACATTATAGTGAATATTATTCTAAAACTTTCAGTCCTATCCGCCCAAAGTTTTCCAGAGGACTCAATGGCAATCTCGGGTGGTCTAGAAGTCGAAGAGTTAAAGCACAGAGTACTAGAACAGAGAGTCCACGGCCATAGGCCATAATGGAAATCGAAAATGCATGAAATTTGTTACAGGTTGGGAGAATTTTGGCGCTGGGATCGCACTTAACTCACTCGTCTGGATCCAGTCTGGATCGTTCGCTGGCTGCCTATGAGAGATCAAAAACATCTTTTTGCGCTTGCGCAGAGTTCTAATTTGGCGAGAGTTTTAAGCTGCCAGCATACGTTCCAGAAGCTAGTGTGGCGCCCTCACATCAGTAACCCATTTGAAAACAGCCTCGTGGACCTTCTGTTAGGATATTTCTCTGTGAGTTAAAGTATGTGACTATATATCACTGCGGCAATTTCCTTTAAATGTAAATTTAGTTAGACATTAAGTATTATATCGTTAAGATTTAATTGAATGAAATTAGCTGAGTACCTTATAGGATAGGTTCATTTAACTATTACTTTTAAGATGCAATTTGGCCAAAGTTAAATTTGTTTATCATGGCAGTACATCAGATCCAATTTAAGAGTAGGAAGTTAATTCCAACTAGAATGACTTAAAAGGGAGTTTAATTCTTTCGGGTTATTTCAACATAACGTTTCTAAAGGTTCATCATAAATTAACTCAATTTTCCAAACTTCTCAAGAGACAAAAAAAAAATCATTCAACGTACAAATCTATACGTGCACGTCGTGCAACCGTAACCTAACTGGCAATAACAGCAAAGGGGTTTATTTTTTGCAAACCGTTTGAACAAAAAGTGACGCACAACTCAAAATGGACAAATATTAGGTTATATGCCCATCCAAATCCATAAACAACATGCCTAGAAACCGGTGAAGAAAATTAGCATACCAGCACAAGGAATGATACAGCCCGTATTCACAAAGCTTCATTTAAGTATTGAATAAATACCTTTCACACCTCTAAAAATTCTAAGTACTTCGCGTAGGACATACATGCATTTAAAAAGCTTGCTAACACAGATAACTTCACAGTATATGTTACTATGCAGAGGATTGCTGTTTGTTCCAAAATACATTGCGTGACATTTTTCCCATCAAGAAATAGAATATATACTATATGCTTTTTTGAGATTTTGAAATGTTTTGCTTTATCCCGAAGGCAGAACTGTGAGATAGAAAAAAAGGAGCATAAAATCACGAGCACGTTTCTTATTATTAGCTGTTTAAGTAAGAGCAGCAAATCTTAAGTTTAACCAACATTAAAATATTTTATTAGCAAAATGGAACACTATATGAACATTTTAATGTTCACTTCTCTTCGAAATTTCCAGAAAAGTAATTTTTCTATAGTAGAACCGATTGATTTTACTCTCGTCACAACAGGTTTGTTAAAAAAATTAAAACAGTGAAAAAGTTCATTACCACATTTTGACCACCCTATGCTCCCAAAAGTGACAGTCAATCGAGGTTCTATTATATTATGGCTCTCTAAAAGTACATTGGGTGAAGAATTTTTAGATTCCTCACGGATTTTTTTGACGATTTTGAAGGTCCTATTTACCTATTCTTTTAAAATCTTAATGAATGTGCTTAGAGAACTATGAGAATAATATAATTTGAAAGTTGGATACGTAAATAAAAATATTCTCAGCACATTCTATTTCCATATTCAAAAGGGAGTTCAATTTGTAACGATTTGTCTCTCTCTCTCTATTATTATTACATCATTTAAAACGTGAACACAAAATAAAAAGTATGAACTTTCATAAATAACTTCAATTTTTTCATGTTAAACTCTTTTACCGTTCAATTCTACCTGTAATACTACGGTGCGTTTTTTGGCAAGAAAACATATTGGATTTTTAGAGTGTTTCATTTAACTTTTATACGGATGTTGTTAGCTCTCAGCTTACAGTGAAGAAAAAACACTGAACACAAACACACACTCTAACTTCCAGAGCTTCACTTTTTTTTTTACCTTAAACCATATAGTATTATTTGTTGCTTATAATTTTAGAAAGAATTCATAAAGCAGATCTCGCATTCTACTCAAAAGAGATGCCAAGAAACGCTCCGCAGTTGCACCCCTTCTTAAACTCCGCTATAGTAACAGCTATCTGTACACAACAACACTGAATAAAAGATTTCAACAGCATTAAATGTCATTTTTTTTCGCGCGGCTACATCAGAGGCTACAGGAAGAAAAATACAGTTTTCTCTCTCTTCCACGACCCAAAATCCAATGTTCTCGTGTTCACAAAAATAGTCACACCGGCCGAGGTTAAAATACTTCGCTGGCCACTTTTTTAATCTATGGAAAAGTCTGTTGGTTTTCAAATGTAGTACCATTAAGAAGCTTATTAGTAGTAAGTAGTCCTATAGCAGTTACTATACTGAGTCCTGGTTCATCTACCTTTGGCTTCTTCAGCTGCACTTGAACTACTTGCAAAGCGATTTATGCACAGCACTATTCATCGGCATAAGAAATAGTTCAGCCTAGTTTGGTTATTAATGAGTAACAGCAGTGTATTATACCATAATCCATGCTAAGTTTAAATCTAGAGGTCAGTTACACCTTTAGGTTATACCATTAAATCCCGTTATCGACGTTTCTTAGTAGCTAGAAGTTAGAGCTATGCTATCAATGAACTTTTGCAACCTATTGTGGAATCTATTTTTCGTGTGCTATTATTATAAATGCTATTTATCTCAGAAAGAAAAAGATGTAGTGCATATTAGCATCCACATTTCATTCAGATAGAGCTAAAATTTTAAATTATAAGTAAACGTTTCTTGGGAACTACTGTTCTTTTTTTTATCTTTCTATAGTACCATGAATGGAATTCAGTTCAATGGAATATTCTAAAGGTGGAACTTCTTCCAGTTTCTCTGAGATAGATACATGTTTGACAGCTTTGATTCCGTTATAGCACCCGACAAGCAAGCATATTATACAGAAGCTTTCTTTAGGCATCAACATCAAATGAACTTAAAACAAAGCACGTTAAAAATGCTCGTTTGAAACGGCTAAGACATAGTTTTGGAAATTAATTAAAAAAAAATAAAAAACCCAAAGAAGCCAGAGTACATTACGATAACAAACATACAGAATGTAAGAAATTTTTCAATAGAAATATATCTCGAGTTAAAATAGTTAAGTTGTTCAAATGCTTCAAAACAGTGGTACACGAAAATTTCACAAGTAATATTATTAACTTATCAATAAAAACGAAGAAAGGCTTTTCATTACCTGCCATAATTTTTAAATTGGAAAAATTATACAGCATCTGTAGTAGACGCTTAATCAGGCACTTTTCTGGGAAATATACATGTCATTGGAAAAAACAAAATTTGTTCTTAGCTCTTTATGATAGAATAATGTTTTGGCTATTTTAAAAAAATTTAAAATTTCAGCATGAATCTAAAAAGTTCCTTTTTTTTAGATTAAGCGTCTCTACTTCCATTATTAAAATACAAAAACCTGTGCTTAAAATCTATACATCCAGAACCTTTATTGAAGACCTTAACATAATTTCAGTAGTATAAATGGATATTTTTTGTCTAAGCTATTACTACTTACCACTTAGGGAATTGCTAGCAACGATGTCTTTCGTTGTGAGTCAATTGAGATGAAATAAAAAAAAATACTGCGTTCATTTATTTCTACATGCATACAGACTGAGCAAAACTGTCTCTTTTACATGATTCCAGAAGCTTTGGAGTCATGCCTCTCTCATATTTTTGCAGTCTTTGATCATGTGGCGAATGAAGCAGATATCTCAGTTTCTGGCAATAAGGTTTCCAATGGATACTATCCATTAAAGCACAAGTGTATATTTTAAAAGAAATATTACCGTCGACTTTAGAAAAAACAAAGGCAACGCAAATGGATGAATTTTATCATGAGGCCGGTATTAAGAGTAGGGGAGACCGGGGCAGGGTGGACCACTTTTGAAACATTTGACTCTTTAGGGGCAAAATAATTATTTTTTCAATTAGATAATATGCATACATATTAACCATATATTCAGGTTTATAAAACATCCACTGAAAAGTAAAAGTAATGCTTACTTTTTTTTATAAAATTTTTTAAATGAAAAGTGACAAAGTGGTCCATTGTACCCCGGTACCGGGGTACAATGGACCATAGGACGGGGCACAATGGACCATTAGGACTTTTTTTGCAATAAATGAAGTAAATACATTTTTTAATAATACAAAACATATAGTAAATGATTATCTTGTTTATTCTGATTATTTAATTTATTCTGGTTACATAATTTATTTAAACATATTATCCTAATTTTAACGGATGTTAAACCCAGCAAATGAAAATCCGAAGGATTTTTGTGACTGATAGCCTACTGTTCTCTTTTGGGTCTGGTAGACACATAATGATATCTTCCAACATTAATATGATATTCATCAACATTATCAAGGAAAACAAAAACATTTTGGTTAGGTTTAAGCAACCAATCAATAATAAACACTCAATAAGGACAGTAAAAATGTCATTATTCAAATATAGTAATAGTTAGTAAATAAATAAAAATATTAGTAGAATTAATTGCAACCACATTATTTTACAAATATTCACTTTGTGATTATATTTATTTTTTAAATATGAAATGGGATTAAATTTATGACAAGACTCAGTTCAGTAAAGAAAAACAGTTCAGCACCTAACTTTCTGAAGCCCTTACATTTAAATGAAATTAAGAGTAAAAACAATGGAAAATGTTATAGAATGAATAATTAGTTATTATGCAAGTAAAAAAGTAAACTCTTAATTCCACTAATTTTTTTCACTTAAAAATAAATGCATAACTAAGTGGTCCATTGTACCCCGCACCTAAGTGGTCCATTGTACCCCGCTTAGAGATTTAGCAAATATAATTCTTAAAAATATATAAAATGTAAATGTAACCTTTTAACTTAAATTGAATATAATAGTTTAGTATCTTATCTTATGATTGGAGCTCAGCAAAGTTTTTCAAATCCAAAATTTTCAGTGAAAAAACGCAGTTAACTTTGAAGGGAAAAAGTTACTTTCGCATACCTTAAATAGACTATCAGGAATAAAATGACTAATTAGTCAAATAAAAACATGAATTCTGGTTTATTTTAACTGCTTTAGGGTGGCCATCTAAATGACAAAATTTGAAACACATATACATAAAATAAATATAAAAAACAGGGGGTGGTCCACTGTGCCCCGTGGTCCATTGTACCCCGGTCTCCCCTAAATGAACTGCATTGAAACATGTTAGGGTCAACCAATAAAACTTAGTTTTTATAGAAGAGTTTAAAGTTTTCCCCATAAAAATTAGTTTACAAAACAATAAGGAGACTAAAAATTTCATTAATGAAATATTATTAGTCAATATTATGAAGTTTATATGTAAACATAACAGCTCTTGATAAAACGCTCATTTTCGTTATTTTTTTCACAAGTAAAGCTGTGTTAAAGAAAATACCATGTCATGTAAACAGATGTCCAAATTACAATAAGGGTCCATTTAAATCATTTGAAAAGTTTTTTGTATAGGTAGTTTTCTTTTTTAAATAAATGGCAAATAAATTTTTGAAATTGCTTATGAGCAAGAGCTTTTTAACGATTGTATTATAGTTATATAATCGATTCTATGGAGATATTTAAAAAGTTTCTCTTTTTCAGTACTCAAAGATGGGTAATTTTAAGAGAAAGGGTCATGGTCGTGACCCTCTGTTTCAGATTTTCTTATTTGGGTTTGCATTTCATAAACATCCTACCCAACTTGATATAGTATAGCCTTCTTCAAATTTCAATGTCTATACGTATATCCACTAAATCTATTTTGTTATTCTAAGGTCGACGGATGATCAATTGAAGATACAAAATATAACTTAGAAACATCAGAAATACAGCAACTTTTGACTAGAATGATTTTCTGCTGCAACAAAGGTCAAGTTCACACCATACCAGTAGCTGGTATTCAATCGTAAAGTGGGATGGAAATTAGTTTAGTTTTGATTTTTAAATTGCCAGCCTGACAAAAAAAGAAATGGATTTCTTTGTGTTGAATAACATTTGAAACATTGACCCGCCACTGGAGGCAAAGAAAATGAAATATCTTGATACAAAATTTAAAGATTAAAACCCGTGTTTGAGCGCCAATAACACAATTTACACAATTACGCACATATGTTACGGCCAAAGCCTCAATTCCGGCCAGATCACAAAATGACTAATGCCCCTAATGAATCTGGTCAGACTTTAGACTTCAGCCCTGGCATATACATCCGCAATAGCGTTCATACGAGTTAGGGTTCATTTCCATTGTCAACGTGACGGCGACTTCGACCAATCATATGAGCGATCATGCGCGATTTACATTATAGATCACTAGAACAGGTCCTAAAAGGCTTGCCAATGTTACTTCGCCATATTTGGCTACTGCTCTTACCTGAGGGTGAATTGACATGCAACGTTTTCACGCGATAAACCGGACGTGACAAGTGCGTTCCGTCCCTGCCATTGGTTCTTGACATTCAATGCTTTTGCCTAGGTCGTTAGACTTACAAACTCCACTATAACCAACCTAACTTGGTGAGGCCATGAGAAGAGCTGTTACAGAACGCGTGACGAAAATTCACAGTCAGCTGAGACAAAGCTCCTTATTCCCCAAGTCGGTTCTCGTTTTATCGACACTGGGAGGATGAAAGATTGAGTCTGCCTTGCCCAACCCGGTAACAGAACTGGGGCCTGTGGAGCGACACACTACCATAACGGCACTAGGCTACAACAGCAGCATGAACCAATGACAGGGAAGCACTTGTCGCTTTCATCGCTTGAAAACGTCGCGTGTCAATCCACCATGATTCGTCGAAGTTGCTGTCAATGGTGCTGGACCTGTATCGATATTAAGGGCAAAGTGATAAACCGGGCATTACTAATAATGCCCGCGAAGTGAGGCGGGCAAAGTGATAAACTCAATGACATTTATCATTTCGCCCGAAATACGCGGGTATTAATACTGCCCGGATTTATCACATTGCCCGTAACATTGATATCTATCCATACGGATAAATTGGCTTATATACAGCAAGATGCTGACTGGTGAGCAAGGGAAACGAACCCTATATGAAGGGCTCAGACGGGGATGTCGAAGCGGGGCCTGGGGGTGTAGGAGACCCTGCCCGCGCGCATGCGCACTGCCGCGGGGCTGGCTGCGGGCGGCGGCGGGGGCGGCGGCAGGTGGTCGGTGTCGATGTCGGGGACGCGCACCAGGGGCTCGGGCTCCACGGCCAGCCGCAGGGCGCCTCCTCGCGGGGGCAGGGCGGGCGGCCCGCACAGCCCCTGCATGCCCTTCTCGATGGTGTAGGCCTCCATGCCGTTGGCTCGAAGTCGCTTCTGGGCTTGCAGAGTGGCTCGTAAGGTCTTTTTCTTCTGGAAAAGGGACAACATCAAGCTCCACGCTTTCATTTCGAGCGTACGGGTTGGTAGTTTTCTTTTACCCAGTGCGATCTTGATAAAAAGTTTCACTTAGATCTACACCCCTATGTCATCTTTGTACAAAGCACGCCCACCTGAATATAAAAGATAGTGTCAAGTAAGGCCGAGTATTGGTATTTGATCCGGTGATTGCCGGTCATCATCCCATCGGACAAAGGCAATAAAACCGCAAATAATAATCATAAAATGACCCATAGGTCGAGGATGGATAGACATTTACAGCCCTCAGTTTATGGCCCCGGTATCTTTGTGTGGTCCGTTAGCGGACAACAGAAAACCCCTCCTCGAACGAGAGTGCGAGGAGAACTCCCAAACCACACAAAGAGATCGGGGAGATAAAACTGAGGGCCAGAAAACTCTATCCTCGCCCATAGAAGGGGCGAGAAATACCTCTAGGGGGGCGAGACACCATTTGGGGTTCATTTTATGGGGTCGTTTGCGGTTTCGCCTTTGTCCCATGGGATAATAACCGGCGATCGCCAGAACAGACAGCAATACTCATCAGCCTTACTTGACACTTACCCAAAAGGCCAGATCATTATGTCTCAGAAATGACGTTTGTAGGTAATCACGCTTTCGTTCATAAGTTTCAGTAAATGCTTTTGAACGTACTGCTGGGAAACCTTCGTGCAAAAACGAGTCTTCTCGGAAGCCTACAGTCACCAACACTGATGTTTGAGTGCTGTGGCCATATTCTCACCGAGGTTTAGGTTTCAGTTTCCCTTGGCTTGAAATGAGAGGGCTTTAAGCCAAGCGGTACAAGGAACGATGAGTGTGATAAGTTTACCATACGTGAAAATAAAATTGTTAATACTGAAACTTGAAATTTAGCTAACTTCTATGATTTGATGTTCTGTTCTGTATCTCCAATTAATTCATCATTGACATTAAATTAACTTAGAAAGCAAGGAAAAAATGAAACTTTTACCAAGAACGCATCACATGAGGATAAAAAGTTAGCCAACCCACCTCGTATACAGAAGTTTAAGCGAATTGTAAATGGTGATGGTGAATCAAATACTGGGGGTCGTAATATGTTCTTATGTAAAAAAAAATACCGTTTTGAGTTTGGAGGCAACCTCCGGGTTAAACTTTTTTTCTTATAAAATAGGTTTGCAATAGATATAACCGGTATTATTGGAGAAATCTAGATGGTTTATGGTTTTAAACATAGGATAAAGAGTTAATTTGTTTTAATGACAATCTAACTGTAATGAAAGGTTGAACGAAGATTAGCACTAACTGGTATCAATTATTTTTAGTAAACTTTCTTGTTAATTGAGTAAGAAATATAAAAAAGATATGATTATTTTTCAGTTGTTAAAAATTTTTTTAACTAAATTTTTCTCTTTTTTTGTTGTATAAACTGAAAGTTCATAATTTAAGGAATATTATAGAAAAGTCATTGTTTTTATGATACTTATATTTGTTTTTATTTTATCTCTCATCCCCTTACACTTTAAGTCAGTTCCCTGAATTCCTCTACAAAAGTGTAACCAATATGGATTTCAGTTCCATTTGTTTGACAGGGAGGCTTTTTAGAATTCTACCAGAGTGAAAAAGCACTTTCATCCATCTGAAAGGGGACGGATTAGATTTGAATATAGGCAGGAGATTTTTTTTTACCACGGAATGAAACACAAATCAAATCAACCTTTTTTGATTCGTGTGAATCTTTTCTTCGAACTTTCTACACACGTAGATGCAAAAGCAATTCAATTCCCAAAGAGTGTTTGGAATTTCGCTATAGAGCGAATCATTTTGAAAAAGGTATTGATCCCAATGGACAAATGTAGTTTTATAATATACTAGCTGATATGCCCGGCCTTACACGGGTGGAGGTTACTAATTTATTTTTAAAAAAGTTTTCTTAACTTACGTGTCTTATTTTCTGTACCAGCAATTACCTCATCTCGGTGTTCCCTGTATTTTTTCATCCCAGTGTTCCCGATAACTTCTTATCCCGTTGTTCACCGGTAACTCTTTCATCTCGGTGTTCCCTGTATTTTTTCTTCCCAGTGTTCCCGATAACTTCTTATCCCGTTGTTCACCGGTAACTCTTTCATCCCGGTGTTCCCGTTAACTTTTTCATCCCGGTATTTTCCCGCTAACTACCTCACCCCGGTGTTCCCGGTAACTCTTTTCATCTAAGTACTCCCGGTGTCTTTTCATCCCGCTTCAAACTGTGAACATCTACACAAACCCATCCAGTTGCAACTGAAAATAATTAATGTAGCTAGAGTATTTGATTCACCTTAATCACCTACCAATATGTTCGTAAGTATAGACAAATAAAAGGCACATAGGCATTTGTGAAGAGAAATAAACAATCATTCGGTTAAAATACATTTCATTGATAATGGTTTGAAATTCTTGATTTAAAATTACTTTAAATGTCACTTAAAAGTGACTGAGTAATAGGTTTTCCTCTCATATGCATATGTGCCTTAGACAGAAAATTAACGGGTTAACGGGTAAAGGTAAAAAATATTAACACTGGTAAGCTTTTTATATTAATTAAAACTGGTTTTCCAAGATGCATCACAAGCGGACATAGCAGAGTTAACAAGCCAACACAGACATAAGAGAGTAAATTGGTTATGGTCTTCTAATTAAAAAAAAAGATAGATATTGTGTAGCACATTACAAAATCAGCATATTACTTACATCTTTAAAATCATCTCTTGAATCGATTGTGATCAATAACAATAACAAAAATTTATCAATCGATTGATCGTATAATTGGCGAATGAGTGCATATGTCAGTAAGCGTAGCTCAAAATGTATTAACAGCTGTCAAAAAGACTAACTGTATAATACTTCGTATTCAACAATTTTATTTCTTTTAGCATAAAAACCGTCCAAGAAGAATTAAAAATTTTGAGATGTGACCTCCCATCCTCTTTTAATTATAATATTTATATGTTATATTTAGGATCATACACTGCTAAATTTAATATGAGAGCCAAGAAAAATAAAAAAAAGCATCATAATTCTGATGAAATTAGATTACGAGTACAAACATCGAAATTTAAGTTCTTCATAATGTAAATTTAGAAAAGGCTTGTTTTATACACGGTCGTCTATTGATGAAATTTTTTGCCTTTTAACAAAAGTTTTACGTTATTCTAATCTTTAATCGAAATAGATAAAAGTTCTATTTTAAGGTACTACTAATAGTTAGCCATTAAGCAGACACAACCCCACTTGCAACTTAAAAACTCAAGATTAATACTGTGATAACATCGTGAAAATTCAGCTGTTGAAAAAAGGTTCAAGATAGTATTTTTTTTAAATACTTTGCAATGTATTACACCACTAACATCAACATGTAGGTTTTTACGTGAAAAAAATATTAACAGGTATAAAATAATTAAAAAAAAAAAAAAAAAATCATACAACTTCTTATTTATTTTAGTCATTTCTTTACAAATGCTCTAAACGTAAAACTGGTAGTGTAAAAGATCAAGACTTAACTACTCTAATAAATCGAGGATTAATTAAGTTCAAAATGCAGTCGGTTAATAAATCTATCGTTTGCTTTCAAAATATGTTGAATTGCTATAATTAAGTAGTATCTGGATTATCACGACAAATGGCATCGATGTCACTTTTGTTAAGCAACGGTTGAGGTTAAAAAAAAAACTTCTTTAAATGTTGGAATTTCAAAAAATTTTCACCGGATGCATTTGAACCATGCAAGAGCCAAGAGATTAGGTTTAGGTCTGGTCAGAAGAAAGTCCTTTTTCCATGGCATGCCATTCAAGAGAGGTCATTCAACAGAAGGGAGAGAGAGATTTTAGAGTAGTCAATGCCGTTTGAGCTGTCTCCGTCATTGTTTTTTCAAACAGAAAAAGCAGTTTTAAACTGAATTAATATACATGTAGTATACATTCCTTTTAAAATGATCACCTGTTGAAGTTAAACGTCTTTAATTTTCCCTTCAGTTTGTATTCTGTAGGTCTGAAACGAGCGTTTAAGAGTAACTGTTATTTGTTACCGGCTAGTGCCGTGCTAATCTAATAGCTTCACAATCTAATAGCTAAGGCTGGCGTGAATAGTTCTGGCCTAGCTACAAAAATCGCCAAGAGGTGAAATATAGTAGCTGCTGAATTTTAAACAAGATTGGTTGAAGTAGGGAGAACACAGCAATACATTCTGTAATTATCTAACTCAAAATTAAATTAAAGGAGTTTCCTGCCAGATTAGGGTGGTTGAAAACACCAAATGGGTCGGAAACCG
Source organism: Tetragnatha montana (assembly GCA_963680715.1). NCBI lineage: Eukaryota > Metazoa > Arthropoda > Arachnida > Araneae > Tetragnathidae > Tetragnatha > Tetragnatha montana. The sequence goes on along the minus strand of OY796686.1, from coordinate 39,054,682 downwards.
ATTGGCAAGGAGAAAGGCATAACTAATACTTCAAAAAATATTTCGCAACAACTTAAGAGCCTATTATATTTATGATGTTCAACCTTCTTAGTGGTGGATGATAATGACCACCGAAGAAGAAAACACGAACTACATGAGACCACTCAGCACGACATTGACCATAGGTATCAGGGGATAGAAGAGACACCCTAGAAGAGTAGGACAGAAGAAAGAGAGATGACAGGAACAGAGAGAGAGGGGTAGAGAGGCATCCGAAGGTCATGCAGAAAAGAAGGGGACACCAGTCACGACAAGAGTCTTGGCCATCATTCTTTGCAAAAGAGAAGGTACTTTTCAGTTCTCGGAGACGCCAGTCCATATTGGAATTTACTACTAGTGCAATATTCCGATTTGAATCACTTTGGGTGGCAGTTTCAACATTTGAAGGAATGTACTAAATAATAATTTGCAAGAGTATATCGTAACAAATAAGAAAGAATTGCGCTATACAGCCAAAGAACGTTCATATTTGTTTTCTTGCCCAGGAGTGCAAGGCGTATGGACCGCTTGGGAGGTCAACCTAACCCGATATTACCAACGATTAGTTCCCAAGCATGCTTTGGGTCTATCAACTCACTGAATGGATAAAAGGCTGAGTAGATCTTGCCCCAGCCTGAGGACGACCATGAACCTAAATGTCATAGGAAGTTTTGTATTTCTTAAACTCTTTATTTTTTGTTTACTTGAACAAAATTTTGACGTATTTGTCTATTAAGAATAATGAATTTGAGGGTTATTCAGTCTAAATCGAAACTCGAATAATCAAAATTAATCTTTTGTAAACAAGTTTCCTATTCAGGTGTAATCCGGGTCCATCCACGATTTCTCGCTTGAAAGGGAGACCGGCATTAAAGAATCCTTAAATTCTTAAGGATACAAGTTGAAAAAATAAAGCCCAAAAGTACATGTACTGATGAAGACTTCATAAATTGTTGTTTGAATAATGTCGGCGTCCCGTGAACAGAAAAGCACCTCAGAGAAGCTGTTGAAAGAGCTCGCATGCCAACAGAAAGGGTGGTTGCAAGAGCAGCTTACCTCGTCCTTGGCGGCTGCCTTGGAAAAGAGCGATAAGGGTTTGGGAACGGTCCCCGACGGGGTTTTCTGTGGAACCAGGCAACCACATTTAGGACACAATATCATTATCCACATCAAACTAGTACATTCATTACAACAGCTTTCTTTCTTCTCCCGCCTGCTGGGCCCAGAGGGAAGTCTAGTATCTTGCATGTGATCCAAATGACGAATAAGCACGGATTTTAATCAGCGAACCAAATGCTTTCCTCAAGTTTAGTGTGACATAGTTGTTCGAAACGGTACGTTTCCGTAACAGAAATGCCAATATTTTCAATACAAAAGCAAGTAAATATGTTAGGTTCTTTTATGAAGACGCTTCTTGAAGAAAACTGGCTGAAAAGGGAACCTTCATCACTGACACTAAATAGATGCAACTCTAATATGTTTATCAAAATACTTTACATAGAAAGCCTGGGAACTATTTGTTTCACAACTATTCGTTCCATTACTATGTTAATTGCATTTATAGGTATTTATTCACAATAAGAATCTAATATTTCGTCGTTTAAGCCGCAGCATGACATAACTCAATTTTTGGCCATGTTGAGATATGTATCATTCTAAAATTCAAAATTTGACAACGAATCCCCTGAAACGAACGGTTTTGACATGCATAAATGCCTTTCTAATTTTAATACCGCTCTGTCCATAGAGATGCATGATAAAGATGGAAATTCTCTCCTGAAAAATTGGGGAAATTGAGTTTTGTCATGCTTGTGAAGATCTTTCTACAGTAATTGTGTAAATTCACTGTGATATAGACAATTAAGGAGATAGTATAAGTGGGTGCAAACTATAAGCGTTCTATAAGGCGTCTGCGTAACGGAAAAGTACCGCACAGCCGCTGCCATTTGGTGGAATACCGGATACTAGACTTATTTTTAACAAGAAATTTTGTTACTCACTCTTGATTACAGGGTTTGCTTTCTATCCATACATATATATTTAGTGCGTCTGAATGAAAAGTTCCTGAAAGAGACATCTCCAAAAGAGATGCAGACTAAAACTATGGATAAATTTGAGAAGTTAAATTTTTAGTTATCAAATGGGTTTTGCGTACAGATCTTCCTATTTGTAGGTAATAAATGCACATGGGATAATAAAACCGTTCATTTAATTACATAAATTTTACTTAAATACTGATTAACGTTTAGAGCAGCGGTTCCCAAACTTTTTGTGTCACGGAGAACATTTTAGGAGAAGAATTTAGGAGTACGGCATTTTTTTAAGGAAGATATGAGCTGCTTAGAATGACAGATTTTAGTCCGAAAATTTGAGGTAAGCATATAAATTTAATAATTTACGTGGTATTAATTTTAAACATCTAGGGGAGACCGAAAATTTACTGTCTTTTTACAGTGTAGGAATGTTCTAATCTTACAAAGAGGCTCCGAGCATAAGAGGGGTATATAGAATGAGGTGGATCCATTCGAATTCACATGAATTCGAATCCTGTTTAATTTTCATTACGTTGAAGTCAATGCTGACATTAAGGGTGGACACCGTCTTAGATCGCCCCCCTCTAAGTACTTAGTATCTGGCCAAAAAAAGGGGGAATTCAAGATTTTGTAATCCTTCCAGGAAAGAGTCCCTGGGGCGTCCCCGCTCAATATTCAGTTGCTGACGATGCCAATGGCCGTAACAGTCATAATGAACAGCTCGTTTTAAAAAAGAAGTTAGGGAACCCTTAAACCTCGTCTACACAGTGATGATCGGAAAGGAAGGAAGGTCGCACCTCTACGGCTCCCCTCCACTTGTCCGCGGCGTGTCGCGCAAGTTCCAGTCTCCTCTGCTTCCTTGTCTGGTGCTTCTTGTAGATGATCTCGATGATGATCAGCCCCACTCCTCCGACGATGCCGGCTCCCACCAGAATGAACACCCCTGGCGGCGGGAGAAAGTTGATTGAGATTTTCTCACATAGTTTTGTTTCAGTGGTTAGGTATTATAAAACCATCAAGATAATGAGAATTTGTCCAACGGGTCTCTATACTCACCAGCCATATTCTTCAAGCCCAGTGTTGCGGGAAACTTTTCATTTTTCTCACACGTTTCACTTCCTTGTAAAATCCAACGGTTATCCAATTCTTCCATATAACCACCTATAAAAAAAACTTTCATTTTTAGTTGAACGTGAATTAGTACCCTTTTCATAACCAAGGATATGATTTCATTATTTAAGTTTTATTACTCAAAGTCTAGAAATACTATATCGAATCTGAACAACTCAGCAAACAGCTTCCCCAAGCAGCTCCACCTTTCACCAAGAAACAAAAGCCTTCACAAAAAGATGGTTTCCTAGCACTATGAATATTACGGTAGTACCTATAGATACGTGAAGTAGTGGCACAAGTATCTTATTAGGTAAAGAGGGAGTATTTCACCAGTAACAGCTAGTTAGCCGAACTATATAGGTGTAAATTCCGACTCTCAAGCGTCACCTCCAGCCATGGACCGGTTTCGTCCTTGTTAGGACTCATCAGCACGGCATAGGATATAGGAGGCATTTTTCCATTATAGTCGGCTAGACTATTTCTTGCCCTCCGCTATCTCTTGCGTTACCTTCCTATGCCGATGCCGTGCTGATGAGTCCTAACAAGGACAAAACCGGTCCATGGCTGGAGGTGACGCTTGAGAGTCGGGAGTTTACATCTTATAGGTACTTTAGGGGTGGAAGAATCCTCCTGGGTTTCATACTACAACCAGGTGCCACTTGTTTTTTTTTTGGCGTTGCCACTAAGGCGATAATTCATTTTATATCAAAACCCGACTGATATACTTAGATAGTGGATTATGATGCCAAGAGTAGTGCCAAAAAAATCGCCAAGGAGAGTGGCATCCGGTTTTAATATATAGAAACGAATCCTGTCCCGAAATAGCCTTACCTAATAGTTTGAAACAAAACCATTACAAATAGGCACTATCTATTTGGCCGGCAGATATACAACTAAACTCTACTCTTTTAACCGAGCCCAGCAACGATTCTGATTGGAGCGCCGGGACTGCTACGTAACCGCAAGACCTACGGCGCATGTGCCAACTCCCGGTTTTGCCGTCCAAAAGATACTTCCTTACAAAAGGTGCTTTAATTAATCTTAAGAGAGCAGTATAGGACTTACTCTCGTGCATGCCGAGTAGTGCGAGCGTGACCTGGTCCGCCCAAAGGCTGTGCTTCTGCAGCCCGATGCCGTACCCGGAGCGCCCAAACTGCTCGCCCGCGGTCACCAGGTTACAGTCTTGGGCGGCCTCGTACTCCAGGCGAGAGGAGTCCCAGATGAAGGCACTCAGACCACTGAAACAACACATCCCGTTATAGTCCACTTTTACAAATAACGTAAGAGGGCTCTCTTCTGTACACTGCGTCGAATAATAGGAACATTTTAGGGATGTTCGCTTTCTACTGCAAGCATTTATAAGAATGTAGGAAAATAAATTTAAAACCCTCAAAAAGATCCAAACTTGATCATTGCGTCTGGCAACTTTTGTCCTACTTTAAGCGTCTGAAGAGTGTATTTGCGATGCGCCCCCCCCCTTTCATAAGCGATTCTGGACTGCAGCTCCCTTAAAGTTCAGCTACTATACCTTTTGAGACACTTAGGACAAATAAGAAGAAGTCAGAACAAATCAGACACTTAAGAAATCAGATCATCTTAAGACAACCCTAAGGGCCCGGTCAGCCAGAAAATCAGTATGGTATCTGTTCAAAAAATCTGCAGTATCTGGTTATCGGACAATAGGAAAACCGCAATCAACCCCCTTCAATGGTCCCTCCAACAAAAGACAGCCCTCGGGGAGGAGCGAGAAGTCACTATCGGGTGTCTGCTAATTGACTGGGGGGTTGACTTCGGACTCCTTCACTATTGTTGGAGGGGTCATGAATGGGGAGATAGGGCAGATTTTTTGAAGAGATACCATGCTGGTTTTCTGGCTGACCGTACCCTAAGTGAGCATTCCGATTGTTCATTTTTCGTTGCCTCATTAAGAAAGTCCTTTAATGATAACAGTTTCATAAAATTAACAGCTTTTACAATACTTTTCGACTCCCCTCCTTCAACTTGAAAATATCCCCATTAGCTGTTACGTCGTTCTTCTTCCAAAGAGGCGTTTTACATCCAATAGCTATAGTTTTTAAAGTCGGATGGAACTTAACTATAACGTAAAAAGGTATAGTGGAAAATTACATTAGAAATTTAGAAACAAATTATTTCGAGAGCTTACTCCGACTTGACGGCGGCGATGGCTTCTTCAGCGGTGTCATAGTTCTTCCCTTCCATGGTCCGGTACATGTTGGAGAGTTCGACTTGTCTGCGAAAATACATGTCCACGGAGCTGCCTTTGACAGTGGCGTACTTGAAGTTGTCCATCGGGTTCCTCAGCTGTAACAGTGCACTGTTTAGTTTCAGAAAATCATATTCATTCTTTCATGGTAGGAAAAAATAGAATATTCTACATTAATAACGGCCGACGTACTGGTCTAGTGGTTAGAGTATTTGACTGCGAAGCTGTACGTCTGGGGTTCGAATCCCCGTTTGGCATGAATGTTAGTTTCTGTCCTTGTGTGATGAATGAATGTGACCCCCCTGTAAAAAGGGGTTGTGCGAGTGAATGGTATGTGTGGCGCGGGTAACAGTACCTCACCTCCGTGGCTCCATAGGTGCTCGCTGGGTAAAGCTAAGTAGGTACTTCTTAGGGCAATTCAGTGGTCAAGGATAATGTTGATTGATGATGATAATGAGACCCGCCCATTGGAAAAAAGAAAAAAAACCATTAATAACGGATCAGATCCCGCCATTGGATTTTCTTGTGGTTATTTATGCTTGTTTGGTGGTGTTTTTCGTGATATGTCCTGGAGCCTTTGCATGTTGTTCTTGGTAAATGTTTTGAAATGCACCATGAAAGTTTTTAGCAATTAAATTCTTCTAATGTTTGTAATTTTATGGAATGATGGAATGTTAGCTATACGAGGGCAATGTTTTATGTTATGATGTATCGTCATATGGATGAGAAATGTCTCTTAGTCCTGCTCAGAGTCCCAACCTAAACCCCATAAAAGATTGGTGGAACGAGTAAGAAAGTTAGTTAGAATACTGCTTACGGACTTGTCAAACCCCTCCAAAATCTACAGCTGAACTGGCGACATCCTTGCAGCAGGAATAGACTCAAATACCCATCATATCTGTGTATTGAATTCCTAAAGAAAGTAAGTCCAAAAAGGTTGCTAATAAAACAGCAGCATGAGGGGCATCCCACAATTAAATAATCTATTATTTCTTTATACCATCATATCGTCGCTTAAGATACCATATGGACTTTCTAACTTTTCGCTGCTAGTCCATTCCTCTTTTAGAAGGTGCCAAAGACGTTACTTGGATCTCATTTGGCGACATTTTTTGTTGCCAAACAATATCTTAAGGGTATGAAAATTTTGTTAGGCAGCAAAACATAAAAAGCGCTAATTACACTTTTGAAATTGATTAGATATAGCACGTGTGGCACCTTAAGCATCGATATCGATATATTGCTGTATGTTCATTACTACTAAAGTGAAGTAGTATATTTCCCTCAACTGATGTCTCGTGTTTAGATTTTGAATTTCCTTACTCTAGCGTCGTTGATGCCAGTTAGCGAGGTCTCCGGTCTGTCCAACACCAGGAAGGCTGCCAAGTTGGCAGTGTAGGATGCTACAACGATCATAGCGAATCCGGCCCACACCATGCCGAGCACGCGGGCACTGAAACTGCGAGGCGTCCCTACAGAGAGCAATAAACATGCAGAGATTAATCGCTATTTCGGGAAAAGAAAAACCGAATAAATATAAATTTATTTAAAACCGCATGCTGTTTTCCTTAAAACATGCAAACATTTTATTAAACAAATTTTACGTGGAACAAATATAAATAAACTGGAATTTTTAATCAGCCCTAAAAATAACACTAAAAACTGTCATCAAAATTAACACAATTTTCAAAAACCATTTTTTGCAGGCCTGAGTTATTCCTGTCAAATTATGTGAAAGTCATGATTATCTTTAGATTATTTTTCAATACTGATTACAAAAATAAATTATCCAAAGCTCGTAAAAATTAATTTCTAAATTTTTTTCTCTAAAATATTAAAAGGTAAGCAAATACTTAAAAAATACCACAAAAGAAATAGTTTCAACAATGGTTTGAAATTGATAATTATAAAAACAGAGAAAAACTCAAAATCGGATCAAAATTTTTATTTGCTACTTTAAAAAATCAGGACCCGTTTTTCATCAAACACGGATTGTCACGGATAGTCTTACTGGTGAACATCATTTTAATGATTATCTGTAGTCATTATTTTCAAGCTTGTGTTTCGACCAATTTTAATGATGGAAAATATTTTATTACCCAAGCGAAAAATCCCTTGCTGGAAAAAATAATCGAAGTAAGTTTGATATACATATATATAAAAACTCAAGCTTGTAATTCGCTTGAATTTACAACCAATTCCTTGATGAAAAATTATTGAACTAAGTTTGATAAACTCAAGCTTGTGATTCGCATGAACTTTCAATTATTTCTCAAGTTTGAAAATCGTTGGATTTTTTTTAGCTTGAAACATCCAGCTTAAAAATTGATTGAAGTAAGTTTGTTTCTACAAGTTTGAAATTTCAACCATATTTACGGGACTCAAACTTGAAGCAAGCATACGTGCTATCTGGGTATGGAGATGTCATTTTTTTGAGGTGGCTACAAGCCAATTATTGAAATTTTGATAAACTACTACCGCTCGAAATAAAAAATCTAAAAAAAAAAAGAAACCCCCAAAATCATAATTATTATAAACTTTGTATTTTGGACTTATGCCTTTTTATGACTCTTAACAACTCATAATGGCTTCATCGTAGGAGGAAATAGGATTTAAAAAATCAATGGCTTAGTATAAGATATTAGACAAGGAAGCATTCCACTATAGTATTAATAGCATCGATCTAAGGACTGACCCTCTCCGATTCCGCTGTTGAGCAGTACTCCCCATGCGAACCAGATGGCGCTGGAGAGGTTGAGGGCGTCCTCCTCGGTGGCGTCACTGCTGGGCAGCTTGTAGCGGCCGAAGGGGCTGAAGCGGTCCAGCAGGTACAGGGCCAAGGCCACCACGTGCACCGACACCATCACCAGGATCCAGAGGGTCTTCTGGAACGGTTGCAGGAAAGAGGCGAGCGTCGAGCTCTTCGGGTGCTGCAACGGGACAAGACCTCCTTTAACGACGATGAAACTCTGTCGCTTAACCATTTTACCTCAGTTTCAAGAATTTTGTCAAATTGGTTATTCGATATCATAGGCGATTTAGCAGAAAGAACCTTGGGGGCAAGCTGACCAAGGAGGATCTCCCAGAGGCTCAATAGACAATAAGAGTGATATAAACTACACCTTATCTTTTTCCAATACTATTTTTTTCTGCAGGAAAGGAGCGAGTGTAGTGCTGCAACGGGACTAAAGGAACGTTTCTACTCACGTTCTTGGTTGCGATACGGCAACGTGAGACCCCAAATTATTTTGAGTATTATTACAATGAGCATTACGTGAGACCCCAAAATTGTTCTGGTTCTTGACCGGATAAAATGACTTCATTTTATTCTTTCTGGGATTTGTATTTTGGCCTCACCGCATTTCCGTACGGCAACTAAACGCATAAGTGGAAAAAGGTTCTTAAGGTTTTGTTTAGCAGATGCGTTTCGAAATAATAATGTTACCATCTTGGTGCATCTAATAATTTGAAATTGTACTGATGGCTTCCTTTGATGCGACAAGGTTCTATCCCAGTAACGGATTCCAATCAGCTTATTGGTGATTCGATATCATGGGCGGATTTAAGAGGAAGAACCTTGGAGGCCCATGTTGTTCATGGTTGCTCAGAAAACATCATTATAACCAGTACAAAGTTGTAATATCTTGCAAAAGGGGAGGCATTACACCCGATGACCCAAATCCACCCATGTGCTAATACTTTTACTGGAAACATTTAAATGCCCCACTAAACTATTTGATTCTTGACTTTTTAAATGCAAATCATAGGATAGCCGAAGATTCACATAGAAAAAGGGGGATGCTCTTACCTTCTTTTCCAGTATAGTGATCCCTTGGTACTTGAAGGGTTTTGAGAACTCGATGGCTTGAGATCTTTCAGGGTTGATGGTGAGAGGTGCAACCACCATGTCCGCCCTTTCCTCCACCAAATCTCCTACCATGCCGCTCCAGATTTTCTTTTCAGACCCATTCACCTATTAACACACAACATGAAGGCTATTACGAAAAAAACCGACAACTGCCCTCCATGGGCTAAACTAAACTAATGTTCACAGTCACACTAAACACATTGCTATGTTAAGCAAGGGAACAATGAGTAATAAAGTAGATGCATCGAACCCTTTCAATCCTAAGCGGCTCGAGATTACCATTGAATTATATGTAAAATTTGGGGCGGCTTGGACTAAAGGGGTAAAGAGCTGTGGGACGTAAAGTAGTACGAGGGCGTTACAAAAAGCAATTTTCTCCAGGCCTGTTCAACTAAACTAAACATAATTGAGTGAAAAGATTCATTGCATAAAGTACATTAGCATGCATACTACTTTCACCTTTAATTTTATTGAAATTGGAACACTTGTCAAACCATGGAAGAAGTTATAAAGAGAGCAATATCAAGAGTCCCCACACTCCCATTTGTATGATGGTATTCCTATGACCCTAAAAGAATTTCTTTAGGTGAAAATACAGGTGGAAGTTACTGGGAGAAAGATAGAGACTAAAGTTTGGATGATCAGACAGATTCCAGCGAATGATGATAAACTACAGATGTTTTCCAGGAACATGTGAATTGCACTTGTATACAGCTCATTCTACGGGTTGACTAACAAGGAGAGGATCCCAACGTGTCATCACCGATTTGGTTCATTTTTGGTGTGGAAGTAGTGCATGACTAGGACATCAATTTGTGAAAATATTAAGAAGCAACTTTCAGGAATTTTGGAGAAAATCGCGATTAAAAATCTTAACATGTAGTTATATATCTAATAAGATTCTCGTCTTGCAAGCGGATCGTGGTGTAGCGGTAAGAGCTGTGATTCCCAACCCAAAGGTCCCAGGATCGAGTCTCGCTGCATACCGTATATTTTATTTTAATTTTCCACACAATTAAGAGCACAGATATGAAATAAACTTATAATAATATTTAATTATAAATTTTAAAATATTTTTTCTTGTGCGTAAAAAATTTTTTGGTAAATATATAATATTTACAATAGGATCATAAAAAATTGGATTTAATAATTTATATTTTTGGGAAACAAGGAATGAAAAGATTTAAAAAATAATAATAATAATAATTTATATTTTTATATATGAAGTTTTATCTTAATTTATCCCTAACTATCCGAAAGAAAGTACGCAATTTTGTTATGCTAAAAGGATTTGTTATGTGTCTGATTTGATAGTTAAAATAAACATTTTTGTAGGTAAACATATACTATTTACAATAGGATCATAAAAATTGGATTTAATAACTATTTTTTTGGAAAACAAGGAATGAAAAGACTTCAAAAACAAAAAAAAATATTTAAAAAATGTTTCAAAATTGATAATTATAAATATAAATATGTACTACTTTATTTCATATCTGTGCTCTTAATTGCGTGGAAAACAAAAATAAAAATTATGGTATGCAACGAGACTCGATCTCGGGACCTTTGGGTTGGGAATCACAGCTCTTACCGCTACACCACGATCCGCTTGCAAGACGAGAATCTTATTAAATTTATAAGTACATGTTAAGGTTTTTAACTGCGATTTTCTCCAAAATTTCTGAAAGTTGCTTCTTAATACTTTCACAAATTGATGTCCTAGTCATGCACTACTTCCACACCAAAAATGAACCAAATCGGTGATGACACGTTGGGATCCTCTCCTTGTAAGTGTTCCAATTTCAATCAAATTTATGGTTAAAGCAGTGCGTATACTGTTGTACCTTATGCAACGAATATTTTCACTAAATTATGTTTTGTTTAGTTAAACGGACCTGGAGAAAATTGCTTTTTGTAACGCCCTTGTACTATACGCCCTAGCTTCTTAATTATGCATCTGCTGCACCCCCATTCCTATTCGGGATACGTTTTATCTAGGTCCCCTCTACCCACACTAACATTTTCTACATTTAGTTCTGAAACACCCTGTATAAATCAATCTTGATATTGATCCATTAAGAGTTTTAAGTAAATTCAACTACATGTATTATTTTTCTTAGCAATGGTGTCCATATAAGTTCATATAATAAGCTAATGATGGTGAATGGAATTGGGAAGGAAACCAACATTACGTAGTCAAAACTGCCATAGAGTCCGTCTTCTACTTGGTAAAGAGTGTAAGTGAAATTGAGGTCGGTGGCTAAGGCTTTTAGCAGGTCCATGCAGTACCCCCTGCAGCAATACATGTCCGTTTCACCTATAAAAAAGTAATGTAATGTGAAATATTTCAAGAAATAAGGAATTCTAGTTTACATCGTTCAAAAAAAATTTTAAAATTCCTGCGATGAATGAGAAATTAGTCGACTGTCCGAATACTTGGCAAGTTGATAACATACCAGTTGTACTATTTTTTCTCGGACATGGAATTTCGTCTTCTAAGCACAGAGATTTGTCAGACACTGGTTCAATCCAAGTAAAAGGCTTCTCGGCTACCGTGACCACCTGTATATAAAGAAATGCATTTTAATTGAAATTATTCTGATCATATTTTTACAGTGAACAATATCTGGATACTTGGATAGATTGCTAGCGGATTGCAACTATTTCACTCTCCACTAAATAGTAACCAGAAACATCAAGTAATATTAACTTCATTATCCTATATATATTAATTAACCTTGTATTTTTCAATCATCGTACCCCAGTATAGGGTTTTCTTCAATTCTATACAAAACTTATTGGCGCTACAACCCTTGGGGGGCCAATGGTATGATGTCCCTATTCGTCTTTGTGACCAAGAGCCCTAATTTCCAAGCGGTCTTGGTAATACGTATATCGACTTACTGAAAAGATGAAAAGCTGAGTCAACGTTGCTCAGCCTGAGGATAGAACACTGGACTTGAAAAACGGAGCGCGAAGCTCTATACAAAATGTTCTTGTTTTACCAACAGAGTGAATATGAGAGGCGCTTGTAGCAACAACAAGCTAACTCTAACGGCCGTAGTCGCCACTAACCTAACCTAAGGTTAATCTAGAATCAAAACCTATAATTGGTATTATTGAAGAAGGAAAACAAGTTTTAAGCCAATCAGAGAAAGCGTGAAAGCTTAACTCCAGGTTAACCTTTGGTCAGGTTAGTGGTGAAAACAGCCGTAATAGGCTTACATTAGATTTTGCTAACTGTTGTTGTGAGTGCCTATATTCTAACTTACTTTTAAATGAGTTGGGACGATGTAGCCTCTGGGCTTCTTGGATTCGTTTCCAGGCCACACGATTTCGTTGAGATGGAGATTCAGAACCATCTCTAGCTTCAGCTAAAAGGAAATAAATTGTTTCACACAAACCAATGAGAAATGCGAAATTATGATACAAAATCAAACCATTCGGGTCTAAGCCCGTTTCTATTATGAACAAACAACTTCGCCTTACCTGAGAATAGACGTATTCTCCAACAGTCATTGGCTTGCCGTTGATGACATTGATGATGTCATAATCACTGTCAATGCGGTCTCCTTTGTCATCGAAGGCTACTCGACCAGTCATCCCCTCTTGTAAAGTCACTTCTTTCAGGAATCTGAGGAAGTTAAGAAACAATATTGCAGGTTAAGAGTAATATTTCAAATACAAATTTAGCATTACCCAAGCAGCCCAAAATGTTCAAGAATTGTCCAATTTTCGTCATGTATGGCCAAATTCCGTTTACATCTCTGCAGTTACGTAAACTTGACATATTTGGTATGAGCTGTGCTACTAGGGTAGGGCATAAGCGTGGGAGTGTCATAAAAATAATGAAGAATATCCTTCTATTAAGGACATAATAAAAAATGTTCTGTCAATAAAGCAACCTACATCTGTTTATGGCTTTTTTAAAAATAAAACTTGGCATCTTCAAACTTTTGCTTGTTAATATGAATTTTTAAATACTTTTACCAACCCTCATATTAGAAGGGTCGCCACATTCATTCATCTCATAGGCACAGAAACGACATTCAAAACACAGTTAAAGTAGTTTGTTACCCAATGAATCTCTGCCCTGTATCCCAGTCCTTCTCGTGCGTACTGCAGTCAGCAGGGGCAGGTTGTATCTCACCAGATGAGTTGTAGTACAGAGTCCGAAACCCTCTAGCTATTACCGCTACACTGTCCTTGATGTGTGCCTCTTCGTCCGTTTTTACGAGCTTCAGTCCAATCACCCCTAGAGAATGTAATGCACTATAGATCGCACAGCTCTACAGTAATATAAGACTTATATAAAAACCAGCTGTTTCATATTTTGAAAGAGTTAGCTTTGGCGAAAGTTCTTAACGGTAGCCAAGTTGACACTATTTTAAAGCTGATATTCTGTTGTTTAAACAAACCACATGTCAAATATTGATTGGTAATAAAACAATGCCAACTTGGCGACAACTAGGGACGTGAAACAAAGAGAGCTCGTTCAGGCGAGACTGCAACAGCAGTCTCTTATCAGAGGGGGCCCATCTGACACTGCTACCAGTGACGTCACTGGCAGCGGAAGTGACGAGCCAAAGCTTACACTGGCCAATCAGGCTTGTTAAGGCGGAGCGTAAAGTTTCCATGCCACCAGTATCTTTCCCTTATCCCGCTCAAACTGAAAGTGATTGGTTGTTAAAACAGTTAGGAGGCGTTACAAATGACGTCACTGGCAGCGGAAACGAGACGTCACGAGCTTTTTCCATTTCTATGTGAAGAGCCAACCTTATATTCTATAAACCTTGGTCTCTTATAAAAAAATATCTTCTATATATCTTAGAAGCTCTTATAATAACCATGGTTTTTATAAGAGCTTCTACTGTAATCTCATGTAATCTCAACTCAACTAAGTAGTATTGGTATTTGGTTACAATCATTAACTAAACTTGGGGACGGGATGGCCTGTTCGGTTTGCTCCTCTACCTTTCACGCCAGCAGTCTGCGCACTGCTCCGTCGTGAGTTCGATTCTCATCTCGCCCCTGGGTGTATTTTCCTTCTTTGTGCCAGTAAAAATTCTGTTGTGTCTGTCTTACTTGACGAAGGTGTATAAGCGGATCCTTGAGATAGAGCACACATACCGGAAAATATATGTAACCAAAAACCAAAACCAAAACCAATCATTAACTAAACTACGATATATACGGGGGCCGAGTGGCCTGGTTGTGTTACGTGCAGACAACCACGCTAGCAGTGTGTGCACTGTATCGGCCGTCGGTTCGATTCCGGCCTTTGCCCTGGGTGTATTTTCTCTCTCTTTGTGTCAGTAAAATATTCTGTTGTGTCTGTCTTACTTGACGAAGGTTTATAAGCGGATCCTAGAGATCAAGCACACAGACCGGAAAATATATGTAACCAAAAACCAAACCATACGATATATACGTTAGATTCGAGCAAGTATGGATTTACCATTGGGTTTGTTGGGTGCTTGAAGTGCTTGCTCTGATACAATCCATACGTATCCTGGCAACGTCATGTTCAAGGCATCTACTTCTCGAAATATGCTCTCGGCATCTTCAGTGCTGTTGAAAAAAATGTGATTTATTTGTGACAATTTCTTTAGAACTTCACAGGTTAAGAAGAACACTTAAAAGGGATAACATAAAGCTATGAAGGGGTTTTTGAATGCTTTAGAAGTGTACTTTAAAAACGCCTTCAAAACATTTGAAGGTATTAATTTCAGTTAAGTCAGTGTTTTAATAATCTATGCAACTCTTGTAGGCCGAAATGACCAAAAAAATTCTCTAATAGAAATTGCGATCGGAATAATACTTTAAAATAAATAGCTTCATTTCTTACATTAATTTGTTGCGACCTTTTTCCACCATGGTAAGAGGGAAAAATTTAAAAACACAAAAAAGGGGGCTCCAAATAAAATGTAAGACGGAATTCATCAAATATTTAGGTATTAATGGATGTACAATGAAAAAACTTATTTAAATACATGATTTTAGCAAAAGAAACTTTATATTTTCATTCTAGTGTTGGATTGCTTAAAATTTTTTTGGTACTGAAAAAATTTTACGGATCACATAGTATTTTTTTTTGCCCAAAAAACAATTTGAACTTTTGTACCAAAATGTCACTATTCCTAATATGAGCCAGGAAACTTGTTAAACAACAGAAACTGGAATTTTTTACCACGAAATTTAATGCTTAGAAAATCATTATCAATTTTTGAAAAGGTGAAATCAACATAAATATCCTTAAGTCAAAGTAGGAAAAATATTAGACCTCATCTTCTATAAAGTTACTTTCTTTTTTTAATCATGTAAAAATCGAGATCACTCTGAAGTTTTTTCTGGAATATGATCAATAACTATTCTACCTACAGTAAAAACACTGATCCCTTAAACTTAGTGCGTGTGTGGAATGTATCACTAGACATTTCTCTAAAGTGTGCATACTATATTGTCCCCTTTTACCTTATACTTCATCAGAGGCTAGCTTATATTGGGAAGGACGAATGGAAATTGTAAATGTTATGTTGTTAAAGTACATAAAAGTATTTAATGGTTTTCTTAGTTTACAGTACCTTGCATACAGAATAAAAACTCTGCAGTATCTCCCTTGTGCCTCTTCAAGTTTGTTACTTATTTCTGTTATACCGGTTTCGTATTCTATGATGTCTTCAACCTGGAAGTAGTGAAGCATTTCAAACAAAATCAAGCCCTTTAAATATGGCTCTAGTACGATATCAAGAAAAAATTCATTAGATATAAATACATAGAATGTGGTAATACCTCAGTCAAAACTACAGGAATAATCGCACTCTTCTAAAAATTTAGCAATATACTAGTAACTCTGCTTAATCCTTAATGGACTCTAACCGCCTATCTGGTTCGAGACTTCACACGGAACCAACACGTGACCTACTGAGCTTGCAATGGACTCTAACCGTCTGACGTCACACGGAACCAACACGTGATCTACTGAGCTTGCGATTGGTTACCACAGATACTACACTAGTAGATCTACTAGTGTAGTATCTGTGGTAACCAATGGACTCTAACCGTCTGACGTCACACGGAACCAACACGTGACCTACTGAGCTTGCGATTGGTTACCACAGATACTACACTGTAGATATACTAGTGTAGTATATCTGTGGTAACCAATTGCAAGCTCAGTTGTAGGTCACGTGTTGGTTCCGTGAAGTCTCGATCCAGATAGGCGGTTAGAGTCCATTGCAAGCTCAGTTTTAGGTCACGTGTTGGTTCCGTGAAGTCTCGAACCAGATAGGCGGTTAGAGTCCATTGGTTACCACAGATACTACACTAATAGATCTACTAGTGTAGTATCTGTGGTAACCAATGGACTCTAACCGCCTATCTGGTTCGAGACTTCACGGAACCAACACGTGACCTACAACTGAGCTTGCAATGGACTCTAACCGTCTGACGTCACACGGAACCAACACGTGACCTACTGAACTTGCGATTGGTTACCACAGATACCACACTAGTAGATCTACTAGTGTAGTATCTGTGGTAACCAATTGCAAGCTCAGTTGTAGGTCACGTGTTGGTTCCGTGAAGTCTCGAACCAGATAGGCGGTTAGAGTCCATTGGTTACCACAGATACTACACTAGTAGATCTACTAGTGTAGTATCTGTGGTAACCAATTGCAAGCTCGGTAGGTCACGTGTTGGTTCCGTGTGACGTCAGACGGATAGAGTCAATTGCAAGCTCAGTAGGTCACGTGTTGGTTCCGTGTGACGTCAGACGGTTAGAGTCCATTGCAAGCTCAGTAGGTCACGTGTTGGTTCCGTGTGACGTCAGACGGTTAGAGTCCATTGGTTAACAAAATAAAAAAACTTATGGCCTTATTCACTGTTACCTGACCAACGGTTAACCATCGGTTAAGGAAGAACTCCACCTATCTATCAAGGTCAACAGAAAGCTAATTTTCTTTCTTTAGCTGCTGGTTAACCACTGGTCAAGTGACAGTGAATAAGGCCGTTAGCAATTTAATAAAACTCGTATAACTTAAGGATAAAACTCTTTCTTTTCCACTGGAATAGCTTAATATAAAGAGCCCTTTAAATTCATTCCTTTTAGAGGCCAACTCTAAGGACGATTTATTCAGTTTTTCCCAAATCTCCATAATGGACAAAATATAAGGAATGACAGGACTCCAAAATTGTTTGACGAATATTTGTTTGATAAATTATTCACGGCAGAAGCATTTGAAAGACTGCATCGCATAGCCGTCATCAATATACCTTGATGCCCGGTTGGTCGGCCAGGTTCTGGAACCTGCCAAGAGTGGAGCGACCGTCGTTGTCCGAGCTGTGGATGAAAGTGACGCATTTGTAGTTGAGGAACTTGAGGATCTCGATCCACACGTCCGCCTGGTTGGAGTACGGGGGGATCGTCCGCATGAAGGACGTGTGTAGGTTCTGAAAGCACGATCCAGGGAAAGGGATTATTCACCTAACTAACCACTAGTTGAAACAAATATATAGTATTTAAGTAAAGATGTGAACGCCTTTGATTTCCATTCACTCATTTATTACACTAACAAAATGATACAATCGTGTTTGTTCTCAATGAACGAATGAACAGTGTTTTGAAACTTAAGGAAAAGAAGGGGAGGGTACAGTGGCGTATATAGGAATTTATTTCGGGAGGGGCCCAAAAATTACTCCCCAGCTCCTCTCCCACATATTTAATACGTCCAATATAGCTTTTAAGGTGATAATTTAGGTCCTAAAAACTTAATATAGAAAAAGTTGTTATTAATAAAAATACAAGTACCGAAGGGGGTCCTCCCCCAGAAAATTTTTGGAAATTTACTAAAAGAACCAGGTTTTTAACTAGTTTTGGTACACTAAGTCCGAATTTTAGATGTACATTTTTATGAACTTAATATTTAAAAAGTTATTAAAATAGAGTTTCAAGTACAAAAAAGGATCTGGGGGTTCTTCCCCAGAAAATTTTTGGAACTTTACCCCTAAAAACAGGGTTTTATCTTGCTTTTGGTACACTTAGTCCGAATTTTGGACATAAATTTTTCGGTAGAATTTGGATTTTGATGAACTTATTATAATAAAGTTGTTAATAATAAAATTCCAAGTACAAAAGGGGGGTTTGGGGGTCCCCCCAGAAATGTTTTTGAATTTTGACCCTAAAATACAGGGTTTTAACTGGTTTTGGTACACCTAGTCCGAATTTCGGGGGGGGGGGCAGGGTCCCCTCGGCCCCCCCCCTTATATACGCCACTGGGAGGGTATACACCAAGACGACTCAGAATCACATATAGGAATGGGGGATCTGAAATGAATCCCTAACAACCTGCTGGGGGTTTATATAAGGGAGAATGGGAGGCTGAATAATCCCAATTCCTTTTCGGCATTTAATTACATAACACCAATTTAATAGCTGAAATTTCAGTAAATGTTTAACCCGACACAAATCATAATTTCTCAATTTTAAAGGCTTTTAATAGATCAAGTGTTATTTTCAGCTTATTTCAGGCTTTAGGACTTATAGATTACATACATTAGGACTTATTTAAATATTATCCAGAATTCATAACTGATAAAAATTAAAACTTCCTTTGAAAAAGAATTTCAATATCCCCTTTCTATAAAGACTACCTTACAAAAAATTATATATTCTAAAAATAAAAATTTTTTACTTGACGTGTTACGAGGTTCTATTTTCATTTTATTACTTTTTTACTTCATTGAAAAAATGGTTCAAAACAAGATTTGTCTTTTCCAATCAGTTTTTATTTTTGATACAATAAAGAATAAAGCCATCTTCTATTTTATAAATTTAAAAGCTATAATTTGAGCCATCAATTAGAAATAACTTCATAAGAAATAAAGCCATTTATACCCCCCAATAAATTCAAGTACATTTTATCCGTAATACAACAAACGCGAGAAGTTATCATTACCGACGGCATGTTAACTTAGCTTCTCCTCACCTTCTGGTTGCATTGCGAGAAAGGCAAGGAAAGGAAAGGCTTCTTCCAACAAAATTAGTTTTTCGGCAACACAAACAACACACGAGGAGAAGCCGCCTTTACAGATCGAGTCGCAGCTATAGCAAAAATCTGCTTACAAAACAAACTAATAAATCCTGAAAAATTCACCGAAATGTTTTTTAAAATAATCGTTTATGCTTCTTAGAATTTTGTGAAATGGCCATTTTTATCAATTTGAATTTTTTGAAGGGGTCGTTTTTATGAATTTGAATTTTGTAAAAGGGCCGTTTTTTTAAAAAGAATGAATTTTATGAAGGTGCCGTAAAACGACCCTAATTTTCGGCTGTAATAAAAAAAATTTCAAAGTTATTAGAAAGTAAAAACTAACGCACTCCACCTGAGACCGAAATAAATTCCTTTGAGTCGACAGCTTAAAATCTCATTAGGCATCTTCAAAATTAGTTCATAAAGACTCCGAGGTGATAAAGAATATCATAGATGAAAATGACATACGTATGATAAAAATAGGCGACTTCCTTGACTCAGATTCAAATTTATTTTTATGAGTCTTTTTGTACTGTAGGTTCAAATCGCACTGTCTAGACTTCTACTATAACATTTAAGACAGTTTTGCCAGACAATGGAAAAAAAAACATGGTCTCAGAGAACTTTGTTATGAAAGTTTTGAATAGCCTTGAGAACTAAATTTCAACAGTAGGTAGTGAAAATAGATTTGAATACAATACCATTTTTTCACTTACTGAGAATAAATTACAGTTACATTACAGTTAGTTACAGTCATACGTAACAAAAAAAGAGAGAAACATTTAATCATGTTAGTGATCCTACTGATAAAATAAAAATACTGGGTATTATGTAAGTACCTAAGAGGGAAGATAGTTTCCTGTTTGCTTATTTTTGCTGACAAGGATTTAAGGATTATGCTTACATATAGTATTAAAAACACTGTATACTTTCAAAAATATCTTCCAAAACGCTAAAACAGTTTAATTTAAAAAGTAAAATGAAAATTAATTAATAAATGGAGGGTTCAGAATAGAAGTGAACCAAGTCCACTTTAGCTACTTTTGAGCTACAGAGGTTTAGAGTTAAAGCTTCATAGCAAAATTAATGTTAACATTTTTTAAAATTAACATTTTTAGCGGATATTATCAGAACTAGGACTTGGTTCATTATTGCACTGGAATTTTACATAGTTGGTGCATGTTATAGCGTTGCTAACTCAAAAATGACAAAAAGTGGACTTGGTCCACTTTAATTCTGAGCCTCCAAATTAAACATACATGTTTTCTTTTCAAGTGTAAGAAGTGTTTATTAAAGTTAAGTTCTGAATTTTGAAAAAGATATTCTTAAAGTTCTGTACAAAAAAAACCAGTGGACAGTACTTATGTAACAAGGGAGGGTGTTAAAAATTACAAAAGTATCCTTTACGTAACATCAGAACAGCTTGAAGGTTTGAAGTGAGACATTTTTTGCTTATATTTTAAATATATCTAAATAGTGTAAATCTTCTACTACCATAAACATTTAGCATGATGTTAAAAAATAAGACAAAACGCTGTATGTCACTTATATCTCAACAAGTCTTAATGAGATGAAATCTATTTTCTATGAAATCAAGTTCAGAATACACAGAGAATAGAAAATCCGGTCAATCAAGTCTGAACTCCAAAGCTGGATTGAAAATTCTACAGAATGATAATGACTTCTCCCCTCTCTGACTAGTGGTCATCTTGAGGCTTTCAGAGATGCTAAGCCCCAACAAAAAAGAGGGATGCGGCGGAAATAGGAGACCGTAAGGAAAACGGAGCGTAACCAAGGGCAACCAAAAGCGGATTCGGAATCGATATGTGGTCCGGCCACTTGGCAGCTGTCCAAGAAATCCGGCAAGTGGATCTTTTCCGGAGATGCCTGATCTATTGTCAAAAACAATCATGCATGGGAAGATTAAATGTTTAGAATTAGCTACCGGGCCATACAAACAACATCATCAAAACATTTGTGAGGCTTTCGAACAGTATGAATACAATTAAGATACTTTATTTTAAATGCTGATAGTATGGAATCGGAACCAACAACTTTAATAGATTTAGGAAGGAGCAGCTTATGGTGGTATTCATAGAGCTGAGCTTTTAAAAAGTCCCTGTCAGAATTCAATGCTATTAACAAAATCAGTCTTAACCTATGCTTCAGAGACATTGGTTATGGCTAACGACGAGCTGTCAAGACAATGTTGATGTTTAGTTAAACGTTAAACAGTTTCAAAACGGCAACCTCCAAACTGGAGCCTGGTGCGTGTTAAATCGGGACCGTGGTTTTTCGTGGTTTTGCCGAAATCTAAATAATAATTTGCTTTAAATTTTTCAAAATTCAATGGACAATTCATGTATACTAGTTTCTTACTTGAAATTTTGCGGCTAGGAATAGGAGTGATCCTATTTCAGAAGTCACGAAGTCACCCAAATGATTTAAAACACTACGGTTTTAAGAATAATGAAAACTTTTTCTGGGGATGACTCTAGACACCCCCTTTTTGCTTGAAACTCCAGTATAATATTTTTTTTGCATTAAGTACTTGTGAGGGGCCCCTTTGAAATAATTATGAACTAATCCCCCTTAAAAAAGAAACTTAAGTCTAGTTATAGGCTAACTTGCAAAAACTTTTCTTGGGCCCCTTCCTGAATTCAAACACATGGGCGCCCATGACCCCTGCTCCAATCAGAAACTTCGTGCGAAGGGGGGACTCACCTTGTCAGAGAGCGAAGAGTCTCTGGAGCTGATGCCGATGACGGGGATGTTGTAGAAGCCGCAGGTGTAGGACACGGCCGCGGGGGACAGCTCCCCCGCCGTGGGGTGGCTGATGATCACCGCGTACACCTGACAGAGGAAAAGTCACGCCATCACAAGAGTTGCCCATTAAAGCGAGTTAGCGCTATGTTTCTATATAGATCATCAGATGGAGGAGGCGTATACCAGCATTAATAGGGTAGTCATAAGGGCCCTCCTAAACTTTTATTACGGTCGGAGAAACCTCAGTCCATCTCCCCGATCTCTTATTTGTTTGGGGACTCCCATCCTAGGATGGGTTTTCTATTGTTCGGTAATTGACCACACAAAAGACCGGGGCCATAAACTGAGGTTTCTCCGGCCGTAATAAAAGTCAAAGATGCACCTAAAAATTGGTAACTGTTCTGGCGATCGCCGGTTATAATTCCATCGGACAAAGGCGAAACCGCAAAAAAACTCAAAAATGACCCCTCTAGCATTTGGGGTTCATTTTATGGGGTCGTTTGCAATTTCGTCTTTGGAGGATGGGATGCCAACCGGCGATCACCAGAACAGATACCAATGTTCAACCGTGCTTGACACTATCCTTAAGGTGCTTCCACACTACATCCGAGTTCGGAAGTCAGATATGACCCCTAGAAGCATCTTCTAGATTTGAAGTTAATTCAATGCGGTGAAAATCACTTCAATGAGTAAAATAGAAAAACAGCGATGGTCACAGCCAACACTAAAATATCAGCACCAATCTTTGATATGTAATCCTGTAGTCCTATTTACTGCAACTAATTGGGGTGCTTACAATTATTGCTAAAATAATCAAACCAAAGGAAGAGGAGTAACAGTGCAGGATAGTAGGTTCATTTCCATTGGCAACGCGGCGTTTACTACACCGAATCAGATTGGTGATAAGCACTATTACTAGACTAAGAACAGGGCATTGCTGAGGCATGAAAATTCATCCGGACAAGACAAGAACCTACACTATTTGTAAGAACTGCCCTGAAGTGCAGCTTACGACAAGGCATATTTTAGAGTGCCCGGCTATTGCCCCAGAGGTGCTAAAGCTCGGCCTGGGTGCCCCTCTACAGGAAACCTTATATGTAGTGTTCGGCACTAGTTAACTAGAACTAGTTGCAACTAGTAGTTAACTACCGATCAACTAGTAGTTAACTAGTAGTTTAACTACTTTTGGTTTAAACAAGTTTAACTAGTAGTTGAACTACTTTTTTTAATAACTACTAGTTGAAACTACTTTCAAATTTTCAACTACTTTAAAAAAAAATTTTGTTTAAAATTTCAAAAAAATTTAAAATTTTTATCAAAATATACAAAAATTACACTGCTATTTATAACTAGGGTGGTCCAGGTTAACATGGGGAAATTTTTTTTCGTCCAAAGTTTCGGGGCACTCCCCCCCCCCAAAAAAAAATGGGACCCTCGGTATAAAACAAATATTCTGAAAGTTTCAGCTCAAAAAAATAATATTTAGACCCCGCCCCCGAGCGTCAAAGTTCCAAAAAAAACTCGAAATTTTGCACGTTTTCACCTATAAAATCCGAACCGGTTATTGTTGTAAAAATACAAGACTGGTTTCATTTTATAGATTATTTATTTAGCTTCAACTTTTCTAATTGAAACATGTTTTTAGAACTTACAGATCAAACGATACAAGGGGTTTTACTAACTCCCCCCGCAATATCAATTTTTTAAGGAGTGTCAGGAAATTCCTTAAAATGTTTCAGCTACCGTAAAATGGTTCAAAAACATATAAATAATGGTTATTGACTGCATAGGTATAAAATTTAAGAGATTTACAAAGAAAAAAATAATTTTTGTTCTTACCTGTTAATTTCTTAACTATCTTAAAATAATTCAAATAAATATATAAATTAATTTTTTAAACTAGTTAATAAATGCATAAGGTGTAAAAGTTGACAAATAAGCAAAAAAAGTTCAAATTTATTAATTTTAACCCATTTCCAAAATTTTTCTCTTCATTGAGTTAGGTGTAAGAAGACTGAATAGTGTATTTTCCCACAAGATCGCCCTATTTTAGAAGAAGTTTTGAGAGCGGTATTTGACTTAAAAAATGGGATCAACTACAGGACCTCCACCTGAAGATTTTAAAAGTTTCAATTTAAAATGGACTGAAATCAATTAAAATAGCTACGGAGCAAGAGTTGATAAAAAGAGGTCAAGAGTTAAAATTAAATGATATTGAAAATGTTGGAAGCTTATACCTGGACAATTGAAAAACCCGAAATATCTTTCAAGACTACAGTGAAGTATTCCAAGGGCCAAATATTTATAAGGCTTGATACATCAAACCAAATATCAATTAGACCCCCAGGTGCCATGCATCATTCTAGAATCTAGATGGATGTCAAAAGCCCTCTACTGCGTGATAATTTTCTGAAACTATTAGCTAGTATTTTGATTAATGGAAACTTTTCACTTTCACTTTTATTATTCTATTTTCCTCACTATAGTCTTCCTCTAGTATTCCCCATTAGACAAAGGCATGTTAATTTTAATTTCTTTTATAAAACTTTCGTCAAAAATTCAAATGTCTCAGGTTTTAAGACACCAAGTTCTTAAACTATGGTACTGTGGATATAACTCTTGATACTTCTACATATATTTTTCGTAAATATTTGCAAATTTCTTTGGTGCATTTAACCAAACTTTAATTTTGATGTTTATTAAGGTAATACAAATACTTCTAATGGTATGTATCTATCTCTGTAAGAGTTAGAGGGAATTCGTACCCGAAAAAGATAATTTTCACTCAATAGAGGGCATTTGTCATCTATCTAGCACTAGCATGATGCAGATGCATGGCACCTAGGGCTCTAATTGATATTTGGTTCGATGTATCAAGCCCAGCTATGAAGCTTCCAACATTTCCGATACCATTTTGATTTTAACTTGACCTCTTTTTATCAACTCTTTTTCCGTAGCTAATTTTTATTGATTTAAGTCCATTTTAAATTGAAACTTTTAAAAACTTCAGGTGGAGGTCCTGTAGTTGATCCCATTTTTTAAGTCAAATACCGCTCTCAAAACATCTAAAATAGGGCGATCTTGTGGGGAAATACACCATTCATTCTTACACCTAACTCAGTGAAGAGAAAAATTTTGAAAATGGGTTAAAATTAATAAATTTGAACTTTTTTTGCTTGTTTGTCAACTTTTACACCTTATGCATTTATACTTACTTCTTGCTACGAGCGTCCGGCTAAATTGTAGCCGATAGCTCGATGTCCCTGATATGAAAGGCAGGCGAGGGTCCAAAATTTTTTATCTTTGAGTATTTCCTTAACGGTGGCCGCCACTCCCCGAAGAATGTCCCGATGGAATATGGGATATGTGCATCCGAGGAGGATGTGACTTATGCATTTATTAACTAGTTTAAAAATTAATTTATGTATTTTATTTGAATTATTTTAGGATAGTTAAAAAATTAACAGGTATGAACAAAAATTATTTTTTTCATTGTAAATCTCTTAAATTTTACACCTATGCAGTCAATAACCATTATTTATGTTTTTGAACCATTTTACGATAGCTGAAACATTTTCAGGAATTTCCTGACACTCCTTAAAAAATTGATATTGCGGGGGGAGTTAGTAAAACCCCTTGTATCGTTTAATCTGTAAGTTCTACAAACAAGTTTCGATTAAAAACGTTGAAGCTAAATAAATAATCTACAAAATGATACCAGTCTTGTATTTTTACAACAACCGGTTCGGATTTTATAGGTGAAAACGTGCAAAATTTCGAGTTTTTTTGGAACTTTGATGCTCGGGGCGGGGTCTAAATATTATTTTTTTGAGCTGAAACTTTCAGAATATTAGTTTTATACCGAGGGTCACATTTTGGGGGGGATGCCCCGAAAAAAAAATCGGACTTTTGTTTTTTTAGACCACCCTAATAACTACAGTGTCATGGTGGAGTACTCAAATATCATAACCATAAATAAAGCGCCGTTTTGAGCGAAGCATAAAGTTTTTTGTGATATAGATAAGAAAGATGTATTAGAATTTGGGCAAAAAATAGGTTATGAAATTAAATAGACTAGTTAACTAGTAGTTAACTACTTTGGGAAATAGTTAACTACTAGTTGCAACTAGTCACAGGAAAAAATAGTTAACTACTAGTTGCAACTAGATTTTCCCAGACTAGTTAGTAGTTGGTAGTTAACTAATTTTTGACCACTAGTTGCCGAACACTACTTATATGGGCCTGAGGCACCAGAGCTAGCAGGCGCTGTCATCTGTGCCTTTGAGGACAGATAAAAGTAGCAGTCCATGTACACGACAACAACACAGATTGGCGACGATTGTGACGTCATTGACCATATTGCACTATTTAGCTCTAGATCACTTACCTCTTTGAAGGCTAGGGAATAGGGAATATAAGGTGAATGGACGTCTCATTAGCGTTAGATATACCATCAGTGCTGCCACCTACCTGTTGCGAAATGAGCTGCGCGCAGACGTTTTGCGCCGTTCTGATGGGATTCCTGTCCATCGGCAGCGAGACCCCTTGCATGGCGACTCCTGTTGGCAGGGCTCTCTCGGCGTTCACGTTCACGATGGCCTGCATGAAGTCGGCTATTCTCTCCCCTACGGACAGCACGGCTCCGATGTTGTACGTCTTGTAAATATTGTCCTTGTTGCCGTAGCTGGCGCCGATCGCCAAGGCCACGGCAAGCAGCCACGACGCCAACGTCGGGCAGCGCATGGCGTTCAGTGGTGTCGAGTGAGGGTCATGTCGGGGGTCACCGGTCGGGGAGGACGTTTTTCTAAAAAGGAAGACAAAATATGGTATTAAAAAGAATGGAGGCTCGTGAATAGGTGTTGTGGAACCTGCAGCACCCCCACCTTAATTAACACCTTTCGATAACAATCACATCTGATACAATGACTATTACCTTTAATTCCTTATTGAAGATTCTCGTAGTTAAATATCAGTATCCCTCCTCCAGTTTAGAAAAAATCCACTCAATGGTCAAAACACAGAAAAATATCCTAACAGAGGGTCCAAAAGGATATTTTCAAATTTCCTCATTGAGTACTGGGAATTCAATGATTGACAGAGAAGTAGGCAGTACATTTTAGTGGCCAAAGCTGTGATGGGCTGTGACGTGTTCATTCAATCTGTCCATTCGTGTCTATTCTGCTTTTTTCTCCGCCTCTCGTGACGTGACGAAAGAGGCGTGAGTTGCATGAGTAGTTAATGCGATCCCAGCGCCATAATAGCCCCTATCACAGGACATATTACAAGCTTTTTCAATTTCCAATATTGCCTATGGCCATGGACTCTCTGTTCTAGTACTCTGTGGGTCAAAACACTTTTCTTCACCTGGCTTAAGAGGGAGACATTGTTTTCGTTTCGGGAGAGCCGAAGGTATTTTTTGTACTCCATTAGTTTTGTGGTTTAGACCTCGGATGTAAGAGGTAAAACTTTTTTATTCTCAGTAAAGTAAAAATCAATTCAATAAAAAGTGCAATCTTTCCTAATTTTCCTTTAAAAAGATTAAATGCGTTTACAACCACAGGGAGGTATTTTTTCTGCATTGAAAATCTAAATACATACGTATTGAAAAACATTTGCTAGAATGCAGATTTTGTTGAATAAGAGGAAAGCATCAGCTAAATGCTACAACCTGTAGCATAATGATGATAAAAGTACTCTAAACGTCGAGATATTTTTTCAGAACTTATGAGAAAGTTAATAAGAATCTGTAACGACGGAATTATCCCTAAATTTTCCTTTTTTAGTTGGGGCGATACCTAAATTTTTGGTAACTTTTTCGTTTCTCTTTTCACCCCTCTAAAAAGTTTAAGTTGCATTTCTTTAATACGGTTAAAGCAAAAACTATTTAAAGTTTAAAAAATTATTAACATGGGTTTCGGATAAGGTTTGCTTTAGAGCTCATTCATAGATGAAGCAACGCAAATTTTAAGGTGTCATTCATTGTTGTGAAGCCATAGCAAGATCAAATACACCATAGTTATAATGAGTTATAATCCAGCTAAAAAATAACGGACAAATTAAATTCATTGCGATAATAACGTATTAAGACAATTGCGCTCGTTAAAAGTTCTTAATTTACTTTTAAACAGTGCTCTCACAAAGTTTGAACACCTTAATAACCAGATGATATAATAAAGAAAATTCCTCTTAACTCGAAGTTTATTATTGATTCCTAACCTCTAACCTTAAGGTTTTCAACTCCTTTTAAATGAAAATGTTTAAGAAAACTAATAGAAAGATACAGAAAAATATACCATGGGGTAAAAAATCACAATTCCCTGTCCGAAATACCTATTTTTGCCCCCTTAAAAACATAACTTTCTCCCTTAAAAGTTTTATATAATTTCTGTAACAAAAAAAATATATTCATATCTGTAATTCCTAGAAAAATAACATTTTTATTATTCCTTATTATACCCCAAAGGAAATGCTTTATTTGAAGCTTAATTCAAAAACGCATTATAAACCATTGTCACATTATAAACACTCCCCAAAAACAAACCCAACCACTTGCACACAACGAAAACACTGCCCCCCCCCCATTTCAACAACCGACTGATGACTGATAAACAAACCCCGTTAGAGACAACCACAGATGACCAGCTGCAGCTATTCACAGTAGATCAAAAAGCCCCGAACTAATATTACTCACTTCTTTCATTTCGGCGAAATCAGCTGGTGCTTCTCGATTTCAAGCTGGAGTAGCTCTTTTTTTTTCCGCGGGTTACGGGATCCCGTTGGGAAGCTCAAGAGGTAATCCGCGGCATCATCGCCTGCATCCCTCGCTTCCGGTCGATCTGGGATGCTCTCCGGAGAAACGGGCCTCCGCGCCATCTGTCGGCGTACTTGTGAACTACGACGGAGTAAGCTGTACCGAGGTGAAGTTCATCAGGCGGTTTATTTATACGTTCTATTTATTCTCACTTCATAGGTTTGATAAAAACATAAAAAGAACAGTGTTAAAGGGGTCCGAGACACTTCAGAAAAAAATTATGTTTTTAAGTTTAAGATTTTGGAAATTTTTGTGAAGATTAAGCATCAAATTCAATGTAAAAATTACTACTCTAAACTTTTCGCAAAAGATTTGAAAAATTTTAAATTGTCAAAAGATGTCGTCAATGTTGCAGCTTTGCACTATTTTTTAATTGGACTTAATTTTGCGCTTTCTTGTTGAGCTCGAGATTTTCGGGGGAAAAAAAACCTACGGAATTCCGGGATTTATGCTGTAAAAAAAACGGATTTCCGTGGCTACCCCGGAGAAGTAGCACCCCTGCAAATCTAAAAAAATCGCCCACAAAAACAATTGTGATGTGAACAAGAGTGTTTTGGAATTGAGTAGGTACTATATAAGTCAGGGTTGATACACTTTGGGGGGGGGGGATTTAAGGATTTCAGACTTTTCTAGGCTATCAGATGAAATATTCAAGGACCAAGGCTGCAGACCGGACAGATATTGTTTGCAACAATTTTTTTAAGTACTACTTGTGTTTCATTTCATACACTTTCATCTATTAATCAGTTTAATAAACATCCTTGTCAAAACAACTTAATAACCAGTTGAAAGTGCATAGACTATTACCTGATAGAGAACGTCTGTTAATGATCAAAAATAGAGTTTGCGTACTTATAATTCCCTTTTGCGAGATGTTTAGTTTTAAAAGAATAACTGTTCATTAATGTGGAGAAGTTTAGAAAATGAATAACGTAAAAACAAGGCCTGGAGGGATTCGAACTACCAAGTCCTTCAACTTATGAAAACTAAGGAGCTACTATAAACACCTCAGAAATACTATATTTATGTTCACTTTCATATCAACATCAACGAAAATTCAACCAACGTTCTCAACTCTACTCATATTGCAATTCACTATTTATTTTCACACCATCTTACAGACCGTTTCGCTTTGATCATGTTTTCCGAGGTCCCAGAAACATTTGAGTTCGAATGGAAGGTGGAGAACGTCTTTTTAGAATCGGAAACTATTCGACCTATGGACAGTCCAGTTTTCCGGATCGGCTTCCTGGATCAATCCACCTGGTTCATCCGGCTGCTGCCAAGCCAAAATCGTAGTAGATGCGAGTGGCATCGTTGTGAAAACGATGCGGTCATTAGTAAAAAGAGGTAAAACAAGCGTTTTTATTAATTTTTGAATTTGTGCAATACGGAATCCCAGACTAATAGCTGCATCTCTACTCATGAGCTAAATGTTGTTGAGCAACGACTGATACTTTAAAGATTTGCAAAATGTTAGTTTTTTTTAGTAAGATTAATCTTTTGAGTAATTGAGGTAGACAAAGAGGGGCTTAACTCAGGTAATGCAGATGATATTTGAAAAATTGCGGTGAAGACCATGGGCGGATTTAAGGAAGATTATGAGGGGTAATGACCAATTCTTTTATTTCTTGGATATTATGTTAACGGTAAAGGATGTTTTCAACACAATTAGGGACTGCATGCCCCCCAAAGTCTTTAGCAAAAACCCAATAATTCAGCTTATACGAGCTGAACATCAATTATTGCGTGGGCTCCAGGCTATTCTCTCACAAGGAAAGGTATTACAGTAAATAAAACAATTACAAATGAGGATTATCCAAATCCCCAGACTTCTTAACAGTCATATTTCATTCTATGTATAAAACGAACACTTCAAAATAGATTAAACCAATAAACCACCAACTTAGCTCTGGTTCTTAACCGATGTTCTGCAAGGGAAAATTTATATACCGCCTTATTTTAGAATGTAAAATCACAACGGTTTCTAAATAAAATTTCGCAAAAAAAACTTTAAAAACCTACAAACAATGAGTCAAAACGGACATTTGCCTAGTTAATTTTTCTAAAACCTTCTTTTGAAATAGTGGACTAACTTATGAACACTCCTAATTTGACTTTTTTGTCTTCCCAAGGACCTTCAAGGTCTCAATACAGGTACAGATCAGACAATTCAATAGTGGAGCAATTCTGGAAGAATGGTTTAACCCTGAGCTCAAGATTGACTCAGAGACATCCCAAATTTTGTTCGAAGAGGAATATGCTAAAGAACTGCATCCTCCATCTCCTCAAATTGGAACGTTGACGGTCCTGTTTCTGGTTCGAGATCTGACTTTGCATGAGAACTCGTCAACCAGATTTAACACCCCACAAATACAAATTTCCAGTATGGCGGACTTATCACTGAGTTGGATCGACAGCTACGGTCGTCCGTCGTCCTTTCTACCGGAGAGTTCCAGCTGCTTCTCCAGAACCGACACCATGCAGAAGACAGTTAACTGGACAATGGACAAAATGGGACATGGAGAGAGTCGGGTTGTGTACTTGGAACCAGCCAACAGAAACGTCAGCGCTTTGCAAATGAGCGTGACGAACGAATACGGGAAACTATACATAACAGTTGAAAAGACCCTCGACGACTGCCAAACAGCAAGTGTTCTTCAAGTGGTTGTGGAATGGGCAGCAGATCCGGAGTATTTCAAGGTCTCGTGCCGGTTTGACGAGCAACACACGTCGCATCGTTTCGATACGGGAATCCAGTTGAATTCCATTAAAGACGACTCCTTTCAACTCAAGTTGGATATTAAGGAGGTAAAAGACGGGGAATGCTACCCCAACAAGTGTACGCGATTCTTGACAAGACGTCCAAGCTCGGGAACGAACGTAACACGGGAGATCAGAGAGGATATGCTAAAGATGTACAGAGAAAAAATAGGCATCGATGTTAAGTTGAGGGCAAGTTGCGGTAAAGTGTTCTACGGTCACAGAGATTTTCTCGTTTCGAGGTCGTCCAAGTTTGAAGCCTTATTACAGGCAGATGTGCTAAACCAAAAGCAATCGGTTTCAAGTTGTTTGGAAGAGAACAATATGTTACACGTACCAGATGAGAGAGATATAGTAGAGAATTATGCAGAAAATAAGTGGGTGGTGGACGAGAATAAAAATATTCTAAAATCTAACGTGATTGACGCCGATAATGATCAACACGACGCAAAAGAAAATCGGCTAACTCTAGATGTGGTCCAAGAACTGTCAGAAGATTCAGTTGAAGTTAATGCACTCGAGAGCCCTTTAAAAGAAATTCCTCTAACTAACTTTAAACAAGGTAAAGAAATGTCAAAAAACTCAAAAGAAAATCAAGAGAGTGAAAAGCCATCTTTGAAAGAAAAAGATATTCCGAAGAAGGGTTTAGAATCCGAAACTTTAGACCCAGACGTAGTAATTTCAGGTAAAAAGATTATTTCAAATGCAAGTTATGTTCAAGAATCTAACAACGATCACCATAAAATCAACTTCCTCAATATTGACACCTTAAATTCAGCGACAACAAACTACAGCCTAGAAGACTGCACTCGTGAAAACGAAATGTGCCGTCCTAACGACTTCAAACAGAACTTGGTTTCAGAATCAACTACCTTGGATATATTAGACCTTGTCCTTGATGCTGAAACTCTGGATCACCTTCTTATATTTCTATATTCTGCCTCTTTAGAGGAAGAACTAGAACTACGTACACTATTAAAAATATATGAAGCTGCAAACTTGTACCATGTTCCTGCCCTTCAAGACTTGTGCAGGAGGAGACTAGAACAGGTTCGAGGACATGTGATGGATAAAACATAGAATAAGAAATTTCCATTCGTTTTAACAGTAATTTCAGAACAATTTTATTTCCTGAAAATTGTTTTAATAACATATGGTTTTATTGCTTAACATTATATTTTAAAAATATGCTTTTGAAGTACACAGCAGACATCTTTGCTATACTCTTGTATATTCATCATTAATAAATAATCATGTAGTATATTACTTGGATGTCACATTTCATGCAATTTAAAGAATACATTTATTTGCTACAGCTAAAGCCCATATAATTCTAGCATGAAAACAAAGAGATTTTAGAAATTAGGGACAGTGCATAAATAACCCTTTTTTTCAACATTTCTGAACCTCTCCCTACTCTCCCTTTTGTCACATGTTTATTCTACTCCTACCAACAAAATGTTTAAAACTAGGTTGGCCAGCATATGGGACCCAATACTATAAAATTCAACTTTAAGTGTACTCCACTTCAAAATTTCAAAGTGAACCCATATTTTAAAATAACTTTTAGCAAGCTGTTTACACCCTTGCAAAAAGTACACTTTAGAGAAATAAGTTTTTTTTTGTGTTTGTTCCAATGTGTCCAACTTGTGATGTCACAATCCTTGAAATCCCTCAGCCACTTAATATTCCTTAACTTAGGTACGAATCTGATATTAATTTTTTAGCCAGAATTGTTAATTTACTTTAAAATTAAAAGATAGAAAAATATACTTCCTGTATCTATCTTAAAAATATTCTTGAATAGAACATAAAACCTTTTAAAAGTACTATAATTAAAGAGAAAATAAAGAAACTGGTGTATTGTGTGGCTTTATTCAATAATTATATTGAACTAAAATGATCTCTTCAAAGCTTTTAACCAAACCAATATAATTCCTTATCTTATATAAAAATAATTCACTGAAATCTCATGCCATTTTTAAGATAAAACTTAACCTCTTATTCAGATTGACCTTCTAGCTTTAATCTGCCATCATTTTTTAGCTTGGAAAAAAATCTACAAATTTTAAGAGTAAATATATTGTGAATATATATATATATATATTTTGATGAACACACCTGGCTTTGTCTCATCTATTTTGATAATATAGTGAGAGTATTTACCTTGATTCTAATTCCCTACATTTCTACTGTATCGTTAGTCTACGGTTTTTCAGTGTGAAAAGTTTAGATTCACACAAATCTTTGGGAAAACACCATTTAATGGAATCTGGTAAGAAAGTACAAAAATACTTAAAACTCAAAAATATAATATAGTTAAACAATTATTTTTACAGTGCATCATGACAGCACAATATATCTTACAATGGTTCCTGGGCCTCTATTTTCCTTTACCTTTGAACAATGTCGTAAGATTGTCAGCAAATTCGCACTAGTACGGTCAAATTTCATTCCCCCGTAGTCTTTTAAGTCATCCACAGTGCAAAAATATAATCCTGAAAACATACAATAGGAATGTTTTAAATGATGATTACTTAATTTTAATTTATAAGTGACAAAAAATTAGTTTAAATATGAATTTTCATTAATAATATTCATAGTATCATACCTTTAGTTTCAGCATTCTCTTGAGATTTGACTTTATTCCAAGTCTTCAAGACAGCAGCTGACATTCCTTTGCGAGGCATCGACAAAAACTTGTATTTTTCACCAAGAGCATGATTGAATTCATCAACAAACTTGTTAATTTGTTCATACTTGATACGTCCTTTCATATATCTGAAATAAATAAATTCATTCATAAAGCAAGACATACCTCCAAATTAAAAATATTTAAACAGACTGTAAAATGGAGTGATAATTTGAGATATTGGTACCCAGTTCTTTATAAGCCTTTTATTAAAGTTGCATTGTAAGACTAAAAATGAATTTGGTAATATACTAGTTGGGGGTATTTTCCAGGGTTGCTTGATTTAAATCACTTGATTTTTAAAAAAAAAATCATTGATTTAAATCAAAAATGTTAAACTGCCACAATTTAAATAAAAATAGTTGTATGCTTTAAAATGCTTTGCAAAGTTATTTGCATTTCAATTTTTTTAAAATTCTGCTAGTTGCAGTTGCTTAAAATAACTGGGAGATAGGTTTAGGTTCCTCTATCTACATAAAATTGCTTGTAATTTCAAGAACAAATTGTACTACCAATTACAAACAAAAGAGGTAAATAGCAGCATTTGGAATCAATAATTGTGATAAATTAAACTAGAATTAAAAATCTTTAAATTTTTTTTCAGGTATACATCCCCTTTTAAAATACAAGCATGAGAATGATTTTTATCGAAAGCTTGCTTTTATAGTTTTAGTCATGTTTTCCAAACTATTATTTTTTAACATAACTACAGCGAATACTCTGGGTACATGACTGTCAATAAGTTGCTTATTTGATTTTATTTGTATAAGTAATTAATTATTATTTTAAAGAAATAAATGAACAATGCATTTAGTGAAATTAATTCAACTGAATTATTGAAATTAAAATTTTTACATAAAATTGATGCATAATTTTTTTTAGGAATCTCACCATTTCTTTTAAAAATTGATTTCACTATTGGGTAAAAATAGTTATAGAAAGAAGGATAAAAAATTTTAGTAACTGATAGTACAATTAATTGTTCATTCACCATTTTAGGATGGGTTTGGGCATCTCACCATTAAATGGTAGCAAACTACTTCCCTTAATTAATTCAATTAATTAATGCCTAAAATAGATAAATATTGGGATATTAAGTAATGCTAAACTATTATATAACATGGATATTACAATGTCAGTAAATTATTAACCAGTTTTGGGAAGAAGTTCAGAGCTAGTAATTCATTTAAATCAAAAAAATCTGATTTAAATAAAATAAATCCGATTTTTTTAAAAAAATAAAAAAAATCAGCAACCCTGGTATTTTCAAAGAATCTTCACATGTTATAACACAGACACCTTAATGAACACTTTGGACAATCAATTTCTTCCTATGCTACAGCAATGTTAAGAAATGGACGGGTTTGTAACTTAGGTCTACAAGGCTTCTCCACTGTTAAGCAGTGGTATCGAGATTTGCAAATGCTTGAATGTGAATATAGAGGGAAAACTACATCCTTAAGTTGAATTTTTATATGAACAGGGTTCGTCAGGCGATAGATATGTCAAGCGTTCTGAATTGGCATTCTTGCATTTGTCACTTAAAAGACTTGATGAGCCAAAACCATACCTGACGCTATTAGCTACTTAGTACTTTTTAGCATCACTTACAAAAGCAGTATTAAATTATACAGGGTGATTAAAAATTAACTTCATCTATTCAAGATTCTCTAGCTACCATTTGTAGGAACTGAATGAGATTTTGGTTGCAGATATTTTGAGGGATGCGGGCGAAAATGATTCAGAGTAGAGCAGTTCAGTTCTATCAGTTGCGGTTAAAGGGTTTTTTTTTTTTTTGAAAATTCCTAATCTAACCACCTTTTTATCCTCTCAATGTAATCTCTGAAGTGAAAAACACTAAGTTGAAATAGTATCTAAGTGGTAAAACCGACTCTTGAGAAACGAATGAAAACAGCTATGGAGTCCTGCAATAGCACATAGTCATTGGTTCTAAAAAAGGCTGAGAAAAGAGGAAACCATCGATAATGACAGAAAAGCAGCAAAGATCCAAACATTTTATGGTGTTTCAAAAAGCTTCCAAGTTACTTGGAACTTAGTAACCTCCTTTGCACGATTTTAAACACATGGAAAATGGTGGTTAGCAATTTAGATCATGTGAGATGAAGAAGGTCACATGTAAAATATTTTAAAACACCATAAAATGTTTGCTCTGCTTCTTTTCTCTTATTATTGATGGTTTCCACTTTTCAAAGCCTTTTTTTAGAAACAAGAATTATGTGCTATTGCAGGACTCTATAGCCATTTTAATTTGTCCCTCAAGAAACGGTTTTATAACTTACAGGTAGTCAGTAAAAAAATCTGAACAATGGAGTGAATTAGTTGGGGAGCCCAAAGAATTCTGTTCACAAAATTAGAATTTATCTCCACCAAAATGTAAGAAAAATTGGTCCTTGAAATCAGCTGCTCATTATCTTTAAGGGTTCTGTCATAATCTCCTAATTATTTTTCTCAACTCTCGTTACAATATATTTTCAACTGGCTGAATCGACAAATTTTATAGCACTATATCTGGAATGCTTTGTATCTAACAGATAATTTAAAAAACTATTTCGTAAAAGTCAGAGAACCAACTGAAAATATATTTTAGTGCAAAAACTTTTGTTGAGCACAATTTTTGGACATCCCAAATAAAACTTATTTTACACTCCATAGTCAGATTGTTTTTTACTGACTAAACTATTCCAATGTTATTTGTGTTTATTCACTTCAGAGATCACATTACAAGGATAAAAAAGCTAGTTATATTGGGAACTTTTTAAAAAAAATTCACTTTAACTGTAACTTATAGTTTAACTGATCTTACTCCAAATTATTCTTCTCTGCATCCCTCAAAATATCTTTAACCCAAATTTTATTCAGTTCTTATGGAAGTTATGGTTACTACAACATCTGGAACAGGTAAAGTTATTTTATAAATCACCCTGTATTTAAATAATACAACTTAAATTAACTCTTATTTAGAATTCTTTAATGTTGGATCTTAAAGACTATCACCTAATCACAAGGCTAGTGTTTGCAAAAATCTAACAGTTATATGTAAAATAACTAGAAATGTTAAAAAAAAAGTTAATTTTTTTCATTCAGTAAGCAAAAACATACTTGGGTACAGCATCAAACTCTTGGATATTTACATATTTCATCTTAGTCAAGGATTTTTGCTGAGCAACTGGACCACATTTTGGCTCCTCTCTGAAAAAGATGTATCAAAACACACAATAAAAAATACTAATCTAAATGAATACTACCTCCTATGAGAAACACTAAAAAATAGATTCTTCGATTCCCATCGACTGTTCAGCGACCGTCAAATTTAGTGGCACAGCTACAGATCAGTCAATGGGTTTGATACGTTATCAAATTCAGCTGCAGGGTTGACGGGATAATACATAAGAAACTATTCTTATTTGAACAGCAAATACATTGACAAATTTGAGCATTTTACATTTTTAAATACATAAAAATGTTACATTTTTAAATGTTATTGTTTTAATCACTTAATGGCAGAGTGACGAGTGACCTTTCACACACGTTTTGGATTCCACTTGAGAGTGGTTTTATATAACTCCAAACCAAATACAAAAGATGGTTTGTAACACACAGTTAACAAACTATGTTAATCTGCTAGAAGCAGAAATTATTCTACTCTAAGTACCTTTTTATAAAAAAAATATGGTACTTACGCATTATCCTGTCTACTGTTCAGCGGCCGTCTAATTCAGTGGCACAATAATAGTAAAATCAATTTGATAACGTTTTCAGATTAAGCGTCATGGTAGACGGGATAGTACGCAAGAACCAAATACATTAAGAATCTATTCTAAAAATAGTAAAACCTCTCTAAAAGAACCATATTCATTTCCAGCTTAAAAAAGCTTGGATTTTCCTTCTATATAGGTACAGTAAGTTCAAATATTACCTCTTACAGTGAATAAATTTCAAAAAATATAATAGTAGGTACACCAAAAATACAAAAAAAAATTCATTATTACCCAGTTCTAATACTCACTTTGGGAGAGCTTTTACCTCCTTTTTAATTACACCAGGAATATTATTTTGAACGTGACAAAGTCTGTCATTGATATTTTGGACTTTATGTAGGATGTTCTGTGAAAAGAAAGAGTTGTTAAAACCTTTAGGCATAAAAGTACTGGATTTAAAATAGAAAAACTTCTGAAGTTGATTAAATGAAAATTAATTCTCAAATATACACTATCCTACAATAATGGACCAGACACCAAGGCATACGTAGAGGAAAAATTACATGATTTAATAGGGCATAATGGTCTTCTATGGGCTTTAATCACATTAACTCTTCTCGACATACCCAAAACAATGTTTTGATATTCGGTCATGTAAATTTGTATAAATTTCCATTGAAATAATATCACTATTTCAACTGTAAATTTTTGACAGTAGTTCCTGGGTAACGCTGGTGTAACGAAGCATAATGCTAATTAGTCCAAAAAAGTTTCTATGGGGTTCAGGTTAGGACCCTTTACCAGGTCAGAAAAAGAATTTCACTTCCATAAAAAAAATAGGTAAATAAAAAAAATCTTGGTGCCACTGCTTGACAGAGGCTACAACACAGCAGGAAGCGTTGCCTTCAACATTTGTCTATTTTATAAAAATGCCAAACATTTCGAAACATTAAGAACATAATCATTTGGGAGTAATTTGTCTATCAGAAATTCTTACCAATATCTCTTCTGTTCTAGCCGATAACTATAACCAATAAATAAACCGATTTTAACGAATTCTGAATGAAATTTGGGGGAGCTATAACAAAAAATCGTGTTTGGGTTCACTGTAACAAATTAAAAATAACATTATTCCTACCATAAAATAATTGGTTAATCCAAAGAAACCAGGCCGGGCCAACATCAACATTAATTAATAGCAAAATTTGGTGTTGGCAATGCCATTTATATTGACGAATAAGCAATTTAAACTTCTATAAAACTAGGTTAACAGAATCAACTATTTTATTGCTATTTTTAGTACCAAGCCCAGTTTTTTGGATTACCCAAATAATCGGTACTTTAACATCTGGTTGTTGTAACAAAGGAGTCATTTTAAGATTAACCTAAAGATGTTCTACTGTATTTATAGAATGACTGAAAAGTAATTGGCTAATGAAGCGAATCAGGCCTGCAGATTTTCATACATTGCCAAATTTGGTACAGCTTTAGAATAAGTCCGCTTTCCGCCATGTTTAACCACAACTGAATTTATGACTGACAACTATTAAGATCTAATTGTTAATATTATTATTAGATCCTAAAATAAATAGTAGGTAATTAGTACAATATTGGAAGAGATCTAATAGTACGATTAGATCTCTATACTGACAACACTTAATCATATTGTTTTCGGAGTTGTGGTTAAACATGGTAGCAAGCAGACTTTTTCTAAAGCTGTTCCCCAAATTTGGTGACCGATTGTCATAAAGTCTGTCTGTCCTAGCAAGGCACGAGTGGCAAACCTAAAATCAGTACCCACAGCAGAAAAAACAGTGGCGAAAAAGCCATAAAGATGGTTATCTCACTTCTATTAGATACCCTGCACTCGCCACTGCTTTCTCTGCTGTGGGTACGGATTTTAGGTTTGCCACTCGTGCCTTGCTAGGGCAGACAGACTTTACTTGGTTAGTTTGCTTGGCATCATACTTGGCAACAAAAAAACCCAGCCAAATTCAGCTGCAGGCCGGATTTGCTTCATTTACCAAGTAATTTATATAAAATAGGAATATTTTGAACGGATAAAATTGGAAATTCGAATATAGTTATTATCAAACTACAAGTTACAAAATACTTATGATAGATAACCTGCATTTCAGTCACAACATTTTCACCAGCTGTAATTTGTTCCCTTATTTGCTGAAATATATCTCTCACTTCCTCTATACTTTTTTCTATTCCAGCATAGGATTTCAATGTGGAACAGTCAATGTGTCGAAGCCTAAGGCATTCTCTTACAACATGTACTTTTTTTGTAAAGTAATCAGACATATCCCCGACTGAATTCACATTAAAATCATCGGTGTCATCCATATTTACGTCAAGTTTAGGGCCTAATTTGAGGACAGTCAAATTTCACAAACAACACAATCGTCTGCCACTACCACTACCGCCACTACTGTTTGTGTTTATTGTTTATTTTCGTTTTAAATTCCCGGTAAAACTCAGTTCTTTTCAGTTCTCTCTTGGATCTTTTTTACTTTTTAGGAATTCAAATAATGTGTTTAATGTATTACTTTTATTTGGGTTTCAAGAATAATTAATGTGAAAAATTCGATTTGATGAAAATGATGGAATTCATTAATTTTAGAGATATATTTTACAAAAGAAAGAAAAAAACTAATGTATCAAGAAAATACTACAGCTACTTCTTGCTTTGTTGACATACAGAACAGACCCCGGACCGGACCGAAGCCGTGCTGACTGGCGTCTGCTGAGATCATAGTTTTAGTTTTTCTTTCACGTCCTGCCTCAAAATAACGTTTTTGATGATTTCTTCAGTCTACTTTCCTTTAATTCGCTTCCATTATCATAACATTTTGAAGTTTGAAAAATGGCTATCACTTAATTCAGTACCCATTTGCCAAGAATCTATTAAAAAAAGTTCTAAGAAAGTCTGGTCTGGGCCAAGTGATTGCATTGAAACTGGAACGCCTTATTATATTGAAAATGGACTTCGTAAAGTGTATCCTTATTATTTTACTTACACAACTTTTTGTAAAGGTCGATGGATCAATCAACCATTTCAGGACGTTTATTTAAAGGAGTTTGGATTGTATCCTAAAAGTGATATAGAGAGGCGAATTTTAAGTGGAAAAGTTTTAGTAAACGGTAAGGTCGTCAACTTAGATTACAAGCTGAAGAATGCAGATTTTATAAGCTCTACAGTTCATCGTCATGAGCTTGCAGTCCTTGCAGCCCCCATTAATGTTATTCACGAAGATGAAAATCTATTAATTGTTGACAAACCTCCATCAATACCTGTTCATCCTTGTGGACTGTATCGGTATAATACTGTCACTTTTATTCTTCAATCAGAGGGAAAATGGAGAGACTTAAAAACGACACATAGATTAGATCGTTTGACATCTGGTGTTCTGATACTATGCAAAAATTCTAAAGTGTCCAACGAGATTCATGTGGAAATGAATGACAGAAATTTGGAAAAGGAATATGTTTGTCGCGTTGAAGGCAACTTTCCTGAGGGCATGGTGATCTGTGACAAACCTATTAAAAAAGTCTACTCCAGAATGGGTGTATCTCTTGTATGTCCTACTGGAAAAGATAGTGTGACTGAATTTCAAAAGTTGAGTTACAATGGGAAATCAAGTGTAGTACTCTGTAAGCCTCTCACTGGCAGAACCCATCAAATTCGAGTACATCTACAGTATTTAGGACATCCTATTCTTAATGACCCATTGTACAATAGCTATGCATTTGGTCCTGATAAGGGAAAGAATGGTGTGCTTCACAAAAGTGTTGAACAATTGCTTGATGATTTGCTGAAGGAACACTACTCAGACTGGTGGTTAGAAACTAATCCTGGTAAAATTGATTTGGAATTAGAAAGTGCCTTGCAAGCATCAAATTTCAATTTAGGAATTCTTAAAGACAATAGAAGCAATAAGGATCAATCAAGAGTGACATATGATGAACACTGTCTTTACTGTCAAAAAACCTTCAGAGATCCAAATCAGATCAATTTGTTCCAGTTTTTACATGCTTACAAATACAAAAGTAAAGAGTGGGAGTTTAAGACTGAATTACCTAAATGGGCTTTGAGTGACTGGAACTTAATGTAGGTTTATTTATATTTATTAGAAAAAATAAAAATAAATGAATTTTTCTCAATTTCTTCATATTTTATATGAATGATTGTTTGCTACGACAAGTTTGAAAGATGTT
This sequence comes from Tetragnatha montana, assembly GCA_963680715.1. Taxonomy (NCBI): domain Eukaryota; kingdom Metazoa; phylum Arthropoda; class Arachnida; order Araneae; family Tetragnathidae; genus Tetragnatha; species Tetragnatha montana. Next base: position 39,012,420 of record OY796686.1, on the reverse strand, counting down.
TTTTTTCTGTACATATTGATGGCTTACTGCAAAAAGACATCTAAAAAATCATTAATTTTAACTTTTTAAGTATTCAGTTATCATAAGTTTCAAACAGGCTAATAAGGGATATACAGGGTGATTCAGAATTCATCATCAATATTTGGTGGGGAGGTAAGGGAGACATAGACAAGCATATTTCAAATAGGAATGGGGGGGGTGTAGATGCATCATTAAAGAGCTAGAGCTTTTGCCGCTGCGTCATCAACTTGATGACACAGCGGCAAAACATCAACTCGGAGACTAATCAAACGTCACCAATTCACCTCTTCCTGTAGCACCGGTTGATGACGATGAACCACGTGGCTCTGCAGCGACATATAACTTGCGACCCAGAAATAAGCGGTAGTTAATACCCTTGAAAATGCCTGCCAAAGATGCCGGCGAAACGTCGGGAAGGAGTTTTACTTTTACTACTACTAGATCATGGCATAATAACCCGGAACCTTCATTTTATTTACATAAAATTTTAAGTATTTCGCCCCTGAATTATATTTCATCATTGTTTACAGCTTATAGTAGTAAGTAGCAGATATAATTGTACTTCTGTTTCACAAGAGTTTTATTTGCCCCCAAATGATTATCTCGTTAGTTTGCTTCCACTTGTGCTTCAATCTCATGACAAAAATAGCCATATTAAGTAATAGAACCATTTTTTTCTGAAATGTGTCTTTTACAGAGAGTTAATACTATTTAATTTAGCCCAATTGGAAGTATTTATACAAAATTATACATTCCTAAAAACAAAAGTATCAAAAATTAACTTTTTTAAATTAAGTTAAGGTTAAAAATAAATTATAAAATTATCCCCAAAATATGTTTTGATACTTGTTATGCTTAGAAACCTTCATTTCTTTATTTTCATCAAATTGCTAAGTTTTTATACTAATTGAATGGGTGACTGGAAAAACGTTGCATGTCTTTTTGTTAAAAAAAAGACGTGCAACGTTTTTCCAGCCACCCATTCAATTATACCTGCTAAAAGTCAAAATATTGAAGTACATGTTTAACCTCTAGACCAGGATAGTGAAAATCAAAGGTACCATAAATTTACATTAGATAACCATACATTACATTAGATACCATAAATTTACATTAGTTAGTGAAGCCACTTGTAAATAGTCTTCCAAGTTTTATTAATAATAGCTGCTACCCAAAAGTAAGAATAAAAAACAACTTTTTAGCCCTAAAATTTTTGATTGCATTCACCCCCCCCCAAGGAAATGTATTTACAGTAGAGCCCCGATTATCCGCGGAATTGGGTGGCAAGGGTACCGCGGATAATCCGAAAATATACTAAACATGAGGTGAAAACACGAAAAAAAAATATTTTATCATAAGAACTATGTTTTAATGTACAAAAAAAAACATGATATGTAAAACTTTTAAAGTATGTACAGTACAGCAGAAACCTTTGCTCTACATCTAAATCACTAAAATAAAGAGCAGTAAACTAAAAACAATATACTGTTAACAAAAGTGTTCAATTATGCCTTTTTTAAAAAATCAGTCACTCGCTTTTGCTTCGGAAACACCTTTTTTTTCGATTGGAAAGAAAAAAAATTTTTGTGGCACTCGCGGACAATCCGCACTGCGGATAATCGGGGCTCTACTGTAATATTGAATCTGGTTAAGCAAGCTACAGTGTGAGGCTCGAATAAAGATATGGGGTTAAGAAAAAGACAGTTAGGGTCAAGCCTCCATGACAAGCTATAGTAAGCTCTAAAATTATTACTTTTCTATTCATAATTTCTTGCTTTGTTTAGAATTTACATATTCCTATATGTTGGTGTTCTGGTACTGAACACCAATTGAACTGGATTTGTGTTATTGGGCCCGCTTTATTTTTTTTCAGTTCATAAATTTTATGGCTTTACAACTTATTAAATTGTAAGTGCAAAAATTATCCAGAATCCAGTATTGTTTTCTTGGAAGAAATAATTGCAAGAACTAAGCCATTTATTTATAACCTTTCAGATATGTACTATCAGTCCTCTTGGTGAATTTACTTAGATGGAATATTAAACAAACTTAATCAAAACTGTAAATATTTATTTATAACACAACATAATTACAGTAATTTATAATACACCAGCAACCCTTTACATCCTGTAATTAAATGATAAATAAGAAAACTATTTTCGTGCAAGTTTCCCAGCCCTCAAAATAATGCAATAACATAATAAGATGTGTAAAAGTATGACTATTTTTGAAAGCACTCATTTGTAAAATATCAAATACAATACACTTATAAATGATGCAAAGAGAAATGTAGTAACTGTGAAGACAATGCAGAGAGCATAAAAAAAGACTCATGAAAATATGGACTGGTAACATAAATATTTTGAATTCAGTATATACTGCAAAACAATCTGTGCTTACCTACCAACTGCACTTTTTTAAATAAAAGAAAATACTGATAGGAACTTGGAAATGCACTGATGCATCATTTTCTCCTCTTTATGAATGAGAGTTCTCTTTATAGTATAGCTAAACTTGCCATACATATCTAGTAAGAAATAAATATATAATTTTTCTAAATTTGGTTTATTTCAAGAAAAAAATAGCTAAAAATTTAAAACAGTCTGCATTAACTTTCAACTATCCTTGTTCCAATCAAAAGGTTGATTTTTAGTATTAATTTGGAAAATATCAATAGTTAAAAAAAATTAAGTTCTTTTACTTTCAAAACATTTTGATTGATGTAAAGCAGCCATATTAAAGTTTCCCAGGCCCTTTTATCAGAGGCATAAGTGAAACACTACAATTTCTGTGACTATTCCCTGAATGATGGGAACCCTGGTTAAAGATGAAATAATTTTAAACAAGTGTTACTACCATACTGATTGACCCTTGATTATGAAAATGTAGTAAATAGGAAAGGTTTGGAATCAATAATTTAATAACCTAAACAAGAATTAAAATCCTACATATTTTTTATGTGAGGTATCATCTTTTTAAAATGTTTAGATTTTCATTAAAAGCTTACTTTTATAATTTTAGTTATGTTTTCCAATCCAATTTTTTCTTATACTACATAAATATCAATTGTTTGATTTTATTTTTTATCACTAATTACTTATTGTTTAAAAAGATATATTACTAAAATAGGTAAAGTTAATTTAACTAATCATTATAATTCAAAGATTATTTAAGTTTTTACACAAAAACCAGGTATGATTTTTTTCTTAGTAATGTATCAAATAGAATAATCATAGTCATGAATGAAAAATGAAATTACTCAAATGAATGAAAATACCCTTTGAATATAAGCTACAATCCCTTGAAAAGCATATATTTCCCCTTTGCAATAAAAACATTCTTGCCATCGTCTATAACCAATTCTTTTAACAAACAAAAAATGAGTCCAAAATCTCACATTAGTTACAAAGCAAAAACAAATGTAAAAATGTACATCCTAGTGAAGACATTGCAAACATCTTCCAACAGACAAACCTTTCAATAAGATATATTTTTTCTTAAAAACTGGAATGTTCTTATGACAAGCAATACCTTCTTTACATATAAAATAACTAAAAAGCATATGAACAGTGATAATTTTGTTATGATTTCTTCTTAATTAGTAACTTATAAGGGAAGTAGTTTTAATTTAAACATTAAATTATTATAAATAAGAGACTACTAAGGGGTACATATTGAATTAGTTTGGAAAATTGTGTAAGGGAAAGCCTTTACAAGATTGGAAGGTATACTTTTTTTGTTATCAATACTGTAAAAGATCAACTAATTATTTTGGACTTAAAGCCAACGGATTTAAATTAAGTTTCACAGATGACAATAAATGGTAATATTTTAATTGTTTTGTACCCAAATTAAAATTGTGATTTTTTACAGTATAGGTAAAATGTAATTTTATTAATTAGAAAAACAAAAGCATAATATACACATGATAATGTGACACACAAATAAATACAGTATGTATAACTAAATTAATTATGAAACAAAATATTTTGAATAATATTTGAAAAGTATTTATGTGTTGCATGTAGAGAAAAAAAAATTCAAGCAATTTTATGTAATAGTATAAGAAGCACTATAGCAGTATATTGCAAATTATCTACTTTCAAAAATAAAAAAAAAAAAGTAAAAAGATGGGTTAAGTGAATTTTTCCAATGTAACTAAAATTCAAGTTGTAAAAAAATACAGAAAAAGAACTTGGGAACTTCAAATTTTAGTTAGGCATCCACAAACAATTGAGCCGTAAGAGAGCCTAAATATTAAGATGTTCTAAAAATTTTTTTTTACATATTTACAATGCTATTAATATATTACATACCATACCAATGATAATTCCCCCTTGTTTTATACAATGTCAACAATTGGGATTGTATTATTAGAAAGCAAATGCATGAAACTTTAATGGGAACTAAAAGAAAATTTGCATATATAAGTACACCTTGACCAAATTAAACTATAAATATTAGAAACACAAAAGGCTAAGAAATTCACACTTAGGCAACATGGCAAAGAATAGACTAGATTGGTGAATATAATGTGCAAACAAAAACAAAGAACTACCTCAGTGGTTTCTACTTCCAAATACAAATAAATGATAATGAAAAAAATAAAGAGTTCAAACTAACTTATATGCCAAGCTTCAAATTTAGTCCTAAATGAAATTGGAAAACACACAAAAATAATTTTAAACGCATTATTCTAAAAAAGGACACATTTAACTAAGAGGCTGGTTTCAGATGGAACAAAAAACGTGCATACCCAAATAAATAATTCAATACATTCATGAGGACTGAAGAACATGATTGCACACTGCATTTAGAAAAATACAGTACTTCCCAGCCTATAAGACATTAATTTATTAGGTTAAGATTTAATATATAATATATATTTAGAGGAAAGGTCGAAAAAGGAAAGAAATTAAATAACATTGAAAAACTTAGCAACCTTTTAAACTTTTTTAAAATATAAAAAATATGAAAGTGGTCATAAGTGCCGCTTAAGTCATGTACAGAGCAACTTGGAAAATTAAAAACTGTAGGGATTGTAAAAAAATAGTTACCAAAAGCATAATTTTATTTAAGGTCCACTAAATTCTTTGAGATATTTAGTTCTGAATAAATGTATCAATTCAGATAGAACAGGATAGAAAAGACTTAAATACATAAAATAGAACTTATTCCATCGATAAAAAATCAGTTCCAAAATTTTTGCAATGTAATTGTTTTGTGGAGTAATGCCTCTTAAGTTTACAAAATCGTGAAACATGTTTAGAGAATGGAAAAAGCTTCCCTACATTGACAACAAACAATGTTCATCAAGACAAAAAGCTTTTTGATGATAAAAGGATAGACACCCCCATCTTCCTTCTACTCTTTATCATTCTTGATATTGTACTCTTAACACTTTTAACAAAATATTCAGGGCATGCTTTCATCCAAATTGGTATATTTATCTAAAATGAAGTCCATAGTAATTGGAAGCCCAATATATCAAGGCAAAAAGCTGTCTTTCATTGTTCAGTAGTTTTAAATAGAGAAAAAAACCCTGAAATTATCAGAAAATATTATTATTGATCAACAGAAAGTTAAAGAAGCTACGAGAAATTTAAAATTATAAATATTTTAAACTAAAGATGTTTGAGCAATAATCCAAGTTGCACCGTAACTGTTTTTACTTGAGTTGCCACATTTATTATACAAATTGTAGTTTTACACATATAACAATTTTACCTTTGTTTGAGCCTGGCTTTTGTTCCACAATTCCAGGCAGTTGCTAATTGAGTCTAAGGGCTGGGAAATATGGCTTTAAATTATCACAAAACTTCACCTTCAATAATTGAATCTATAATAGCTTAACACAAGAATCAAAATAAAAAGCAATTAATACAAAAGTGTAATTTTAACTTGAATACCAAAATCTTTTAAAATATCAACACCATTTATACAACAGACAGATACTAAAATTATTGAACAAAAATAAAATTATGCTATAACCACTAGGTTCATTGACCCCAGCATTATTTTTCCAAACACCTAACAGCCAGTCCAGCCACGGATTACTAAACTATAAGTCTTGTCTAATTTAAAAATGGGGGGAAAATAGTTTAAAAATAAAGCTTTTTACATGGGCTTAATGAATAAAAACAAAATAGCATTGTGCCATTCTAATTTTAAAAAAAACAACAACAAAAATCAATCTTATGGTTATGGAAATATAACAAAAGAAGATGTGGGTTTTGTTCATATTTATCAGTGTGTAAAATAAATAAGAAAACTAGTCATACAGACAATTTTTGCAGGGATTTCAACTAAGTATAATTAAGTATTTCTAATTTGAAATTTGATCTCTTCTGTCTATTTGATCAATTTTTCAGCTTGAAAATATATTACTTAATGAATTTTATCCTTATTAATTTTTTATTGTTGTTACAAACAATTCTATTAAAAAATTACAGACAAAATTTATGAAACACGCTAAATAACATTATTTAAAATTAAATAGAAATAACATAATAAAAAGAATAGAAAATAGTAAGAATTTCAATAGCATTTATCCTAACTTTTTAATTATATACAAGATACAATTAAGATCTAAGATACCAAAGCATTGAAATATTTGATCCATAGATCTTAAAACAGTCAAGCAAACACTGTTGTTCCACCCAAGAGGCAATGCTGTAATGCTACCAAGTGATTTAATTACCTTTCAAAAATATTGTTTCTGATACAATACTAGTGTAGGAAATTTTAACATTTATTCAGTTACATAGGAAATTTAATAACAATTTGCCTGCACATCAATGTTCAGCATTTCGGAAATGAAACCGATTGCGATTAAAAGAAGAGGACAAGTATCTCAAGAGACTCCATTACAGATATTGTTTCTATGACCATAAAAGTGTTCTTTATCTCTCACTTGATAAAAGCAGCAAACACTCCCCACATAGCCTCATTGGCATTGGCCTTCATACTCTCCGCTTCAACATCTAGATCCAGAAGCTCACGCACTCGCTTCATGGCAACTTCATAGTCATCGTCAGACAGGGGAGCAAACGCGTTTTCCAGCACATCAGAGGAGTGAGACAGAATTATGAGAGAGAGGATACGCTTGTCCATGCGGTGAGGATCGTTGATCCATTTGCTTAGAACGGCCTCTTGCACTTTCCTTACAAGTTTTGTTTTCGCGCTAGAATCTGTCAGGGGATGGGTGGTCATGTCAAACAATAGGAAGTTCTGTTTTTCGGTTGTCAACACCCCTTTCTCCACCAGATTTTTTGCAAGTCTCTCACGTACGTTTCTTAGTTGATAACGAAGCTTTAAAGGATTCCATGTCTCGCCTAATAGATAAAAACAAAATTATTAAAAAATAAAGTAACACTTATTTGTGCACAGTAATTTCAAATTCACTTAAAATGCTACCCATTAAAATTTTTTAAATCATCATTAATTCCAAGCATATGATAAGTGGATTTTACAGTAATTTGTAAGTTATTCCTAATGAGAAAGATGAGCTTGCTTTGATAAACACATGGAGGCTATATTTTATTTGATTTCTGACAATTACGACAAAATATCAGCTTCTGTGAGGCCCATAAATACACTTTTGTTTTGAAAAGTGAGAAGTTGGATCAAGTATAACTTCTACTCATGAAATAATGGGAACGTTAAAGGTTAAATGTAGCTAATCAGAACATTTACAGGTAGAATTTAAAAATAGGCATACTTGAAGTAAATATTTTGTGCAAAATAAAAAGCATAAAGCAAAAATGGGGAGTGAGGGTTATTTTCTTAAAAGTACTATTCAAGTCACGTTTTAAACCCTTTTGAGACATGTACATCAAATCAAAAAATGCCTACTCCTAGTACACAGCAGATATTTCAATCGAAAAACAAATACATATGGTGTATAAGTGATAGAACAATATATTAACATGCTGTTCATGGAAGACCATAAAGAAGTTCTACCTACCACTTAAATAATCAATCCAACTTTGTAAAGTTTCTGGTGGTTCTGTTTCTTTAATGTGCTTTAGAGCTTCATCCAGCAGCACATCTCCAGTAGGCGAATCATTTTTCACCAAAACTTTACGCATCAACAGACTCCTTCTTCGCATCCCCGCCTTTTCCAGCTCAATTCTGCCTCTCAATGCCAACTCAACTAGAATGCAGCCACGTAATCCAGATGATATGGAATCATTCCAAAATGAGGTGTACCCCTGAAAAATTAGAAATTTAATAAAATTGTTTAGTTTACTCAGAGCTGCCTACTGAAAATAATGGAACAAGATATTTTTAATTTTCTTTCTGAACTGTAATTTCATTATTTTGAAAAAAATTTTTAAATAAGTAAATTTTATTGAATAAAAAATATCTTTTAAAGTATTAGAAACATGTGATACTATGAGAAAATACTCATACAGTTAAATGAGGAGACTAAATTATTTTCATATAGTTGTTGAAAGCAAAGGTATATTACCAATAGTTGTAAAATTGAAGGACCTTTTAAACCTGACATTTAGCTAATTTTGATAAAACCTAGTAAAATTAGGAGAATATTCTTAAAAGAAAGGGATATCCATTAGAATTATGGTCACTTGGGGTAAGTGGGTCCCTGGGGTAAGTGGGTCACCCCCCTCAAACTAAACCATGTAAAGGACATTTCACACTTATTCACATTGATCATATTACATTTTGTCACACTGTTGGGTTTTGCATATATTAGAGTTTTGTGTCATTTCTTTTTAAGATTATATAACAATTGTAAAAAAAATTCCATAATTTTTTTTTGGAGAGTTAGTTCAAGATGCATTTTTCCAAGAAGTGTTTCCAGGAAAGTTTTCACTATATTTTAATGTTTTTTTCAACTGTTGTGCCAGGTTTGACTTAAAATACATACTGCAATTTGAATTTTCACAAAATCTCTGATTTAAAAATTTTTAAGAGGGGGGTCCCACTTACCCCGTAATTTAAGCATAGTAGGGGTAAGTGGGTCCCCTCATTATGGGGTAAGTGGGACACCCTAGACTCACCATTTTAATGTTTATTGAAACATTTATATGTAACTAGCTGACTTACCCGGCCTTGCACGGGTTGAGTTAATTAATAAATATTTTTTAAAGGTTTTTCAAGTTATATGTCTTCTTTTTCTGGATTATAGCAGCCACTTATCATCCCGTCGCCCCCGTCGTCTTTTTCGTCCCGGTTCCTTATTTTGAAATCCCGTTCCGCATCCCTATCCCGTTCCGCATTTAACTTGGGCTGATACCTTGGTTGTAAAAGAACAATACCATTGAAATCATCAGGTTTATCAAGTTATAAGTATTTTCTTTTTCTGGATTAGCAGTGACTTATCATCCCGTCGTCCCCGTCGTCTTTTTCATCCCGGTTCCTTACTGTGAAAATATACCCTAACTTATCCCGTCCCGCATTTTACTTTGGCTGTTACCTTGGCTGTAAAAGAACAATCCAATTGAAATCATCAGTCTTTTGAAATCTAGAGTTTAAAATCTTAAACAAAATTTCTATTTGTTTCAAAAGTATTTGCGATGTCCTTTTAAAATTTCCAAAATGATATTAATTTAATCAAAAAATAATCCCTTTGTAATTCAGTCAACAACTCCCGCCGCTAAAGCAACATATTTAACATTACCTAATTTAATTTATATTCAAAAATGATAAAGAATTCATTTTTCATTTGTATGATCCTACATCTCCAAAAATAAAAACATTTTTATCAAAATAATAAAATGTTTTTAAATCTAATTTTCATTTAGTTATGATAGCCAACTTCTTTTAAAGCTACTTTGAGAAAGTAAAAACTGTTTTCTAGTAATAATAAAAATTTAGTGAATGTAAGTCTAGTAAACCATGCCCCATGAAACAATGAAATAATTTCAGCAATGTTTCTATGGAAACCCTTTATTTTAGCTTTTGCACAAATATATTTATTTTAGAAAAAATTAAAATTACAAATAAAGGAAAATGTTGTTTCAAAATTAATTATTTGAATTTATATGTTTCCTGAAAATAGTTATAATTTTTAAATTGAAATTTACACGGTTTTTCGTCTTAATTTGTTATAAATTATGAAATTTTTGAAATTATATTTGATTAAATGAGGCCATACGAAACCTCAAGAGAGAAATAAACCTACTGCAATTTATGCATTTCAACAATGCACAATGCTATTTCAATGGGAAAAACGGAGTAGAAAAAGCGCCGAAAAACAGGGAAGGAGTCGTTCGATTTTAAAATCCTTTCTTAGTGCGCGTCGCATAGCAGAGAGGAACGTCTCTGTCAAATTTCAAAGCTCTGGGTCCGGTAGTTTTGGAGATTTCGTGTTGAGTGTTCCTTACTTACCAGTGAATGAGTCAGTCAGTCAGTCAGTGGTATTTGGCTTTTATAGATATAGATTTATTGAGATTTTATATTAATTTTGCGTTTTAATATAAGCTGTGGTAAGTAAAGTAAACTATAAAGTTGTTTTTTTTTATTCACGTTGCCGAGAAATTAATTAAAACACACAGTGGGGTGGGGGAATAGTTTCAAGGGTTTCTTTATAAGTCTCCCGAACCATTCGAACCTGAAGAAAACATTCTGTAATTGTAGTGTTCCAAAAAGGGGTCCCACTTACCCCAACCAACCCTATTAATTTAAATGTGAGTAGATATCTCGTACATGGATTAAGCTACAATAAAATATTTTGTATCTAAAACTTCTATACTTTATCAAGTAAGACCCACTTACTCCCTCTTAAGTTTTGCTTGCTTTCAATCAAAATAAAGAGGGGGTGACCCACTTACCCCTTCCTATGGGGTAAGTGGAACACCCGTCTCATTTTTTACAGAAAGACCAGTTAAGAAAAATGTAGAACATTATTTTAGAACCTAATTATAAATTTTTGTTTATTAATAGTGTCAAATAAAATATGTCATTAAGTTCAAATTGAACCTCTTCAAAAAAATTTTATGAAGCTTCAAAAATGTACTGTTCCAAAAAGGGGCCCACTTACCCCAAGTGACCCTATATGTTGAGAAAAATATTTCAAATAATTTAATATTTAATTTCCAGATAATAATTAATTGTGAGAATATTCTCAAATAACTCTAAACTACTAGTATAATTACATAAATGCAGTTTAATTAACTTTCCAACTTAAAATTATTTCTGAAAAAATAGTTTGTGTCTAAAATTTTTTGATTTTATTATTATTGTTTATTTCTTACTTATTAAGAATTGTGTTCCTGAAATAATTAAATCTTCAAATTTTCACTCACTAAATGTATAATTTTAACTTTAAGTCATTTACCTTTCAAACATGTTATATCTTTTTCATACTTAATAGTGATTAAAAAAATATTTTTCAATTTAATTTGACTTATTTATGATGACTTCTCATTATAATCTTTAATATTCTTCTAATTTAAAGTTAATATATCCTTTAGTAACCTTGATATCACAAAAAAATACAATTTGCCCTACTATAGACGGCTAGACGACTACTATAGACGACTTATACAGGCTAGTCGAGTACGGAAATCATTGCAAATCCAGATGGCAATACTGGACCAACTGGCAAAGCATATCCACAGTGTTGAAGGCGGTGGGTGATATAGGTAGGTCTTGTAGCGCTCCAAGAGGGAAAAGTTGTCAAATGGTTTTCATTGTTTAAAACTCGGCTAGCCTGTATAAGTATCTAGTAAGCCGTGGCTTAACCCATACAAAAGCCCTTTTGGTTCAAATTAACCTTAAATCCCTGTCCAGACAATGAACAGGAAAAGAATACAAAAAAAATCTACTAAAAATAATGAATTGGATGCTTTAAAAAGAAGACCCAAGCAGTTCCGGGAAAAAAATATTTACCACTCCAAGAGTAGGAGAAAGATTTTTCAACCAATCACATAAAACTAACAGGGGTGCAGAAAATGTTCCAGGGCCCAATATTTCCCCAGAACACTATATTAACTTTGTTCAAATTTCCCCAAAAAATGTCTCCATATTTTCATTAAAATTTACCCAAAAATTTCCCAGATTTTAATTCCAATTTATGTTACTATTGAAGTACAATGAGTTTTATAAAATATAGTTTTCTTAATTACTGAACTTCTGTTAGGTTCCATAATTACCAAAAAATCCATAAGTTTTAATTTTTATGGACTTACATGTGACCTTAGCTCAAGAATGTCTTAAAATATGAATATGAATTATAAACTCCCAAATTTGAGCTACAGTAAAACTCTCCCGACTTTTTCTCAAAACTTTTTGAGTCAGAAATATCTATGTGAAACAAATATGCAATTTTTAGTGAGAATCACGGATCCTGTCACAAATATACTTTGTTTTTCCTGCATAACAATCGAAACACAAGGAAAAGACAACTTACAGGTTTTTACCAAGAAATATTTTTTTTTTTTGCAGAGTTCCATAGTTTTCCCGCTGTACTTCCGTAATTCCACTGTTACCACCTAATTTCCGTAGATTTGGAGGGTATGATATTGGCACTAGCCAAAATATTTGTTTCTAATAAAAATTTTAGTATTGTAGTTATTAGAAACAAATAGTTTTTTCGTTATAAACTTGGGTGAAAATTTCCCCAGAACTGCCTGAATTTCCCCCGAACCATGTTCGGGCGTTTGCACATATTCTGCACCCGAGAACTAACAGACAGACTTTTCCTATTTTATAAATAGATTCTAAGTTGGAAGTATGCTGGTTATTCCAATCAAATAAAATTATATTAAGAAGTGGTTGGAAGAATGGAAAAATTTATCACCAAGACTACGTTATGTGGTATGATTTGGAGTCAATTTGTGAAACCCAACTATTTAGTAGCAATAGTAATCCCCATAAAAATTAAAAAAACCCAAACCATGTCAACCCAAACCATATTTTTTAGTTTTCTCCCGTGAATATATGAACAGCACTAATCAGGATGCATGTTAATAATAAATATAATTTAGGCAATTGAGAAAACAGGCATGCGATATCCACTTGCTCTTATTCGAAAGTGCTCAAATTGTTTTTGATCATGAATGAAACCTTTCAATTTAGGACGTTCACCAATTTTAAGGGTTGAATAACTGTAAATTCACACCAATATTAATAAGATTGTGGCTTTGACTTAACTATAGCTGAAATTTTTGTAAAAAAAAAAACGATCAGCGAAAATTATAGGTACAAAAATGTTCTTTCTAAGCTGTTTGAACAACAGTTATAACATGTACATTTTATACTTGTCAGTGACGTAATATAAACGTAAACATACCTCTTTGTCTTTCAAACCCAGGAGAAGTACTTCTTCCATTAAAGTTAGCCTGGTTTCTTTAGAATCAACATCTTCCTCCTCTTGTTCATCAAGATGATGTTTTTCTACCTCTTCGTCTTCATTATTCGATTTTTCAGTACTATGTGCCATGGCATTTTTTCTCAAAACGAGACCTTCAGCTCTATTCATTTTGAGATGTTTAACTCAACAGAACACAATAATGTACTTTCTAAAAACTACTTATGCTTTCTTGAACACTATAATCATAAAACATTACTAAACTAAGGCATTAATAATTTAAATTAAATATAATTTTAGAGTTATCTAGTTAACGATATGGAGGTCAGACATCATCGGTAACTCGGAAACCTCGGAAATACATAATATTTTGTGACGTTGCGCCATCTGTTTCCGCTGAGAAAATACACCAGTGCATTAAAAACTTTATATTTTATTTAGAATTTATGGTGTGATAAAGGTTTTATTCTTGAATTCAACCTTTATGTGAATTAAAAAGAAAGAAGTGGGTTTATTGCAGAAGGAAAAATTGATATTTTAACCATTCCAAAGAAATTGAATCTCCTTGGTTTGTAGGAAAATATTTTCTAACTGTACCCGTACCTAGACCGCCTAGACCTAATAAAAAAGAGTAAATAATCAAAAATATCATTAAAAAAAGAGATTATTCATATTCATTCATTTACCATAGTCTGTTGTTTGGTGGACAAAATTATGTTCCATGAAGTTATTTTATTCTGAGATAGTTCCTAGGTCTTGCTCTTTATACTTGGAATTTAATGGTTGTTGGGCATGGATCCTGTGATCAAGCTTTTGAAGATTAAAACTGGTGTCGTCAAAAGGTAATGCTGTTTTTATTTGGCTAAATTGAATTATTCGTTACTCTTTTATTTTGTGTCTTGTGAACATCTCCGATAAGTTTTTATTTGAACTCAACTTAAAGACCGGTTATGTAGAATTTATTACCCATATAAACAGTGTGTTGTAATCATATTAATTTGTGGGAACAACTTTAGAAAAAGTCCTCCAGCCACCATGTTTAACCACAGCAACATGCTTAAGTGTTATTATTTGAGCTGTGGGTAAACATGGCAGCTGGAGGACTCTTTCTAAACCTGTTCAAACTTATTATATTAGGTTATGCCAGTTAACTAAGGTTTGGGGAAAGTCCTGGTCAAGTGGGTTTCTTAGAATGCAATCGTGCAAAGTAAGAAAGTTTGATCTGCCTGCTAAATCAATTTTCTGGCATCAATAAAAAGATTTTGCTTGATTAACAGAATCATTTAACTGTCCCTTTGCTGAAATTTTCCAATTGCTTTAAAGTTGTTTCAGTACCTACAGTTACTAGCGAGGCTGTCAGATGTTAGAACCAATTTGTTTTCTCACCGATGTGACTTTCTTCCAGAATGGCTTAAGTTACCTGTGTATACATTTAGGCCCGCCGGGAGGGGGGATGCTGCAGAGTACTTTTTCCTAGGGCCTGGCGGGGAAGTACCCCCTGAGATCATTGTGACACAAAATAGATTGGGACACATTTTAGAATCATGGACGTAATGGGTTCACAAATTTTCAGATGGAAAACATTTGTAGGGTGTTAAGTTACTTTAATTAGTCATCAAGCATTGGTGGGTCAGCCGTAACATATATTTTCTGGGAGTGACCCCAGACCCGTGAAAACTATCTTAAAATTCACATTTTCACAGAAGATAGTGTTCAAAGTTTCCTAGCTTTAAATTCATTTCATAAGTAAAAGATCTTTAGGGGGTTAGGGTCACTCAATTTTGAATGTCCTAAAATGATTTAAACCCCTTTTTTAAGTTAAAAATGGTTCTTACATATTATACCATCGACCGTGACGCTGAATCCAAAAACATATCAAATCCCATTGACTTCACTATAACAGTGGTGCTGTATTAGACGGCCGCTGAATGGTCGACGGGATAATTTGTAAGTACCTTAAAAATTTTCAAGGGGTTACTACCCAGTACCCCCAAATCTGTTTTTTTTTTTTGCCCTTCCCTGAAATAACTTTTGGTGACTTTAAGATTAGCCAGGTTCCAGTGCCATGTTTTATAATAAATCAATCAAAAATGAACAAACATTAAATCATCTCAACTGGCAGTGTTGCTTTTTATTTTGTTATATTCTTTTATGTAATAGTAATTTGTAAAATCTCGCCAGTCAAGTCCTAAAAGCGAGATTTGGCCCATCTAATCCTTATGTATGTACCTACCTAAATTTCTAATACTCTCGTAAACATAGACCTTGGAAGGGAGAAAGACGGAGCATGCGTGCGCATCCCCATAGCGATAACGTGCTTTGTTTCGAAACTTCGAGTAATCAACATCCTCAACTCCAAAAAGCACATGTAGCGGGGACTGATTTCGCGCTTTCTCTTTAAACTTGTGGAGGGAATCGAGATGGTTAAAATACTGTGGGACTTATAATTGCCGAAATAAAGCTGGACAAGCTTTTCTTTGCACAAGTAAGTCTTCTTTAATCCTTTCTCTTCAACTGAAATACATTTTGAATGATTTATTAGCGATAAAACAGTTTTAAACGTCGTGGGAAGTTTTTCCCGAACAATACAGTCTAACTGCTTTATTGTTTCGTTTTTATTGGGGAAATAATTTTTCATTTTAGGGAAGAAAACTGAATTATTCTAGTTGCAATTCTTAAATGTGAGAAACAATAATTGGTTTTAGATAGAAAATTGCCAATTGCGACTGGTTTTGGATTTTAACAATGGTAGTACAAAAAATTATTTTGTTGATATTTCAGTAATAAAAGGTGATTAAATAGAACAGCAACGATTCAAATTAATAAATATATTTCAAAAATGCGTTAAAGTATTCAATTAATTTATTGTTATTGAGTAAAAATTGTATTCATTTCAAAAAGAAAGTAGAGCTTAGGATTTATGTCAGTGATTGTATCATGCAAAATAATGTTTACATGATTAGAGAATTGTTATGAAAGTTTATATTTGAATTTATTTTGGTTTGTTTCTGTAAAATTAACGTAAAGAATTTATACTCTGGGTAATGTTACTAAATTACAATAATATAAGCGACTAGTTTATATATATTTATACTAGTTTAATGTATTAGTTCTTTCACAAGCTCTATATTATACTCTAGGCTAGAACCTTTATTTGTATGTTGTTTTTTAAGAGCTGTGTTACTTTACTTATGTAAAAGCTTTTTTATATTCTATTTGTGTATTTAAAACACCTGAAAAAATTAGAGTAAAAATAGATATTTTGTTCATTAAAAATCATTAGTTCTCTACCTTTTTGTTTAAAAATATAATAAATATTTACAGTATACTAGCTCTTAAGAGGGTCCGTCAGCATTTCGATTTGCGCCTTTTCCCACTAGATGGCACTGAAACTCACACAGTCACACGATCGAAAGTCAGCCAAGAACATAGCCGAATTAACGAGGGAAGCCATGGGAAGCGATATGCGCCAAATACTGGCACGACTGGTTCAAAGAGAGGAGAGAGCGGTTCTAAGAAAAAGGAGACGGGGAAAGATGAGATGTCCGAGAGGAGAGCGTTGGTTGACATTGACATCCAGGGGTTTCGCAAACGGTAAACTGCTGCATTTCCATCTGGGCGCGTTTTCAAAGATGTAGATCAGGGGTTCTCAAACTTTTGAACATCGCGACCCACTTTTTATGAACAGAATCTATCGCGACCCACCTCATCTTTAATTAAGGTATAATTTTTTTCAGACCAGCAACAGGGCATAGTGTGAAACTTATCTTATGATAATAATTAACTCAAAGACCTAGAACTAAAAATAAAAGTGATAGCACTGTTAATTATATAAAAAAATTAAGCCAAGTGGATTTTAATCCAGTTTTTGGAAGGAGGCTGGGGCCAGGTTGGAAGAGAGGTCCCTATTATTTCAGGACAAGGAAGCGGTCTTTATTTTCTTAGCCACTGTACTGCATTTCAAATTTCAATAGAAAACGCTGTTTTTCGTTTCTAAGAAATATTGTTTCGAAATGAATTGAGGGGTGTCTCAAAAACTCTTTCTTATTTTATTCAGCTGTGACAAGAAGTTGAATTTTTAGTAATCTTAAAAGTTGATGTTTTCTATTAAAAGTCAATAAAGAAAAGTTATAAAAGAATATTTAAACTATATTTTTTACTTCAAAATAAAAAGGATTTCAATTCGTATTTTCTGATAAACTGTTCATTTAAAAAATTTTCTTTTTAAAATCAATTCACAAAGATTTTAGTAACGTTTTCAAACTTCAAACGTTTTATTCTTATAATGAAGGGTGTATTCCAGGGGTCGGCAACCTGCGGCTCTTTTGGAGTAAAGTTGCGGCTCTCCAGTTCCATACGAAAATATTAATAATTTATTATCAAAACCCTTAAATATAAGTAAAAAAAATATTTTTAAATACCTAATTTTTCAATAGCTTTTATTTTCATAATCTAATAACAAATCGCTTGTGTGAAAAAATTGAATCTTTTAAAATTTCTGTGGGGGGTTATGAGTCAAGGGGGTTATTTAAAAAATTAAATTGTTCTTTTTTTTTCCCTAAATTGGTGAGAGAGGGAAGAAGGTTATTTACATGTTGTTAAGGTACTAGTGTATTTTAAAAAAATTCAGAAGATATATAAATTTTTGACCCCTATATAAACCCTATACATCTTTTAATACTTAATATTAATTAAAGATGGGTCTTCCTCCAGAAAATAGGGAGTTCGGCGGTCCTCCCCCGAAATTTGTTAAAATTTTAGTATGCTAAAAAGTGTTCTGAAGCTATTTTTTGGGGAGTTTTCAGGGAGCTTCGCGGGCTGCACAAAATGACCCGGCGGGTCGCATGCGGCCCGCGGTCCGCCTGTTGGAAATCCCTGGGTTATAATATTCAGTTTACCTGCAAGGCCCTTTGTTTTCAATCTTTTTTATGACGGCACACATGAAGTTAGAATTACAGGCGCCCTGGACATGTAAAGTTGTATGATAAAAAATATGTTTAAAAAATTTAACGAGATGGCTAAATCAGTTTTAGTTCATCTAAACTGCATCAAAATCACCTGAAAAGTCCACTTTAAGAAAAAAATTTAAAGGTCTTTTAAGGTTATAAGCTTTTTGAGTTTGATTTCTAGTAATCCTGAAAAATTCAATTATACCCATACCGTGATGATTGATAATAATGCAACTTTAATTCTTGAATTTTTATTTTGATTAAATTCGAGTCAAAGAGGCAAAAATATAAACGTGCTGAACTTTTGCTCATCACGAGGCACAAGTTTGCTAAAAAGTTCTGTCAGAAATATCGTGATTTCCCTAAGGATATTATTCCGATCGCAATTTTTAGAGTCAAAAATTAGCGTACTATCATAGATGCATAAATTTTTTAAATTATACACTTTTGAAAGTTTTATCCTTTTATATTCGGTAAATATAAGAGTAGAAAGTCTTGAGGTATCGAAAGTCGGTGTCATAAGTTAATTTAAATTTTGAACACCTTATTCAAACCTTTATTAGTGTTTTACTTTAGACTTCCCTAGACCCAAACCAGAACTTGCTGCTATAGTTCTGGACCGTAGAAATACACTAGTTTCACTGTTTCAGAATTGAAAACAAAGGACGGATCTGTCACGTACATTTTTGTACATTTCGGTAGATATAAGATCCCCATGCAAGGAGGATTGAAGGAACCGGTTTGGGGGGTTGGGGTAAGCTCGCAACGATGCCATCTGTAAAAAACCGCATATCTGGAAGCGCCTAGAAGCGATCTCACCGAAATTCACCTCGCTCGCTACACGCATTTTGTTCGATCGCCTGCCCGAAAGACTATTTGGTCGACACAACAGGACATTTCTCCAAAAAGGAAATTTTGTCGATAAGGATAAGACGTTATAGCGAACGGGACATTTCACTGATAAAATATTAGTCGTTGAAACGCCCTGTAAGCAAAACTGGTAGCTTTTAGAATTATTTCGCTATATATAATATAATATAGTAAAATAAGCAACTATAAATCAGAAGTCTTAAGATGTTGAGAAATATGTGTTGGAGGGGCTGGGTAGTAAATGTGTGCCCCTCCCGAAAAAAATTTCTATACTATATGCCACTGCGCCCATCTCACAAAAATTCACCTCGATACACACATTTTGTTTGAACGCCTGCCTCATAAAAGAAAGACTATTCGGTTGACAGGACATTTCTCCGAACAGGAAATTGGTACTACTGGAGAAGAGGTTCACGGGCCTCGTCGTCCGTCTGTGCTTACGCGCTTTGCAATTAGCAGCCCGCTCCGCGAGAACAGAAAATTTTGCCGATAGGCAGTGGTGTAACTAGAGATGACCCATGGGGGGTGTTACTCCGAACAGTCAACCCCTCCAACATATTACTCCCTTTTGAAAAGTGTCTCATAATATATATATTTTTTTTTGCAAAACTTCCGAATGGAAAACTTCATCTAAGAGGCTTAACTTTCAAGGGAAAAACACAGTATAACAGACGTAAAAATTTTAGAGGGGGATTTGGGGGTTCTCCTCCAAAATTTTTTAAAAATTGGTCTCTCAATGTAGTGTTGAAATTCATTTTGAGACCCTTTTGGGTTAGTTCCTAAAAGAGTTCCTTGTGAACCGCCCACCTTGTGAAGGGAAAATTTTTCAGTTTTTTATGTTTTAGAAACCGTCGATGTAATAAAATATTAGTCGGTTAAACTCCCTGTCAGCAAAACTGGTAGCTTTTCGAATTTTTCTGAAATATAATATAGCGAAACAAGCAACTAATCAGAAGTCTTTAGATGTTGAGAAAATGTTTATTTACATTGATTTGTGAAGAAAAAGCTTCCTCCCTCTTTTTTTTTTGGCAAAAAAAGTTTTAAATATATATTTCCAATAAAATCAAGTATTCCAAAAATAACAGCTGATTTAAAAGAGAATATTTACATTATGTGAGAACTATTGGTAGAGTAAAATATTTACACAAATTTACAAATAGTAGTATAACTGAAAGCCAGTATGAAATATTCATTACATGAAGTAAAAAAGACAATAATTCAAAATTCAATTGATGGAAAAGTTTAGCAATTTCAGGGAATACAATCATATTCGAGCAAAATTACCCAGTATTTCTCTCTTTTTGTTGATGTTTATTCACATTTTGGAGATAAAACTTCATTTTCTTTTTGCGGCAAAAAATAATTATAAATATATATTTGCAGTGAAATCAAATACTCCACAAATAACAGTCAATTTAAAAGAGGATATTTACATATTATGTGGTAGAGTAAAATATTATTTACACAAATTTAGAAATAGCAGTAAAACTGAAACCAGTAAGAAATATTCATTACATGAAGTAAAAAAGGCAATAATTCAAATTTTATGGATTTTCAGATTAGCAATTTCAGATAATACACTGACCAGTCAACCAAAATTACAAAATAATTTTCTATTTTTTGTCAAAACTCAAATGATTATGAATTTTAATGACGGACGTACAGAAAATGTTTATTCACATTGATGTTCTCTTTTTTTTTTTGGCAAAAGATAATCATAAATATATATATTTGCAGTCAAATCAAATACTCCACATATAACAGTTGATTCAAAAGATGGGATTTACATTATGTGGGCAGGCCCGTGCTGGGCCGCCGGGACATATCCCGGTGCGCCCTCCAGCCTGGAAATTTTGGCGCCCTCCTATTCCGAAACTGATAAGGCTTTGAGTGTTTTGACTGTAGGCTACCACTCTATAGGCTACTACTTAATAGAGGTGGGCGCCTTTAATCAAAACAGCAATACTTTTGAGAGTGTTAAGTCAAGATATTGTGTTTTTTGCACTAGGGGAACCCTAAGCGAAAAAAAAAGTACTAATACATACCTTGATAGTGGAAAACTATAGGCGGTGTTTTCAGGGCGCCCTTTTAAGCTACGGCGAAATTTTAAAAATTCCGCTTTAATTTTACTGCGGTGATTTTTCATGGCGATTTCGCTCTTTGTTTCGCCCTTTCACCCTTTGTCCACCGCCCTCTGAAGGTACCCAGCACGGGCCTGTATGTGGGAACTATTGTTAGAGTAAAATATTTAAAAAATAACATAAGTTTGCTGTATAACTGGCAGCCGGTAAGAAATATTCATTACATGAAGTAAAAACAAGAAACAATTCAAAATTATATTATATTCATATCTAGATTAGCAGTTTCAGAGCATACACTCAAATGTCGAGCAAATATTTCTACCACATTATTTTTCACTAACCCCAAATGTATAATATAGTATATAAATTATTACTCACAGTAAAGCAAATATTCATATATTCCATTACTCAAATGAAAATATTTATAATTTTCTTTTTTTTTTAACTAGCAGTAAATAAATTAGTAAAAAATAAAACTATAAGAAGCAGTTCAATATTATTTACTGGCATCCAAAGGATATTTTGACTGTCCACAGTAATAGACTGCAGGAAATGAAATATAAAAGAAACTGCATGTCGCATTGCATAAAATTGAAGCAATTTTAAACTATAATGAATAGAAAAGAATCGGGTTACACAAAATACTGAACAAATGTAAACAGCTTATACACAAGAAATGCATAATCGGCAATATACAATAAAGTATGGACTAAATATCCAAGATAATATGATAAGTAAAATAATCCATTGATTAAAATAAAAAATGATCAGCTATCAAAGTTCATGGACACGCATATGATTAAAAAGAGAACTTAATGAATTTGGGAAAGTTTAAATTTCTATAGAACAAGAAGCAATATGGAAGCAGAGGAAGGTAATGAGAGATGGAGGATGAACTAGTCAGCTAACAGGAGCGGCAATTGAGGGAACATGGGTTCATTCTTCAATAATATTCCATAATTTTGCTAGGTTACTTGCAAAATAAACGAGATAAAAGAACAGTAGATGGGGTTTTGATGATGAAATACTGTGAATATACATGGATGATTTTTCTGTTGTTTTCTTTTGCGTGGACACTAGAGCAGAAGCAGGAATTATTTTCAACATTTAAGGTGAAGAAGCAATATGACAGCGGAGGAAGGTAATGAGAGGTGGAGGGTCAGCTGAGAGGAGCAGCAATTGAGGAAAGATGGGTTCATTCTTCAAAAATACCATAATTTTGCTAGATTACTTGCAAAATAAACGAGATGAAAGAACAATAGATGGGGTTTTGGTGATGAAATACTGTGAATATACATGGATGATTTTTCTGTTGTTTTCTTGTGCGTGGACACTAGAGCAGAAGCAGGAATTATTTTCAACATTTAAGGTGAAGAAGCAATATGACAGCGGAGGAAGGTAATGAGAGGTGGAGGGTCAGCTGAGAGGAGCAGCAATTGAGGAAAGATGGGTTCATTCTTCAAAAATACCATAATTTTGCTAGATTACTTGCAAAATAAACGAGATGAAAGAACAATAGATGGGGTTTTGGTGATGAAATACTGTGAATATACATGGATGATTTTTCTGTTGTTTTCTTGTGCGTGGACACTAGAGCAGAAGCAGGAATATTTTAATTGTTATTCATTTTGATATTTCATTGGTTTTGGTGATTTATAAGAACACTTGACAGTTGCGTCTGGTTAATCCTAAAGTACAAGATATAGTAAATAGATATAAATGAAATAATCTATACAGGGTGTTTCAAAAGTCCGTTTCACGGCTTTTATTTGGAACCAACGTATCCTAGGGTCCTGGAAGTAAGGTATACCCCTAGGTAAGTGACCATGGAGAATCCATTGAAAGGACATACAGAACCCCTAGCGGCGAAATAAAAAAGTTAAAAAAATTAATTAAAAAACTAAAGGAGATAGAGCAAAGACCTCAGTGAGAGTATTGTTGCCACTTTTA
Source organism: Tetragnatha montana (assembly GCA_963680715.1). Classification (NCBI taxonomy): domain Eukaryota; kingdom Metazoa; phylum Arthropoda; class Arachnida; order Araneae; family Tetragnathidae; genus Tetragnatha; species Tetragnatha montana. The sequence goes on along the minus strand of OY796686.1, from coordinate 38,989,270 downwards.
TAAGTAGCTCACTGAAAAAAATATCATGAAAATATCTTTTTAGATAAATGAATTAAAACTTTAATCAAAAAATCAAAAAAACTTGCAAATTTTTGAACTTTTTCCTTTTTGATGACTGAAAAAGTGCTATTTTCACATGCTAATATCTCCGCGAATATTCACGATATTTTCATGAAATTTTTTTCAGTGAGTTACTTATAAAAGTGGCAACAATACTCTCACTGAGGTCTTTGCTCTATCTCCTTTAGTTTTTTAATTAATTTTTTTAACTTTTTTATTTTGCCGCTAGGGGTTCTGTATGTCCTTTCAATGGATTCTCCATGGTCACTTACCTAGGGGTATACCTTACTTCCAGGACCCTAGGATACGTTGGTTCCAAATAAAAGCCGTGAAACGGACTTTTGAAACACCCTGTATACGTATAGCAGTGGTGGATCCAGGGGGTGGCACTCTGGAAAGTGCCCCCCCTTGAACCCAAAAAATCACTCATTAGTACCAAAAAAAAGTCCCAAAATGAGTTAAAAGTTAAAACCCTACTTTTGCTGGTCAAATTTACAAAATTTGGAGAGGACCCTCATAACCCCAGCAGTACCAAAAGGGGATCTTGAGTGATACTTTATAGAAAAATGCCAAAATTTTGATATTTTTTTCCTAAAGATAAAGGTGATGGTCTGAAAAAGTGCCCTCCCCATGGAGCCGTGCTGGATCCGAACCTGATATATAGATATAATAAAGTAAAGATACAAGCTACTCGCATTTATATTGTGGATTGGTTAGTACATAATATATTTTCCGGTCTGTGTGCTTGATCTCAAGGATCCGCTTGCATCTATATTAAAGCGCAAAGGGGCTTACGATTTTGGGGGCTAAAGTTCATTAAGTTGTGAACCAAATATATAAACACTCAAATAGCACTTCAAATTTGTATTGAAAACTTGCAAATGTGCGAATATTTTCTTTTTTTGAGGCCTGAAAAGTACTTTTTAAATTGCTAATGTCTCCTCGAATATTGAAAATACTAAATTCATGAGTTTTTTTGGCAGCTCGTTATTTAGGATATTGCCAACAATGTTTCATTGAAATTTTTCTTTTTATCTTTAGTTTTTTTTATTAACTTTTTATTTGTCTTATTTCGGTTGAAATTCGGTGAAATTTCGGCTAAATTGAAAAAAAAATCAAATTAGGTAATTAAAAATTGAGTTTTAAATAATTTGTGTTCCCCTTGTTTGGGTTCCATAAAAAATATCCCTTGTAAGCCACTTAATTTTGTAGGGAAACTTATTAATTACCCAGGCCAAAATATCGCAAAAAAAATATAAAGTCTATCATTGCCTCAAACTTGGTAAAACTAGGCACTCTGGGTAAAACCGCAGAAGTAAATTGAGAAATTGGGAACTTTTTGAGGAAGTGGAATAAAAATCGTCATGAGGAGTTAAAATCTCAGTAGCCATTCCTACCTACTGATAGTGAGAACTATCGCAGCGGCGACGGAACGCTGGAACTATCCCAATCCAATTCCCATTCAGGGAGGAGGGAACTGTAGGGTTGCTAACATTTTGCATCACCTGGCAGTTCAGATTTTGTTCGCCAAAGGTATCGCCAATATAGCGTATATTTTCGCCACGGAATGTATGAAAATACAGCGCTGAAGACTGTTGTTGAAATAGGTAGCACCTTTCACAACCTTCTTAAATGTTCCTAAAGTCAAAATAATGTTTTTATATTCATGAATTATTTTGAAAACCAATAAAAATTAACAGAAGATGTAGGTGTCGCTAAGTGTCGCTAGGTGTCGCTACCTCCCAATGGTTCGAAATTGGTTTCGTTTTAACAGACGGGTTCACTAAGAGGTGGTTTTATAAATATTACACCAAGTTTGACACCCTTTCTCTAACTTTAATAAAAAATAAGGCACTTTTATTTGATTTTAAAAAAAGAATGAGGGTTATAGGGACTATCTATTTGTAACACTTTGGGGCTAGAAAATTAACATTGCGGGTATAGGAGCGCTTGGGGTGCCATCTATCGACAGAAAGGGGAACCGTGTAAGTGACGGACCCTCTTAATAAACCAGAATTCATGCAATTTTAATATTAAAAAAAATCAGAAGTGCTATTAGGGAATGTACAAAAACTTTTATGAAAGAATTAAGGAGAATATAAACGTTTGGAAAATTAATCGACCAATAAATGTAAGTTTTAAAAATAATAGTGTTAATTCACGCTTCTTTAGTAACTTCTAACCAAAGTTAACATTGTTAGATATTTTCAAAAGTAAACATTTTTATGTTAAAAGTTAATGAAGGTGTTTAAAAGTTATTTTTGTGCAATGTAAAGATTTTAGAAAAAATAAACACACTTTGTTTTAAAATCTTAAAAATACCTTTAAAATAGAAAAATGGATTTGTTATAAGATTATCGAAGGAATGCGTACGCTGGCGATTGAAAAAACGAAAACCAAAACAAGAGCACGTGTAGTGAGTGATTGCTGCTGCAGTCGAAACGATTCCGATCCCGTGAAACCACGCCCCATACTCCGTCTATCTTTCTTCCAATGTCTATGCTCGTAAAGGAGCCCCGCTTAGCTCTCGGTCGCCTTGAGTGACACACAGGGTTGGCAGGTTTTTGACATGCGACGGTTTTAATCATGATTAAAACCAGCCTGTAAAAAAACCTGATTTGTAAAATAAAATTATCAAAGAAATGATTTAGCAGAATTAGAGACTTTAATCAATAATTTAATTAAAACTGTTGAGTATATACTACAAAAATATATTCGTGCTGTAGCACAGCCAGAATCTATGCCTGAGAGTGATTTTATCCATAAGAATAGTTTTTAAAAATCAATTAATTGTTTTTTAAGTTTACAAACACTGTTTTCTGATGCTGCAGGTGGGGTTTTATTAAGTCCTAAAACACATCATTTGCTGTGCCCTGTTAGTGCATTCTTGAGATACATTTTATTTATAGAATACTAGTGACCATGAACTGATAATAGACAATGTAAAAATTTGTTTGATAGAAATTGTCAAACACTTATTTAATGAATCATTTTATTGTGAATGCATACTTTTAATTACTTTCAGCAAAGATTTACAGTTAATAAATCCTTAATTATATTTGTAGTAGTTAAAACTATGTAGGTTTAATCTAATATTTTACAGAAATAAATTTAGATTTTAAAAATTTTTATGGATAAAAGCAGAAAGTAATCCATCACAATTGAAATCTAATGAAGGTATATACTTTCCCCAGGATAGGACATACTCAAAGATGCCCTTAAATTAACTTCTGTTTTGTGATTTATAAGAATTAATTTAATTTATTAAGTTTCTGTTCTTATTTTCTCAAGTTGTTCTTAAAAATTGATATTTTCCTAATTTATTAAATTTTTACTTAATTCCTTTAAGTAATTTATTTTGTACTATTTATTTGATTATTGAATTATTTATTGAAAACAAGTACCGTGATAAAATGTATGCTGTAATTATTAAAAGTATAAATTTCAAAATTTTTACACAATAATTCAGATATTATTCAAATTTCCACACCAGAAAGAAATACGTGTAAAAAATTGAAAATTAGTCATAAAAAAAGAAAAGTATATAAATTAATATTTAATTATAATTCAATGTATGCTAAAACTAAGGAACATTATGTAATTAAACAAAAACAATGCTGTATCTTGCTATTATTTTATGTTTAGCATATTCAAACATTAAAAAGACTCAATTTTTATACAAACTATGGGGACACAAATTTAAAATAAACTTAAATGAGGTGCAGAATGAACAGTCCATGTCGACATCAGGGGCGTTCCACAGACTAACCACCCCTGAACCCTTTCTAAGGATTCCAGAGAATTAAATAACTCTGTTTGTTCCGAAGCCTTGAGGGCCCAATACAACACAAGTAAATAATATCTAAAATACAAGTAATACATTATATTTAACTTTACTTTATCTAAAATCAAAAATAAATAAAAACAAAAACATCTTATGGTGGATTTTTCACCACCTTTTTCAATTTATACAAAAAACAATGCCACATATTTAAATTTAATTTTAAAAGAATAGGGGAGACCGGGGTACAATGGACCACGGGGCACAGTGGACCACCCCCTGTTTTTTATATTTATTTTATGTATATGTGTTTCAAATTTTGTCATTTAGATGGCCACCCTAAAGCAGTTAAAATAAACCAGAATTCATGTTTTTATTTGACTAATTAGTCATTTTATTCCTGATAGTCTATTTAAGGTATGCAAAAGTAACTTTTTCCTTTCAAAGTTAACTGCGTTTTTTCACTGAAAATTTTGGATTTGAAAAACTTTGCTGAGCTCCAATCATAAGATAAGATACTAAACTATTATATTCAATTTAAGTTTTAAGGTTATATTTACATTTTATATATTTTTAAGAATTATATTTGCTAAATCTCTAAGCGGGGTACAATGGACCACTTCGGTGCGGGGTACAATGGACCACTTCGGTGCGGGGTACAATGGACCACTTAGTTATGCATTCATTTTTAAGTGAACAAAATTAGTGGAATTAAAAATTTACTTTTTTACTTGCATAATAACTAATTATTCATTCTATAACATTTTCCATTGGTTTTACACTTAATTTCATTTAAATGTAAGGGCTTCAGAAAGTTAGGTGCTGAACTGTTTTTCTTTACTGAACTGAGTCTTGTCATAAATTTAATCCCATTTCATATTTAAAAAATAAATATAATCACAAAGTAAATATTTGTAAGATAATGTGGTTGCAATTAATTCTACTAATATTTTTATTTACTAACTATTACTATATTTGAATAAGGACATTTACTGTCCTTATTGAGTGTTTATTATTGATTGGTTGCTTAAACCTAACCAAAATGTTTTTGTTTTCCCTGAGAATGTTGATGAATATCATATTAATGTTGGAAGATATCATTATGCGTCTACCAGACCCAAAAGAGAACAGTAGGCTATCAGTCACAAAAATCCTTCGGATTTTCATTAGCTGGGTTTAACATCCGTTAAAATTAGGATAATATGTTTAAATAAATTATGTAACCAGAATAAATTAAATAATCAGAATAAACCAGATAATCATTTACTATATGTTTTGTATTATTAAAAAATGTATTTACTTCATTTATTGCAAAAAAAGTCCTAATGGTCCATTGTGCCCCGTCCTGTGGTCCATTGTACCCCGGTACTGGGGTACAATGGACCACTTTGTCACTTTTTATTTAAAAAATTTTATAAAAAAAAGTAAGCATTACTTTTACTTTTCAGTGGATGTTTTATAAACCTGAATATATGGTTAATATGTATGCATATTATCTAATTGAAAAAATAATTATTTTGCCCCTAAAGAGTCAAATGTTTCAAAAGTGGTCCACCCTGCCCCGGTCTCCCTATGTGATATAATAACTTTGGTTCTTATCCTTTTGTGTTATCCCATCAGTTTCTGCAGCACAGTTAGGCTTTTGCTATGGATTTTCGTTTTCAGCGGCACAGTCGACAGGTTGATTGGGTAGTATATCATAAATTTTATTAAAGTTAAAAAGTCTACATACTTGTTACTATTTTTAACCCATAAATAAAAAAATAAGCAAATTATTTTTACATTTAGTAGTTAAAGGGACCAATTCACAAGTTGTGCTTTTATTTTCCTTCAAAAAGTTTCAACTAAGAAGCTTGAAATTCACTAAAAAAGAATTTCTCCAACTCCAACCTGAACCACTTTTACCCTTTGATTCACTACTTGTACATAAACTGCTGACAATTTGTGAAAAAAAAATCTAGGTACCAAAATCAATTATTGGAATAAACTCAAGAAATTCAAGAACACACGTTTAAATTTTGCTTTCAAACTTTCAAAGGTCGTATTACTGTGTAGGCACAAATTTGGATTTGTTGTTAAGCATTAAATAATTATAAGAAACGGTAATTATGTAGTTATAACTTAGGAACTTGATTTTTTAGGGGACATCCATAAATTACGTGAGGTCAAAAAGGGGGGAGGGGTTTGGAAAAATCTTACCCAGGGGGGAGGGGGGGTCGATTAAAATCTCACGGTCAACTTTTTAAGTTCAAAATTATACGATTTTCTTTGTTTTTTAAGTATGAGAAAGGAAAATAATTTTTAAAAAGTTGTAGGTAAATCTCCCGTGGGGGGAGGGGGGGGTCCAGATTTTGGAAAAAACACCTCACGTAATTTATGGATGTCCCCTTATGTGAGTTCCTAATTTTTCATTAAAGAACCAACGAGAAATCTTCATCTGCAATTTTGACACAAGTTCAAATTAGCAGATATGCCATGTCTGCAATTCTGAACTTGTACCGCAGAGAGTACTCAAAAGTGACGCAAAACTAATAAATATTTCTTCAAGCATCTGCTTTTATCATTTGAATTTAATTTGCATCCATTTATTTTTCTTCGTTTTATCACAAAATCTCCCCGTATAATCAAAACCTCTAACATTCGAATATGCCTGAGTGGCAATGGGCGAAATAATCAATAAATCAAAACAAACGCAGTGCAGCGTCCATTGATAAATTTTCCCGACAGAAGAAACAATATTTTTGTTTTCGTGAAGTAAGTTTCACAACTTTGATGAAGCCATTACAATAAGTTTTTAATTTGCGATTGATAGATAAGTTTTGACTCTCATAATTGGTTAGTTTCTCAGTTACGCGCCTTCTCACCGGCTTGCTTCTCGATATCAATGGAGCTAAACAACAACGCCAACATGGCGGAGCAGGACCCTCTCGAAGGCGCTAGTTTTTTGTACCGAACTATGGTTGAAAGGGATCCTAGTAAGCGGAAAGTTAAGCCGGTTGAAAATCATATGCAGCAGTTACTTGATTTCGGGGACTTGGATGACAGTTCCGACGACAGTGATTTCAAAATAGGTGACGATGTGCCGGAAGAATCGAATGAAGACTCCGGTGAGAGTTCGGCTGGAAACGATGACAACAGTGAAGACGACGACGATGAAGATGATGAGCAAGAAGCCGCTGATAATAAAGATAATGTTAACATCAAAATAGAACCGTCATCCAAAGATGTAAAACCATCAACTTCTGGGGAAACGGGGGAAAGCGTTCAGCGCCAAATCAAGCTGAAGCTTGGTGATGGTTCTTCTAAGAAACTGAAAGTTCTCATCTGCAGTGTTTGTCTTGGGGATGTGAGTTTACTTCCAAGACAGGGTTCTGATAATAAGACTGTAGAGGAGGAAGATGAGATTGTGGAATGTGACTGTTGCGGTATCTCTGTGCATGAAGGTTGTTATGGAATAAGTGATGTCGAAACTGCTGTCAGTACTGTTTCCTCATATTCTACAGAACCATGGTTCTGTGATGCTTGCAAAGCAGGAAACATGAGCCCCACCTGTGAACTATGTCCCAATACCGGTGGAATATTTAAGGAAACTGATGTTGGAAAATGGGTTCATCTTGTTTGCGCTTTGTACATTCCTGGTGTCGCATTTGGTGATGTTGATAAGCTTTCGCCAGTCACCCTTTTTGAAATGCCGTACTCTCGTTGGGGGGCCAAAGCATGTTCTCTGTGCGAAGACGAACGCTTTAGCCGCACAGGAGTATGCATAAACTGTGATGCTGGGATGTGCAGGAGTTATTTCCATGTGACTTGTGCTCAAAAGGAAGGTTTACTGTCGAAGGCTTCGACTGAAGAAGACATTGCTGACCCCTTTTTTGCATATTGTAAATTGCACTCTGATAAAAATGTGTCTAGAAGCAAACGCAGGAATTATCTAGCATTGCAGTCACAATCAAGAGAAAAGCATCATTCTGAAAGTTCTGTTTCTGAAGAGAAAACTCGCATTGACCGCAAACTTGCTTGGCATAGAGATCGGTATGTTGCTGATAAAGAAAAGCGGCCTCAACCTTGGGTTCCAACCCAAAAGATGCCACGGTTGTTGACTACAAGCCCTTCGGCATGTAAGAAGCTCATCAAGAAAGCTGAGCTTCTGGGCTTGAGTCCCCAACTGCATCTCAGCGGTGCTGAGTATGGCATGGATGTTCGTCGCAAGTGGCACGTCCCCCCAGCATTTAGTTCTGAGTTTGTGTCCTATTACCTGGACCGGAATGTGCGAATGGTATCCATGCAGCATCGATTGGATGAGTTATTGCAGCAAAACAGCCAGCTGCAGGAACAGGAGCAAGACCTGCGACAGAACTACGAGCGGTTAGTGGCTGAGGTGGAAATGTTCCGCAAGGAGAATGCCGAGCTGACCGAGCGAGGCATGCACCTGTGGAAAGTTCTATGCGACTTCAGCAGCAAGAAGCTGCCTCTTCCTGATGTTTTGCAGCCCAAGCCCATTGTCAAATCCAACAAGAGTAAGAAGTCTGATTCTGCAGGGTCTGTGATTGTGGAATGCAGCATTTGTCACAAGTCGCACGACCAACACCAGCTTGCGAAATGTGACAGTTGCCAGTTGCATTATCACTTGGCTTGCCTGGATCCGCCACTCTCCCGGATGCCAAAGAAGACCAAGTCGTTGGGGTGGCAGTGCAGCGAGTGCGACAAAACGGAGGAAGAAGAGCAGCATGATGATGTGGATGCCAATGCCCCACGTAAGCTACGCTACACGGGCAAGGAGATGTTAAAGTCTGACCAGGAGAAGCCTCGTCGCGGCCGGTCGTGCAAGAAGACATCGGACGACACTCTAGGATCTGAGGAGAAGGGCAGTGAGATCTGGATATCGTCCGGTGCTGAGGACGACCACCTACATGAGGGATCTCGGCCGAGGTCAGACTCAAGAAGGAAGCGCCGATCTGCTGAGATTGGATATCGAAAGTCCAGGAGACGAAGCGGCAAGAGGAAGCTGTCTCGGGATAACTGGGGTGACGAGGATCCATCGGCAGGAGAAGGCACAGAGGCTAAAGCTCCCAGGCATTCCACCAGGCGTACATCGTCAACTTGAAAGGCTTGTGCGTTCAATGTGTTTGCCAAGAAATTCGTTCTTAGATGTGTCGTGTGGTTAGGTATACTAATTCTTCAGATCTGTGGTTGTCAAAAATGTATTCAATGTTGCTTAGGTGATGCAGGTTTACTTCAGAAATTTTTGTTAATGCTGTATAGTCAAGTTTTTATTTTTTTGTTTAGTTTTATGAGACATTTTCTTTGATACAAATTCACGCAGCTTATTTATGAACATCAAGTCATCGGCAATGGAAAAAAACTTTCTACCCACTATAAACATTTTAAAGACAATATCCAAACATTGTAGATCAATTAAATATATTTTCATTTATTAACTTTCTAAATAAGATACTATGTAATTATAGTTTTTTTCCTGTTGAAATTAACTTTTTCTAATTGACTATATAATGTGTTTTATAATCATGAGTGCCACTCTTCAGGCCTTGGGGCAGAATTCTGTCTTCTCTTCTTAAAAGTTCTGTGAACGGAATTCTGTCCCCAATTTAATATATAAAGTCAGCAGACTTGTCGGCAGTGATTTGTACTAAATTTCAGCACTTACATCGCACATTTTGCCAAGGAATAAGCCTCTGATACCAGATACAGCTTTAACCTAAAATTTAAGAACCTATACGTATGATAATTTATTGGTTTTTCTGCAATTTAAAAGGATTTCTAGACTGGGGGAAAAGGATTAAACAGATAGCTCGTTCAGTCTTGCAATTTTTGAAGGGTGGCACTCATGTTCATAGTTTTTCAATCCTGTTATTTATTTACTTTCATAAATGTCATTTTAGATGTGATATTTCAGTTTTGCTAGCAATAAATGTGTTACAGAATATTTGAATTCCTTATTGTATCAAAATAGTTGGAATAAGTTAAGATTCCTAAAATATATTTTAATATCTTGTTCTAGATTTAAATAAGGGATTTTCTTACTTGAACTACATATTATAAAACAATTAATGTAACAGTCTGTAAGATTAAGGCAAATATTATCTTATTTGCATATATTAAGTGCCTGACAAATTTTAGTAGTTAGGTATCAAACTAATTTGCTCAGTTAGGCCTTGACTCAACACAACCATGTTTGTTTTAAGTAATAATTACTTATTTTAATCAAAGTTAATTTTTCCAAGTTTTTTAAAATTTTAATTGTCATGTTGCAGTTTCTAATTATTGTAGTAAACATAATTCAAAGTATTATGGATTGTGTTTTACTTAATATACTAAATCTGGTTTTTATGCCAGAGTTCTCTTTTTAATCTTTAAAACAAAGATCAGGAGTTTAAGTTAGTTATCAGAAATAGTGAGTGTGTTTTTACTAAAAAATTAAAAGTGCTTAATATTTCTAAGAGATAAATGGAAATTTAGGTTCTTATGTATTACCCTGTTGACCGTCAGTTTCAGCGGCTCAGTTAATGGGCTTTAGCTATGCATTCTGGTTTTCAGCTCAGTTGTCGAGATAATACAGAAATACTGATATTTAATTTATCTGCTATAATAAGTACTACTTACTATTATTAAAAATCTAAAACTGTTAATATTTTTTAAAATTTCCCTTATTATTAAATTTCTGTTCTCTTTTTTCACTAGAACCTTATGTAACTCCCAATTTTTCTAAACCCTAAATTAATTGGTTTTTCTATTAGTTGATCTGGGAAAAGTCAATTTAGGCTTGAGGAGAGATTCATCCAAACTCAACATCTACAGTCTTCACTCTGACCAAAAAATAAATAATTGCAGAAATTATGTTTTGTTAAATTAATATTCTTCATGATTTTCCACTTGCTTAAAAAAACTTGATCGTATGTGATAGATTTTTTCCCATTTAGAGAGAAAGGTGATTGATAGTCGTCAGAGTTGTTACGTTTAAGGCGCTTTATTTTTTAGCAAATTGCCTTATTTATGCAATGAACTCGCCATTTTCATGTGTGGATCACCCAGAGTTTAAAACTTGGCGTCAAGTATAAGGCCTGAGTACAAATCACCATGACATAGGTAGTACATAAGAGCATGATTCTGTGATAAACTTATGAAAATCAGTACTTTAGGATTTAGTTGATCGCAAGCAGAGGGTTTTATGAGAAATTATCAAAATTAATCAAATATATACATTAATAAATCATTAAAATATCACAACTAGCAGTGTATCTTAATTTTTGTTATATTTTAATGTAATTTGTAAAATGTCACTATTTAAATCTATTCGGCAAGATTTGTGCCCGGCTAATCCTCATGTACTTGAAAATCATTTGAAAGGACAGACTGTTTACATTATTTAGAAAGTATACTGATGATAGTTATGAAAAATTCCAAATTACCTTGTGAATTAACTGGGCAAGAAATTTGCCAATCATACTTAATTACTAAGGTTTCAAACAATTATTACAAACGATATATAATAACAATTTAAAAGCAATAATGATATTTGAGATAGTTTGATTGCTTTTATTTTGATATTTAATTATATTTGTAATTATTTAGAAAACATAGCAATTGCACCTTTCTACCCCACAAGTTCCCATTTCCAACTAACTTAGGAGTACTAAATTATGAATCCTAGGTTATAGTATCAGATAGGTTAGGTAATAATAAAATTTTAAAAATAATGAATTGAAAGGCAATATTACTAATCCTTTAATTAATTGCAAAACATACTTTTATTGGTTTAATAAATGCCTGATTTATGACTGCGTTGCTTATTGAGCTCAACTGAATTTGAAATTTTCAGAATTACTAAAGAAGTTTTCTACTACGAAAAAGAAGTCATCAGGGAAAAGCAACGATTAGCAAAGTTCAAAAGTGAAGGAAAAGATGAATATGAATTGAAACATCAAGTAAGATATTCTATGAGCTTGAACATTATGTATTTATCAGGGTGTGGAATTTTGGCTAGCCAACTCTGTAATGGCAAACAAATATGAGGCTTACCAGTAAATTTAGTATTCTTAAATGGTGTTTCAAATATAAGTGCCTCAATCCAGTTGTGATTAGTAAGTTTAATCCTCGAGTAACTTTAAAATTGAAATTTCATGCCTTAATGTAAATACATAGTGCACTAGGTTTCTAGGTTTGTCCTTCATATGCATTGATAGTTAATTCTTGTTTAGTTTGAAATCAAGGATACCATCTAGTAATATGGTCTCAAAGCCAAGACTACCCATAAGAAGATCAAATTCCACAAGTGTCAAAGAACTCTTGAGAAAACCTAATGAAAATTAAAGAATTTTTAGAACAAACATTGGTTTTACAAAACCTAAACAAATATTTCAATTCTTACACTCTTCTTTAATTTGCTATGTTTCAGGTATCAGATTAAAAGTTTATAATAGTAGCTCTTAAGAAAGTCTAGGTGTCTTTTACACCCTACTAATAGTCTTAGTGATGGTAAAAGCAGCTTTCTAATAGTAAGGAGGGGTTCAATTCAATTAAAAAAAGGGGGTAGATTAAAACTACTACAACTCAAAATACTATTAAAAGTTTTTTTTCCACCAAAGTAAACAAAAACATATATTTAATTGTGATTCAGCATTTTAAATAGAATATTAATGTCTTTAAAAATATAAACAATTGGTAAGTAAAAATTTCTTGAAATTTTTGTGACTTTTTCTTAAAAATTCATATTTAAAAAAGTAAAGAAAATTTTCAAAATTAAAGTAAAATATTTAAAAAGTATATGTTTCAAAATTTAACTCTTTACATTAAACAGTTCTTGACTAATTTATTAATTTAAAGATGAAAATCAATGAAAAGACGTATCATAGAGAAAAACGCATTTGAATATGTAGAACATGGTATGCTAGATTCCCAAAGCAGCTGGCATTAAAGGAATGTATCTCTGTTTCCTATTTATGATTTTTAAGTGAAATAAACTGGATTACATTTTAAAAGCAAAAAATGTTTTAGGAAAATTTTGTGTGCCAGACCTCCGTAATATAAAAATTATTTTGTGAATAATCGAGTTTCAAGTAGGGTAATTCCACGGGTAGCTAACTGACATTTTTGAAGGAAAACCATAAGTATTTTGTAATTTACTTCCCAAAAATAAATTTTTAAAAAATATTTTCCATCCAGTTTTTCTTGTTGATATAATTAAATTTTCAAAAATATTTTTATCGTTACAAAAACTTTAAACAACACGACCTGACTGACATTTGTGCTGCATAAATGTCAGTCAGTTACCATGTTATTTAAAATTTTTAAAAAATAAATAAAAATGTATTTGAAAATTTAATTATGCCATTATATTTAACTAACAAAAAAGCAATAAACTGGGCAGAAAATATTTTTTTAAAATTTATTTTTGGAACTAAATTACAAAATACTAATGGTTTTCCTTTAAAAAGTCCGTTACCAGTGGAATTGCCCAGTACCAAAAAGGGGACTCTCCTGAAATTTTCACTCTAAAAAACAGGGTTATGACTAGTGATGGGCAAACCCGATACTTTTAGGTCCAATATAATCCTAATTATGGTTAACCATAATAATGCAACTCGAGACAAAAATACAGATATTTTTGTATTTTGGTAGATGACTTGAAATTTCTTCCCCAACTAAGGTTATAGATTATTGAAATAAATTGTAGAAAAATGATTAAACCTACTCCGAACACAAGATAACATTCCCAACCTTCCACAGAAGTTTATAATTTTATTTTCTAAAATTCTAAGATTTCCCTGAAGGGATATCCTACTAAAGTCATAACATACATAATTATTCTCATGAACAAGAAAATCAACTCTGAAATATTTTTTAAATACAGAGAAGATGCATTTTTTGGTCCTTCAAAGATGTTCTTCTTTGCAACACCTTGAATTTACTGTTCCAATGCCATTTAAGATTTTTGTTGTGCTGACCAGTTTATGAAGGAAAAATATTGGTTCTTGCCTCTTAAAATATCAAAATACTCTCTCTTTCACTAAAACCGTGTAGTGAGAGCTTTATAGTGTTGAATCATCACAATCTTAAGCACATACCTTCAAATAACAGAAGACAAAATTTCATTTTGATATGTTGAGGGGTTAGGTCTGCTTGTACTCTGTTATCCTTGAAGTTTCTTTTTGGCCACTTGGTATAACATTTCCCTGCTGTATGTTTTGACCAAGTTGTTACTATTGAAAATAAATTGAGAGTGCTACTAAAAAATTCAAGGAAATCATTGAAAACCTAACTTTAAACACTATGTTCATATTACGTTTTTAATTTACTTAAAGTTTTGAAAAATGGGGACCTGGCTCTACAGGAAAGCCTCATTAAACTGAATAGTGTATCAGCCAATGAACGAAGGGATAATCAAATACTTTTTATTATATATTTATTGAAAATCAAGATAGTTTTTAAGCCATCCCCATTGAACTCTAATTTAATTTATGAATTGAGTTACTTATACTAAGCTGTTATGTATTTTTAAAGTCTAAAAACTTTTTTCAATTCATTGTGTTATTTCTTGTGCTGTATCTTAAGTGTTTAATGTATTTCTAGGAAGAAGTAATTAGAGAATCAGCTCGAATGGTCCCTCATTGCTTAAGTGAACTTCAACAAGCATATAGCGAGTTAAAAACGTTATTGGTATGTAATTATTGGTCACTTTTAGGAAATGCATTTTCATCAATTTCTCCAACTACTGTTTGAGAAATATTTTGTGAAAATATAAGCTTGTAATAGACTCTTCAAATTGATTCACAACCTAGTTTTATAACTCTTCAACAATTAAAACAATGTAATTTATTGTGAAGTTTAATGTATTTTTATTAAAACAATTATTTTTGACTTAATTAAATTACTTTAAAATTTATATGATTGTTGAAGGTTGTATTGTAATAGTTACCATCAGAAAAATAGCAGAATTCAAGAAAATGGCATTCAAAATCTACCCCCCTCGAAATTTTGACATAAATTTTTATACATTTTTCCCCCCTTGAAAATTACATGACTTACAAGAAACAGTTCTCGGTGTAGTGTAACGTAATCCAAAGGGTCTCAAAATGAGTCAGAACCCTTCTTTTAAAGGTAAAAATTTCAAAAAAATTCTGGGGTAAAATCCCCAATCCCCCTCAAAATTTTGGATTCTAAATGTAATACTTTTCCTTGAAAATTTTGTGACCTACAAAGAGTGGTCCTCTTTGCTTTTAGCAAAAATTATGGCTGTATTTTTTTATCATTTGGGGGTTCTTTGGGAAGGGGTAGGATTCCTTAGTAATGAATTATTTGATAATTAAGTGTAAAAAATAACTTTTCTCATTGACTTTTTTGGATTTTTAGGGGGAAATCACCCTTTAAATATACCCATTTGTTACAAATCCTTGCGTTTTAGAACCTTTAACCTCTCTTTCCCCTCAAGATAAAATTACAGGCCAAAATAATGTTTTTTAACAATGTAAATTGAATTCAAAGCCATAAAACCATTGGAAAATGCACAAAAGGGGAGAGGATGTTTCCAGAAAACTTTAGGGGGATGGAGGAAAATGGAGGTCATATTCAGATTCAAGGGAACATAAGAATCAGCTTGAGTTGTTTTTGTGGCATTTTTTGGATATTTTTTTTCTCATCCAGTGGTATCAACAATAAATAGATTAAACAACCCTGTTTTAGTATTTGTTTGTATGTTATAAATTGAGCTCCCGACTAGTTAGGGGACATCCATAAATTAGGCGAGTTGTTTTTTCCAAATTTTGGACCCCTCCCTCGCCCTTGGTTAGATTTAATGAGGTTTTTCTGGTACCCCTTCCCCCTCAAATTATCACATGATATTTTCTTTATAACTTTAACATATATAAATGCATTTGATATGTTCAAGTCATGTTTGTTTCGTTTTTTTGATAAGATGCTTAACATACACATTGCGAAAATTTTGATACAAATCCATGTTGAAATAATAAACATAGCCTTGTACTTGTAATTATCACGAGTGATTAGCTAATAATTTGGTTTTTTTACTAATATGTGCATTTTTCCTAAACTTGCTCTAAAAAATATAAAAGAGAAATGAAAACATAATTATCTAAATTAAAAGTTGATGTGCGATTTTAATTGGTGAGATTTTTCTGGACTTGCTCCCTCTTTTTGACCTCATATAATTTATGAATGTCCCCTTATCTGGTTGTTGCTATTGTTATTGTTATTGTTACAAGACTGGTCCATTTAAAATAGGTAACCTTGTTTTGAATTGTGAGGATTAAAGCCGACAGCAGAATTTTTGGCAATTGATTGTTAATTGAATCATTTTTTGTTTACATTTACATCTGAACTTGTTTTTAAATTTAAAAAATTAAATTTTAAAAGTAATCAATCATCTTTTTGATTTGATGAGCTCCATGCATGAACAAGCCAAAAACAAAAATTATCCAACTACATGTTGTGATGCTAAAAATGCTAGTGCCAACCATTCATACTTTTAGTCCTGATTGCTCCAAATTTTCTATGGGATATCAATGAATTCTCTGGGGAGATAATCTAGGGGTTAAACCATTGTATTTTATTGGGAGATCTTTTAAATTACAGTAATATTCCTATGTTTTTATGAATTTACCTGGAAAAATATTGTAGGGCAATATCACAGCTATTGTACTAAGTAATACTAAGTAATATTGTAGTACGTAGAGTACTTTGTACCCAATAACTCTGTACTTTGTTTTACATTCTTTAATATTGTTTGGATATTATTAAAAAACAAGGATTGCCTACTGTTACTTAACTTTATTGTCTACTCTTGCTAGAGAAAATTTGATTCATTTAAATTTTTCAAGTCTTATAATGTATTGACTTTGTTTTGCAGGAAACTGAAACACATTTGTCTGACACAGAAGAGTATCAAAATTCCAACGTAGTTCTTGGAGAAGCAGGAGTTCGCCTGACACAGTGAATCGAAGTAAACGTATCTAAAGTAAAAATAGAATTATTCCAGGTATTGTACTCATGTTCTGATTACTACTTTTAATATTTTGCTATTTTCTCTTTGCATTTTCATGTAGTAGGACAGGTTTGTACACTCCTAAGCAGCTTTACAGGAATCTCAGCTTGATGGTTTTGGCCTTGGTCTTTCAAGGAGAAGATTGGCTGATCAAGTCAGGATATTTTATTCACTTAATTGCAACTTCATGCATGCTTTTTTGTTTATTTCAAAATAATAACTTCTGTGTCTTTCAGTATGTCATTTTAAGCCATTCCTGGTGTAATTTACTATACATTTCTGAATTTATGCCAAGAATTTTCAAATACTAAATTGAAGAGATAAAGACCGGTTTATCTCTGGATCATTAGAGTTACATTAAAACTCTATTTATATTAGTATTTTATAACTCTTATGGTAATATTAAAAGAAAATATTTACTGTAGCACTTACACCAGTATGTAAAATAACAAACAAGTTAAAAGAAAACAAAAAAAGTAAAATTTGAAAGGAAATTTGTTTAATATTACTTTGAATACAAAACGTTTTATAAATCTTTCAAGGTCATTGTCTGAATAGGTTGTGACATTTGCTTTTTGGTCATTAAAGGCACCTCAATAAATAAATGGATAGGAAGCCATATTGGTCAAAGCAAAATTATTTCTTCTTCTAAGATTATCTTCTTTTCCCCTTGCATGACAATGAATTAAGTGGAATTTGAACTTGGTGAATTGATTATTCTTAAAGACGATGACCGATAAATTTTTTAGCATACACGTTTTTAATTTCTGATAATTTTTTCAAAAAGTACCACTATACCCTCAGCTTATACATAAATGGGCTTGTATTCAGAAATATACAGTTAATTTCATAGTGGTGTTTCTAAATGAAACAAATAGAAATTTTATTATAATTTTACCTTTAAAAATTACAGCATTTTTTTATCTTTTGCATATTTTTTTAACTCAAAGATATCTGTTTATTATTAACTCTTCAGTTTTTTATTATTTTTTCAGATTTGTTTAATTTTTCTATGAGATTTGCTTTGATATACACCAGGAATGGCACTTCTTTTTTTTCTAAGCAGATAAATTACTCAAGAGACTTGGATTTAAAGAAGATTTCCCTAATGTCATCCTATTTCTTCAAATCAAATTTGCTTTTTTAGGAATTTTGATTTTTGTGAAACTATATATACTTGAGTTGCGTTTTGTAAATTTCAGATTTCCTAAAAGATTTTCACTTATTTAACTCATCTCTCCATACTACCTTCTTGATCTGTAGATTTCTTACAGTTCAAAGATTTCCTGTATAATTTAAATATTAGATTAGAGATTTGTAGTTCCAGGATTTTTTAAAATCTCCTACCTTCCAAGAGTTTTTGAAACTTTTTCCTCAACTTTTGATACTCTAAAGGGAAACACTGATTTTACTGAGTTGATCATATTTAGCTTACTATGCTTCTGTATTTTTCGGTGAAAAAATGCAATAGCATTATTGGATAGCTACTTATCTTGGTTTTTATCTGTTCAATGTTTTAACTATTAATTTGAATTACTTTTTGTCCTTGATTTTATGCTAAAACCTGTTATATTTATTATGTTTGGAAAACATACAACCTTTTAGCAGTTGGTTCTTTGGTTCATGTTCATAATATGAATCCAATTTTTTTATGTTTGAATCTTCTTATCCAGTCTTTTTAATACTTTCTTTTTAAATTGTTTCGTCTGCTTTAGCTGGTACTGCGGTTATTTGAGGAAATAGAATCATTTTTAGAAAATGTATAGGGACGAGTATCACAAGTTTATCTTAATTTGGTCATGATTTCATGTGTTTAGAAGTGAACTTATTTTGAGCATTTTCCAAACCATACTTGTGTATTTTATATTCAAATGCTTAAATTTATATTGTAAAGTCTTATTGTAAATGCGATATAATTGTAAAATATGTAAAAATTGGTTTGCTGCAATCTACTTTGGCAGAGTCTATTTTTCACTGAACAATAAGGAGCTATGGAGATTTAGCTTGTTTTTTGCAATTTATATTTTATCCTCAAAAAATATAAAAAAAGTATGATTTAGGCAAAGTCATTCTGGAAATCACCAAGTTGAATTGTTGGAATTTAAAGAGATTTGTGGCTGGGTGTCATACTGTTTTGTAAAAATTCATCTAAGAATGAAAATCTTTATCCCATCATTTTTTATCAATTGAAATACTCTGCATCTTGATAATCACATACTTGCAAGGGATGGTTTTTATCTATAGTTTTCAAATGAAGCGTAAAATGAACTATAGACATATTTTTCTTCTCAATGACTGCTAAATTGAAATTATGCCACATTTTAATATTTTATAGTAAAACTCGATTGATAGAATTTCTGGGAAAGTGAGTATCAAAGTTAACAGATAATAGCATTCATTACTTGTACAAAAATAAATTTAATTGCTTAATTACTAATGCAAAGATCAGTAGCAGTACTTCTGGTATATCTCTCCTAGCAACCTAGTTCATTGAGTATTGAATTGGACACAATTTTATTTCCTCCTTTTTACCATAAACACAATTTTTGTTGTAGTCTTGTTTTTCTTTTTACATAACCTTTTTTCATTTAAATTGAGGCCCAGTTTGTAAATTTAATTCGATTTTATAATTGAACTAACTAGGCCCTACAACTTATGTTCCCTAATCTTATGCTGGGGCATTTCTATTTGACCCTTCAACTGTCTGCTCTTGATTGTTTGAATCTAGAAACATTGCCATTTACTACTAAAAATCAAGATCAACCAACTAATTTGATAACTGAGATTTATTAATAACATTATTTTAATCATGGATTTTTTTTTAAGATTTAAAAAATCTTGTAACCATAAACTTGCATTAGTTGAGGTAGGGTAATGGAGAGTACTTTATTTCATTATAATTTTTTACAATAATGTATCTTGTCAAGTATTCTATTCTTAGTTTGTTGGGCAAAAAAAATCTATTTTAGAGAATGCCAGTATTTTGAGAAACTAGAGATGGTAACTTTAAAGAAAGTCAAGGGTTGTTGAACTCATGATACTTGAAATGTCTGTATGAAATATAGAAAAAACTACTATAACAATAGTTCATCCTTTTTTATGTAACTTTAATATGCCTAATATTTTAATATTTTTCCTTTGTGCCCCTGTGCTGTGAGTGTTTTAAACCAAAAACATTTTAAGAACAAGAGCTTTAAAATCTAATTTCATATTTCTACAATCACATAATATTTTCCATATCCAGCTTTTAAGTTAGAAGTTCATAACAATATGCTGAAGTACAGCTACTGGTTATTGTAAATTGTAGTTAAGCTGATGTGTTAGTTTTGTGCGAAGTAAGTATTCCGTTTTTAATTACAAAATTCGTTTCCTCCAGCTGTAGTTTGCATGCATTAAGGGTGTAATAGTCCTTGAATTCAATTGTACTGGGTACAGCCTTAGATTTACTACCCTTTTTCTGGGATGTACCTATATTTCATGATCTACCATTTTTTTCAGAATAGGGATTGGATCGCCGGATGTGGCTATTTTTTTCAAACTGCTCTTTATTTAACGGAGATTTAGGCACCTTGTGGTCTCATAAGTTAGTATTAAACACGAAGTCTGTATAAACATCTTTTCTTTTCAAATTTTCTGGTATAAGGAGGGTGGATGTACTTAAGATATTTTATTCTCTTGGGTCCTTTTTAGGGCAATCAAATTAAAAATATAAAAAGTAGATATCTTCTTCAATGAGAAAAAATAAAGTTTGTTGCATTAAGTTAAATATAAATTTGTTTGACTTTTTTCACCTTTTTTAGGGCTGTACAATTATGTTGCTCAACATGCCTGGAGCATGTAAAAATTCAAATCAGGCATGCTTTTTCTACCTATATGCCTGATTTTTCTTCCTATTTGAAATTCTTTTTTGGACTTGTTCAATTAAGCATGTTAGTCTAGAAAATAAATATAAACATTTGAGATCCAACCAGCCCTGCCTTCTTTTTTACATTGTAAACCTTAAAATAACTAAATCTTTTTTATTGTAGCTGAGCCTAACATCTGAAAAGTATGTTTTGTGTGTTAAAATTACTGCAATTTTATTGAAATTACAGCTGAACCTGTTTTTATGCAAAGAAAAAGAACCCCATTGATGAAATTTCATAAAGCTTTTTTTTTTACCAGTAGCATAAGTACCTAATCAATATATTATATTGCTAGTTACGAATTGAGGAAAAAACATTTCATCACAATATATTGGAACTGGATAAAAAAAAGAGTTTATATTAAAAAAATACCCTATTTAATCAGCAAAATCATTGGATTGAGTTTGGGTTCAAAATGTTTCAAAGTTAGATTCTAATTTGCTTGTTTGTTTTGACAATAATGTTTTCTGTTAAACTACTGCTTTTTAAGAGTTATTTTTATAACATGCAGTTTCCATTTTTGATGGATGGCATACAAATATAGCACAGTAAAAAGCACACAAAAGTATTGCATAAAAGCAGGTTCAACTCTATTGTGACTTTGTTAATTGATTATCAAGATTGTAATAAACAATATCATATTTTAAGTAATAGTTTATTTTTATGAAGAGTACTAGCAGTCAATTATTTAAATGTCTAGTTTTCATGCTCAGGAAAGTCTTATTTACTGTAGTTTAACTTTGTTTCTTGTTTGGTTGTGATGGTAAAATTTGATGTATATAATTTCATGTATCATAGTTTAATTTGTGTTAAGAATTTTCTTGAAATAAGGGAAAAATTTCAGAAAAAATTGAATTTTCATTATTGTTGCTATATGGGTTTAGGAAATATTATCTTAGAGGCATTAATAATGCGGATTTATTTTGCATTTCTAGGCCAGATATTTTTTATTAGAGGGAATTCTTTACACATTTGAAACCATGATATATTCAGAAAGGTGGAAAAAGCAAACAAATTTATGGTCATAAGACATTGAATTGTCTAAAGGAAAATTCCTGGGATATAATGTGAAGAAAGGTTTTTGTAGTTGTATTTATTGTTTGTTTTCATGTCTTTGAAAAACTGGTACCAATTTCTCTGACTTATTTTTTAAGGGTTTCACTCTGGTTCTTGTGTTCAAAGAGCTTTTTAAAGATCACTCTTTAAACTTGGCTATGCATTTGGATTCAACTATGAAGTCCAAAGTAAAGTATTGTTGGATGATACATGCTTACTTTTGTATACTGTGTATTTGTATTCTACTCTTTAAAATGTTAACCATGCCAACCCCTCATATTCTTAGGACATTTCCTAATTTGTGCATATTGTTGTCTAGGTATGAAATAACATGGACTCTGAGGTACTCTGGTACTTATGTTGTAATATCCGGGTGTTTCTTTTTGCCTTGTTGTTGCTTCTAAGTGAACTCATTTTCTTTTCGTCTCTTTCAGGGGTATTTCAGATTCCAGCCATGTTTACCCTCATTGCCAAGCTTGTGCTTTCGGCCTACGACAGCATTGCTGGCCACAAAGTGAAAGAAAAGGAGTCGTCTGAGGTTCTTCCTATGAAGCAGAAGAGTTTCAGGGGAAAAGTAACTGCTTTGAACAAGATAGAGGAATATGGAATTATAGACAAAGAAGTATACTTCAGCTTTGAAGTAATTTATGCCCAAAAAGAACTGTTTGTTGGGGATTTAGTGTTGGTTCAGGTCTCAAGAGAGGAACCTTTTCATGCTTGGACTGCCACTAATGTGGAACTAATTTTAAGCCATTCTAAAGCTTTGGCTAACAAATCTGCCCCAAGTAATATCAGGGCTATCCCAAACAAGAAAATGTTGCAAGTAGAGACCACCTCAGCTTTCCCTGGAGATAACTATTCTATTTTGAGTCAATCCTCAATTTCAAAAGCACCGGCGAAATTGACCAGGGAGAGTGAAGAAAAAAAAGACAGAACCGAAACCATTGACCAAACGGTGTCTGAGTGCAATGAAACTTTTGGAAAACTCAAAGATGGTTTGTTGTTTGATCTCGACTGTGGGGAAATAGATTTTGTGCCTATTACTGGAGATGTCTTATCTGTTACAGTCCTTTATAATGAAAGAGGAAAGGTGGTTGCATCTTGGAGACCCAAAGAGGTGAAGTGTATTGAAGGTGAAATAACAGCCTGTGAAAACGACTGTGGCATTATTGATGACAATGTAGTTTATTTCCCACGCTCTTGTCGAAAAAGAGTCCGTCTGTTTGTTGGTCAGAAAGTGTCTGCTATGGTTGCTTCAAGCGAGCAAGGGTTGTTTAAGTGGAGAGCTTTTTCCTTGTGTTCATCTGACATAGAAGAAAGTGATAACGATACGAGGAAACCTGTTGTGTCTGAGAAGGACGGCATTTGCATTACAGAACCTTTACGGTTTGAGACTGTTTCTTTGGGAAAGGACAATGAACTTGGGGCTACGGTTGAAAATAACACTGGTGAAGATTTGATGCTTTTAAGTTGCTATTTCCAAAAAAGAAAGGGTGTGTTTTTTCTCAGCAAAACCATTCCTTCCCAGTCTATATCTGAAAACAGCAGCTTAGAGATAAATATTCACTGTAAAACAGAAGCAATAGGGCAACATGAAGACTTTTTGCTATTTGAGTTTCCAGATGTTATAATCAAACGCCTGGTGACAGTTACTGTCGTAGATCCCATGCAGCACTTATTAAAACCAGTTGCTCCTTTCACTAGACAGAAAAAGCGTCAGAGTCCACTAGATTGCGAAAGCTTGGTTATTATTCCTGGTAAAAAACCTTTTAATCCCATCCAGAGGTTCAGCTATAAGCTGCCTCCGTGTCCAATACCCAAAAGCTTGATGAAAGCTGTAGAAGATCGTAAAGACTTGTCTCTGGTAGTACCTCATTTGTACAGAAATCTTACTATGAGAAATTATGTAGCAGTGTTTTCAACTCTTTTGCATTTAGAAGAAATACAGGTTAGAATTGATATGAGGAAGTTTGATATTTCTGAGGGTCTGTTGAGGAGAAAGGGGGAGTTTCTGAGTCTCGAGGTTGAGGGTTTAGCTGAAGGACGTCCATCTTTGATTATGGGAGACAAGGCTATTCTTGTGCCTCCTCGTCAAAAATCGAGCTTTGCCTTTGAAGGATACATTCATGAAGTGCTATTGAATGAGGTGCTTTTGAAATTCAATGACTCTTTTCATAACAGTTATGGCGGGGAGTCCTTTGATGTTCGCTTTGAGTTAAGTCGCACCAATTTTAGAAGATTGCACCAGTGTGTGCAGCAAGTTGCTGAAAACCATGAGTATTCCATTTTCCCAACAAGATCAGATGTGAAAAAACCCCTCATAGACTTAGGTTTGTTTAAAAATAAATTTCATGGTGATGGAAAAGTATCTAATCCTGATGATACTGGTATTGAGTGGAAGAATCCTCAACTGAACTGGAAGCAGAAGGAGGCAGTGCTACGAATTCTTGAATCAAGATGCCGACCATTGCCATACATTATATTTGGCCCTCCTGGCACAGGCAAAACAATAACTCTTGTAGAAGCTGTGCTTCAGGTGTATCAAAATATACCCACTTCCAAAATCATCATATGCACTCCTTCCAACAGTGCAGCTGACCTTGTAGCTCTCAGGATCATAGAAACCAATATCATTGGCGTAGGAGAAATGGTTAGACTCAACAGCTATCAGAGAAATGTCGAGACCATTCCTGAGTTTCTCCAGCCCTATTGCCAAAATAAAGATGTCATTGATCATGTTGACCGTTTCCGCATCATAATCAGCACGTGCTCTACAGCTGGTGCATTGTACAACATAGGGCTGTGCCATGATTTCTTCACGCATGTGTTTATCGACGAGGCAGGTCAGCTGATGGAACCAGAGAGTAACATTGCTCTCGGGTTTCTTGACAGTACGACAGAAGGTCAGGTCATTATGGCCGGTGATCCACAACAGCTGGGTCCAGTGTTGCGTTCATCGCATGCCCTTTCTAACGGTCTGCAAGTATCCTATCTCGAACGAATAATGAAGACTCCGCTGTATGAGAGAAATGAGACAAAATACAAGCAGTACGGAGGTTACAACCCCTTGCTGGTAACAATGCTGGAAGAAAGTTACCGATCTCATCCAGACATCTTGAAGTTCCCGTCCGACATGTTCTACTTCTCTCGAGTCATATGCCGCTTTCCCACCGACCAAATTTGCGAGCTAGCCAATTGGGAGTGCTTGCCCAATCGCGGCTTCCCCGTGATATTCCACGGCATCATAGGAGAAGAGTTCCGGGAGCAGAATAGCCCCTCTTGGTTCAATGCATCAGAAGTGATGCAAGTCACTAACTATTTGCAAAGGCTGTATGCCTTTGGACTCACTCCGAACGACGTTGGCATCATTGCTCCCTACAAGAAGCAGGTGGAGAAGATACGGATGATGATGTCTGCTCTGAGCCTGGACAGTTGTAAGCTGGGATCTGTAGAAGAGTTCCAAGGGCAGGAGAGGAGAGCCATCATTATATCCACTGTTAGGTCCTCAGATCGCTATGTCAGTTCTGACATCTTATTTAACTTAGGCTTTATGAGCAATCCCAAGAGACTAAACGTTGCTATCACGCGGGCTCAAGAGCTTTTGATTGTGGTTGGAAACCCATATGTACTGTCTAAAGACTTGTCTTGGCATTCGTTTGTGCGATACTGTGTTGTAAATGGTTGTTACACTGGATGCGCGCTACCTCTTTCTTTCTCGCAAAGTAAAGGAAGTTAAGGATTTTTATTACTGATACTGACCCAGCTCTCAATGAGCTGGTAAAAGGAAAATGCTGTGGAATATTTTATGGTCACTGTTTTTATCTTGGTGCAATGAGTAAAGGATTGATGATCTGCGTTTATTTTAACTGAATTTGGCTCAGCTATCTGACTGCTATATATTTAATTAAACTACTGATCTATTATTAACATATAATACCATATTTTTTACATGAGATGCACCTTCAATTATTTTTTTAAATATCGGCTCCTCGTAATGTTACTAAAAATGTGTGTAAAAATTCTTAATTGCATTTGAAAAGCTTTGGTATAAGTTAGTTGTTGAATATGAATTAATTATAAATGTTAGCATAACTGAAAGATTCTAAATTGTTTCACTTATTACTTGTTTTTCAATTGATCATAAAACTTCATGTATTATACTTTTATATTGTATTTGAGTTAATCAAAATTATTACTTTCTTGTAATAACTAAGAAACAGAGTGTATTAGTAAAATTGTGTTAAAAGTATAATCTTTATTAAATCCACACTATGTAAAAACGATTGTAAATAATTTAGTGCTTCTAAAAATTGATGTTGACTGATGTAGTTTAAAAATTTTAAACTATCATAAACTTGTAATTGATTTTTACTTTTTGATGAAACTGATAATTTTAAAAATGTTTTCCTAGTTTCAAAAGGTATATTTCACTTTTTTAAATTTCTAATTTAAACCATTTTAATGGTATTTTCAGCATTGAATTATCTTAGTTATATGGTATAAACCATTTATTTGTGTTCATCTTTCACACATTCTGTTTGTTAGGTATGCTGCAAGAAAATTTTAGAACTGCATTTCACAGATTTTGTCATACCTCATGCTTGTATTTTCTTTACTAAGCTTTGCAAAATTTCATTAGTTAGCAACTTAATATAATTTGATTTCTTCTTGAAGTATGTTATTTAGATCTCATATTTTTAATCTGACTTTTAAGAGAAGGTGAAAATCAAATAAACCATAATTAATTACTTTAAGAATGGAAATGAAAGTCTTAAGTTGCTTACTGTACCTTTTTTTGTTTGACTTGTTTCTAAATTTTCATGTAAATAAAAATAGCCCATATAGCAAATGAAGGTTGTTGCTTTTCCTTTTTTTTATTTCTGCCAAATTGTAAATCCTAATATGTGATAATAAATAAATGCATTTTTCTAAATATTTTTAAAAAATTATTTCAAGTGTCAAATTAAATATTGTCTATCATCTTATAAGAATCCTTTCATCATTTACTTTCATATTATTTTCACTGTATTTGCAAATACAGTTCAGTAGAACCCTGTTTTAGAGCGACCCCTCATGGGACCAACAATTTACAATCGTTTTAACGAAAGGACGTTATAATGAATAAAATTCGTCACCTTAATATCAAACACTACTATCTCCGTTCGGCAAACTTTGGGAATACTGATCCTTGACGACTGGATCGTGGAGAAGCTCATTTGACTGATCAGGCTCATTCGATGATGTCAGCGCTTACGGAGCAATCAAATGAGCATCTCCAACTATCCAATCGCTCAGGGTCAGGATTCCCAAAGTTTGCCGAATGGAGATATAGTAGTGTTTGATATTAAGGTAACGAATTAGCATTATGAAAAAACAATCCGTACTTTTCTTACTGGTCGTTGTAAATAGGTTCTACTATAAAAAAAAAGAGAATTATTTTCCAATTACTGGCTATTTTAATTCTGATTATTTTCTTCCAACAAAATTTAGGAAATCTGAAATATAGAATTTTTAGGTTATAAAAACATATCATATTATAAAAAGAAATTAATTTCTAAGATAAAAATATTTGAAATTTTTGAAAACATATATTTCCATTTCAAATATATTTTTTTGAAAATTTAAACTGTGGTTAGACACCTATTGAATACTCAAAACAAAAAAATTTGATTTGGTTCATAATAGACTTTTATAGAGGTTAATCCCAAAGTTTAGTACATCATGCCTTCAAGCTAATAGGGGGGTCTTCCCTTGAAAATTTTGTGAAATTTTGACCCTAAAATTTATTTTACTCATTCTTTGGGTATTTGGGACAGGAACCTTCCTATTTGGTCGATGTGCTGAGAAAGCGTCAAAATTTAAGTAAGGGTGTCCTCCAGAATTCTTTAAAACATTTTACCATTTGAAATAAGTTTTTTTTTTTATATTCATTTTAAGACCTTTTGGACTACACTTGAAGGGGTCCACTCCATGATAGTCGCAGAAATTTTCAAGGAAAAAAATAGTATAAAATTGAGGTCAAAATTACAGCCCTGCTTCAAACATTTTTTTTTTTTTTTGCGGAGGTTCAGATTAGCTGTGGTGTCACATTGTTAGCAACTTATAACTCTTAAGTAACATGGCTGGGGGGCCCCCAAAATTACACCCTTTTTAAAACCCAACAAAGTTGAAATAAATTGTTAGTTTGAAGTCCTATAGCCATGCGTTGAGAAAATCAGAAAAAAAAGTAAACATTAAATTTTTAATCTGTTTCAGTTCAATTCAATTTTACTGACATTTTAGGATTCTCCTCAGAGTATAGAACACCAATAATCATCCCGCTAATCTGTGACCAAAATGGTGCTCACGGACTTCGTGCTGGAATGTTTTGCAACATAAGCTAAATGTGACGTCCCCCCCCAAAAAAAAAAAAACAGGCTGATTTATAAGGGAGCAATACCCCCAACATTCTCAAGAAATTTCATTAATTCATGTTTTTAGAAAAATCATGTTTTAGAGCCATCAAGAACAGTTTTCCCCCCATGGTTTCTATATTGCCCCCATGATCCTGAGCTACTGACGGCACCAACTTTGAGAAACAAGACTGGTCTATTTAGATTTTAGATACTACTTGGGCGGATAGCTAGTACTGCTGGCCTTAATTATTTTTTTTTCTAATGAATCACATCACATCAGATAAAAAAAAATTCAGTAGTTGAATATTTTTTATTTTTTTTGAGTTCACCATCTTTTTAGTGAAGTTCAGTTCACTTTTTTACCTCTTTCCCAAAAATTGTACTTACGTAATTGGGCCATTTTACCAACACGTGTAGAAACTGCATAGGACCAATTATACCAATGGCACATGACTCACAGTTGCGTTAGCAGCAATTACATTTACAAGAACTGGCCGCAGAATCACCCTTGCCCTTTTCATAAATGATTCAATCGCACCGATAACAAAACTCTGGGTCCACCGCAGCGTAAAATCAGTTCAGGGATTAAAAGAGGGGTGTTTCCACAACTCCAATTTTCGCATAGGCGGCTCATGATATCGCATCGGCTAATTGGCCCCTCAATAATTCACGGGCCGGCTGATAACTCGGGATGCATCTATCACTGGCGATGGAGCGGACAGGTAGGTGTTGTGGTAATGGATGACACTCGGCCAGGTAACGAACCGTGTCGGTTTCGTTTTTCAGACGCCCAATTATGCTAAGATGCCAGGGAATTGGGTGGCCATCAGTGAAAACGAGATGTCCTGTTCAGATGTGAATCAGCGTCCAAACTTTTACCCATGATACAGTATAGAAGCTCTTATAAAATCAGCTGTCTCGCCTTTTGAAAGAGTTAACTTTGGAGAAAGTGATTATCGGTAGCCAAGTTGACACTATTTTAGAGCCGTTCTGTTGTTTAAAAATGTAAATCTCAAATATTCATTGGTTGTGCTAATTAAACAGTGCCAATTTGGCGACCACTAGGTACTTTCGCCAAAGCGAACTCTTTCAAAAGGTGAGACAGCCGGTTTTTATAAGAACTTCTACAGTATTTGTGTAAGAAACGGTAGTTTGCTATTAAGATTACAAATTCGTTCTGGATAAAAATAGAAGAGTGATTAGTAAACCGTGTATGTATCCCAAATGTGTTAGATTTGTTTGTTTACATTTAATCCTAATTTAATTATTTAATCCTTAATAAGCTTTATTAATCTCTGTATCATTTGCATAAATAGCATTTTCCCCACTAAGTTTCAGTGTACCAAAATCATATTTAAAAACTATTTCATTCCACTGTGAGCGCATGCAAGCGCAATGGATATTTTATGTGACATCATATTTTTCTGTCGGAATTTTCTCAAAAACAATGGGTAGTATAAGTATAATTCTTCGGGGATTTTTTTATGTACTCCATAAATAAGAATCTAGTTGTGCAGAGTTTGAGCGGATTTGTTGAAACACCCTTATAAGACCAAAATTCTGGAGTGCTTTTCTTGGGATTGAGGGGTTACCAAGTTCCAATATTTGGCAGGATGAACACTCTTTTAGAGTATACTTCTATTAAAATATTCCTAGTTTCATCCAGACATCGGTACCTCACCCGTGCAGTCTCTCCTTGTGAATTTAGAGTTGTTTTCACTGCAACAAAGGAGTTCTAAAGGAAAAGACACTTCTACAAGTGACGTTAGCATGAAGGGAAAGCGGCATTTACAAAAAGCTGCTTGCATGGACTTGAGCATGAGCAAGCAGAGTTTTACTCCAAATATAGGTGCTCCAAATTAGTGTCTCCCGATTCAAAATTAGTCTGAAACTGATATATGAGGGTAAGTAAATTACGCATTAAAATATGTAAGAGTAAAATGGGAAATATAAGTGTCAAAAGTAATAAAAATAATTTTGGGGAAAAAAAAGTAAAAAAGTTCTTCATCAATTTCAAAACGAGTAGAATCATTTCCTTTAACTAACATTATTTATAAAACACAATAAGTTTACTTCATTAAAATTTCTGCTTTATTTTTACCTTGAAAAAGCGCCCCTAGATGGTCCCCCCCAGAGTGAGGTCACTAATAGATAAAATCATTTAGCACTTGAAAAAAAAATTATTTTAACCCCTTAAAAAGTTAAATGCGACATTTTAGGTAACGGGTTATACGGAAAGAAATAGAAGCTTAAACATAAGGTAAAGTTCTACAAAACTCCTTGAGAAAAAAACTTTCTATACAATGTAAGTTAAGTTGCTTTTTAATTCACCCCACAGCCGGGGTACTTGTAGCTTATTATAAAGCTATTAAACAACCCCTGCTGCAAAAACAATCACATATGCTTCACTGTTCTGGTGATTCGACCTAATAAATTAATTCCTTACCCTCTTGCGTCCCTGATTAATCGAGCCCTAGTCTTCGTCTCGCCTTATTTACTATGGACGCGTGCCCGGGGTTCGAGATTGTCCGCTTTTCCCGGAGAATTACCGTAATGGAATAATTGAGCAGCTTCGCGCTGAAAAATCGTCTATGCTGCGCCGCCGTTGCCACCTATCGGGTACTTAAAAAGGTATTAAAGCGGTTTAAATTGTTTGGATGATGAATTAGGCCGGGCAGTTGCCGTTTGTGGTTTAGATTCTATCTTTTTTTAATAAGAAAATAGTTGGTTGATTGACTGGTTTTGAGAATAGTGTTTGATGGCTGACCTAAACTAATTATAATGATGATTAGTTCTCGTCTCGGGATTGATACTTTTAAGGTCTGCCTCGGCTGTTTTCTGGTCATTTAGTGGGGTTGAAGATAGATTATCCTTTTTGTATAGTAGAGTATTTTCAAAAATGATCTGATCGTTTTATTTAAGGTCTGATCGACAAGTAAAATTAGAATTAATAATGGAATAAGTTGCAAAAATTATAGCATATTTCTAAATTCTGATATCATAAATTTAAATATATATATATATATATATAATTATAACATAAATTTAAACAAATATAATTGTAATTACGAAATCAAAAAAATTTAAACAAATGTAATTATAATTCCGAAATAAAAATAATTAATTATTGTTGTTTAACTGATTGGTTTGATCAGAAATTTCTCATATAAAAGAAAAACTCAAAAAATGCTTTTGTTAAACAACCAGTTATGTTAAATAATTAGAAAAAAATATATAATTTTTGATGTATTTAAACTTTTGGTTAACAAAGCCATTGTAAATTAAAAATTACTAAAATATTCAAGGTTTGATTCTCTTTTTTGTGTAGGTAGGCAAAAAAATTCTAAATTCAATATTGAGTTATTTAATTGCGATACCAAATATTAAATCAATAATATTAATATAATATATAGTTTCAATAAGAAATTATGTAGTAAAAATATATTTTTAATTCTGAAATGTAAGCGTATGGTGAAAATGGCCCAAAATCTTCAATTTGAAAATTATCATTCCAATAGCGTTTATAATTAATCCTAGCAAAAAAAATGAATCTACCCAATAACCCTCACAGTTATTGAAACAAAGAACCCATGCACATCAATAGGGAAAACAGGTACCTCCCCATTAAAAACGGCCTTTTCCAACATCCACCCGACCGAGTAGGAGTTTATTAGGGGAACTTCCGATTCCATATTTACTTGTTATTTAGGCGGATTACTCCCTTCTTCCCAGTCCACGCGCGTAAGAGCATTAATAAAAGAAATTCTGAACAACAAGAACGTCGCCGAGATTATTGGTACCGCAGAGGGGTGTTTTTCGAACGACAATTTGTGTTCTCCTGATCCCCCACTAATAATTTGCGATGATTACTATACGAGCGTGTTTCTTAATAATGGAATTTAAATATATATATATATATATATATAATTATAACATAAATTTAAACAAATATAATTGTAATTACGAAATCAAAAAAATTTAAACAAATGTAATTATAATTCCGAAATAAAAATAATTAATTATTGTTGTTTAACTGATTGGTTTGATCAGAAATTTCTCATATAAAAGAAAAACTCAAAAAATGCTTTTGTTAAACAACCAGTTATGTTAAATAATTAGAAAAAAATATATAATTTTTGATGTATTTAAACTTTTGGTTAACAAAGCCATTGTAAATTAAAAATTACTAAAATATTCAAGGTTTGATTCTCTTTTTTGTGTAGGTAGGCAAAAAAATTCTAAATTCAATATTGAGTTATTTAATTGCGATACCAAATATTAAATCAATAATATTAATATAATATATAGTTTCAATAAGAAATTATGTAGTAAAAATATATTTTTAATTCTGAAATGTAAGCGTATGGTGAAAATGGCCCAAAATCTTCAATTTGAAAATTATCATTCCAATAGCGTTTATAATTAATC
The DNA here is from genome assembly GCA_963680715.1 of Tetragnatha montana. Classification (NCBI taxonomy): domain Eukaryota; kingdom Metazoa; phylum Arthropoda; class Arachnida; order Araneae; family Tetragnathidae; genus Tetragnatha; species Tetragnatha montana. The sequence continues at coordinate 38,956,630 of OY796686.1, read as the reverse complement.
CTAGCAAAAAAAATGAATCTACCCAATAACCCTCACAGTTATTGAAACAAAGAACCCATGCACATCAATAGGGAAAACAGGTACCTCCCCATTAAAAACGGCCTTTTCCAACATCCACCCGACCGAGTAGGAGTTTATTAGGGGAACTTCCGATTCCATATTTACTTGTTATTTAGGCGGATTACTCCCTTCTTCCCAGTCCACGCGCGTAAGAGCATTAATAAAAGAAATTCTGAACAACAAGAACGTCGCCGAGATTATTGGTACCGCAGAGGGGTGTTTTTCGAACGACAATTTGTGTTCTCCTGATCCCCCACTAATAATTTGCGATGATTACTATACGAGCGTGTTTCTTAATAATGGGCAAAAAGTTTTGCCCCGCGCTTCTTCTTTCCAATTAGTTGGCCTTTCTCTGCCGATGCCAGGTCCACGGACTTGTTTAATGATTAGTTGTCGGGGCAGGGAAATAATGATTGCTCACTCTTTTGCTGATGCCAGGTTCCCACGCATATTACTCGCCCTTCGCTGACTTCTGATTGGTTCGTTGGATGATTTAATAAAAATCAAATACGTCTCCCATTTGTTGAGCAGACTCCGCTTTCTCGCTTATTAAATGAGGGGTTAGATTGACAGTTATGTTCTATAGACTGTTGGAAATACTAATTTTGAAAAGAGAAACACTCTTATTCTTTGTGAAATATACTGCTTTACTTTTAAAGATATGTAAAAGAAATTTCATGTTTGCATTCTTCAATGTTATAAAATGTGAGTGAAACTAAGGAGTCACGCTAAAGTGGATACAAAGATATTTCAGAGCACTTTCCATTCAAATTTTTAAAATTAGTTTTTAATAATATATTTTCCTCCTAATTAAACAGCTTTTATTCTATTCGAAAATTGAATTTGGTGTTGTTAAATGAAATTATTTTTTTTTTGCATTGGACTAGATTTTGTTAAATTCATTTTTTACCTTGGACCAATTAATGTAATTGTATTATTAAATTATTTATTGCAGAGCTCTAAAATTAGTGTATTTATTTTGTTATCTTGCAGAAATTTTAGCTCATATTATTCAATATGATGACTCTTAAAAAACCTACAAGTATGTTTTACTTTAGACTACTTCTTTATTTTATTTGTGGTATACTGCTCATTGTACAAATTTTAGGTCACTAAAACCAAATTCAGATTTCTTCAAGTTAAAATGTAGTATTTAAAAAAAAATAACATTGACTGAAAGTTTACTTTAAAACATTAAAAAATTAAATAACGTGAAAAACGTTAAAAATCTTTTGGCTCCATTTAAGTTTTTCCCCATTCTTGAAACTACTGAAATTACTGACTGCTGTATACGCCAGTCATTGATTTGGTGCAATTGGAAACGAAATGTAGTTTTATTAGGGGGGGATTGATATCTCATAAAGCGTTTTAATACAATTTATAAATTAGAAGACATTAATAATTAAAAATAACGATTATTCAGAACTGTCATTTCTTAAATTACTTCACTGATTTTCGTACGCTCTATAATTGGTCTCTCATACGACATCCTCACTACAAATATCCCTACAAGCTTATGAATCAGATCAAAAATACCGAAAGGGTAAAATCCTCGAACGCCCCACAACCCCGTAATTCCCATAGCGGGGAAGAAACTGTCACTACACATAAACTGGCCATCACGACTAATCCCAGATTAAGAGGTGGACTAATTAATTGATTATTAAACTCATTGGTGTGTGCGCGAAGAAGAGAGATCCCGCCGCCTAATCTGCTGTTGCCAACCGGAGAAAAATAATTGAGCGGGTGGGGGTTATTAGTGCCCAGTGAGTGGCAGCAGGGTCCTGAATAATGTATTCGCGTCGCTGTTAGGGCAATTAGTTTGGAGTTTGCGTATCCTGGTAATTCGCTTAGTGAAGGGTTTCCGTAATTGGAGCCTGTGTGTTTGGAGGGATGTGATACTTTTTACGCGGTGTGTTTTGGGAAGAAATGGGAGCGTGTTGGGGGATTATGCTGATTACTGATTTTTGAATAATAAGGAAAGAGTTTTTGTGAAGTATCGAAAGTTATTATAATGCCTACTTAATTAAGTTCCGATTTTCTCTTTTTTTAAATTTTAAATTACTTTTATTGCTTAATTTAATAAAATTTTAATTGGTTGATTAAGTAAAAAACTCACTAACATTAGCGTAGTAATTAGTTATTTACCATGTATTTGGATATTTTCAACTAAGGGGTTTGTTAATGATTTTACTCATTAGGTGTAGCTACATTCAGTTCAATTTCAATTCAATTCCATTTTATTTATAGACATACAGATATTTACAAATGAGCTATTTACACTTAGGGGATTAAAAATCCCATTAAAGTGAAAAAAATATGTTTAAATTATAAGAAATAAAATCAAAATTTAAGAAAATACAAGATATATAAAATTACTGATTTATATGTTAATAATTGTTAAGTATGTTAATATGTTAATAAAATTACTGATTTAAATGGTTGTATAATTAACACAACTAGGGGGTATAAATTAGTATATATTTAGCCACTTTTTATAATTATATTTTTAACGCATCGCAAAGTTCAGAAGTTTTTTTTAATTGCGATACTGCGATAGAACTTTTTACAAACAAATAGAACAAGATATTACTACCTAAGGAATGCGAAATCAATAGATTCGGATTTAAAATTAGATAAAAAAAAATCCTAATCCAAAAATAATTTACACAAATAGCATTAAACGAAACATACAGGGAACCTTCATAAGCACCTAACGATACTTTTTACGTTAAGAACGTTAATACATTATACAACACTATTTTTCCTCAGAGATATCCATGAAAAACCAACCTTACAAAATTTCCTCGTGTCCCCGCTCCCTTTATTTCGCATTCCCTATGTTTTGCTTTTCCGCATTAAATGTACTCTAAAGGAAAAACAACTTTTACAGAGAAAACTCCTGATTGAGGGCTTTTAGCAACACACCCACTGTCCAATCTCCCTCTCCACTGCTTTACCGGTATATTTTGGTTCAAATAAGGATGGAGTGCGGGATTTTAGGGAAAAAATTAAAAATTAATCATTCAACTTTTCTCCTCTGAAAAGTTCAACCAGTGCGAAACTTAATTATCAGAATTTCTAGGTGTAAAGGACTACATTTGTAATAAATCTTACAAAGCTTACCGTATTTTGAACAGTTGCTTCTTTAACAACTTTGATTCTCACTAGATATAAGGAAAGATATTTTTTCTTTTGATATCACCTATTGTAGCCTTTTATTGCGCTTTTAGCAGTATATTGTAATTACGGTGCCTCCTAAATGTTAATGTTATTTTTGCCATTAATGTTTTTTTTTTCTGTTCTATTGTTTGTAAAAAAAGAGATCTTGAATTATGAAATGTTTGTTTGTGGATATGTCTGATTCAAAATGTAAAAATGACAGGGTATTTAATAAACCTTATTATAATCAAAATAAAGTTATAAGCTACACGATTTAGACTCAAAAGAAGTACGCATTTTTAAAATAAAATTATTTTATTTAAATTTATATTAGAATAATTTGGAAACATTTCTATAATCGTCACAAACTTGGATGTATGTTGCAAACAAATTATTTGTAATTTCAAATCTCTTAAGATTTAAAAATACAATTTGTTAGATTAATTTACTGTAAAAACCTTTTCCAAAGAAATAAGCCATGTCTGATATTTTGATTCAAATCAAAACTTTTTGACATCCTCACAAAGTTTTATTTTCGGGGAGTTTTCTCTTTGGTAATGAAAAAGCCATACAGCAAATACAACTTAACCCTCTTGGTAATATAAAACGTCTTCTTTGTCAAAAAGTAACTAATTAGTCTTCGAGATAATAAAACACCTCTCAATTTAACCCGAAACGGAACATCACGTGACATTTATTCACTCCGCATCTCTCAAGAGCTTCAATTTAGAGATTTAAACACCGAAAAACAAACTGCACACTCAGATAAAAAAAATCCATTCCATTCCTCCAAACAAAAACATTCTTTACACCGCTTAATTAAATTCCGACAACAACAAAAAAAAATCCGAATATTCAAATTCGAAAGGGGGAAAAAAAACGGGAGATCTAAACGTCTTAAACGCCACCGAACAAAACGGCCGGCGGGCTCCAATAATTACGCCTCGCTTTTTGGCCGCCATTTTTTTTCCGCCGAGTTGAGTTGAGTTGCGGCGGTCCCGTTAATTAGGCCCTCTGACGGCCGCGCTTCTAAGCTGACGGCCCGGGATTTGTCCCGATCCGCGGCCTCATTAACTCGACTGCACAATACAAATCATATCAGTGGGAAGCGCTCCGTAAATTGCCGTAATCGGATTCGCCGGAGAATTCCCTGATTTCGCCCCACTTAATGCAATAGGATTACCCGGGCCGACATGTCAGGCCCCCAGGCCTGCCTTTTTGGAGAGGCGGCCTTTTAAAGATTATTTGTCGTTCGATTAAATGCACTGGCGCCTCGAGAGTTTGGACATGTTTGTTTGGGTGGCTGGCTGGCTTTGATCAGGCTAAAAAGGGGAGAGGGTTTTAATTAGACGCTTCTCGAGCTGTTTTAGATCGAGTTATGGACACTATTTAATGTTAAAGATAGTTTAGCAGGTTTTAGATTGAGTTACGAATACTATTTAATGTTAAATATGTTACTATGAGTAGATCATAATGCAATATCTCTGAAAATTCGATATTAAATGTATTTTTCACACAATGTTACTCTTATTTAGTTTTTGAGTCAGCCTTTTTTGTTTATTGTCTGTAATCCTTTTTATCGTCTCAAAGTTAAAAGGCATACTAAAAATATTTTTCTCTTTTGATTTAACTTCCATTCAATTTTCGAGTTTTGTTATATTGTCATTTTTTACTTCATCAAAAGGGACTAAAATACGTCAATCAATCAACTCCAAAAACATAAAATAATAGCGAAGGTAATTTTTAGACATTATTTAGGTTTCTGAGTTATTGAGAGTAGGCACTATATTTTTTAAATACCTATTGAATTTTTCCATTAAGTCATGAGCTGGTTTAATAAAATGTCCTTAATTAATTTATCAATATCAAAAGTTTAACACTTTTTATTTAAATCAAATACTATGAACTAAAATAACATTTATGCTGAATTCAAAATATACATAACGTTTTGTAATTTGGTAGAACTTTTTTTTTACTGATTATAAAATTTATAACATACGTATATTGCTTCTTAATGGAATGGTTACTTTAAAAAAAATTGTAGGAATGTTTTAAAAGCTTTTAACAACTAATGTTACTTTTACTGTGATATTACTTATTTTTCATAACATTAAAAAACAACGATAAGGAAGAAATTATGGATTTATTTTAAAATTATAACAGAGCTAATTATATTTAGTTGAAATTGTACCTGAAAAAGAGTTTACCTACTGAAATTTTAAAGATATTTTTTAATTTGTACTTCAATTGTGTGTATTCAATAATTTTGTTCAATCATTGTAAACAAAAATTCGGTTTAGAAATTAATTATTGAAAATTAATTATAACTATGCAATTCATTGATTTGATTGATTTTATTATTCAATATAAGTAAATTTCATCAGAATCTTCATCGCTTGAGAACTTTGGATCAAAGGGTATATTAAAAGGGTTGCGTCTTCTTATTAAAAGTTTCTTTTGAGCGGCTAATAATCTGTCAGCATTCCATTTTTTGTACTTGTTGACTGAAAAATCGAAAATATTAGTCCTTAGTTTTGTATTTTTTTTTTAATTTGCTTCCGTTTCATATTATTGCTGTTTTAATGATGCTCAATGAATTTAAAACCTGTGTTTTTTTATTTAATTCGTAAAGTATATTATAGATATTTCAATATTTTATGATAAAAAATGAATATTAATAGTGATTGAACAATTATAATTTCGAAGGATTCTAATATCCAAAACGATGTCGAATCACACGATTAATTAATTCAGTTATTCTAACCCTCTATTATATTAACTGATATATACTCATTAAATAAATTTACTACTACTATATATTGTTTTCTGTAGATAGATAAATGCTTTTAATGATGAGTTTATGAATTAAAACGAGTGACTATTGTTATTTATAAATAGAAAATCGGTCTAAGTAACATTTTAGATAGATTTTAAGGTAACAAGCATAAAACAAATATATTAGTTTACATTAACTTATAGATATCTAAAACCTATACTGGGATGTAAAAAAGTACAAAAAGAAAGACATCGGCTGGTAGTTTTATTATGAACATCGATTTTACTTAACTCCATGGGTTAAACTTAAATAAGAGATTTTAAAAGACTTACAACAGAAGAAGAATATGAACAAAAAGAAGAAAATCCTTATTGGTATTGCATAATCATAGATTCCCTCAATCATGAAATAAAGCCATTTATTTATGCAGTTCCAGCATTGAATGTCGCAGGTCTCGTTTTTCATAGAAGCCTATATCAAAAGTTTGGTTAATACTTTTTCTTAATGGGAATTCAAATAAAAATATAAATAATTTTATTATGTTAAAATTATATAAATTACGGTCGGTATAAAATAACATTTTGGTAGTGTAACAACTCTCATATCGTTTGATCCAACTTTTCAAAAGACAAAGTTAGCCATCAATAATTAACACTTTAGTCAGTGGCGCGTCGTGAGTATTCGAAATGGATGTTTACAATTACGAGACAACTCTATAAATTGCAGAAAAAATGGATTCATGATATAGCAGCCTCAAGAAGCTCAAGCCTTTGGAGAAAAGAAATTACACTCCTTTTGGATGGAGCTGTACTAATGGCCTACAATACAATGATGTTGTCAAATGATAACTTCAATATAAAAAATGCGCGCATTTGAATATTGTTGCGTTTTAACTTTTCAACTTCAGACTGATGAATAAAAATTACAATTTTTATTAATTATATACTTATTAATGGAGAAACATTTTGGTGAGTATAAAAACGAGGCATCCACACAGAGAAAATGACCGCCATCATTATAAACACAATAGGTAGTATTGAATTTTCTTTCATGTGAGATATATTCTCTAGCTAAGGGTCTCATGAAGAATAATGTGCATTCATTTCAGATTGTCAGGTCCATTTTATCTTGATGAAAACGCTTATTTCTCTCCCTTTCTCCTGTGAAATTAAATTTTTGTAACATTTCCCCTATCTACAATCAACAAAAACTCAAATACGGGAACGCAAAGTCAAGAAAGGTGGGACATAATCCAAGAAAGTTCGCTGGACCGCGGTTCCACAACCCACCAGCCAGCTCTAACTAATCTAATTCCGTGCTAACGACATCAACACCGGACGTTTGGGCTTGAATTAATTCTTTAATAGGATACCTTCCCCTAGAGAACACTCCCATTACTTTCCATACGGGAAAAACTCCCAAACACAGATAAGGGCGACTGAGCAAATAGCGTGACATTTCCAAACGTGTTGAGATAAACAGTTCCGCTCCTGAAATATAATTCGAGAGGGGGTCGAGTGGGCGTTCGTGTAATTACTCCATAATTCAAGGGGACGTCATTATCAATCACGGGACTGCGAAATCTGTATGCACCTTGGAAGTCCTGTGATAAAATGACGTGCGGACGACGTGAGGAGAAAGCCGTAAGAGGACCGTTTTTCAGGGGGTGGTTAGGTTATTTATAAGGCAGTGACTGGTCAGCAAGGTAAGCTTTTTAGCACGGTCAGTGAATTTGTTGGGTTGGTAAATTCACCGAAAAAGTCTTTTGGTTTTCTTTCGTTTTTCTTTCACTCATTCTCCTTTGCCTTCCTTTCTCTTCTTACTCTTTTCATGGGTGGCTATTGAGGACTTTTCTCGTTCAAGCTACAGTCGACTCCGCTTATTGTGATCACGGTTAATGTTATTAATCGAATAATGGTATCAAAATTGACCGGAGTCCAGATAACTTCTATTAAACTTAAAGCAAAATGTTTCGTTTTATGCTATCAATATATCGCTTAATGTTATCAAAATCTGGTGAAATCCCCCTAAAACCTCCTTTTTCCCGTTCGAAGGCCAATTTTAATTGAAATTCAATTTTAATTTAAATTGAGTCATTAACTTATTAGTCATATATTTCACTCTCATATTTTTCTATAAGAATGAATGCAAAATACATACTAGGTAATCGTTTTAAATACTTCAATTAGGACTACATAGTTGTGATTTATAGCAAACACTCGAGTTACGGTGTTTAAAACTTTCTATTATCAAATAGCTTATTGTTATTAGTCGGATATTTTTTTATCACTCTACTCTTGGACAAAGGTGATCACATAAAGTTGTGTCGATTGTACTTCATGATTTTCTATTGCACTTGATGGTAATCAAAGTCAGGGCTAACTGCCTCTCATTTAAATCTATACACGTATCTTCTTCATTCTCATCACTCATGATGAACATTGAAAGTGAAACAGTGTAAATGAACCTTAAGGTACCATTAAGGCAAGGAAGGAAGCAATTAAGCACTCTGATGAAAATTGTGATACTGATGATTCACTGAGGAATATTCTTAAGTAGATTATGAGTCCAAAGGAAGACGTCTGAACAGGATAGGTTTGTTGAGGAAGGTTTAGGAAAATGATTTCTTCTGCTCAACCTCCGAGTAATAGTGTTGCCAAGTAGTTGAGTTATAAGAGTATGAAGCCGACTGGGGTATAATAGAAAAATCTGGACAGACATCTACAAAAGTCTATACGAAAGAAGGTAGAATAAAAGTATCTTGACGAGTCTATACCACTCAATATTTTATTAAATTATTAATAAAGGCAATAATATCTATTCTAAAACAAAAAAAGCTGTCATACCCTCTCTTCGCAAAATTCATTAATTGCTCTACTATTTGTGGTGAACTCCATGCTTCTAAGATATCGTGCTGTTACGACCAAACTGGGACAGAAAGACTATTGGTTGCTATTGGTCTATATCTAGAAAGACATCTGAAAACAACATGAAGTAAAAACAAGAAGAATACTAAAACTCTTTATATGTAATAGGTAATTATTAATGAAATTAATTTTTAAATAAGATCGCTGAGAGAACATAAGTGATACATTAAATTAAACCACCCTCTGTAAAATCCTAGCATTCGTTACACGCTTTGCACGATTTTGAAAATTGCAATCACACTATGAATTCCAAAATGCAAATGCAAAATAACTAAAAAGCAACAGCATTAATACATATAATTAATAAATAAAAATAATAAATAAAAGCAATAATCCCTCCCAAATGTGTCACCAAACATTTCCAAATCCACCGTGTAACCAATGCTAGAATTAAGCCCCACCCTCTTAGTAAAATTCATCGAATTCATTTTTAGATCTTTTTTCCTATAGTTAACATTTTAATCTACAATCTATTAAGCTGTGTCATTTTTGCTGAGATGTTGTTCACAAACAAGAGTGAACGCTTTATAAAAATAATATTTTCATATATGTATAGTAAAATTTTTGAATTGACAAAAAAAAAGGGATCATTTGGGAAATATTAAATACTTGGGCCTGGTTTGCTAACCTTGAGATACGTTGATAAAAAGGTGATGGATCGAAATCTGGGAAGCATTGGTAATATATTCCCAAGTATCAGAGAGAGATTCATCTATCTACAATACAAAATATTAACATACCAAAATTGAAATGCTTGGTTAGTTGATACAATCAATTATTATTTTATTTAAATTATAAAAATTGAAATGGTTGATACAAAAGGATTAAGTTTGATTTTAGTTTGTTGGCGGTTTTTGCTTAACTCACTTGTAAATAATGGCCTGTATAAGTATTGCCCTCGAAATACTTTAATACAATAACTTAGGCAAACTGACACTCAATCAGATGTGTTTCAAAAAAGAATAATGAGTAATATTGTAATGATACTTTTAGGATAAAAAGATTCATTTCATAATTATAAACATTTTTAAAGACATTTTTATAGCTTTAATAAAAAGGTTTTTAATGTTTTTTACACCTAAAAGTATATAATATAATTAAAAGTTTTAGAAAGATTTTTGACTAAAATAATTCACCAATTTTATTCCATAAAAATTTAGGTATTGCGACATCATACATAGCTGATATTTTTAACTAAACAAGCTTCTAAGAATATTTTCGAAAACAAATACAATGCTCTGAAGATTTAATGAGCAGGGCTAATTAAACTTAAGGCGGAGCAAATTAATTAAAAACGAAATATTAAGAGCAGCCACTCCGACACTTTTTTTAGGTTGCCCTTATTTAATTACTTTTTTCTGCCTCAAAATAATAAGAGTGGACTTAAAATTAACTAAGACTTCGGGTAAGCCGACATCTTGTCAGATTCGTTAGTTTAATTAACGAGTAAATGCTCATTTTTGGAGTTTAATTTATGCTTACATCTTTTCACCTTGTATCAGCTTCCATTGTTGTTTTTTTTAGAAACATTACTGTGAAAATATATTTAAAAATTTTACTTAATTTGGGTCCTTTTAGTGTTGACTTTATACTAGTTTTGAAGACTACTACTAGTTTAAAGTTTGAAGTTGATAAGAGGTCATATAATGTGCCATATTGCTTGGGGGTAATTAGCTTTATGTAATTCAATACCCAAATTGCTTAAAATAATCAAAAGATTGAGCCGAATAAACGTCGATTTTTTTAAAAATATATTTCTCAGTCAATTATCAAAGGAATATAATAGGAGAATCTGAAACAATTACTTATACTCTTACTCATATTGATTCCGTTCCTTTTATAAGTGGGGAAAATTGTGATTTTGGAAAGTTAGAGTAATTGTTAAAGATTTTAATTCCTATAAAAAGCATACATTTAATTTCATAATTAAGTGAGAAATACATTTAAATTTTTACGAAGCTTTTATTACGTGTATTTATTCTTAAAAGCTAAGAAAGAATATTGATTTGTGTCTGCAAATGAGAATATATCAAGAAAAATCAGAAAGCGGAGAGCATTCATAAAGGTTATGTTATAATTTACTAACATGATTCATACCTATTAGGCTATCACACAATGACAGATATAATACAAACCAAGCCGGTAACTGTGGCTTCAATATATTTTATAATAGATCCACTCAGTTTCTCCACAGTTTCAGAAATTCTCGACAGTTAATAATGACTTAGTTAATTAAAGTAAATGCACAAACTAATCAAGTGTCCTGAATTTTCCATTCTACGACTTGTGATAATGAGATGAAACTTAAGAACAAGCGAAATACATATTTACGAATATATTCAGTTGGGATTAACACAACTAAATTCTACTATTATGCATGTATAGGTTATGGTTATTTTAAATTGATGAACATAAAAGTGAAATGGATACCTTCGTTCTACAATGGAAAACGAAACTTCCTTTGGATTTGCTTTGCTGAAAAATACACGGCTGACAGCATTGTGGAGACATAGTTCTACTGAAATAAAAACAAGCAAACAACATCGTACAATAGAACCTCTCATCAATTCCCCCAAGTTACATTACTACCCCAATATATGGCACAGTAGTAACGAAATCCCCCATCACCCCGCAATAATATCAATGACAAAGCATTGGGAACCGCAGCAAGTGTGGGGCGAAGGGTCCGCGTTTGATTTAACGCCTCCTTGGTCTGCCGAGGACCCTACGGCAGGGGTCGGGGAGGGTTCACGCGGCATTGCCCCCGAATGCAATTGGAGGGGGTGATGTGGTGGGTGATTGATTTCAGCCGTGTTGTTTGTGTGAGTGAAGATGTAATGAACCCGTCGCGGGAGTTATTTGCTGGAACAATGGGAGTAATTGTTTATTGTGGTGGGGATGGAGTTGGGGAAATGTAAGTGGTTTGGTTGATGTTCTTGTGGAATACGTTTGTGATACCTAGTAATTTTTCATTGTGCGGTTACTTTATAAAACAATGAATGTATTTACAAATTTTGTTTTCTATTTTTTTTTATTTCCAATGGGCGGGTATTACTGGACATAATCTTTGACCACTGAACTGCCCTAAAAAGTACCTACTGTTCGCCTCGGAACAATCCTCAATGCAGGTAAGGAAATAAGGAAGAAAAGCCAACTTTAAGTCGCATCTGTTTATTGGGACAAAAATATACAGCGTTTTGCTTCTGAACGTTAATCATAATCATCTCCAACATCCAATCATTCATACAATCATTCGGAAACAGGCAGATACATTCGAATTTATACTGATCCGCCCTAGCGGCATTTTAAGTAAACATAAATTTGCATATAGTGAAAACAAAACTGTACAGAGAAGTCACTCTTGCGTGACCATAACTCCTGCCCCAATTTTAAATTTAATACACTTAAATTAAAAATTGAAATAAATCAAAGTTCATCAGATGGGCAGTTTCACCAACTTGGTGATGTTCCTTTTGAAAAGCCCTTTGGCTGTTTTGACAGTGATGACACGAACAACCTGGTCTTGTCCTGGGTGGACTTCTATAATTCGACCTAGGGGCCAAGTAGCAGGTGGGGTATTCGGCTCCTTTAGGATTACTAGGTCGCCTACTTGTAGGTTAGCATGGACCTTTCTCCAATTCTTTGGTCGCTCCTGCAAGGAATGCAGATATTCCTGGCTCCATCTCTTCCAGAAACTAGACCGCATATCTTCCAATAGCTGCCAGCGGGTCGAGGGGCTGATTGGTTCTTCAGATACCTGTTCAGGAATAGATCGAAGTACTTCTCCTATTAAGAAATGAGCTGGAGTTAATGCATTCAAAGAATCAATATCATCTGAGGGAGAAACAAGAGGTCTGGAATTAAGGATTGCCTCTACTTGGCATAGCAAAGTACTTAATTCCTCAAAAGTGAGGCTGTTATCACCAATTACTCGCTTAAGGTGATACTTCACACATTTAATAGAGGACTCCCAAATGCCTCCGAAGTGTGGAGACAAAGCAGGAATCATGTGCCAGTTAATGGAAGACTGATTTAGATAAAATGCAATGTCTGGATTGCGATTGATCTGCCTTGCAAACTTTGACAACTCGTCAAGTTTTCGCCTGGCTCCATGAAAATTAGTCGCGTTGTCGCAGTAGATGTCACTGGGGGAACCTCTGCGGGCACTGAATCTCTTCAAAGCTGCAATGAAAGAGTTAGTGGTAAGGTCACTTACTGCTTCAAGATGGATCGCTTTTGTGGCCATACAAATGAATAAAGCTATGTAGCCTTTAATGCTTTTTGACCCGCGTCCTTTGCTCATTCTCAGCATTATTGGGCCTGCGAAATCAGTTCCACTTTTGCTGAAAGGTCGTGATATTTGCACTCGTGATTTCGGTAGATCGCCCATAATTTGGTTAGGATGCGACGATCTGAACCTGCAACACACTAAGCATTTATTTAGCACACTTTTTATAACTTTTCTTGCCCTGATTATCCAATATTGCTGTCTTAAGATGTGTAGCAGACAAGAAGGACCTGAATGGAGATTTAAGACGTGCAATTCCTTTACAAGCATCTTGCTGATTGGATGATCAGGGGGCAAAATAATGGGGTGTTTGGCTCCATAAGGCAAATCAGCCCTTTGGATACGGCCTCCTGCCCGTAAAACGCCGTCTTTGTCGATAAATGGATTCAGGGAAACAAGTTTACTGTTAGCCTTTAGACACCTTTTACTACTTAACCTGCTCAATTCTTCCTGAAAATGGCATAATTGGACCCATTTAATTATGACCATCTTGGAGTAATCTAGATCTGATAGGGTTAGGGGCAAAGCAGGTAAAGTAACTTCAGAACCTTTGATTACCTTAAAATATTTTAAACAATATGCAACAATTCTCATTATGCTAGAGAATGAAGAATACTTATGAAACAAATACTCCAACGTATCATTTTGACTTACAGTGAGTTCAAAATTAAACACCTGCTCTTTACGAGCTTCAGGGATTGAAGCACTGGACCCTTCTACAGTCAAATCAGCTTTAGGCCACTGATTAATATCATCCTGCAGAAATTTTGGTCCTTTCCACCACAGTTCAGTATTACTCAATACCACAGAATCAACACCTCGTGAGGCCAGGTCAGCGGGGTTGTTCCGGGATTGGACGTAATCCCAATTAGTGGCAGGCAAAGTTTCTAGTATTTCTGATACTCTGTTACCTACAAATGTCTTCCATCTACTCGGATGAGCAGATAACCAGGCTAGAACCACCTTTGAGTCTGTAAAAGCAAACACCTTTAAATTCATATTTAGAATAGACACTACAGATGTAACAAGTCTTGTTAGTAACAGGGCACCAGAAAGTTCCAACTTTGGGACAGATAGCTGTTTAATAGGGGCAACCTTTGTTTTTGATGCTAAGAGTTTAACTTCTACCCTATTCTTGCTTTCACTACGACAGTAAATTGCAGCTGCGTAAGCTTGCGTTGAAGCATCAGAAAATCCTATCAAGGAAAGATTATCTTTGCAAGATGCTACAAACCTAGGTATACGAATCTGGGTTATCCTATTGAATTGTTCTTGAAACTTTTTCCAATCTAAAGTTATACTCTCAGGCAATGGATCATCCCACCCACATTTTAACATCCACAGACTTTGAAGAAATATTTTGATCCAAACCACACAAGGGGACAAAAAACCTAACGGATCAAAAATCTGGGCAGATTGGGAGAGAATTTTACGTTTGGTTAAAGGCTCTTCGACATCAAGTTGAGGTATAAAAATAAATACGTCATCACAAGAATTCCAGGTTAAACCCAAAACCTTAGAACTTACTTCACCTTCAATGAATAGGTTAGTTTTATCCATCTCAACACCAATATTGTCTAGAAGTTCATGTGAATTTGATCTCCACTTGGATAATTCAAACCCTCTAGATTTAAGAAGTTTAGAAACTTCGTTGCACAACTGAATGGCGTCAGACACCGATTCAGCACCTGAAAGTAGATCGTCTACATAGAAGTCATTCACAATTACCTTTGAAGCATTTGGGAAACTTGCTTCTGCATCTATACCAACTTGTTTTAGACACCGTGTAGCCAGAAATGCTGAAGATGCCAACCCATATGTAACTGTAGATAGTTTAAATTCCATGATGGGTGTACTCTGATCGTTACGCCACAATATGCGCTGAAATGACTGATCAGGAGGGGCAATTAAAACTTGTCTATACATTTTAACAATGTCGGCATTAAATGCAACCTTGTAAAATCTAAAACTAAGTAAAATATCAAACAAATTTCTTTGTACTTGAGGGCCTACGCAGAGAATATCATTTAGAGACGTTTTACTAGTAGTAGGACAGGAACCATCAAATACTACACGTAATTTGGTAGAGGTGCTACATACCTTATGAACAGCGTGATGAGGTAGGAAAAACTTATTTTTGTCCTCGATCATGCTTGAATCGTCATCGGAGACTTTCATATGGCTGAGGATCCGGTAGTCTGACATGAAACGCTTGTAATCCATCTCAAGTACTGGATTACGCTGGAATTTTCTTTCGACACTTATTAAACGCAATACTGCTGCACTGTAAGAGTTCCCTAGTTCGGATGAGGTTTCCCGAAAAGGCAATCTGACTACAAACCGACCTTTGATATCCATCGTGTGATTCTTAACAAAATGGTCCTCGCAGTATTGCTCCTCTGGTGTAAAGTTCGTAGTTCTTTCCGGCACGGATTCGACCTCCCAGAATCTTCTCAGCTGCGTATCCAGGCTTGACATCGTCAGATTTAAGCTTGTGACTCGTTGTGGAGCATCTGGTTTTCCGCATACAATCCAACCTAGCTTGGAGTTTTGGGCTAGTGGACTTCCATCCGACTTCAGAACTTGACCTGGTAGGAGGATCGAGAAAAAAAGATCTACGCCAAGGATCATGTCGATTGTCTCAGAGCGTCCGATGGAAGGATCAGCCAATTGCAATCCTTTTAGTAGTGAGAGCTCCTTGGGCGTAACTTGAAACGACGAGTGGGTGGCTGTCATGGTTTTCAATACAAATGCATCAATCTTGAACTTGAAGTTGGGATCAGCTTTTGAAGAAATGAAAAGATTTACGGAGCCCAAAGTCCTTACAGGATTTGAGACTGAAAGACCAGTTACTGGAAGGGTCTGGCGGGAGGTGAAATGTAAACTCAGCTTCTTCATACAGGCCTCCGAAAGAAACGTCGCTTGAGAACCCGAATCTAACAGTAGTCGGATGTCTTGGAGTTTACCTTGAGCATCACAAACTGATACTATTGCTGTGGGAAGTACAGCGGTGCTACAGGTTATCGAGTTCATCAAAAAAGGCACTGGGTTTTCTTCTTCTCTTGACGTGATGGTCGTCTTCTTCACTTCGGGAACTTTGGTGACTGCACAGTTGGTATTGAAACTTTCATGGAGAAGTGTATTGTGCTTACCGTTGCACATTCGGCAGGTGAACCTTGATTGACAGCTACGGTTGAGATGAGATGATGATAGGCAGTTCCAACATAAAGACCTTTTGCGCACAAAGTCCTTTCGAGCATTCAATCCTAACGCTTTGAATTGTGGACACTTGGAGAGAGAATGCATGCCTTTGCATTTCAGACACGTTGAAGCTGAAATGCGAGGAGGGGTACTGGAACTAGGAATTTGATGCAGGTGATCCGGCGCTGAGTTGACCGCTTCGAGAGCACTGGATCGCTCGTTGAGGAAATCCAAGAAAGACTGGAACGTTGGGAAGGGAGTTGACACTGTTTTCTCCGACCAGAGACGTCGCGTTTCTGGATCGACCTTTTCACATAGAAGATGAATCAACCAAATGTCGGCTGTGGTGGCTGCAGCATCCACTGTCCTCAATCCACGAATAACTTGCTCAGATACATCAGCCATTGATCTGAGATTAGAAGAGTTGACCGCACCTATTTGGGGTTGACTTAGAAAAGTATTGAGCAGAGATGTGGCGATGTTTTTCTTCTTGTCGTACCGGCTCACTAACTTTTCCCATGCCTCTGGGTAGCTGACATCAGAAACTGGGATGTGGCGAATGATAGCTGCTGGAGCTTCGCCGAGAAGACCACGTAGATACTGGAACTTCTGGATGTTCGTCAGATTTTCATTCTTATGGACTACGGTGGAGTAGAGGTCCTTGAAGTTTAACCACTCGGCATAATCTCCTTGAAATGAAGGTAGATTCAATCTGGGGAGCTTGAATTCAGGGGTGGATCTGAAGCTTTTTTCAGGATCCGGAGTTTCTTCTCTTTGCTGGACAGTTGAATTCAAGGCTGCTGTTCTGGCGGCTATAATCCCTCTTAGTTTGGCACAGCAATCGTAGAATCGATTTTCGACGGCTTCCCTTTCTGATTGCTCTTCTGGTAGAGAAGAATCAAGCTGACAAAACTGGTCGAAGGCAACTTGAAGGCGTTCAAGCCTGATGCCAATGGCGTTGATGTCCGTCCGATCGTTGATAGAATTGACGAACGATTCAATTCTGGTAATTGCTCTCTTCTCATATCCTCGAGCCCGAATTGAGGCACTGTAATCTTGATCGTCACCAGATTCGCTCATGATGAAACTGCAATCTCGGTGGAACCTCCAAACTGTTCGCCTCGGAACAATCCTCAATGCAGGTAAGGAAATAAGGAAGAAAAGCCAACTTTAAGTCGCATCTGTTTATTGGGACAAAAATATACAGCGTTTTGCTTCTGAACGTTAATCATAATCATCTCCAACATCCAATCATTCATACAATCATTCGGAAACAGGCAGATACATTCGAATTTATACTGATCCGCCCTAGCGGCATTTTAAGTAAACATAAATTTGCATATAGTGAAAACAAAACTGTACAGAGAAGTCACTCTTGCGTGACCACCTACTTTGCGTTACCCAGCGAGCACCTGTGGAGATGAGGTACTGTTACCCGCGCCACACATACCATTCACTCGCACAACCCCTTTTTACAGGGGGGGGCCACATTCATTCATCACACAAGGACAGAAACTAACATCCATGCCAAACGGGGATTCGAAGCCCAGACGTACGGCATCGCAGTCAGATACTCTATATCTATAACCACTAGGCCAGTACGTCGGCTGTTTTCTAATGTGGTTGATTGGATTGAAATTGATGGAGATTATTACATTACCCTGAATTCGATATGAAATTAAATTGATGAGAAACTTTTTCTTGATTATAACAAACAATTAAACCTCACTTCATTTTAAACTTATTGACCTCCATATAGTTTCTAATTATCCGCATCAAAAAAAATCCTGAAAAGTTTCTGGGAGAGAAAAAAAAAGCAGATGTGATTGTTGTCTAATTTTTTCGAAGTTCCCATTTTTTAATGTTCCTGAAAAATAACAGGAAGCGTTATGGTGAAATATTAAAACGTTCCTGTTATTTTCTAGGAACATTCCAGGTATTTCTGAGGCACGTTTTAAAAATATTATCTTTACGTTAATGTTATATTCCAGAGGAACATTTTGCTTGGAAAAAATGGGAAACTATTTCCCACAGAGTATAGATTCTAACAGAGGGTCCAAGCGGCGATTTTACTCTTTCGGAGACAATAGTTCCACCGTTATCGCATAGTGGCGCTGATGGTCCCAGTTGTCAATCGATATCATATCGATATCAAGTGGGAGGGAACAAGTCGGAACGAGTGATTCTGATTGGATATGGAACTTTTTATGGGAATTTCGCAATCACTGTTATTTTTCCCCAGATCAAGGAACTTTTCCCTAAACTTTCCCTGCCGGTAGTAAAATTTCCCCATAAATAAACATGGATGATTTGTAGTGTCTCGGTCTCATCAGTGATTGCTCTAGCAGATTTATTATTTTGCATCATTCTCCAAGTAAGTCTCATTTAACATTGTTTTATTCAATAACTTTAAATCCTATGATTAATTATAAAAATGCTTCTTTTCTAAAAATGTCTTTCTTTTGCTTTTAGAACACGTTTATGTTGAATTGTAAACAACTTCCTCCAGTTTTGATGATTTTCGTTTGGGAAAGGATAAACTGTAAGTGGGTAATGACTTTTTAATAATTTTCAAATCAATGTTTTAAAAAGCAAGATTATGTTAAGAATATTTGTTTATCAAATAAAAAAAGCAAAGGATTAAGACATTACTATAGTAAAAATTTGCCAATTATCAAATGAAAAAAAGTAAACAAAATGGGTGAATTTCCATTACAATGATCCGAAAGTTATTTAGAACTGTAAATGAAATCTTTATTTTTTTTACTAAATATCGTCTGGTAATACATATATATTTGAAGATCAATTATATGTTATTTAATGTTATAAATGGTTTGCGAGTACTACTTTGTTTCCTGAATTCATTCCTTGAGTTTTTATTAGTATGCAGTTTATTATTTTTATAAAGCAACTTTCCAATAGCTAATAAATTGCAAGTACGTTTCAATGCTATTCTTACCTTTTGATTATTTACTTTATCACTGAGTTTTGATGAGTTACTTTATTTGTGAAAATGTTATTTAATCTTATATTCGTGCTTTTTGAGTCATGTTTTTATAATTAATTTGGAACTATGCTTCTCTGGTAATTACTGTTGACTTGTAAATCAAGTCTGTATCCTTTTCCCTTATTGTATGTATATTCTTCAGTTTATTGATAACTATATTAAATGAAGCCATGATAAACTTTTTTGCAGTTTTTAATTATTTGAATAGGTTTAAATTACCTTTCTCAAGTAGTATAATCTAAGTAATGGTTGAAATTTTGAAATATGTTTTAATAAAAACTATAACAAAGCATGGTTTGGGAATGCAGGCAATCACTTTAAAATACTTATTTTGAAAAAAATCTGATAAATTCATCAATTTTCAGGGGCTTTTGAATCTGCATTGGTTGAATTCAAAGCTATCAAGAATGATTGCATTATATTACCCTGCAGTGTCAAAATTGTTATTGAGTTATTGTTATTCAAAGTTATGTTTTTTATGTAAGAGGTTTTAAGCTTAGGTTGAGTATTGTGTGCCTGTGAAAGCAAAAGCTTTTACATAAGTCAGATACTAAAATAAACAATAATCTGATAAAACATTTAAAAATATAGAAATTATCTACTATCTCAAATTCTATTGTGGAATAGGTTGGCAAAATCCCTGAAGGAAGTCAAGGCACTTCTATGTCTAAATCATTGAAATTTCCTGTTAATTTTTTAAAAGGAAAAATGCTTTATTTGCAATGACTTAGAAATCACTACTAATCATTTTTCTTAGTCAAATTCTGTTATATTGTAACTGGGATTTTTCCCACTTGTGTCATTTTATTTAATTTCAATTTGTCTTATATTTTTGCATACATCTCTTCAACTAATTGGTTCTTAAGATATCAGAAATGCTTTACATAAAATTTGTCTAGTTTTTTGTAATATCTGTAAATATCTGTTCAATAAACTATTTTTTATTACTACTTGTATTCACTGTGTTGAAATTAATATGAAGTAATTATTTTCTATGTTTCTTCCAATCTTTTCACCTAAGAAAAATTATATTTGGGTATAATTTATGGTGTTGTTTTATTTATGGATAATAGAATTGTTTATATTATAAATCACCATATATTCATTCTACCTCACCTGCAATCCAGTTCAGTTTTTGAATATACTATAGCATAATCTAATGTGAAATAAGTTTAATAAATTTACTACTTTTGAATAACCAAAAAAAAATAGCATTTTGTTTGCAAAATGCTAAAAAATGCACTTAAATCATAATCACTCAGTTAATCAACTCATTGTTTTAGTTTAATGAAAAAAGATAAACTCGCGATAGAAATAGATAACAAAAACTTCAATTGGTGAAAGTAAAATTACAAAGATAATTCAATTTCTAAGTCTAGAAATTATTCAGATCAATCGCTGTAAAAGGCGATTTCCAATTCAAAAGCCGAAGTTAGAAATTTCCTCTTTCCCCAGCGCATGCTCAAAAGACACACGTAGCTGTTTGAAAACTGGGAAAACAGAAGAAATCTTTTTCCCTTTCTAGCGATTTGAGTGACAGGTGAGGGATGATAGCTGGCCAGGTGGGCGGGGTTAATAGAGAAAGAGGAGGTTGCAGAGAGAGAGATTGCATGCGAATTGAAGAGAGTCAATAACGTTCGTCCTGCACTGTCGTCCTGTTCTCTGGTTAGTTCCACCGTTATCGCATAGGGGCGCCACGTTCTATGGGAAAAACCATGCTTTAAAAGTTGCCATTAGCGTCTATGGAGATGGACCCTCTGTTAAGCTCTATACTCTGTGCTATTTCCCCAGTTTTTACAAAGAACGTTCCAGGATGTTTTTCTGTATAGTTTGATCCCAAAGATATTTTCAAATTTAATCAGATAGAGATAAATTTAATGTTTTAAAAAGTAGCAAAACTTATGAATAATTTGTAAAGTTACCCACCATTTTATTCCCTTACGAAGAATCATTTAAAACAGTACTTGACCGAAGGCGACATTAAAAAAATGTATTTCGCACTTTAAAGAAGACTACCCCTTAAAGGCAAGAGCTTTCCATACGTTAAAGCACGATATTAAGCACTAGAATTTTAATTCTACTCCACAGCAATCCATCTTTCATTGCTTCTGTCAACTATTATTTGTCTGTACTCTAGCCACGGTTCAGGATCCCACTTTCTTTTGTCATTGTGGATTATGTTCGGGCAGTCTGCTCCTAAAGTTTGACAACGACATTTTGAAACCCATCAGTTGTTATGATCAAATTTCGGGAGTCAAACTTTAAATAGTGGGGGGGGGAAACGGTGATCAAAACCTCTAAATAGGTAGCAGGAAAAATTCAACAGTATAGGGGTACATTTCTGAATTTTTCAAAACTAACAATAGTTTGTTTTTTTTAACTTTAACCAAAGACACATTTAATGCGTTGCAGCTTTACTAAGTAATGGTCTGACAAACTTCCAACTCGCCAGGATCAATCAAAAAGTAACCGGTTACGAGACGCCACCGGAACAAATATTCCGGACACGATCTTCCAAAATCACGCAAGTTAGTATCTAATTACATTAACCTAAAAAAATGACAACAGAGAAAACCATACAAACCGTAAAATTGGACAAACAACCAACTAACACACATCCAACCTGTTGTTAACTACCCCCTTAAAAACAACTCTAAAATTGAGATAGCTAAACCAGAGCACTAGTGAAAATTGAAATTAGTTTCGCTTACAGATAGATTAATAGAAGCTCTATTATTTTTTTACGGACGAAGAATCGCGGTGGTTGAGCGGTTACCGAATTTATCGTCCTGTCCCGCCGCCTACCCTCTCTGTATAGGGCTCTAAAAATACGAATTAGCATTATTAAAGCGTTTCAATCAGTCGAGATGACCGTAATGGCGGCTATAAAACAACTGTCAAGAGTCTCGCACTTTGCTGGAGATAATACGCGCAGATAATGTGTAACCAATTACGTGGTCGCGCACGTGACGCTGGGGTTGCCATGACGATGGAGGGCGACACAGTGGTCGGTGTGACCGATGTTCAATGGTTTTAGCAAGGTTTGTTTAAGTCGGCAGCTAGGACGGGAAAATTAGATTGCTCATCAATATTTTGGGAATCGACTAAAATTTGAATTATACCAAACAGTTTTGACGATTTCGATGGAACTAAAACTCCACTGCATGCATTCGAAATTTTTAGTCTTTACTTGGTTCCATATAAAGCAATATTTGGTTCTGCTTCCACAAATTCAACGACTTCGATTTATTTCGAGTAATAGAATCTTATGGTCACATTTCTAAACTGAATTGTTTGTGTTAACATACTATTAGCAGTTTTTCGTTTTCAACAACTTTCATTATGTCTGTATAACTTAACCGTACAACAGAAATATTAAAGATTATAAAAGATATTAAAAAATACCATATTTATTCTGTACTCTTTTTATACAATATAAAATAATTTTTAATAGAAAATTAAAATATGTAATACAAAAAAATAAAAATAATTAAATAATTTTAATAAATAATTTATTGTTTGATGTTGTCATTTGTTATTTGATGACAATGTATGTTGTCAATAGTTATAAAACAATTTTAAATTATTCTTGATCTTTAAAGTCCTTTTGAAACCAACCACAAAATCAATTAATTCTAAAACAAAAGTAATATACTACATTTCTTAAACAAAACTTAATTTACATAATTTGCAAATTGTATGCAGCTCACCTATTTTCTATTTATGATAAATGTGGCAAGAGTTATCACTAAGTTATTTAAAACATTTTAAAACTTAATGCTAAAAATGACCGCTCAAAATAACTCGTGCAAACAATATGACACATGGTATTTTAAACATTAAAAGTAGGGGAAAGTATCCTATCCTAGAATTTTTTCAGATTATTAGGCCACACACAAAGCACAAGCAGCATATAAAAATGTTTCTTATTAACTCATTCTCCCCTAATGGATTAATTGGGTAAAACGGACTACTTGTATGTTATAAAAAAATAACTGGCTTTTTAATCTGAAAAAAAAAGTCGTTTTGAGAAACTTTCCTCAAACCCTTCTGCTGGTCACTATTCATACTATACTACAAATGAGGAGTACTTTTAAAGTTGACACAGCTTTTGATAAATGACTGTTGGTGTCATTTAGAAAGAATAAGATTACTTTGACGACAGATATCAACAACTGAAATATTAATATTTCGTATTAATACAGTTCAAGTATTAATTCAATTTCATATAAATAAAATTCTTATATTAATACGATTTCAAACATTAATATTACATAGTCATATATCTACTCAAAAGTTTCTAATGAATAAATTTCACATTTAAATCTTTTGTTATTTTTATTTTAAGAAGTTTTGAAAATAACGTTTGCGTATAAAATATGAATAAATATTAAACAAATTACCTCGACAATATTCAGTAATTTAAATTATTATAGCTTTTTTCAAACAACCATAGGATAAACGGAACAACAATTCGCCACATCGTAAAATTTATCATCAAACGTGTACAGATTTTTTAGCGCAGATTCCCCTACCAAGAGAGCACCAAAAAAACCCAACAGGCAGAAAAAACAAAGTCTGAAAAAATCACTTCTCCAACTCAAATCTTATTTTAGTGTTTTATTTCTTCCCATGTAACAGGCTCCCCGGAAGGGATTCCAGCTCTAAGCTCATTTAAAAACTTTTGACAGAAGGCAATCCAGCTTAGAAAGGAGTTTTATTCATACTGATGGGGAACCTTTATCTGCCTTCTGAGAATTCATGGGGGCTGGGCCGAAACACCAACTACAGGGACTTGGTGCATCAAGACCGAAACTTTTCGACGTCGATTTGATTAGGCTCAGGTAAACAGCCACATTTTTTTGAAGTGGAGAAGAAAGGAATCTTTGAATGAAACTTTGTGTAAAGTGATTTTAAGTATGGTGAAGGGGAATCAATCATAAATGTGTTGTGAAATTCTATTTTTGGAAAGTTTCAGTAAGGGTAATACACACGCCCCCCACACACACAATTAATGAGTTACATATAGGTAAGTGACATGTTTTTGAATGTTAATTAAATGTAAAATCAAAATTTTATGTTGCTCCCATCTCTTCCATTTGATTTTTTCGACGTTATAGAAAAAGTGAATTATGGAATTGCATAGCCAAGAATTGAGTTCTGTGACAGTAAGGGAACTACAGAATGGTCAAGGATAATAAATCCAGTACCCGCCCATTGGTTAAAAAAATCTCTTATAAACACAGTTTCATTTTTATTTCTATCTTCTTTTCAAACAGTAATAAATAATTCTATTCAGCTAATTTGACATATAGTAATATATCTTTTTTTTCCTACTTTTTTTATTCACAAATTTTATTCGTTTTTTACTACAAATTTGATTTTGAATAATGTACTTTTTCAGTCATTCTAGTAGCGCGCAAGAGAGGAACTCATCGTGTGTAAGATTTTAATTTTAAAGTGCTTTTAAGTAAAAGGTGTGTTCTGTTTTTTAGCGTATCTGTTGTTAATTTTAATTTTAAAATGTAGAAAATGGAGTAAGTAAAAATAGAGTAAGTGTGATTTTGATCTTCGATCTTGTAAATGAGGAAGTCAAAAAGAAACGATGATGCTTGGCGTCTTTTCGTATGATTTCTGTTAACTCTATCCACGTGTTTCAGAGTTTTATTTGGAATTTTATCGTTTAAAATCTGGTCTAAAATAAGGTGTCAACTTGGTGGATCATTGCCGGAGCAGCACCCCTAATAATTTTAGCTACGAGCCGCCACTGGGTGTTCCCCAAAGAGATTTCAAAATGAGGTAACACACTTAGTGGAAAGGGGTAAATACTATGAAAATTTCTTCTGGGGGAGGACACCCAGCCCCCTCGAAATTTTTACGTCTATTTATATTTTTTTCCCTTGAAAATTCTGTGGTTTACAAAGAGTTGTTCTCTTTGGATGTAACCCAAAGGGTAACTCAAAAGGGTGTTTTAACACTACAGCGCAATGGAGTACTCAAAATGAAATTGAGGTACAATGCATCTTTGCAGCATGTGTTATTACTGAGTTGAATGAGTTTAAATTTTGCCATTCTTTTTTTCTATAGTAGTGGCACAAAACTAGTGGGCCCCGCTAGTTGAATTCCATAAACAAAATTTACCGTGTAAATAAGGACCACCCTAACACCACATATATACACTTTTTTAATTTGATGCTTAGCCATTTTATAGAGTTCTATATCTTTTAAATATGCCCCCCAATTAAAGTTTTACTCAAATAAAAATTAGTAATAAATAAATTTTTAAGTACCCAAGTATCATAAACTTTGAACAACAAGCATTTACCATCATCCATTGAATCATTTCTCAGAATGATAATTAATCTTTAAAATTTTAATTCATAGTCAACATTTTACTAAAAATTCTGAATCTCTCTGAAAAATTCTGTTTTCTGAATCTGTCTTCACTCAAAATTCTTTTATTCCAATTAAAAGAGTTGCTGTGTATTTCTTTTTTTAAAACAAAATTAGTTATTTTTTTTTAGTATTTGAGAGGTCAGATTTTAGCTGTCTTTAATTTCTCTGCTATATGTAATAATTCTGTTCTCTTTTCTAACATGGTAAATGATAGTGAAAAATTTATTAACCAGTATCAAACAAAAACAGAAAAGTATTTTATTGAAGTTAAATAACCGAAAGAGTAATTCATTACATGAACCCCACTTTTAGTTTCACTAAAAAACAATCAATACAAAAACAAAATATAATGTAGTTCCTTTATTTTTTATAATATTTGAAACTATGATCCATTATATGTTTTTTAATCTAAACGTAAAAAGTTAAAAGGGATATTTTCTTTGATTTTACAAAATTCAAAATAGACAAAAATTTCTTAATTTCTTATATCTAAAAAGTACACAGTTTTTGTTTAAAAAAACTTTGAATAAACAAAAAGTTGACTTGTTGAGAAAAAGTTTTCAAAAATTTATCTCGTCAAAATCACTACGAAAATGTTATTTTTCAGATAAATTAGTTCACCACTGCTGCCCTTTGAACAAAAAGGTTTGCAACAAAAAAACTCTGTTAACTTTAAATTCAATTCATTATCAGACGAACAAAAAATTAAGCTTTCGCCTTTCTTTGCCGACAAATTATTTTAAAATAATTAGAGAAAAATGTAATCTCTTCGAATGTTACTCTAAAACAAAATTCTGAAAGCACGCTATTTTCTATTTTTATCCAACCCATGCAATTTAACATTTGCCCGACGTATTTCTTAATTAAGACAAAATAATGAACTCTGCAAAAGTAAAACACACGAAGGAGGATTTGAAAAAACCTCCCTACTACATTCGAAAAGAAAAGACAAATATAGGATTATTTTATTCCCTCCTTTGAAGAAAATATATGTTTTTTATTATTTCATTTAGATTCCGTTTTTTTTTTATTGGAATAATTTTTCCTTTCTCTGGCAGCAGCGGTTTTGTGAATCTAGCTGTAACTATAACTGTCAATTAGAAAGAGAAGTAAAGTCTTTCGAATACAAAGAAAAAAGCGAATTCATTGCAAATGGCGGCAAAAAATTCAATTAGGACTTTCGAAATTTAAAAAAATACCCTCACTTAGAAGAGAACAGCATTTTCACTCATTAAATTTGCGTAAATAAATTAAAAATTAGTCTTCCCGCTGCAGCTTAACAGTCATCTCGAAGAACTTGTGACATAATTTGTTTCTGGGAAGCTGGGAGACTTATTTTAAATTAATTAATTGCTAAGTACAATGTCTTTAACCAAGTGTGAAGGCCGCATGGGGCGCAAATTACCCGGTATCGAAAAGACACTTTGTTTAATTTTTAGAAAATTAAACTAATCAAATGCTTATGTTTTTGTGAAAGAAATTTTTGATCGCATGTCGAGAAAATAAAAGGTAAATTATAAAGGATGGGAGATAATTTTAAAAATATCCTATTTCACTTGCTTATTAGTGTGTATTTATACTGATGTTACTTTGCTCCACTGATGCTTGTTGTTGTGTATTTATAAGAATAATATGTTCCTGCATATATTGGTATATTTTTACAATGATACCCAGATAGTGCAAGATAAGGTTTTGGTAAGGCTGTCATTGACAACCTCTATGTACCCTTGTGAAAAGGTAAAAATATCCTGCGTTTGTTGACGCCTATAAAGTTAACAGTAACCTTACGGGATTTACGGGAAACCTTTAAACGAGGTTAAAAACTGAGATGACAGATTTTTTAGATGGTTTTTCTATAGTTTTTTTTATGCAACCTTGTTATGCAAACCCTAATATAAAATTGTGGAAATGTGTATTTATAGTGATATCTCAGAGCCGTATTCAGGCATGTGCAACATGTGTTATAATGGCACAGGGCGGCAAAATAATCACAAATTAAACCAATCTATAGTGCACATTTCGAACAATTTGTTTCAAAATTTTTAATCAAGTATTTTTTTTTAAAGTAGAAAAAGAAGACTGCATTCTTTTTTTTTTCAGGGGAACAAGCAAGTATGCTCTTTTCTCTCTAGTCCTAGTGTCTTTCAATTTGCTAATGATAGGACGTTTTCTGAAGTAGATTTTTAATCTACTAAAGATTTTAGCTTGGATTCACTCTAATTTTTATAAAACATTTCTTTATTTGGCCAGAAATCACTAATCAGTACGAAAAGGAACCTGGACCTCTGGTTAGAATTAAGTCGAAATGGTGTGTTTTCTAAAAGAAAAATTGAAGTAAGGAGGTGGGAAGAAAATTGTAGCAAAACTCCCAAATAAGAGCCCACAGAGAAATATCCTAACAGAGGGTCCACGAGGCTATTTTCAAATGCGTTACTGATGTGAGGGCGCCACACTAGAGTCTGGAACATATGCCGGCCGTTTAAATCTCTCGCCAAATTAGAACTTAGCGCCTGCGCAAAAAGGTGTTTTCAATCTCCCATAGGCAGCCGGCGAACGATTCAGACTGGATCCAGACGCTAGTGAGTTTAGTGCGATCCCAGCGCCACAATTCTCCCAACCTGTAACAAGATGTCAAGATTTTCGATTTCCATTATGGCCTATGGCCGTGGACTCTCTGTTCTAGTACTCTGTGTAAGAGCCTGAATGCCATGTCCTATTCTTCAATTATGTCCCCCTCAAAATTTCACAATTAAGGCTCTTGTAGCAACAACGGGCTAACTCCAAAAGCCTATAGAGCATTTTCAATCACATGACTCGGACTTAACAACGGCCTTAGCAACGCTGTTTTTGTCCTCCACGTCGTCAAATGTGACGTCAAGTGCGAATGCTCTATTGGAGTTAGCTCTTTGTAGCTGCAATTGCCTAATTTTTTTAAACTAGTACATATTTGTTTTACCAGATATCGTAGTATATTATTTTACATTTTTCAAGTCAAATGTATTTGATTCATATTATTTTGTAATACAAGGATAAGTTCTTGAAACTTGAGAACACAGAGAAATATCCTAACAGAGGGTCCACGAGGCTATTTTCAAATTTTTCAAATGCGTTACTGATGTGAGGGCGCCACACTGGAGTCTGGAACGTATGCCGGCCGCTTAAATCTCTCGCCAAATTAGAACTCAGCGCATGTGCAAAAAGGTGTTTTCGATCTCCCATAGGCAGCCGGCGAACGATTCAGACTGGATCCAGACGCTAGTGAGTTTAGTCATAGCCTTCGAGAGCGAGAAGGCCGGGACAGAAGAATGATGAGTCATCCTTTCCGACGAACGCTACCATTGAGTTTCCATTGACGCGTCGATTTTGGAGGGGAAAAATCGCTATAAATCATAAACAAATGATCGGAAAAAGAAAAAAAGACCTGTGTGTGATGTAGGAAACCAATACTAATGATTCTGAGTGAAAATGTTTACATTATCGGGGAAATATTTTGATAGATGGGATTTTTAAAAAAACCTTGTTCCGAGTACGATCGACTTTCACAAGCTTTATTAGATTAGATTCGGCATAATTTCAGTTAAATTACTACTTGCATTATAAAATCAACATTTTTGGTTAGATTGTATTCGTTTTTGAGTCATTCAAACCAATATTAACATTCGAAAATTTGCTGTTTAGTTGAGATTCGAAGCTAGCTGAACCGGGCGACGTTTTAAATAAAATATTTCTGTTTTATAATAACAAAAATCCTGTCTTTATTTTAACAACTAATAGATCATGTCCTATCTTAATATTTTTAATCCTTACACAGATAAATATTAACCATATTAACCCCCGCCTTGTAACTTTAAGTAGGATTTAAATATCAAGTGAGTATTCAAAATCAGCCGCTCTCTCTCTTTCTGGTACTATAATATATCTTGAGGTTTATTTCCTTTTTCCTTTATATATGAATAATCTAATATTTGAAATGAATAAATAGGATTTCCATTTTCAGTCAATAAAGTGTACTTATTTATAAACTTTTAAAAGGTAAAAACATGAAACGCAAATAACTGATCCAATAAGTTATAAGCATAACATTTAATTAAATTATTAATATCTATTAAAAAAATTTTATTTTTGGGAGGCAAGATAATACCCCACAAACTTTTATTTTAGAAAAACATATTTGTCTTACTATGTGCTCTCGGTATTTGAGCTCTCGGTATTTTCCGAAGCCATAACTTCTTTCTTTCTGCCTCTTTAGGGAAGGAAAACACACTTACATTGCTGGCACCTTTTGTATAATTACCCTTGCATCCTGGGACACAGCAATGGTCCGGCATTATAAAGGCCTGGATGCAAAAAGAGCAAGGGAAACATGGGACAAAGCAGAGACAAAGGCGCTTGCTCCAAGTTCCCGCGTACGCACACAGCTCAGACCTTGAGAATCAATCGACGGCTAGGATGACTCATCGCTCCGGAGATGCGCAAGTGGCCAGGCCTGTCTCGTTCTAGAAGGCTATGGTTTAGTGCGATCCCAGCGCCACAATTCTCCCAACCTGTAACAAGATGTCATGATTTTCGATTTCCATTATGGCGTATATGGCCGCGTGGACTCTCTGTTCTAGTACTCTGTGCTTGAGAACCCAATACTTTAAAGTATTCGATACTGCAAGTAACGAAAACGATACTCATAAAGCTCTAATTTTATCGATTCTGCCTGTAAAAAACTAAAGGCCTAAATTTGTGTGTGTTTATGTCTGGGCTATCTAACTGTAGGTACTTAATTCGGAAGATGGGGATATTTATAATTCATTTCATAAAGATATGTACTTAAACAAGGACGTGTTACATCACCCTTCCAAATCCAAGCACTAATCCCTCTCATATCAATCACAGAAACTTTCGTTAGGGCCTCTGTTTCATGAGATTTATCAGTTTAAACAAACACTGCCGTTTCACTCAATAAAGGTCACCTGCGGGGCCCCTTGTTTATTGAGGGGGCCTCCTCCCACGGGACTCAATTAAAATTATTCAAATTAGTCGAGCCAAAAATCAAACTCCGCAATTTTTCCCTCAGAGGGCCCATAATTGCGAACAGACCGGGGCCCCAGAGCTTAAAAATTATACCCTACGCTTCCCTTTAATCCGGGTAATTTCGGGGCATTTCTTAGTAAAGCGGGCCCTATTAAATAGCAGCATGCCCGGAGATTAGCGATCATTTGTGCGTTTTTCCAAATTCATCGTCGCTGTATGAGATTACCAGTCGTCCCCGAATTAAATGCATTTCGTGGAGTTCTCCTAATGATCGGCAATTATGCTGGTTTTCCCCGGAGCTGCTCTTGCCGGTATTGTATATCATATTGATCAAATTTATTAAAGCATTAATTAAGGAGGAAAGTAGAGTTTCGTTAAATGCTTTGAGCCACGGATTTCAAGTGAAGAATAACATTTTGGGCGTCTAATTGGGAGGTAAAGCTGCTTTTTTTCTTTGCTGGGGATGACGATTTTTAAGAGTTGCCCTCATTACTAACTGCAGTTTTAAAAGCTGGATCAGGCGGTGGTATTTTGAGCGGAACTTCATTACAAATTCAAGAAGACTGTGGGGTACTTAAAGGCGAAATTGGAAGGACTCGGTCTTTGGTAATGACTGTTTTGTTCCTGATAATTAAAAATTAAGAGATTAGTTTTAGAAAAGTTTACCGTGATGGCTAAAAATGTAGCATTCTATATTAATTTGGTATTGTATTTTTTAACTAACTTTCTCATTTTAAGGTTTGGTTTAACGAAAAATTCCTAGTTAATTACTTTAATTAAAGCAATAGCAATATGTTTATCAATTTATATTTTAATCGCTAATGAACAATTGTTTTACTTAACCAGTGCCTTTATTAAATTTAAATTCTTAAGATCTTCTATAGAACAAAATAAAATACTAACATAACATGAATCTTGAAGATTTTGAATAAAATTAAATGTTTTTCATGATTATTTTCTTTAGATGAAATTATAGGTATATCTTAAGCAATCATCCAAATTAAAGTGGTTAAAATAACAAAAATACAATATTTTAGAAATTTGTAGTAAAAAAACTTTTTAAGAGATAATTAGTTTTTATCTGTATCCTTCAATAATTTTCAAAATATTCACCACCTTAATTTTTAAGTAATTATTTTTTTAACGATATAGTTATAGTTTTGTTAATGATTCTATTAATATTAGTTACAGTGAAATTTAAACTATCTTGCTTTCTGATAAAGTTTGCATTGTAAATTAAAACACTTAAGTGTTTAGGATTTAAAATTATGTAATAAATTAAGAGGAGAGTCAATATTCTACTCGATGAAACTGATAAAAATAAAGGTCCAAAGTCATTTTTGATGGAATACTGAAATTTCATTTAAAAAATTTTAAATATCTATATTTTCTCAAAATTAAACAAAATAAAAATAGTAGATACTCTTTCTCCCTTTTATTTAATAAAATGGGATCATCAAATTTCATTTAGAGTAAAGAGTTTAGTTTGAATTTTAACTTCAACAATGTCAAGGATAGATGTCTGGATACTAGTATTTAGGAAAAAATATTATTATTTCAAGACATATTTGAAGTTAAAAGATATAGAATAGAAGTTTAAGAACTTTGAAACATTCAGCTAAAATTTAAAGAGTTACTTGAAAATGAAGAGGCTTACACTTATGGGCTTTTTCACTGGCTGTCATTATATAATTAGACACTTGGAGAAGAAGGCTGATGACTCTGGAAACTTCATTTGACAATATAAAATTAGAATTTTGTGTGGGGTAATGTGTCCCTCCCTTTAAAGGGACACATATGTCCCTCCCTTTAAGGGGACACATACCTTTTAAAAGTCCAAAATGGAGGGGAGAAATGGGTATTTTTAAAGGGCTGCAATTTTTTAAATATTGCATACCTGAATTAGATTTCAGGTGATATGGTTAATCAAACATTCTTTTATTGAAAAAAAGTTCACCGAAAAAAATTATTAATTTTTTTTTTTAAAATAGAGGTTATTGTGAAACATAATTTTAAAGTCCATTTTTTAGTCCGCGAAGCTTTTTGAAAAAATTAATTGATATTTTCACCCAATTTTTTTCCTGGAGAAAGGGATATATATAATCTTTACATTAATGAACCAGATTGTCATTTGAATAATAATATTTTATTTTATAAGCATTTAAAGTGACATTTTTTTTCAAAATTTACAAAATTCAAATTAAAAATTTTATTACTGTTTTAAAATTTAACATAGAGGTTTCTTTCTTCATTAATTTAAAGATTATATATATCCCTTTCTCCAGAAAAAAAATTGGGTGAAAATATCAATTACTTTTTTTAAAAAGCTGCGCGGACTAAAAAATGGACTTTAAAATTATGTTTCACAATAACCTCTATTTTTTTTTTAAAAAAATTATAATTTTTTTTCGTTTAACTTTTTTTCAATAAAAGAATGTTTGATTAACCATATCACCTGAAATCTAATCCAGGTATGCAATATTTAAAAAATTGCAGCCCTTTAAAGATACCCATTAAAGAAGTCCATTTTGGACTTTTAAAAGGTATGTGTCCCCATTCCCCATAAATCCTTCTATGACTGTAGGTAGTGATAACAACTAAGGGGACATCCATAAATTACGTGAGGCGTTTTTTCCAAAATCTGGGACCCCCCCCCTCCCCCCTTGGTGAGATTTAGTGAGAATTTGCTGGATCCCCCCCTCCCCCCCACGTGAGATTTACCTACAACTTTTAAAAAAAAATCCTTTCTCATACTTAAAAAACAAAGAAAATCGTATAATTTCTAACTTAAAAAGTTGACGTGAGATTTTAATCGACCCCCCCTCCCCCCTTGGTGAGATTTGGTGAGATTTTTCCGAACCCCTCCCCCCCTTTTTTGACCTCACGTAATTGATGGATGTCCCCTAATGAAATCCAAGAAAACGAGAAAAGGTACTATAACTGTTAACTGATCCGATTCAAACTAGCCTGAGGTACATAAAACTTGAGAAACAAAATTACAAAGACATAGAAGTTATGAGAGAGAAGTAAGTATTAACAGCTAGGGTAGTTTAAAGTAATTATCAAAAATACTTCAAATTATACAAAAATTTAAAGAGTAAAATTCCTTAAGAGCATTCGCACTTGACGTCACGGGCTTGTGACGTCAGAGGCTTGGATGAAAGACAGTATGATGGAAAACTATAGGATGCACATCGTTTATTTGTTTACTTTTGATGTGAATTTTGAAAAATAAGGATGTTTTATGTTTTTCTAAAAATGTTTACTTTAAAGTAACCTTTATTTACTCTAAAATGGCATCTCTGCATATTATAAGTCATTCAATAATACTACATTTTATATTTAGCAGTGTTCTAATTGCTGAAACCATTTCTGCCATTGTTCTAATTGCAAGTACCATTCGCAATGCTACTAACATATTTTAAAATTCTTAATTATTTATTAATTATTCAATATTTAGTTTCAGTAGCATATTATAAGTATTTTACAGATGTATCGGACTCGCATATTGTTCTAACAAATGTAAACAAAAACATGTCACCTCGTAATAAGTCTTTTTCTAAATTTAGCTTACCATTAAAACACAAAAACTTATGCACTTACCTTCAATAACTATTATTCTTTCGTTCTGGTCTTTAACCGAGCCTAAAGAATCTTTTTAAATGAACTTTTTTTATAAAAACTAAATGCAGCGCATATTCTCTATGGGAGCCTAATGTTAAAGAAAAGTTGTCTATCCTCCAAGCCAGCTTGATCACGTGATCGATGACACGTGATTGAAAATGCTATATTATATTTTAGAAGGACATTTTCATCATTTGTCTTAAAAAATTTTTCAAAATAATTTTCTGTTTAAAGAAGTAGAAGGAACAGTAAAATAAATACAAAATTAAAACTAAAATAACAGAGCTTTTAATAAAAGTAGTGTTTCTCAATAAGCACACGTCCGCGATGAAAATCGTTTTAAAAAATAGAATTGTTTTGGATTTTAAGAAAGAATCTGTGCATTGTTTAAATTTAATTCTAAATAATTTTTGATTCCTTCAGAAATAAGAACTGAACTGAACGAATTTTTAATTATTATTCTAAATTCTCTAAAAATACTATTATTCTTTTGTTTTGATAAGAATACTAAATTTATTATTTGTTTATTTAACTACCATTTATGTACAATTTTATTCTACATTCACTTTTAAAATCTATTCTAATTATTTTATAAATTTTATTCTCATTCTTCAAAATAGGTATTTAACTATTATTAATTTCAAGATAGGAGCAAGCTTTCTGATTTAATTGGCATTTCAACGAAGTAAAACTGTTTGAATTTGTGAAGGACAAGTCAGGCTATTTTATGTTATTATATTGCTGTGTATATTTAACTTATAATATTTTTAAAGAACTAGCCCGATGCAAATTGCTTCATTCCTTGCATTTAAGAAAAAAGTATAAATGAACAATAATGCATCAATCACTTTTAGTTGGTATCCTCTTGATTCTAACAGTACCTGTTTACATTAATTCTAGTCGTTAGCTTTAAGTGTCCGACTGATATCGTGGTCCTGGAACCCTACTGGTCTGAGTATACTTGATCCGTGACTTCAGAAAAAAAACTTTATGTATCGACTCTTTATCTAAGAGTTACTCGATACTTAAAAGTTTCGATATCACTAGGAAAAAACACCTTGTTTCAAACTGATTTAAAACATATCAAAAGAAAGAATTCATAAAGATAAGAAACGATAATTTAGATCGGGGGTTTCCAAATACAATTGGTCGAGGGTCGCAATCGAAAGCAGTAGAGAAGTGTAGAGG
This sequence comes from Tetragnatha montana, assembly GCA_963680715.1. Lineage (NCBI taxonomy): Eukaryota > Metazoa > Arthropoda > Arachnida > Araneae > Tetragnathidae > Tetragnatha > Tetragnatha montana. The sequence continues at coordinate 38,920,979 of OY796686.1, read as the reverse complement.
CGGGCCGCAAAGTAATCGGGCAAATTTCATTTTTACATTTTAAGGTAAATTTTTGGATTTTGGAGGTAATTAATATTAATTTTTTTGAGGGTGTTTTTGAGGGTGCACCCCTAGGTAAGTAGCCATGACGAATCCATTGAGATGACTTACAGTGCCTCTAGTAGCAAAATAAGAAGAAGTTTAAAAAATTAATTAAGAAACTAAGGAGATAGAGCAAAACTTTCTTTACGAATACTGTTGCCGGTCAATATTATTAAAAAACTCACTGGAAAAAAATTTCATGAAAATATTGTGATTATTTGCGGAGATGCATGTAAAAATAGCACTTTTTCAGGCCTCAAAAAAAAAAAAACTTTACAAATTTGCAAGTTTTTAAAATTTTGTTAATTAAATTTTGTCTTGATATCTAACAACCCCCCCACAAAACAACACAATAAAATTTTGCTTGTTTATTTTTTTTTGTGGCCTGAAATAGTGCTATTTTCTATTTTCACACGCTTATATCTCCTCGATTTCATTTTTTATAATGTTGGCAGCAATATTCTCATTGAGGTTTTTGTTCTATCTTCTTTAGTTTTTTAATTATTTTTTAAAACTTTTTTTATTTTGCCTCTAGGGGCGCTGTAAATCATATCAATGGATTTTCCATAGTCGTTTATCTAGGGGTAGACCTTGCTTCCAGGATCCTAGGAGACGTTGGTTCCAAATAAAAGCCGTGAAATCGACTTTTGAAACACCCTGTATAGCTGTGAAAGAATAAAATTTAAAAAGAAAGAATTAAACCTACAATAAGGAGTAGTAATTAAAATTTCTAATTTAGGTAAAAGAAAAGAACGAATTAGTATGAAAGTAGGCTTTTTTTAAGTCTAGGGGGGAATATGAACAATTCTAAAACAATAAAACCAAGTAGTTAAAAATAATAAGATTAATTCCAAAAAGGTTGTTTTCATAATCAAGAACCATTTCTAAACTTGATGACCACATCTTCCCTTTTGAAACTCCCAAAAAAACGAAGATGGAACAAATTTGGAACAAAAACCCGACTCGTGCAAGCGAAAGAGAGCAAACGATACCGAAATCGCTCTCTCTCCTCGCTCGACGTGAGCTTTATTAGAATTCCGGTCCAGCCCAGACCCTTCACTCCTCCTAACAATTTAAATCGCTTTCACGCCATTTATATTTAATTACCAGCGTATTAAATAGAACGATCCTTTACGCAGACGATCTGCGGGAAGCCCTCCGATTGGCCCCCGCTACAAGACGGGCGCTCCAACAGGCAGGTCCCGCAGGCCGGCCAATGGGAGAGCGGCAAACGATCCGGCCAGCCGCGAGTGGGGAGAACGTGGGGTCTCGAGTTGAGTTGGGAGTCGAGGAGTGCGGATCGGGAGTCGCTGCTGAGAGTATCAGATTAATTTTTTTGGAAAGTCGTTTGGGAAAGACTGAGTCAAAGCTGGTTTATTGAGTGAGGAACTGGGCATTCTTTTATCAACTTCGAATTCTTTATAGATATATTTATTTATTTCATTTTTCCTTCGAAGGGAACTCTTTGTGAAACTAGATTAAAGAAAAAAAATTAGATTCAAATATTTACACTTATGACTGTGCTTACATGGTTTGTCTTGAAAAGTTTCTCTAAAGATATTAAATCCAAGTAGGCCTGTTTCTCCATGAACTACAATGGACTTTGTAAAGAGAATTTATAAGAGTGATGCTAACTTTTATCAGACGAAATAAGAGGTTACCAGTTGTAAATCTATTTGCAAGATAAAGGAAGAATTGCTAATTAGTAATTTTCAATTAGGGTAAAAAAAACTGACTAACAAAGAACGTACTAATTTATGTTTAGGGTCCTTTCCGTATTTCTGAAAAGAACTGGTGATTTGTAGACGTTTTATCATAATTTTCTAGTTACGTAGTAAAATTATAAGTTGAGGGATCTCAAAGCTGACTTTTAGAGCATTCTCATGAAATTCATCGAAAACCCTTACCTCAAAACGTGTAGCACTTGTCACAAGTGAAGAGACTCCTCTCTTTTAAACTTAGACATACATTCTGATGTGCACATAGAAACATCGAACTACATCTCCAATGAGCATGATATGCAGTGACAGTGGAGACTCTTGTAGTTCCAATAAACTTAGTGGGGAGAGAAAGACAAGTGTCAAAAGTGCTCCCACCCACTCCATAGATGCCATACTGGGACTGAAATACCAGGACACTTCCAGGACAGAGGACATGCCGAGCCGTCCTAGGAAGAGATCTACGGGCAGCAACTTCGAAGATGACCTCTCGGATGGCGAAGTCAAAGGAGGGAAGGCAGGATGCTGTTTCAATTCTGATGAAGGTGAAAGACAGAAGGGGAGAGATAAAGGTAAGTTACAGTTACATGCTTTTTTAACTGAAAAGAAATTCAATAATTTAAGCGCTAGCTTAAATAAATTAATCACTTTGTTAGTTATCCTCAAAATATTAAACTACAGAGGTGTATAAGTTATTAGACTCACCGCGAAATACTTTTAATGTCTTATTTTATGTTTATTTTTTGTTTTTTAGATATGTTTCCAAACGTTTGAAAACTAATTTTTTAGGTCGAATACCTTACACATAAAATTAATCTAGAAGTAAAAATATATAATTTCTTTTATTTTTATGAGATTTTTTTTATTTTTTCTCAGTTTGAAAAGAGCAATTGATTTCCCAGGGGGGTTACTCGATTTCGTTTACCACCTGCTTTTTATCCTTTATAATTTGTTTTAAATAATTTATTTCTGTTCATATGTATGGTAAGTTACTGAATGTACTAGGTAATGAGTGATTATAAAATGTTATTTTTTTTGTTCTAAGTTGATTTGAAGTAATACTTAGTAGGATAGTGAGTTTAATTGAATTCATAGAGGTATATGGCACCAAGAGAAAACACAACTATAAACCACTGATTAAAATTATGCCAGAGCTTATAAATTCAATCATTTCCAGTAAAGATACCCTATGAAGTCTTAAATGCATTGAAATAGTGTAAAACAAACTTTTCTCGTGAATAAATAATTGAAAAGGGTTGAAGTTTTTCCACCCTTGAGTCTAATACAATTTGCCCACCTCTGTATAAAACTACATCAAAACTTTCCATAGTGTAGTGTTTACACACATATAGTGTTCAGAGCATATCAGAGATAAGGTATTAAGATAACTTAAAAAGAGTTTCGCGCGCAATTGCTCCAGTATAGTATAAGAAACATTCAGAGGTGCCATACAGTTTAACTTAATGATTGGACATTGTGGTAACTCGTTAGCATTATATAGGGTACCTTATCTGAACATTTTCAATGGATTATTTGTTGTTGAGAAAACTTGTTACTTGAATTTGGTAAATACTTTTAAGTAGATAGAAATTGCAATACAAAATTAATTGAATTGCTTAATGGATAACTAAAAACTCTCTTAAGTAAATTCAAAGTCTATGCGCTACTTAAAACAGTGACTCTGATGATGGCTTCACTGCCGAAAGGAGTGTTGGTACTGGAAATCAGGTTTTTGCAGATTCCACTGATATACACTTCCAATTGAGTTTTTGAAATTTTATTCATTCAAGAAATAATTAAAAATTAATATTGTTTTAATAAAACGATGCTTTAATCACTAAGGAAGTATTCTTATGATGTTAATTTTACCTGTCTTTTTCAAAGTAAAGCCCCACCCTGAGGGCAATTTAGAAATAGACTTGTAGAAGTTGAAAAACCTAAAATAAATTACTGTTAAATGATGATGGCAACGGGTTTGTATGCGTTGCATAATCAATATATTTGAATTTAAGCAATTAATAACAATTTAAATTATGTATGTTAGTATTTCTGAAATTTTTACTCAGCGTAAACTCCATCTTTTATAAACCTTCCATCTACTCTATAGCAACCGGTCTTAACGTATCGTATATGAGCTGCATTTATACAATTTATTCACACTTTCTTAAAGTTTAAAGTTAAAAAAAAGTTGTTTTGAAACTGTGTTAAGTTAAAACTAACTTTAAAAGGTATTTTTATTTTTAAAAATTTATGGAGGCTAGTTCTTTTTTATTCCCACTAAATGGTGGTTAAAGGAAACCTATGTTACACTAAATTATTTTAATTTTTAATAAATAATACGTATCTACACTTTTGTAATAAATATGAGAAAGTATGAATTAAAAAATATACAGATGCTTTAAATAATCTCATGTATAGAAAACGCAGAAATGACAAATCTAGATACAACATTATTTTGAGATTTTTCTAAACATTATACACTATACAGTCTCTAATACAATACAAAGAAAAGATCAACAATAATTTACGCCATTATCTTCTAACTCACGTTACAACAATATTTTGTACATACATTTCTTACAAAATTAATATTAAAGTTCAATAGAAAATAAAATGATTATACTGTTTAAACCTCTCTTTCAATACATTTGTGTCTAAAACTGAAAAAATCCAAACAAAAGAAAGAGACTTCTTATGGTTTCTTTTATTCCAGGTTTCTTAATATCATGAAATTATTATTCTCAAAACATTGATAAATTCGTTACGCTTCACTGGGATTTTTAAGGTTGTATCTACTTTCTCAAAATAACATTTCGCATTGTAGAATAATCTCTTTAACCCTTTATGTCCCAAATTATGTTATTTTCAGAAAAATTGTGCAATATATTTTTTTATATGTTTAAACTAACTACAGAAAGGCACAAAAGAAGTAACATTCATTTACAATAATTATTTTAATTCTAATTGCATAAAATATTACATGGGACTTATAAGTCCCGTTGGGACTTGGGAGATGAACTTATGAATGGACTTATGAAATGACTCAGTATGAAAAATGAAAAACATTCAATATAAATAAAAAATAATGCATTTTTATTTAATCAAACATGGTACACAATAAAAACAGTTCTTTTTTTCAATTATACAAAGAACTATTCGTTTCATCTTGTGGTGAATATGATATTCATCAGTACTACTGTCCTCCTCTGGTGTTTCAACATCAGATGGCAATTCATCCCAGATGGCTTTAATTTCTTCCGGCGTCAGGCCTTTTCTTCTTCTATTCATTATTCTATAAATATAAGAAATCAAATTTAGAGTTTTGTACTACGGGAAAAAATCTAAAAGTTTGTAAATACTCAATATTAAAACTAACAAGATCCTAAAAATTGGAATAAATAAGGATTATTTTATGTATTCAAGTGCTAAAAATAAATTAAACAAAAATGCAATGACAAAATTCAAACAAAAAAGATAGTACTATACTGGATATTTGATCATACTAAGATAGTACCAGGATCGATAAGGCCCAACGGGACTTATAAGTCCCGCATAAAAAATAATGCATAAAAATTGAAAAAATCACTCAATTGATTCTGATTTTAATTATAATTACAAGAGAGTTCATAATGAGTAGGTAGAAAAAGTATAAAGTACTTACCAATTATTTATCTACTGATACGACACTCGTAAACAGGAACAGAGTTTTGCAGCAACAATGGCGGTCCAAAGTACAGCATAAGACGAAATTGATCTCAAATATCTAAGTGAAATTGACGGTCTAGGTAGTGCTGCCATCTATATATCATTAGAAGAAGGTATAACGGTATGGACTGAAAAGTTTCGTTCGAATTCATGGAATAGTTTTAGTTTTATTCGACTTTATATTAAGCGGGACTTATAAGTCCCGTCGGGACATAAAGGGTTAATAAGGCTTAAAAGTTCAAAATCTTAACTTTCCTTCATTGAAAATCCACATTTCCGGTAAATTTCAAAGACAATTTATCATTTTTCAATCATTTTACTTTTTCTTTCCTTAATTGTTAGAATGTTGGTTATTTCAAAAAGTTGTATTGGGAGAAAAACTAGTTCACAGAAGAGAAATCTGTAAAAGTTGCTTTTCCGCACTATGACCCTTTTGGCAGTGAAGAGGTTTGTAAAGATAAAAGTTGGAAAGCTGCATATACAAGGTTCGAATTCAGAAATGGTTCTTGCTTCATGGAATGAAATGTTTTTAGCATCATTTTACATTTGTATTGTTGCACATACAAAAATAAATACATTCATCCAGTGTTAACAACGCTTTTCCTTTCAAAGAGGAAGAGGCGAAGAACTTTTTTTTTGGAAAAATGAAAAGAATCTTAAAAACGTTCAAAATATTTTCCTGAACTTACAGTAGCTTTCTGACTAAAGTTACTAAGTTACTACTACTACTAAGTTACAAAAGATATTAAGGTTATTTGCTTTTAAATATAAGTTTTGTTCATTTTCTAAGAAAATCATTGGAAATTATATAAAAATTTTGTAAGGAGTCAAAAAATTTTCTCCTATATTTATTAATTTTATAATAGTAGCTTTTATTTTCACCAGTTGATTGTTGGATCAACTATATTACACTTTAACTACTTCAAATATGGAAATAGAGAGAATACGATACAGTTATTTTCTCAAAATTTTATTATGGCTATATAATTACTTTACAGTTAAATACCAAAACTTAAAATTAAAATGTAAAATTAAATATAAATGTTTTATTCACATAAAATCATGATAATAACTTTTTTAAGGGTGAACTATGAGGAAAAACTATCCAAAAAGTTAAAAAGCTGATTCTTTAGAAAAAAAATACTTCTTTTAAACTTGAAACATTATTAAGTTAAAACATGTTTCTTTTCCTTAAAATGAAGAAGATTATTCATATTACAAAAAAAAAATATTTTTTATGGTTTAAGTGTTATTTATTTGCTTCTAATAATATGTTGCATTATTATATTCTAAAAATATAGTATCATTCAATTGGTTTTTAAACGTTTTAATAAAAGCTAACCTTATTCTAAAGGTCCTCAAAATACCTAACAATATGTGAATTAAATTTTCAAAATGTTACTTTTTTTGTTGTTTTAAGGTTGTTTTTCTGTTCTAAGAAACTAGCACTGCATTGTTTGACCAAATATAAAATTACGATTAATCTAGATACAATACAATAAAAAAATCATTTTTAGGATAAAATTTTGTCAACTAATTTATTAATACATATACTAAGACTAAGTTAGAGCGATACAATTTTTACTTTGAAGTAATGACGTTATATTTATTTCCCAAATCATCAGGTAATTTTTTTTTTTTGTGTGTGTTAACAAACATAATTTATTTATAAAGGTCACTAATTAGAAATTAAAAACATCCGAGTAGTTCATCAAATTCCTTAGATTTTCTTTAGATTCCATCATTTTTTCTTAGGTTCTTAAGATTTGTCAATGTCCAATGTCCCTAAATGCAGAAACTTTTAACAAGCTAAAATAAAACAAGGAATCTTAATATGTATTTTTATAGAATACCTTTTAAAGTTGTAGTTATATTTTTGACTGTTAATTTAGTAATAACATCTTAAGCAGCTATTTGCATAAAATACATGTTATTTGGTTGAATATCATATTTAGATTCATATATAATCGCTATTTTCTATAAGAAAAAAATTATACATCGTTATTACACAAGAATAACTCTAAAAGTAAAAGAGTAAAACTGCTTCACTGTAAAACCTTTTTTGGAAAATCGTATATAATAAATCCATCAATAACATCATGTCGCTTTCATAAGGAAACAAAAAATTGAATTTTTAAAAATGGAATATCATTGATTAAACCGGAATACATCTTCAGTAAAGCTTTCTGGTAAATTTTGATACAAGAAAGAGACTTGCATTGCAGAAAAGTTCACCAACATTCAACTGAATCGTCAGTTTGAAAAACGGAGTAATTCCAAAAACAAGTTTTGAGAAATAAAAAACTGTATAAGTGACGGGATTTTCAATGAACTTATCCAACTTCTATCATATAAGTTAAAACTGGAAAAATCCTAAAAGATTTGAATTATAAGTTTAATACTAGAAATAATTGAATTATGTAACTAAAATTGAAACAATTTAAAATGTTATACTTATAAAGTCTAAAGGGCATTCAAAATCAAGAAAAGGAACTAGGAAGGATTATTTATTAAATGTTGAATATGCCCCAAATTTTTGTGTTTCAATGTGCCACATCTTCCATCTACCATCTCCAACTTCAAGAGAGTAAAAAATAGATATTTATAACTAATATTGGGAAAAAAAAAACTTTTTGGATCTAACTTTATTGATGCCAAAATTTATTGATGCAAGGCGAAATTTCTACTTTAAAAACTTTCTTGATTGAATTTTCACAAGAACAACAAAAGAAGAAATTTTACTTTGCACCTTCCAAAGCAGGCAGTTTTCAAAGTGTTCCATAAGACCCACTGCTCTGAAAATTCAGGCAAAAGATGATACTTATTGATACACTGCTGTGCAAACAGGTAGTACAATGAAAAGGTAAAAAAAAAAAAAAAAAAAAAAAAAGTTCTAATGTGTGCCATGTTCAAATGTGCCTCCCTATCCCCTATAATCACAAAAATATTGTACAGTTAAAAAAAGTTGATAGGGGGGGGGGATTATTCCCTTTTTTAAACATGAAATTTCAGCTTAAAACCTTAAAAAATATTTTAGTCGACAATTATTTTATATTTCTGCTTAGTTCACTGCACAAAAATGAAAAATAGATAGACTAAGACAAATATAATTAATAAGTATTATGAAACTGAGTCATTAAGGGGTTTTAATGGATATCAAAGGAGTATTAATGAAGTTAAACACTCAATAGATAAAAAAGGTTAAAAACATTTTAAAATTAAAAAATAAATTTTATTTTGACTTAGTTTACAGCGCAAAGAATAAGAAAAAAAACTTAAATTTCATATTTAATCGAAAAATACAATGAATGGACAATAGGGTGTTTCAAAAAAATTTTTTTTTGAATTTCCCAGATGCCCCCCCCTCAAGTTGTTACAAATACTAAAACATAATTACCTGCAAATTTTCAGGTCTTTAGGACGATTTTTGACCCCCGCGCCCTTCAAAAGTAGGTTTCCCATGTTAAAGTATAGGGAAAATATTAAAATTATCGTCATTTTTGGTTCTTTTCGATTTTACGAGCCTGAACGCAGTCAATATCGAATTAAAACCTATAGATCATCTTTGGGACATCATTGCCTCAAGATCCTATCGGAAAAATATTCCATGGCACCTACTGGGGGGTAGTTACACGGGGGTGAAAAGCGAGCATTCACCGAAAAACGAGGATGCTTGCCGGCGCTAGCGGCGGGAGCTAACTAACGGGTTTTTACTAATAGAAACAGAATAGAACGAGGTACCTTAGGAAAAAGGTTCAATAAACACTTAAATAGGCTTTTATGAGTCCCTCCGCAAACGCCGGCGAACATAACCAGCACCCGCGGCAAGCATCCTCGTTTTTCGGTGAAAGCTCGCTTTTCACCCCCGTGTAACTACCCCCCAGTAGGTGCCATGGAACGTTTTTCCGATAGGATCTTGAGGCAATGATGTCCCAAAGAGGATGTATAGGTTTTAATTCGATATTGACTGCGTTCAGGCTCGTAAAATTGAAAAGAACCAAAAATGACGATATTTTTAATATTTTCCCTATACTTTAACATGGGAAACCTACTTTTGAAGGGCGCGGGGGTCAAAAATCGTCCTAGAGACCTGAAAATTTGCAGGTAATTATGTTTAAGTATTTGTAACAACTTGAGGGGGGGGCATCTGGGAAATTCAAAAAAAAAATTTTTACCATAGACTTTCGAAACACCCTAATGGACAATGATTTCGCCAAATTTAAGGGGCTAATATCTGCCTATAAGAGGTTATTTTTTTTTCTTTCCACTCATGCATAGAATGAAGCTTGGAGATTTTTTTAGCACAAAAAGTTTGGTCCTATTCCTTAATTTCAAACTGACTATTCAATTGCCTAATGCAAACCGGTGTGGTATTTTAAATTCGAATCTATCTAATCTTGTTTCTTTTACCTCTCACACTTTTTCGGTTATATCATGTCAAAGTCAACAAGTCCTAAGGGGCTAACCCCTTTTTCATATCCTTCTTGAAACCCATATATCCGATCTCAGTGTAAGAAAGAAACACAAATTTACAAAAAGGGTTACATCCTGACGGGTTTACGAAACCAACCCAAGGAAACTGTCACCAGCAACACCCAAAGAACACCGAATATAATTCGCATCTTCAGAACAATGCCACCTAAAAAAGACACCTGATTCTCACCCTTTTCCCAAATGAAGTCCCCAGACCCCGGCATCAAAAGCGCATCGCCGCAGGCCACGACTTATATTCCGTGTCGGAGTCGCATGCAGATCTTGTTACGTGCGCGACTATGCTAATTGGGGGTGGGTCGGATCAAGGGAGATTATAGGGGGGTCGGCTTTTGCTGTGGGGAGGGGTCGTGAAGGGGGAGGGAGATTAGCGTTGACAAGATGAGCGGATTTGGGGGGTAGGCTTTTTGGGATGTCGCCTGGGTTTGAATTGAGTTTTGAGGGGGGAGAAAAGGGGTTATTGGGTTACAAGGGGAAATATTGTTGTCATGGAATGACTTTAGGGTTTTTTGTCTGCGTAGGGGGTCGACCAACCTTTTAAATCCTCTTTGACTGAGAACTAAATGTTTTATTACATATTCTTTTTATTCAATGAAGTTGCATGTGAGAACTTTATCTTTGAACGTTATTTATTTTTATTTCTATTTAATATTTATTTTGCAATTGTTTTTAAGTGAAACGAGAAGGCATTGAATATTGACTCAAATTCGAATTCTTGAAGAGTGGACGTTTGAATAAAAAATAGCTCCTGGTAAATTTAAACCTTTGAATAGTATTAAATACATACTACATTTAATCAGAAATTCATTTGTAAAGGTAAAATCCACATATAAACCAAATTATTAAGAAGCATTTATCTATATCACAGATTCAATGGGAGATCTCTATAGGCTATACTTATAGTATTCTTTATTCCTCTTTCAATCCATATCAATTGGTTCGATTTGCTTTTGATTGAGTTATTTTCCCTTAACTCTTTTTTAATCATTACACCAACTATATACAGAGAGTCTCAGATATTTTTGAACGTTTGGAGAGGGGCTGAATGTTCTTTTGTGAAGAACAAATAAAGGAAACTTTACATAAATAATTGTTTGTAAAACCTTGTAAATGTTAGTCCTCCTTTAATAAAAACCCACATTTAAAATAACAATGTTAACTCAGTTTCAAACTTGCTGATTGTAATTTTATCAACTTCCTGTTCAACAGTTCAGATAATATTATCAATTTCGTGCCATTAGCCATAGAATGATCATTTCCAATTTCATGGCATTGGCCATAAAATGATCATTTTCAATTTTATGGCATTAATTAAAAATAAACTTGACTATTTGAAAAAAAAATGTTATTATCTTATTTTCTATAGAAATTCCAATGGTTTCTTAATTTTCATTCAAATTTTTACAAAACCTACTAATACATAAACAAGATTTTTTATTTATCAGAATTTAAAAGGCACTTTCTAGTTTTTTTTTTCCTTTCTACATCATTTCTTATCAACACAATCAATATCAAATAGCTAAAGCTTTCTTAAGATTGAACTTGTTCTTATAAATTTCAAGCACTCCAAAAAGTAATTTCAACTATTTATTGTGTTTTTCTATTATAGCCTTATTCAGTTTATTAACTTTTTTTTCTATTAATGCCATATATTTTTAAAACGATTCCAACCGAGTTTGCTACCACTTCTTTTTATCAATGAAGAAAATAATTGGTTAAAAAGTTGGATTAAAAAAAGGAGAGAAGATTAACATTTCAAACTAAAAACCTCCCACAAAAAGAGTATTTTCAAGGGAATTTTAAAGAAGATCATACATTTTTAATTTAGCAACGCTTTAGAGAAGGAAAAAAGGCTGACGGCAAAAAAGAGAACTTTTTAGGACTAAATCGAATATCTTTTTGTTTTTCTACCGCTTCAACTTTGAAAGGATTATACTTAAAGGAATTACCATATTCAAAGGTAAAGCTCCCATTCCCGTATCAGCAGCAAAAAAGAGATTTTAAAATTTCAGTTCCAGTTTTATTTAAGCTGTTTTTTGCGAGTTAATTTAATGCTTAATTTCATAAACAATATATTACGCACGTTATCAAAAACCATATCTTAATCTGACTAATGAACAGAGTCTGACAGTAAAGCTTCGTCAAAAATTTGATTCGTCCTTTTTTCTATATGCCTGCATCCCACATGGGACTTGTTAAATACATCAGTAAAAATCAAAGAAAATAATCGAGAATTTCTTTCAAAGGTCGGATAAAAAAAAGGTTGTTTCTTAGTTTTGCTTAAACCACCAATCAATTATGCAATCTTCTTTTTTTAGACTTATTAAAACGTTTGCAAGAAGAGGATTAGCATATTAATGAAATTTCCTTCATTGCCATTAATTAACCGATTTGCAATTATTATTTTAATAACACTGTAAGCAAAATGAGTCAGGAGATGTGACAAGACATCAAAAAGACTATAATTTTAAAGTACGTATGAAAACGTAATTAGAATGTCCTTAGACACTTTTTAGTAAATAATTACAATACAAAACTCTGAGCAAGGTTCACTTTTGGACGATATAATTTTAATGAAAAGCAAAATGTAAGGTTACGCATTTATAATATAACTTAGAAGTAGATAAAACTACTTAACTGATAATACAATGAATGGTTCCCAAACTGTGGTCAACGGAACACCTGGTGATCCGTTAAGGGGACATCCATAAATTACGTGAGGTGTTTTTTTTTCCAAAATCTGGACCCCCCCTCCCCCCTTGGTGAGATTAAGTGAGATTTTGCTGGACCCCCCCCTCCCCCCCACGTGAGATTTTCTCAACCACTAGTTTTGTTTTATCAGCATAAAAATTACCATTCAGATCGCAAAACTTTGACACAAAAACACATTAAAATCGAAAACATGGTTCTAACTTGTAATTATCACGACTGACTGGCTAATGATTTGCTAGTTTGACTAATCTGAGCACTTTTTCTGAACTTGTGCTAAAAAATATTAAAGAAAAAAACGTATATTTTCTAAACTAAAAGTTGACGTGAGATTTTAATTGACTCCCCCCTCCCCCCTGGTGAGATTTGATGATATTTTCCTGGACTACCCCTCCCCCTTTTTTACCTCACGTAATTTATGGATGTCCCCTAATAACTCCAAGTGTTTCACGAAGCCATCAGTTTCTTTCCTGTTAAGTTTTCTGGTCAAATATTTCTTCAAAAAATAAAAAGGTCATGATAAAACTTTTAAAAGTGCTCTGTGCATCTAAAAGATTCGTCTAATGAATCTTTAATACTATAATATGAACAGAAAAATTTACAGATTGCTTAATTAACTGGAATGTAATACAAATTTCAAGGATTTAACAGAGTGTGTAAGGAACCTCTTATGAGTTCATAAGTGAAAAGTTTGTTGAAAAATCTTTTGACTCTTTCAATTACAATACACACACGTCTACCATCATAAAATGACCCTTAAGGCTCATTCAGACTTATCACGTTTTGTGTTCATTTTGAAGAAATCATCCAAAGTGAAAAGTGTGATCTGGCGTTTCACCCTTTACTCCACTTTTCTACGAAACTAACGTTTCACAGGAGTGAATAACTAAGGATGGGCATGAACAGTGATAGTAAAACAGTGTGAATGAGCCTTTAGAAACATCATCTATACTTTTATAACTTTTTTTAAACTTATAAAGGGCCGTATTCAGAAACTTTTAACACGATTGAAACGAGTCGTTAAAGAGTCGAAAACGAGTCGAGACCGAGAACGACATCGAAATTGATCGAAAACGATCATTTTCGAAACGAGTACTTCAGCTCTCTCGTTTCCTCAAAAACGAGTAATATAGCGGACTCTGATTGGTTGAAAAGAAATTCGCGTCAAACGATCATTTTCGAAACTCTGATTGGTTGAAAAGAAATTGAATTTCTTTTAAACCAATCAGAGTCCGCTATATTACTCGTTTTTGAGGAAACGAGAGAGCTGAAGTACTCGTTTCGAAAATGATCGTTTTCGATCAATTTCGGTCTCGAATCGTTATCGACTCGTTAACGACTCGTTTTCGACTCGTGTTAAAAGTTTCTGAATACGGCCCAAAGATTTTCTGTCAATATTGTTAGAAATTCTATAAGCCTTTATATCTTTGTTCCTTTCATGGAAGCGATTGAAAGATTTCAATCAGACGCTTGTTGAAATCAATTGGTTAAAAGACCTTCCTTTTTGCAGAGTGCCCTGAGGAATGGCGCGGGGAGCGGCAAGGAGGACTGCGCAAGAAGCACCGCCGCAACCGCACCACTTTCACCACCTACCAGCTGCACGAGCTGGAGCGCGCTTTCGAGCGCTCGCACTACCCCGACGTCTACAGCCGAGAGGAGCTCGCCGTCAAGGTCAACCTGCCAGAAGTCAGGGTGCAGGTGAGCGGATTCTTCGACCAAAGATTCCGTAGTTGGGTTCAGTACGCCAACTTTGAGATAAGTCGCCGAATCTGGCGATCGATCGAAATGTAGAGAAACGGCTCTTTCCAAATATAGCTTGTCTTTTCTCGGAAGACGGTTAGTGTAACCCTAGAACGTGCTTTCCACAATTTTCGCAATACCCAACCGCCTTACGAGGAAAGACACGCTATAGTTTGCAATTCTGCAACCTTTTGTCAACACGCCAATCTCGCCAACCATGGCCAACTACAAAAGTAAAGTAAAAGGGCAATTCCCGCATTTTTATTTTATATTTTTTATTTGATAGAGATATCCAAGAAAGGAATATACGTGCAAAAAATTTTTTAATTGGATACTTATTTACTTTTTAATTTAATTTCAAAGATTGACTTTTAAAAAGGGCTTGAATGACGTCACATTACCCAAAACAATGGTTTAGGATTCAAAGCCATTGTTGATTTTTACTTTCAAGTAGGGCCAAAACAGATTAGATCTAACGTCATTAAATCCGATACAAATGCAAAGCTATTGTCAGTTTTTATTTTGAAATATTGAATTGACTAAATTTTTTTGACTTTTCTTATTCTGGAAAAATGCATTTTTTTCTGTTCTCAAAAAATGCGGGAATTGTCCATTGTAAAACTACTAAATCGTGTAAAAAAATTGCGAATCACTCAGGATGAACAGTGAATGAGCCTTTGAATAGTCGTTTCACTCTTCTTTCCTTCAATTTCCGATGCAAAATGTGTGATTTCTTGGTTGATTTTATTGAGGGTGAAGTAGTGTAAATGAGCCTTTAAGTGAAAAATAATTACTGCTCATCATAGTATAAATAACATTCTGGTAAAAGCTAAAATATTTACTACTCTGTCTAGAGATAAGGGGTTCCCAAACTTTTGAAAATCGCGACCCACTTTAAAAAATGGGCAAAGATAATTTTTCAATTTGTGTAAAATCCTGACGTATAGGAACATATTTCAATATTTTTTTCGTTATTACTACACAAAACTACATGAGAATTTGATAAAAACTTTTAAGCAGTTTTTTTTAAGCAGAACTGTGTTATCAAATACCTAATTTATATTTTAAACGCCTTTTTCTTCAAAATTTTTAAAAATCCGGGATTAAATATTTTATGCTCAAGTTATACGAGGATCAAACTTACTTTTACAGCTTTTTACCAGTTTTGAAATAAGAGTTAAACCGGAAAGCTTTTAAAAGTTCACTGTTTTAACACATAATTATCTGTTCCGTTTCATCGTAAAATGAAAATGACGTCGAATCTATTTTGATGGGACGATTAATAAGATGTATGACAGTTGTTAGCTTATAACTTCAACCTTATTCGTAATCTATAAATTAGAAAATACTTTAAAATTGAGAATTTCTTTAGCGTTCTTGGCATTCAAAAGAATCAGAACATTTTTATGACAAAAACTTGTCATTCAGACCAGTAATAAAAAGTTTTTTTCTGGATAGGGGCGTAGCCAAGGGGTGGTCCCCGAATCCGGAACCCCCCCCACACTGACCAGAAACACAAATTTTTTAGACCCTATTTCAGGTGTTATAATTAACAGTGGCTACTCAGGAGAGGGCGTCTATGCCCTTTAAAAGTGCATGAAAAACACTCTTTTGGATGTTAAAAATCTAATATTTTCCGGGGGTAAACCCCGGTTTCCTTTACTTTAAAAAGAAAAATTGTTTCGGGGCTAACTTCGATCCCTTTCGCCAGCAATGAGTTTTATCGGAAAACTGTAAGCAATTTTTGAATACAGAGGTAAAACTATCTGCACGTTGTGCATAAGGAAAAGGTGAACTTACACTAACTACCACATAAAGACGTAATAAAATATTTTTTAGAAAATTTGAACGGGAACTAAAATAGATCATATGTGTCTAAGCGGTTTAGGAGGTGTAATTCTTTGTGAATACTTTTATCAATACAGGCAATATAGCTTATAAGGAAGGAGAAATATATTAATCTTAGAAAAAATAAGGGTTGCTAATTATTTTAGAAGATTTAAAATTGCACACATATTGTTTATTTGCTGTGTCTTTTTTAAACCGAACCGAATGACGTCTCAGTTGCATCGTCGTTTCCAATAAGGAAAATCAGGACCAAGGAAGCGAGTGGTGCGGTAAGACGTGTTGCTGACGAGTGCTAATATAGGCCATTAGTATATCCCATTCCTGTTGCAATTAATAAAAAGCAGAGACAATACGCTTAAATTACATGAAAAGGAAAATTCAAACATGGAAAGTAAAACTAAACCATGACTATATTTTGAACAGGTTTGGGTGAATTTAAGGTATATAACAAGCACACACACATAACTGTTTTTTTAGTATTTCTTAAGGACCTCGTAAATATTTTTAGAATGTATTTAACAGTTCAATTCCATTATCTGACCCGTTAAATATTTCGATCGAAAACGAATAGCAATACCACCAAAAATTACAAACTAATTAAATAAAACATATCGACAGCCACGTTGCAAAAGCCTGTAAGTGCAAAACCTCAAAGTTTTCAGGAGACGAAAAAAAAACAAACTATCGCAAGTTTGGTTTTTGGCAAGCATGGCGATGGTTTGATGATAAGCATTTTAAAATAACGCTATACGCATTTTTCTGAGGACTTACAGGAACTTACTTCCCAACTTACAGGTTATTTTATTATAAATCGTCATGGAGAAGTTTTGAAGCGTCTTTGGCCGATTTTGGTGGCACTGAGATGTGCGCAAGGCCATCTTTAACAAGTACAACACAAAACCTTATTTTCGCCAAAAAATGTTCTTACAAGCTTTTGCAACGTGGCTGTCGATATACAGTTATATTAATGACAACCATAAGAAGTTGGCAGCATTTCACTATTTGGTGATTAAACATAGAGATCTAATAGTATATTAGAGTGGACATCAAGTGATTTTCACTGAATCGACAAGGCGCCATGAGAAGGGGTTTCAAAATGGCACAAAAATGCATTTGAAAAATTTCCCAGCTGAAGTATCCCTTCAAGACACATCAAAATGCAAGCAGAACCAAAAAAACACATGATTTAACATCAAAAATTACATACCTTTCGTGCAGTTTTCTTGGTCTTTCGTCCCGATTTTTCTACCGGAAGACTAGCATGTCTGTATTTCTCGTCAAAAACCATTGTAATGCAGATTTTGCCTCAAAATATCATTGCCTTCTTATAAGCCTAATATTTTGTCGATATACTTCATAACATATTTCTGAACCAAGTGGGGGACAACTGCTTATCGAGACACAAATAGCTCACTGTGTCCCGATAAGTCTGAATTCCAGAAATTAAATGAATTGCAAAAATTTAGTTAAAAATGGGATTTTTTAAATATTTTTAAGACTTTACGGATTTTTTGAAAAATCTCCTATGGAAAAGGTTCTTTGTTTTGCTTCCTTAATCAATTACAAATTCAAATTAGATTAAATTCAAATTTAAGAAGTCTTTTGGAAACTTATTGTAACCGCCAAAAATATAGAAAATCTCTCGAATTTATGTAAAACATTTAAAGTACGAATTGATGAAACATTACACATGGAATCCTTTTCCTCCATTCAAAAATGTTTGGCAAGTTATGATGGCATATTTTAGCCCACATATTCACCCCATCTCTCTCCCCCCACAGGTCTGGTTCCAAAACCGCCGTGCCAAATGGCGCCGCCAGGAGAAACTCGAAAGCCAGAACGCCCTACGCGGCCTAGGGCACGTCAGCTCCAGCCTCCTCAACCCCAGTTCCCGCTCCCACAGCCCCGTGGCCTGCCCCTCCAACCTCAACCCCTGCGCCTCTTCGGGGGGCGCCCCCCTACTCTTCGATCCCTGGCTCACCCCTTCGCTCCTGGGGCTGAGGCTGCCGGGGCTCCCAGGATTCCAGCTACACACCGTCTACCCCAGTTACCTCACCCCTGCCAGTCTCGGGGCGGCCCCTGAGCCCAGTAAGGCCAAGGCGGCTCCCCTCAACTTGTCCCTGGACCACGAAGGGGAGGTGAAGTGCGACCCCAGGAGCTCCAGTATAGCCTCCCTCAGGCATAAGGCTAAGGAACATCTTCAGGTGATGAGTAAGGGACAAGTGACGTGATTGTTCTCGGTGAACCACCTAGGGAAGGATGTATCGAAATGGACTTTTTGAAGATTGCAGTGAGATACAACAGTCTGAATGGAGTTTCCTTTTGTCCATGATGGATATGGATTTCGATTTTTACAACTTTATTACAAGTGTAGTTTCTCAGCTGTCTGATGAATTACATCTTATTAGACTTGATCCCTTTTCAGAGAGTGTTCGCCGTTCTTCATATGAAATTTTTTTTGTCAGAGATTCTATTTATTTGAGATGATTACCTATCCATCTAATAATGAGGATATCCTGTACAATTTTTCGTGTGAATGGGCAGCGTCTTCGTTAGCTTTTAGGACACCTGCTAAATTTGCTAACGTTCGTTGTAATTAAATCGTTTGCTGAAAAATTATGAACACAGTGGAATTATATAAAAAATATAGAAATATATTTTCAAATTCAAAGAAAACTCTGAAAACTAATCATGATGTGACTACAGCGTAACTTAAAAGATTTGTAAAAAGTTAACTATAGGGTTTTCTTATCCTTTTTTTTTTCTCTAAATTATTAATTTCCTCCATGTTGAAAAAGAAACATTTATTGTTATTCATAAAAGACTAGAATAAGAAAGGACTAAATTCTTTTAATACAAGTATTTCTAATGAAGCAATAACTAAGAAAACAAGCGATTAATCATGTATTTTAATTAATTTAATAGCTGGGAAACTATTTGATTTTATCAAATTACTTTTTAAATACAGTTTTCAAACTATGCTGTGAGGTCCTCCAACAAGAAAAATACATTTACCTATCCCTTTATACCCTGTAAAATGTCTAGTTAAAATATCACACACAATTACTGTTCTCATTTCTAAAATGTTGGCAAATCCATGTACTATCTAAAACACTCTATTTCTTTCTAGTTTGGAACTTACTTCGCTAGTAAGGGAAACAAAAACTTAATGGTTAGTTTTTGACAGAATTCAGTATTCTAGTTAAAGAAGAGGATAATATGACTTTCATTTTTTTACAGTTACTATAGTATGTATTGTAGTTTTCCTTTTCATAATCTTAAGACAATAGATTCAGACTTTTTTGGTATAGAAAAGAGTGTCCGAACGAAACCTCATTTAATCTATCAGTTGTTCTTAAGTTATAAAAAAAATTCTGATAGCTGATTAGGGGATATCCATAAATTACGTGAGGTAGTTTCTAAAAATCGGAACCCTCCCACTTGGGGAGATTTTGCTTGACCCCCCCCCTCAAATTCTCACGTGTTATCGCTATAACTTTTAAAGAAATAAACTTCAGTGATATTTTCCAGTCACTTTTTCCGTCTTGTCGGCATGAAGTTTAACATACACGCTGCAAAAGTTTTGATACAAATCCATGTTGAAATCAGAAACAATTACCTACTCGCTGTTTAATCGAGGTTTTCGCCAAATGTCGCCAAATTTGGGCGATAACCAGGGATTTAGATGTAGTGTTAGTAATAGCTTGGCGAGATCCGATCTCGCCAAATTTGGCGAAAACCTCGATTATGGAATCTGTCCCCGCTGTTTTGACAAATGTGCACGTTTTTCCTTAACTCGAGCTAAAAAAGATGAGAATACGTATATATTTTTTTTTAAACTACAAAGTTGACGTGAGATTATAAATTGACACCACCCTTCCTCTATGATGAGATTGATTTGGTGAGATTTTGCTCCCCCTTTTTGACCTCAAGTAATTTATCGACGTCCCCTTATTGTAAAGCTGGAAAACATCAAGTGTTAAATAAAATCTTCAAAAGTTTCAAGAATGTTTTGAAAACACTTTAAGGAAAATATCTGTTACATCAGTTTCATCCAGTAACAGGAATATCAACTAACTCTTATCGACATTTAAAATAGTAGATTCTATATAGTAAGAGGAGAGTTGTATCTACATTTAATGAAGTTTTATAAGAATAATAACATTTGATGTTATTTTTTTATTTACACAACTTATATTTTTAACTCAATATTTTTCTCAATCGTATCTTTCTTCTAAACCTTATTTAAAGAAGGAAAAAAGGAAGTTTGATGTTGAATAAAGACACAATGACATGAAGTTTGAAATTAATTTTACAGAGTTGAATACTTAATGAATTTATACAGATCTTCGGTATCCATCTTTGTGTTTTGATTTTCTGTAAATATCTTTTTACTATTGATGAAGAATTAATAAATTTCATTTCATTAAAAAAATATAACTTTGCGTCCTTTATCCTCAACCTTTTTAGAATAACATGAAACTTGTTTATAAAATGTTATACGTACGAACTTATTTATTTAAAAAAAAAGTTTTAACTTTATAGAGTTAAAATACTTTTTTTATTTTTAAACATACAATTGACCCCATAATACTTCCTAAATACTCTTTGGTTTTGCTTTTAATATTTTAAATTTATAATTTACATTCACTTAAAAGAAATTTATAGTTGGCATTAAATATCTAACGATTTAGGGGTTTAAATATAAAGGATATATTTTATATGATGAGCAACACAAAAATCATTGAATCATTGCCCAGAAACAATTGCAAATTAATGTAACACACGAAATCAACTTCGACTTCATTTTTTAATTGTTTTTTTTTTTAACTTTAAGATCATCTCAATTTCTAAACCTCAAAATTTTTCACACGTCTTACGCATGAAAAGCATAAAAGTATCGACTAACTCAAGCAATTAAAAGAAGAATCGTAGGGTTTCACGAAAGGTATATGCCGATTTCCGGTAAAGGATGACATAAGAAGCTACTTTCTGACGTTTTTTTCCTCTACATTATTTTTTTATTTCTTCACGAAGCCTATTACGTAAGGAATGTAATTTGGAACAATTAAAAGGTATTTGCGAGTTGAGAAGACCATGGATGTAATTGATGCCTTTTAGTACTTACGCATGAAATATTTTTCTTTGAAAAATACTACCTATACCCAGTGTTATTCCTAGGATTTTTTTGGAGGAGTAAAAATACTCCTTCACTTTTTTAGGAGGAGTGAAATTGAATTATGAGGAATGAAATACGGAAATAGCATGAACTACATATACAGAGACACGAAAACCGTAGTCAAACTCCCTAAGCATCAGAACAATAAATGAAAAAATATGCTATGGCTGTATGAAAAAACACGATTAAAGAGTATGTTTATTAGGGTGCTGTGGCTTTTGGTAATTGGCTTTTTACAGAAGTCGGGCGAAAATGTCTCCGCTGAGACCAGTTGGTGTTTTGAATAGAAAAATATCATTTGTTGATATCGGTGGGGCACGCGGTGCATTTTTTAAACTAAACCTTTGTGAAAAATTCAAAGAGTGAAAATACTCCTGGCAAGTTTTTTAAAGAGTATTTCCTATTTTCAAGGAGTGAAATACTCTCTCAGAGGAGTTAAAATTATCTCTGCCTATATATAGGCAAAAGGTATACCTTTTCGATATTAGAAAGTGATTAAATCGCTTCAACACATTAACAAACAGAATGACCAAGCATTACGTAAAATAGTGCGATAAGACACAAGTCAATTGGTTTGTCCTTAAAAGAAATAAATTTGTTTTAAATTCACATTTAACATTAACACTATTTATAGCACAGTGTAAATCAGTGACATCTTTGGTAAGACTAAAAGAGACCTCTTTATCTCTGACTTTACTAATCATTAACAGGAGAAAAATACCTGACCCCTTTTTTGTGTAACTAGGGGGCTGCCGCCCCCATCTGTGTTGTGATGCGCTTTTTGTAAATATTATGCTCTAACATTTTCAAATAGCTACTTTTTCTAGTGTAGATATATATCATGTAGTGATAGTTCAAAAAATTACAATTTATCTGACCTGCGTCCAATGGTTAAGAGTCCTGATACCCCAGAATGATAACCATCTGATAAACCAATAAGATCTCTCGCTCACATTTTAACTAAGATTGGGATACGTGCAGATTTTAAATTCAAGCTAAAGTTACTAATTTTTATGATTTAAATAGAGCATTTTCAATCACATGACTCGGCCTAACAACGGCCTTAGCAACGTTGTTTTTGCCCGCCAGTGACATCATGTGGGAATGCTTCCATTGGATGCTTCTAGTTCCCGCCCCTAACAACAGCCTTAGCAACGTTGTTTTTGTCCTCCAAGTGACGTCATGTGCGAATGCTCTATTATGTTTTCCAATTTTTATAATTATGTTTGGGCGTCCTTTTTTCACTATTCATTCACTTATTTTTGTAATATAAAATATTTTAAATTTGATCTATCCTTCGTATTCAAGAGTAACTACATTCATTATAATTATTATGAAAACAGGAAAAGTTTCACAAGAAAAGACGGAAATGATGAAAACATTTCCCTGATAATTAAAAAATATAAAAAGAGATAGTGTGTTCTTTAAGAACCACCTATTTGACCCAATGTACCTTTGGTCGAGGTGCCTGCCTTTTTATTTTTCTGCCCCTCCTTGTTTTAAGAACCACCTGGATAAAATGAAAGTTAAGAGCCTATAATTTTGAATATGTTCCGTTTTCATCATAAATTTACTAATTTTATGTTTCTAAAGTCTTAAGTATGGCTTTAAAGTATTATTTTATGTGTGCACGTTCTAACCCCAAAAATCATTCTTTTGATTTAGGTTATATCCGTGTGTTATCAGCAACCGTACCAGAAGTTCAGTCAGAGAATATGTTAAAGTCAAAAAAATCGTATATCGGTTTGATTTCTGCAAACTTTATAGTAAGCGAAGAGATATTATTTTTAAATCATTTAATCATAAATCCTATAGACTAAAAAGTTATATTTTTTGCATGCAGATAGAGAGCGAAAATTAGGAATAATTTAAGAAAATCAATAAATTTATAGGTTGAAGTGAAGACCCATAAGATAAACCATAAGATTCTGGTTCTTCCACAAAATTTCATAGATCAGAATATAGATCAGTGATACAGATCAGTGTTTTTCTTTCAAAAAGCTATTTTATGTTTCAATAACCCTTAAATGCCCATTAAAATGGATGTAAACAACCTGTAAAAAAAATCTCCCAGCGTGCTGCAAAGAACGTGCCAAAAAACATGCCAGACTATAATCTATCCCGAGAAAATTTTCAATAAACATAGTATCAAACGTGCGCGTGGAGGGAGACACGGCAAAATAAATAAACAAATCAGGACGAATTTTATAAACCTTGCATCACTCTGACGTGTCGAGTCAGTTCAAAATAGCCGGTCCGAGTCCCATTATCGTCCAAATCTCCCCAAAAGTGCAAGAGCGTCAGACTCTTACCGTTCCCCGTCTCAGGGTCAACCGCTTCATTAGTTCTTATCTAACCTCAAAGATTAAGGAACTCTTCAGGCCGGACTCAATTAAGACCATCGCTTACTCCCACACGATATATAGGGCCAAGTTCAACCCCTCGTGATAAGAACGGACTGTATTCGGCGAACAGATCATACAGGCTCAGCAATACCTGGAGCAATACTACACTCTACCTTGCTTCAATTAAAGAGTCATTATTCCTCTATTTCCTCCAGTGAGACTCCGCCTACGACGAAGACTTACCTTCCTCCACGATGCAGACCCAAACGCTGATTTCCGAGTCTTTCCCACATCGTTTGCAGGGTGGAACAGACTCGACCTGGCTTTTCGACAGAATCATGGACAGCTGCGTGGATATACTGACCGCCAACGGGGTGTCGAACGAGACCGGACAGGTGGCATTCGTTCCTTCCTTGGAGCAGCGAGAAAAGTCCAGGTTGGGGGACCTCGACGAGTTCTGGAGGATGCACAAGAGGTCCCTGGAAGACCCCGACGCTTTCTGGAGCGAAATGGCCGAGGCGTTTTACTGGAAGGTCCCGCCACCCAAAAAGAACATGCTCAACTACAATTTCGATATCCGGAAGGGGAAGATATTCGTTGAGTGGATGAAAGGGGGGACCACGAATATCTGCTACAATGCTCTGGATAGAAACATACAAAAAGGGTTCGGAGACCAAGTCGCTTACTTTTGGTAAGTACCGCTTATTTCTAAACCTTTGTTTAGTTTATTGAGCATTGGTTCTCAACCTTTTTGCGACTGTACCTTCAAAAGTGGGAGTATAACTGAGGGCACCCCTCACTCATGCTGGCTCGTAACCAGACGGATACTTTTATTCGTTAAGTTTTACATACTTCCAATAATGGTTTGAATCTTGGAGTAATTAATGTCAAAAGTGTGTATACAAAGTGAGCCTCAAGTAAAAATATGAAGGTCAGGTCTTAGGGGTCCACCCTCATAAAAATTATGGAAATTTGACTCTTAAATTAGTTTTTCTTAAATTAGGGTTACACTCGAGGAAACCACTCCTTGTAAGCCTTATATTTTTTAAGGAAAAAAAAAGTACATAAACAGACGTCAAAATACATGGGGGGGTTCTCCCAGACAATTTTTTTTTAAATACTCTAAAAGGAGGGCGCAAGCCAGGGTCGTATATAAAGGGATGGGTCCCTCTCGAAATTTGGACTTGGTGGACAAAAACTTGTTAAAACCCTGATTTAAAGGGTCAGATTTCCAAAATATTTTCGGGGGGAGGACCCCCCATTACCTTTGAGTAATGGTTTCTAACTAATGTTCTTCAGACTAAAAAAGTTCATTGAGGGCTTTAACCGACGAAGATCAGCTTTGACCGTCAAAATATTATGTAGAATTATTTATTCTACGTTCATATACCACTGGTGATTCCGGAGAAGGGGTTACGGTCCCCACAAAAAAGCCCCTTAAAGTAGTCAAAAAATCTTTTTGAGCATCCTAATATTTAAAAATTTTCTGGGGAAAGGCTCCCCAGACCCCCTCCTTTTCTTTGGCATAAAACTTTATATTGACATAAATATTACAATATACATAAAAGAAAGTTTAAATTACATTGTAATATTCTGAAGAACAATATTTAATCGATTATGCATCCATGGAATTAAAA
Organism: Tetragnatha montana; assembly: GCA_963680715.1. Lineage (NCBI taxonomy): Eukaryota > Metazoa > Arthropoda > Arachnida > Araneae > Tetragnathidae > Tetragnatha > Tetragnatha montana. The sequence continues at coordinate 38,895,526 of OY796686.1, read as the reverse complement.
TCTTAAAGAATATTTGGTACATCACCAGAATTAAAAGTCTAGTTAATTCTCCAGCGAATGGCCCCCTCCGAAAATTTGTCCTTGAATAAGGTCGTATTGTAGCCTTAGTGTCAAAAATATTTTTGCATTCAATACCTTGTTATTTTATGAAAGGGGGGCACTATGAAAACTATTATTGGATATTGGGTCACCAATATTGTGAGTTTTGAGAAGGGTGGATGGAACCCAATATATTTTGGGGGACTCGTTAAGGAAATGCAGAATACATTTTCAAACATTAATAATAATTAAAATTTAATTCTGAAGCAGATTAATGAAAGAGTTATTCAATCTTCAAAAAGTATTTTTGTAGAATAAACACCTCTCGTAAACAGATAGGTTTGTCAAGGAATTCCCTTTTCATCATGTTTTCGAATCCCTCCGCCCCTAGTGGGGAATTTATGCCCCTGTTCCATGTTAGTAAAAACTGCTCAAGAAAATTTTAATTCATGGAGATGGACTACATAAGATTTTACAAACAACGTTTTTTATTTATTTGGATCACTAGATTGGGTTAAGTTTATTACCTTTACCTTTCGACTTAAAAGATTTGCTAAGTCTCTCTTACTCTCATGTTTTACGAATAGTTAGTCAAAAATACATTTTTGAGCTTTCAGAAATCACTTAAAACATCTTTTAAAAGTCACTGTGAAATTTTAAACACAATTCAAACTCAACTTTAAGATTATCTTAAAACTCCAGCACTTATATAACCCAGGTTATTAAAACACTTTTAATCCAGTCAGAGAAAAGATGCTATCGTAATGATTATAAAGCATTTCCATTGGTCACGCCCTTTTCTTGGAGACTTAAAAGACCTATCATGAAAAGAGTTGTATATTGACCCTCCTTACTCAACCTTTTAAAGGACCTTTAAACATAAACTTATCCAGAATAATCGTTTTTCCAATATCAATTCCAAATCAATAACTTTTTGGACTTCAAACCGACAGTTTTTGATAAGGAAGCAAACGAAAAGTGTTGATGATCTGATTTTAAGTATCTATCATCCATATTTAGTGTTCACAGCCTAACAGTCTTCGCTTTTCATGGTCAATAGCACAAGTTCAAGAAACTTTATTAACTGAAAAGAGATTAAAGATCTTTTTAAGATTCCTTTAAACAAAAATTACACCAACAAAAAAAAGCCAGCTTTAAGTACGTAAAATTTGACATTGGCTGATAAGAAGGTTCAATGATACAAGTTATTGGGTATTTACAATCGAGTTTACACTAATCAGATTAAAGCTTATTAAGGGTGAGATTAAATGGGTTTTTCTTGTTTAGGCTTATATATTTTAGGCTTATTTTTGCATCAACAAAATGCACAACATTTTCTTTCAAATTTGAATGTAACCAGGCGCGCAGCAGGGCACCAAGGGGGGCACTTTTTGAGGATCGCCGTATAGACAGACAAAATTTTGGTTTTTGTACCTCTCCAAAATCTCAATTGGTAAATAAATATTTGGTATATTGTTATACGTTGTATTTTTTTTATATTTTATTTTATAAAACTCAAATTATTAGTTATGCGGCTTAATCAGCTAAGCTTCCCAGAATTTCACCAAACAAACTCTTGTTAGAACATTTAGTTCAGGGGGGGCAGGAGCAACCTATTGCATATCATGCGCCAATAATTTGATAGATAAGTTCAGATACGCCTTATTAGTTTAGCACTTACCGTGCTTGGTTCAATGTTTAATGTTGTTAATGGTATTCACAACAATTTTCTGGGTTTTTATCCAATGAATGTTGAGCTCCATTGATATTCATGTCCCAGTTTCATAATATACTTTTGAATTTTATTAGTCTTAGTCTCTTTCTATTTCTTTTCTAAATAAGATAGAGTAATATAAATCGTGGGGTAAAAATATCTCACTACATAACCCCAATAATAAAAGATAAAATACATAATTTTTCCTATCTGTTAAGTATAGACAGATTTTGTGCAATCAATGGTTAGATTGAAGGTTCACATACACGCAATGTCTTTGCATATAAGTAGATCAAGGGACATGCAAGAGATTAATTACCCTTTGGAAAAAGGAACAAATTAACATCAAACCTGTCTAAGTGGAAGTGGAATACTGGATAAGTTGAATGCCTGGATTAGTGGAATGAAAATACAATTAAGAATAAGTGTGGAAAATGTGAAGAATTGATCTTATTACTTTTGTTTTAAATGCTTCAATTTTTTCACACATATTCTAAATTATATTCAAAAATTGGCCTGATATTCGTAAACAGATCTAAAATATAGTCTATAGACATGTATCACATGCCCATAAAATTTTTAAATTTGATTAAAAGTTAAAAATTTTTGGTCTTTTTTGTATTGAATAATTACTTTTTAGATGATTTATTATCAAATATTGTTAAAGTATTTTCTGTTTCACTTGATTGGAAGATCATAATTGTATTTTTAATGTTCATTTTAATAAATTAATTAATTAACTAATGATTTAATCACCAATTGTGGTTTTTTTTTGTGAAATTTTTTAAAAGGTCGTTTTTTGAGATTAAAGAAATTGATAATTTGAATAAAGTTAAATTTTTAATGTTCAATTTTTGTATAATTTTAGTATGTCATTATTGGGCCATTTCAAACTGTTGGGAAAACTGTTTGAATTTCTTCTTTTGCAGTTATTTTGTGGAGTTTTTTCGATTATCCAATTATAAAATGATATTTTAAATTTCCTTCAATTTAAATGGAATATTTGTATTTAGAACTGAAAAACAGCTCATAAACATGTATCATATATCTCAATTACTATATTTTGACTTTTGGACATTTTTCGGCCATATTTTTTTATATTAAAAAAATTAAACTTCCCTCTGACCGATTTTGTCCGATTTTTAGTATGTAAATGGCATTCCTAGGTGAAAACCGTTGAAAAACTGTATGTTGCAATTTTTTAACGGTTAAGTCACAGATTTCCTGGACTATCGGGGCGATTCCACTTATCCAGGTTCGACAGGTATAGGAGTAAGGAGGACTTTGGGACACTTTTCATTAAATTACTTTTCTAATTTTTTTATATATTTCCAAACACAACTAAAATATTTAATACACTCATTTGCGCTTAAATTAAATTTTTCCCGACCAATTATCTCTTTTAGGGATTTTGATGGTCTATGAGGATAACTTCTGTGAGATTAAATAAAGATGTTTCCTTAACTTTTGGATTGTGTAATGAGGTAGAAAACTATCCCTTTTTTTTCAAAATTCAAGCAATCCAATAAATTAATTTATTAGTTTAACTCACAAATTACTTTTGTAAGCTTAGGGGAAGGAAGAAGTTCGTTTTCTCTATTAAAATGATAGATATCATATCAACTATTTAAATTATGTTTGCTTACTGGACAACTATACTACAACTATACTACACAACTATACTACAACTACAACTATATATGAAAAATTATATTGTTCCGCGATTTAAAATCTTTGTTGCTAATTAATAAATATTTATATTCGAAGGGTTTTTATACCATGTTTTTTATCTTGATTAGAAACTTAAAAGCTCAAGATCAGTGGTTACCAACTCGAATAAGTCTGCTGACCCACTTAGTCATACATTTTGTTCGGTTTTAATTTGTGGAACAAGAATCAAGTAAGATCATATTGTGCCAGTCATAAATTTAATCACCCCGGATTACCCTAACCCTCTATTAAAACCCATCACTACGTCCGAAAATTCAAAAGTGACAGTTACCACAATGAGGGAATTGCATAGGTGAGGGATTTGTTTAATTTTACACTTTTTCGATACGTTATAGTTTAAAACTATCAAATATCAGATTTTAAAGTTCAAAAATATGTTTTAAATAACTTAAAATTCGATTTTATTTTTGCCAAAACACTAGTAAAGTCATGTGATCAAAAAACGGGATTTGACGTCACAGCGCCGTCGAAACTAGTGAATTGTTGAAAATAAAAGAAATCAGACTTATCATAAAACCAAAACACGCATAAAACTCGTCTGTTTCTCTAGTGAACGGCCAGAAAAAGAAAAAATTAAAACTTTGATCCTAATAATTCCAAAACCAATTAATATTTTTTGAAAAACAAAATGCCAATCTTTTTATAAAAAATATTTGTATGTGTCTTTAAAATATCATAGTTTTTTAGTTAAAACTTTGTGAAGAAAGCAGAATGAAGCAAGCTAAGCATACAATAACATAGCGGGTCCAAGTGGGTCCAAGCGCTGTGACGTCACACAGCAGCCATAGCGAAATTACTATTTTTCCCGCCAATACTGGAAACGACATTTTAAAAATTAATATCTTGGGGAATAGTTTTCCGATTTCAATAATTTTTACGTCATTTTTCATGGATTTTTATCCTCTATAATAATAAAATTTAAAAAAAAAACGTGCAATTCCCTCATTGAATGTCATGGAAATTTATGACAGTTGTTATATTACAAATACTTTAAATGTATTTCAATTTTGCCACCATTAAATATTAATAATAAATTGTACTAGTTTTTAAACCATACAACAAAGACCTGCCTTTTCATTTCAGACAGCCCAATTGATATCACAGAACAAAAACAATTACTCAGGTGACTGTTGCCCTCATGAATTAAACAAATATAAAAGTCATCAGTACGGATATTTTCCACTCTATGTATATCTCGTTCAAGGCACACTTTACTTCAAAATACCTGGCAACATATTTAAGTGTGCTGCAGGGTCCTTCACGGACCGCAGGGAACCATTTCTCAAGATACTAATTCAATTTACGCATTAACTAAAAAACATAAAAATCTAAAAATTCTACTATTAACGAAAATATTCTTCATCTGAAGTCACATCGTTTGTGAAGGAAATGTCAGCAAGGTTTCCAGATTACTCTTGTCGCAAACAAAAAAGCCAAATTAAGGAAGTAATACTGTAGGGCGCGTCCTACTGCACACATGGCGGATATTCCTTTTTCTGTTTATTAGACTGAATTATTTTCTTTGCGTTCTGAGGGCATATATGATAATACAGAGCGTTTCATTGTATTGTTGAATAACTCACAATATACAGGGTGTCTCAAAAGTCCGTTTCATGGCTTTTATTTGGAACCGACGTTTCTTAGGAGTCATGGAAGTAAGGTGTGACCATGCTAAATTCATGGAGACGGCTATCAGCCCTCCTTGAGTCGAAATAAGAAAATTATAAAAATTAATAAAATGAACTTAAGGAAATGGAACGAAAACTTAGTGAAAAATTGCTTACGATATAAACCTACAGGAAAAAGCTTCAGGAAAAATCCTAAATATTCGAGGCTATATTAGCAAGTGAAAATGGTACTTCTACAGGCCTCAAAAAAAAAAGTTCGTGAATTCGCAAGGTTTTTTAAAAATTAAAAGTTGCCTTTATCTAACTAAAAAACCGCAAATCTTCATATGACAACACTGAAAAACGTGAAAACTTACCACTTAAAATTTAATAAAAATTCACTGTTACTGTAACTACTAAAGTTTAAATGTTCCACTCCATATCATTCTCGTCCTCACCCTTCAAAATAACTTCCACCAAAATTTCATTCAGTTCCTATGAACGGTATGGTAGCTATAGGGGATCTTTAATTGATGAAGTTTTTTACTATAATCACCCTGTATTACGTATGCAAGTGCGATGACCTATTGAGTGGTTTCGAAATAAAGTTCCTCACTTGTTTCATTCCTAATAACCCTTACACAAATCTACTTCCCTACTTTCGTATTTCAATCATCTCCTAAAAATAAAGTGATGACAGTAATCTGCCGTCAAGCGAATGAGAAAAACCTTTGCACCCACTTATCGAAGCTTTAAAAAAAAGGAACAGCTATGAACAGCATTTTTGTACGGAATCTGTCATCCAAAGTACTTTATTTCTTTAGCAAACGATAATAATGTTTCTTTACTTTCGGGGTGAATATTTTATCGTTTAAGTTTCCAATGTACTTTTGAGGACACTATGAAGGAAAATTTAATGGGTGGTATTTCTGAAGACACGCGACTTCAGTGGCGAATCCAGGATTTTTGTCTGGGGGGGGGCTGAGTTTCATATGTCGTAACTCCTATTATATAGACTTTTTATATGGTACTAAAATATACTGCAAAGAAACTGTGACCTTAAAAACCTATCAATAATAAATAAGGTACACATTTTTTACAGAATTTTTTTTTTAATTTTTACTTACATGATCATTATTAAAATTTTAATTTTGAAATCATTACAACAAAATTTGTAATTCTCGGCTCCTTTTGGCTTAATTTGTCCTGCACTTCATTAATATTTATATCAACACCATAATAAAATATTCGGAAATTTAATCAATTTTTAAATTCGTAGATTAAATTATGGAAATTTCAAGTTTATTTAGGTCACCTTCACATCAAAAAATGCAAAAAAAACCCTCAAATTTTTGCCAATTTAGTTCGGGTTTAGTGGCGGATTACTGCAATTTTGTGGATGAGGGAGGTTAGATGGAATATTCAATTTAAAGTAGGTCCTCCCTGGGATATAAATTTTTAAAAAATAATATCTTTAAAACTAGTACTGTTAAGCTTAAGCTGTCTTGAGACTTAAAACTGATATGAAATAAGTTTGAAAATTCGGACGTAAAAAATCTGTGGGCAGTATAGAAATCCAAGTAAAAAGGGAGTCTGGGGGTTCCTCCCCCATAAAATTTTTGAAAATTTGACCCTTAAAAACAGCAATTAACTCGTTTTTATCCACTTAGTCCGACTTTCGAAGGGGAGGCTGGGCCCCTTCCTTTAACCCCCCTATATACGCCTCTGGCCCATGGCATGATAACTTCATTTTGTAGAGGGTAGAAGCGCATGTTTTTCACTTTTTTTTGCGTATAAAGACGAAAAAATGGCCGTTTTTCAGCACACTCTAGCGGCAGAACCACTCTTCAGAAAATCAAATTTAAGCAGTGAAATTTTGTTTACTTCAACTCTGTAATTGAGATTATGATCGAGAAACTTGTAGTTTTTGAAATATAAGCAAGAAATCGAAAAATGTTGCGATTTTTAAATATGAAGACGACCTTCCCAATGGGATAAATTTGATATTCGTAATCAGCGCCCTCAAAAACATAAAACCGTCGAAAAAAAACCTTCTAACTATATAAATGTTTTGAAAAAAACCTACCTAATGACTAGGGTTATGGCGATTTAACACCACGCGATTTGCTGCAATAGCGACAGTTTTCAAGGTTTCCTATTAGTTCTTTCAAATCGCGGTTGTCAAAATTTGTCGCAAATCGCGTGGTGTAAAGCCGCTATTACAGACCCTGAACAATAATGATTCTGCTAAAAAATATCTCGGAAAAGGAAATCAGGCTCCATAAAATAATACCTACTACCAAAATTTTTTTAAAAAATAAAACGTTATTGCAATTTTTAACTATACCAAAACTTGGACGTTATGGTTCTTGGGGGGCTGCAGCCCCACAGCCCCCCCTACTGGATTCGCCACTGCGCGACTTTTATACCTGATTGTCTGACAAATATTCGATATTCGATATAATATTCTTCGACCATTTTTGAGTTGAAGATTTGAAAATAAATCAGTTCATTATATAAAGATCCAATCAAGTTTTGGGTTCTGAGCACAATTTGTTTCAAAGCTTTTGCTCTTTTTTCGGTTGTTTAGATATCATCTATAAACTCTTGTATTTGATCTAATTTTTAGTACATTTCAAGGATTAGCAACAATAATAGTTTCTTTGAGGAAAAGATTTAGAAGTTTTAACTTTTTTTTTAATACATGGTGTTTAAAAAAAATCTATGTACGAATGTACGTACTATACAAACTTATATTTCAATTTTTTTTCAGAGAAAAAAGCTTTTGAATGGGGTATTTTAGATTCATAGTGTAAGTTTTAGTGTGCACAGAAAGATGGGAGTAGAAAAAAAAGCTTCTGAAGACCAATAGAGTACGGTTAAATGTTCCCAATAGCAATAAAGTAATGCTATTTCGAGCAAACCACACCTGGGGTGAAAAAATTTGGGTGTCACTTTTTATCATATAACTTATCTTAAAAACTATACAAAGCATTTTTCCATCATGGCTCATCATCATATTGACGCTGTTTTTGTTATACAAAGGCAAATCTTAGTGTTTTATTGAATTCCCGCTTTTAATATAAAAGACAAGTTGTGTTCACCAGCATCGGATCCCAACTCAAAGTAATTAGCAGGGCATACAACTTCATATATCATTCACGGACCCAACCTTACCCTATATCTATTTGCTTCTCAGGATCGCTTTGCTCTTCATCGTCCCTTTGATCTTTAAGGGGACCAGGGACCTTTAAAGTAGTAAAATAAACAATGGCTATTAATGGCTATTTCATAATGCGAAGTCAAATGTTCTCTCATATCAAATCAAAAATTCTTGAATCAAAAATTTAATTTGATTTAAAAAATTAAAAATAAGTTTTTTATTTTGAAAATTTTAGTTTATTTAATTCTTTTTAGGTGCATTTATCAAAATATGAAAGAACATTTGACTTCGCATTATGAAATAGCCATTAATAGCCATTGTTTATTTTACTACTTTAAAGGTCCCTGGTCCCCTTAACACCTTTTTGCTCTTGAGCCTCTCTTTATTTTTAGCATTTTTTTACTCTTCAGTGTCTTCTTTCTCTCTTGAGAAAAAAGATGGTGAGGATCTTTCTCTCTTCTATTCTCTTGAGCCTTTTTCTGCTCTTCATCATCTATTTCCTTTTGATGTTCCTTCTGCTCTTGAGCATCCCTTTATTCTTTAACATCCCTTTGTTTTTTACCATCCCTCAGTTCTTCAACATTTTTTGCTTTGACATCTTTTGGTTCACTTTTATTTATGCCCATGAGTGGCTGTCTCGCACGGATATCATGAGTTCTTTAGGTGGCTACCTAATTCTTTTAGAAGTGTTGTACCACACCCCATCGCGGACCACTTTCAACGATCTCATGGAACACTCGATGGGAACCATTTCTCTAGATCTTCTGAAATGCATTTGCAACCTCATTTTCCTATGCAATTCCATATTGTCTTACGACTGGCTATCTCTGACACGCAGAAATTTACTATGAATAAGGACTTGTGTTTACAGGTTGCGTACAACTTATAAATGTCTCATATTTTAGGGAAGGAAATGACCCACGAGACACAGAAGCAATTACCTACAGAGAACTTCTCGATAGAGTGTGCAAATTTGCAAATGTACTCAAGACTAAAGGTGAGGTAATAAACCATTTGTGTTTTCTTAGATTAACTATAAAGAACCCATTCTTGACCAACTGATTTCTGCCAATATTAATCTTTAGCATGAAACCAATTTCATTTTAATATAAGTTATTTTATTTTAAATATATCGACTTTGAGTCTCCCCAATAAAAAATTATAAATATTGTTTTTAATAGTTTTTAGTTATTTCCTTTAATCCTTTGTTTACTACTTATAGATAGTACCATCTGCAAATGAGTATTTTTAACGTGATGTTTTTAAATACATATTTTAAGAATGAATTTCTTGAAGAAGCTTAGGAATTTCGAATACAGCAAAAAAGAAGCCGTACTCTTAGTTTATATTTTCATTATATTATTTAGTGTTCATATTTCATTTGGTGTTCATATTTCATTGTTACTTTACTTCTTTAATAGCCTATTAACTTAATCATCTATTTTCTTAGGTGTCAAAAAGGGTGATTTTGTAACTTTGTACATGCCGATGGTTTTAGAGTTAGTAATTGCGATGTTTGCTTGTGCCAGAATAGGAGCTGTTCATTCTGTTGTGGTAAGTAGTGGATATGTAGGAGTATTATGGTCTCTATTCGTTTATCCTGGCCATCCACTTTAATTCCTTTATGTAAAAATTAAAGGGTCAGAAACGTTATCTCACCTATAGTCACAAACTGTCGGTTATTGAGTTGTTTTTAGTTTTCTCCTTGAGGTTATGTTTTGTTCTTGTGTTTACAAACGTTTTATGTAGTCATTTAAAAGGAAATTTCTGAGTACTTGTATACTTGATTATACCGATTTAACGTTTTCAATATATTGTCGCGGAAAAAATAATAGAAGAATATTTTAGTATTAAGTTATAAAATTTATTACAGTTTTAAGAATACACAAAATTAAATTAAACTAGCCAGAAACTAAAAACTTCTCTTCAGAACACAAAATAATCAAAGAATACATTTTAACTCTGTTGCCATCCTATAAAAGATAAATACATAATAAATAGATAAATAATAATAATAATAACTGTACAACAATGAGACTAGTGAATCAATCTAGTAAATAAATCACTAGTTCTTGCGTCATTGCTCCCTCCTAAAAAAAAAACATCGCCTCGATGTTTCAGAAAAGAATAATAGTACATACAAAGTTTCATTTTAGTTCATGAGAGAGTATCACTGTAGTACATATCGCTTATACTGGAGGCAGCTTCAGGTACACTTTCAAATATTTCATTTTGTTCTCTTGAATCATGGTACTTCTTCATTCGCAAGACGTGGACGACTTCTGTGCACTTTCGTCTTCGGGGAGCAGGGTGTAGCTCTTGAAGTTCGTAAGTAACGTCAGATAGTTTTCGCAGGACTTTATAAGGGCCAAAGTATCGTTTCAGTAACTTCTCTGAAAGACCAACCTTTCTTATCGGAGTGAACACCCACACAAGGTCTCCAGGCTCATAGTAAACCATTCGGTGGCTGGAATCATAACGCTTCCGATCTCTTTCTTGGGCTTCCAATGTTCGTAATCTTGCCAGCTGCCTGGATTCCTCAGCTCTCGATACTAATTCAGAAGTGTAGTCACCTTCAGCCTCGATAGGTTGTATAGGGAACATCGTGTCGAGTGTTGTCTCTGCCTCACGTCCATGCACCAAAAAGAAGGGTGTGAATCCCGTAGTATCTTGCTTGGCAGTGTTGTACGCAAATGTAACGAAAGGCAGTATCTCGTCCCAATTTTTCTGCTCAACTTCAACGTACATGGATAGCATGTCCGCTAGCGTCTTGTTGAGACGTTCGGTCAACCCATTCGTCTGGGGGTGGTACGCAGTTGTCATCCGGTGGTCAATGTTGCACAAGCCATTAAGTTCCGCAATCAGGTTCGACTGAAACACCTTGCCTCTGTCTGTAATTAAAACTCTCGGCGCGCCATGTTTTAAAAGGATATCCTCTAGAAGAAATTTGGCTACTTCTGTGGCTTCGGCAGTTGGTAGTGCCTTCGTTATTGCATAGCGAGTCAAGTAGTCGGTGCAGACGACGATCCATTTATTTCCCCTTGGTGACTTAGGGAATCGTCCGAGCAAGTCTATCCCAATCCTATGGAATGGTGCTGATGCAGGTGGGATGGATACTAAACGACCAGCCGGCTGGAGAGGAACGCTCTTTCTTCGTTGGCATTCATGACAGTGCATAACATATCGACGGACCGTGCGATAGAGACCTGGCCAATAGAATCGCTTCCTCACTCTATCATAAGTTCTTGCAGTTCCTAAGTGGCCAGCTGTTGGTGCGTCATGCAAATGCTCCAGTACATCATTCCTTAGGTGTTTAGGGATGATTGGTAACCACATCTTGCCATCGGGATCAAAGTTCTTCTTGCACAATATTCCGTCAATTAATTCATAACTTGTTTTGACTGGTTCCGACCTTTCTTTGGACAAAATGATTTTTCCGAGCTCCAAGTCTTTCCTTTGTTCCGTAGCGAGGTCAGTAAAAGCGTCCAGTACATTTACTTCTTCAGAGATGAAATTTTCTTCAACTGGATTGCGAGACAAACAATCGGCATCCATATGTTTCTTTCCACTCTTATATTCAATCGACACATCATACTCTTGAAGACGAAGAGCCCATCGTGCTAGTCTTCCTGAGGGGTCTTTTAAGCCAGCCAACCAGCATAATGCGTGGTGATCTGTTATCACTGTAAACGGCTGGCCAAACAAATACGGGCGAAATTTGGTTATCGCCCATATAACGGCGAGGCATTCCCGTTCTGTGGTCGAGTAATTTTTTTCGGGTTTCGAGAGTGTTCGTGAGGCATATGCGATGACTTTTTCCGTTCCTTCCTGTATTTGTACAAGTACTGCTCCCAATCCATAGCCGCTGGCATCAGTGTGAAGCTCCGTATCAGCTTTCTCATCAAAGTGGCCTAGAACGGGGTTAGAACAAAGAGCTCTTTTCAGAATGCTGAAGGACTTACGTTGATCTTGGCCCCACTGGAAAACTGCATCACCTTTTAGAAGATCTTGTAGGGGTTGAGCTTTGTTACAGAAATCTTTGATAAATCTCCGGTAGTATGAACAAAGTCCTAGAAAGCTTCTGATATCCCGGATGTTTTTGGGAGCAGGAAAATCGGAAATGGCTCTAATCTTCTCTGGATCAGGTTGCACTCCATCTCTGTCAACTAAATGGCCAAGGACTTTAATCTCAGGTGCAGCGAACCGACATTTTTTTAAATTGAGACGTAAACCCGCTTCTTGGAGGCAATCAAGAACAGATGACAAGCGGCTAAGATGTTCTTCAAAAGTGTTGGAGAATACAATTACATCGTCTAGGTAACATAGACACATTTTCCATTTCAGGTGTCTTAACAGGTTATCCATCATTCGCTCAAAGGTTGCCGGCGCATTGCAAAGCCCGAAGGGCATAACTTGGAACTCGTACAATCCTTCTGGCGTGATGAAGGCAGTTTTCTCTCTGTCGGATTCGTCGACCTCAATCTGCCAGTACCCCGAGTGGAGGTCCATGCTAGAGAAGTAGTTGGCTCCATGTAAGCAATCCAGCGTATCATCTATCCGTGGTAGAGGATAAACATCTTTTTTCGTAACGCTGTTTAGTCGCCGATAATCGACGCAAAAACGCCATGTGCCATCTTTCTTTCGTACAAGAACGACAGGCGATGACCACGGGCTCTCTGACGGTCGAATGATGTTCTTCTCTAGCATCTTCTCAACTTCCTCTGAAATGATCCTCCGCTCGGAGGGTGATACTCGGTAAGACCTTTGGCTTATGGGAGGGTGATCGCCGGTATTGATACGATGCTTAACATTAGGAGAATTCTTTGGTCTTTCTATCTCCTTTTCTATCTGAAAGGCATCAGAGTATCGGCAAAGAAGTGCTAAGAGCTTATTTTGTTGATCTTCATTAAGGCTCGAGGAGATGGTGGGTCGGAAAAGGTCTTCATCTTCTGTGGTCTTAGTGATCAATTCGGGACTTCCAGAATCTTCCATTATAACATCTAGATTGGCTTCTTTTAGAGTCTCGGTGGAACCGACACACATGCCATTCGGAATGATCTGGGACTGGTGACGATAATTAACGACCCAGAGTTCCCCTCTGCCGCTGTGGAGCGTGATTACTGAAGCTGGAGAAACTAGTTCTTTTTGAAGAAAGAAGGATCGTCCACAATCTATCTGTACGTCTCCAGACAGTGGTGCATCTGCGCTAATAACTGCAATTCGTTTAATGGAGCACGGCGGAATCAAATAATCGTCAACAGCGTACAAGTTATGTTCCATCTCTTTAGGATCACAAGTGGAAAATTCGGTCTCGTCAATTGATAGCTCAGATCGACCGCAGTCTATCACGGCATTAGAAGCTTCAAGAAAGTCCCATCCGATTATGACGTCATGACTGCAATCAGGAAGCACAATAAAATCGTGAGGCTGCAGGTGGTCATTGATGTTAACTCTAATAATACATCTCCCAGTTGGACTTACATACTTCCCATCAGCGACCTTTAGAGTGATGCTATTCATGTCTTGAAACATGGTTTTCTTCAATTTTCGTCTGAATGCATCGGAAATTACGGAAAAAGAAGCACCCGAATCTACTAGGGCAGAAATGGGGTGGCCGTCCATAAGTAATTCGATGCGGTTTCCTGACATCTTCACGGCAGTCGTCCATGGAGGATTTTTATCATAAGCGACCTCACCTCCCACGAAGGACGCAGGGTTTAGTTTCCCCCATTCCGCATTGGTGAGCGGCTTGATCCTCGGAACTGCGATGGTGATTGGCCACGACGAGACGGCGAACGACCTCTAGGATAGGGTGAAGGGCTTCTTTGGGGTTGTCGTAGTGATTCGGCTCTTGAGTTTTGGGTGCTATTATCGTCATAGGTCCTCCTTCCTTCGTGGTAGTTTTGGAACACCTGTCTTCGTTCTCGGCAGTATCGCACGACGTGACCCGGTTGTCCACAATGAAAGCACACGGGTCGGTTATCGCTTGTTCGCCACACATCGGTCTTACGAGGAGAAATATCGGCTGATGATGAAGGAACGGGCTGATGGCGGTGCTGCGGTGGTGGCAAGTATGTCGGAGCTCTCTGTACTGCAGCTGCATAGTTCTGGGTCGGTACTACTTCATCGTATACGACAGGGTCGGCTCTTGAAATCGGGGCTAATGAACGCATCACTTCATCCCGAATCACTGCTTCCAAGTTTTGCGGTTGGGCGTCTGGTAAGGACGGATGCAAGATCTTTTGTATTTCCTCCCGCACAATTTGTCGGATAAGAGTCGTCAGATCTGGCTGATCACTTAAAGATGCCACTGCTGTGACATTAGGAAGCCGTGTGAAAGGCTGTGGTGTAATCCGCCTTTGTTGCATCATTTCGACGTGTTGGCAACATGTGATGAAATCTTTTGTTGTTGCAATCGTCTTAGTGATTAATACCCGGTAAATATTTTCGGCAATTCCCTTCATCAGGTGTAACACCTTATCTTCCTCTGGCATGTTCGGGTCTACTTGAGCGCACAGTCCCAAAACCTCCTGGATGTAAGATTGCGTAGCCTCACCAGATTTCTGGGCTCGCACCTTTAAACAGTCCTTGGCTCGTCGTATACATTGCTGGGTATCACCAAAGGTTTTCTTCAATTCCCTCTCAAAGGAATCCCAGGAAGTAAGCAGATCTTCATTGTTCAGGAACCAGGCCTTAGCAGTGCCTTCGAGGAAGAAATATACGTTGGCCAAGCAAAAGGTTTCATCCCATTGGTTGAACTTAGATACTCTTGCGTATTCCTTTAGCCATTGATTGGGATCTTGTCCTTCTCCATTGAAAACTGCAGGCTTTCTCGTCTCCCTCATCACCGGTGTTAAGTGAGCAGATTGGGGCAGAGCTGCTTGAGGAGGTACAGGCCTCAAAGGTGACAAAGTATCTCCTCCTGGCATTATTGGTAGTCGTCGTCGAACTGGTGTAATCAGAGGTCCAAACTCTGGTGATAGATTTAAATTCCTTCGGCTGTTTCTTACTTCTGCCGAATCCAGAATTGTTCCCTTACCCGGCACCTCCACCAAAATGTCGCGGAAAAAATAATAGAAGAATATTTTAGTATTAAGTTATAAAATTTATTACAGTTTTAAGAATACACAAAATTAAATTAAACTAGCCAGAAACTAAAAACTTCTCTTCAGAACACAAAATAATCAAAGAATACATTTTAACTCTGTTGCCATCCTATAAAAGATAAATACATAATAAATAGATAAATAATAATAATAATAACTGTACAACAATGAGACTAGTGAATCAATCTAGTAAATAAATCACTAGTTCTTGCGTCAATATATTTAATAATTTTCCGCGTATAACCTTCGTCAGTCCCAGTTCCTATAACTTTTTAATGCTTACCCCCCCCCTTATATCGTTATTTTTTGTGGGGCTTTGAGTTTACTTGCAACTTATGGTAAACAAAACTAATAGTTTCCAAAAGGGCATAGTATTGGTATATTGGTATGTATCGACAGGGCTCAATTTGAGTGGAAGGTGCCGGAACGGTGTTCTGATACCTCTCTTTTTAGGAAAAAATTATTAACATCTAAAAATATTTATTTTTGGAATCATGCTTACTACTATTTTTTGCACGAATCTTCTTTTCCAAGATGTTTTTCCAATTATTCGTTCTAAGGAAATTACAATAACAATGCAAGACAACTGAAACCATTGCTTCCACTCTATTAACAAAATATAATTTGAGAATTAGTTACTAAAACAGAAGAAATGGATCATGAGTTCGTGGAATGATTCCCTGATTTGGAATTCCGATGTAATCCCCCTTTCAATAGAAAGCTTAAGGCTTTAGCTGCATAAAAATTTCTTACATCTTTTTGTAGATATTTTCCATTGAATATAAATTTTGAGTAACACACCATTGACCTTTTCATTTAGTTCGGAGGATATTCAGCAGACGCACTTAAGGACAGAATTCTGGGCGGAAAGAGCAAGGTTTTAGTCACAGCAGGTGCGAACTTTGATATTTATCACTATGTTTTAATCGCTACAACTAAACTACCTTTGAAAGCTAAGGGAAAGTTTTAAATGTAGAAAATTATGTGCTAGTTAAGTATCATTCAAACCTACTTCTTTGTATTTTCCCTTGTGCTTTGCAATGCAGTATAGTGCGAACTGTTATTTAAAAATTTTATTTTTAATTTCAGTGAAATGACTAGGAACGTTTTCGTAAAAGAGATTTTTTTTCATAAAACTATGGTTGTTTCTTTCAGATGGTTACTGGAGAGGACCTAAATTTGTTCATTTGAAAAGCATCGCTGACCAAACACTCGGGTTGTGTAAAGAAAAGTAAGTGAATGAAGAATTTCAATTAAAAAGAAAACTGAAAATACTGATTACAAAGCGGGTCTTTTTATTAAAATTGAAATTCAATAAGCTGTTTCATTTATTTATTTTATAATTTTCTGATTTACACTCTAATTAGTTTCGTCTTTTTATTGATCTTGAACCTTAAACGGTTGGGAAAATAGACGGACCGAAATATTAGATGACTTCTTAGCTATTTAGTACTATCAATAACTTTATGTTAGAACTACATAGCTTGAACATTATCATGTAAAGTTTTGCAATTAACTTTTTCATGACATTCTTTGTGAAACAATCATTAATTTATTGGGAATTATTTTCCATTGATAGGATGGTTTTCATATTGGTGAACATCATGTTATATTGAATTTAAGCTCAGTTTTAGTTTTAGGCTACTATGGCAACTTTTCTTAGATGATTTTTTCTTGTAGAAATCATCATGTTACATCAGTCATAATAGTGCAACATCAGATGAGGTTACGATCCACAGCGCAGTTACTAAGAGGAGTAAGGAGTAATGGTCCAAAAATTGTAAATGGCTACAATTTAGAGGTAAGTTTGAATTCATGATGAAAGCGTATCAAATATTTTTAACTCTTTCAATCTTAAATTTTAAACTGTGAGAACCAAATAAATGTGTTGGGCAATTTTCTATATTACGAATTTCATCTTGTTTTACATAAAAAGACACACACTTTTTTTTTTTTTGCTAAGATACCACCGATTAGAATTTTTATAGACGAGTTTAACCAGAAGAATATGTAGAGTATACCCAGTGTTTTCCATATCATTGAAATTTCAGGTTTGAACTATATAAGCGGAAGTAGTTTTGAGCTTTGTGACGTCATATACTTGAACTCGTCTATTTTAAGTGCTCGCCTCAATTTGATTTGAAATTAAAAATAGTATTATTTTTCAAAAGTGTAAATAAATATTAATTTTAACTTTTTGAAAGTGAAAAGTTTCTATGCGACTTTACTTACTTCTATCAAAAATCAAAATTTGGGGCAAAAAAGTTAACAATCGTGATGCTTAAAGTTGATCAAGAATCCTTAATTTTCCATTCTGACTCCTCTACGATATCAACTTGAATTGTGGTGCTGCCATCTATTGTAAGCAGAGCGAAACAAATTTAGATTTTATTGAGTGATTCCATTTATTTTATACAAAATGAAAAAAATAAAATTTAAACCTAAATGCTAAAGAATATCAAGAAGAAGAAGAAAGATTGAAAATCTAAAATAAAAATACAATAAATGAATAACAGAAATTTTATGCATTTTTATGTTACGAAATTTAAACTTCAATTGTAGTGCTGCCACCTATCATAAGCAAAGTGAAATAAATTTAGATTGTATTAAGTGATTCCATTTATTATAATGAAGTGGTTCCTATAAAAGCTAAATGCTAAAGAATGTCAAGAAGAAGGATTGAAAATCTAAAAGAAAAACAATAAATGACTTACAGAAATTTTAAGCATTTTTATGTTACGGAATTTAAAAACTTTTACAGATCAGCTTCGATCCAACATTTGAATCTTACTGGCATGAAGAAATGGAAAAATCTAGTAATAATTGTGAACCTGTTTGGGTTGACGCTGAACATATTCTTTTCACCCTATACACAAGGTAAGGCAGCGTTTATTTTTTTTTCATTAAAAATACTTAAAAGTGTTTTGTGTGGAGTTGAATTGAAAGAAGTAAAATGCAAATAATTTCTCGGTGTGTTTATAATTAATTATAATTGATAATTCTCTCCTTTATAAGATTTACAACTTTCAGAGAAAAAAAAAGAAATCTTTCTATAAACATTTTCCCCTAAATACCCTCCTAGTTCCTAGTACAGAGGTTCTCAAACTGATGTAGGTCGCGACCGCGAGTCAACTTTTGGTGGGTCGCAGGATCGCTCCAAGATTTCGAATTTGTATAAAAATGTATGTCTTTTTATAATTTTTATGAACTTGATGTAAGCTGTAGGCTTTACCAGATATAAAAAAAAACCCTTGTGTCACTTGTGATGCAAAATATTCATTGAAACAATATAAAGACTCAAAAAATTCATTTAAATCAGTGTTTCTCAAGCAGGGCGCACACTCTGAACTAATTTAAAATTAATTTTTTTCGAAATTAGTATTTTTGGGAAGTTTCGCAAGAACAGCAAATTACCCCCCCCCCAGATTACTGAAAAAACGAGTTTAAATAATGCTGTTTTTAATAATAGAATTTTAAAAATAATTCTTGAGGACGACTCCGAGTCACATTTTTTAACTTGAGGCTCAGTGTTCGCATGAAAAATTTAAAACTTTGAATGTGCTTAGGTCGGTTCAAATCCTACCTTTTAATTTTATAAAAAGCTACATTAAATGTTTAATGCTTGCATGAAATTATTTTAAGAAAAATAGTTCAGGACCAAGCCTAACTAATGTAAGTCTTGTAGAGGCCTTGTAGGGGGCGTGGAAAAATTAGATGGACTTAGGGCGAGCAAGACGTAAAAAAGATTGAGAAACACTGATTTAAAGTTTCTACTCTAGTCAAGTTATTAGTATCTGAAAATATTTAATAACCTTAACTATAGTACTATAGATGAGGTGGGTCGCCGCAACAGATTGTTTATAAAAAGGGGATAACGAAGTTTGGGAATCCCTGCCCTAGTATGTTATGAAACATTATAGGTACTTAGGTTAGGAAAATTAAATTTTATAATTCCAAATACACACAAACTCTTACAGACAACATTCATTTTGTAAACGTACACACAATTACTTAATGACATTCGTTTCGTATCTTTTCAGTGGTTCCACGGGCATACCAAAGGGCTGCGTACACACGACTGGAGCCTACATGGTGTACGGAGCAATTTCTTTCAAGTACATTTTTGACTACATGCCAGGGGATGTTTTCTTCTGTACAGGGGACATCGGATGGCTAACAGGACACACTTACATCGTATATGGGTCACTACTGAGTGCAGGAACTTGTATTCTGGTGAGTTAAATGCATTTTGACTATGTGAGACTAAAATACACCGCAGATACTTTTTGAGCCGTTTGATTGCTACGAAAACATGTTTTTTGGTAATTTTACCCCTCTTCTTAGTATTAGGTAAGCAACAGCCTAATTCCCTACCATTTATTTCTTTTACGGAAAGTTTAAGAACGTTAATAATCTAATTTTAAAAAAAAAAATTGAAATGTAGTATAAAAACTAACTCGGCGTGAAATGGGAAAGTGAATAAATTCTATTTAACTCAACTTAATTAAATAAATCAATTAACTTAATTAAATAAGACTATTTTTGTAGTTGTTCGAAAGCCAAAAATTATTTAGGTCACCTCCATATAAAAAAACACAAAAAACACTCAAATCCCAACCGTAGGTTCGTTAACACACGAGGTCTCGTCTATAAAAAGAATAGTTCTCGAAAACAATATTGTGCTAAGAGAATTTTAAATCTTTCACTTATAAAATAAAGAATTATTCAATTAACAATTGCATACTGTTTACTATTAAATTAAAAACTTGTCACCGTCAATAAATAAATACAGGGTTTTTAAAATATTTTCTAATGATTTTAAAAAGGGATGGTAAAAATAGAAATAAAAATGCTAGGCACCTGTGCTCCAAGTTGGAAAAAAAAAATTATTCCGACACCGGGAATCGAACCCGGGCCACCTGGGTGAGAGCCAGATATCCTAACCACTAGACCATGCCGGATACATCTTGTAAGAGTTAATAATACAATAAAAATATTATTTTACTTAAAAATTTAAAAAGTTTTTCGTTGACCTAATTTGGTAATAGTAGTTCAATGTAGCAAAAATGTTGCAAATGTCATAGACATAGAATGTTGGAGATCGGAATCGTGCGAATTATATTGAGCCATTTTTTTTTTCCAAGAAGTGATAACATTTTCACTAACATCAATTAAATCAAAATAACCATAAAAGCTAAAGCTTTTTACCTATTTTTATAAAATCTAAAAATTGATGTGTAAAAAAAAAACGATATTAAACCACATATTGGGCGATGCCGAAAAAAATGGATTCCTACTGGATGTCCTTCCTTGGCAAAAGCGTTTGCGTACGCTCTGCTCTACGCTGTCTGTATTTAATTTTTAATACATAAAATTAATCAATCTGTAAGGGTGCAAATGTAAATGTGGTATTGAGGCGTGTTGGAAACACTCATCATGAGGGGCCTTCTCAAGAGGGAGTTGGGGGGTTGGGGGCGGCTCACCCCTCTGTAAGGTCGGAGAGGTTAGTGAAAGTTGTAAGGGTGGTTGGTGTTCTTTTATTCACATTTTTACAGAACTTACCATCCATTTTTTACTTTTTTCTGTGCAATCAACAATCAATTATCGCGTATCTCCGCCATCTTCCTGGAAAAATGACAGAAAAAGAGGCGCTGAATTTGTGCCCGAATTTTTTTTTTTTGCAATTTATTATTTTAGTATTTTGCAATTTAAAATTATTTTAGCATTGGACTTCGTAGATTCTTCAATACTTTCCAACGGAACCACGATGAACGTGTTCAGGGGGCGCCAAATTTTTGCCCAAACATTTTTTTGCGAATCTATCTAAGAATAATGTAAAGAAATTATATTTGGGAGGGGGCGCAAAAAAGCCAGGGGGGCGCCAAAAAAGCCATCCGCCCCGGGCGCGATTTTTCCACAACACGGCCCTGCCTGGGCCCCCTTTTGGACCGGGCCCCTTGGATTTTACCCCACGACTATACCCCCATTTGTCGGGCCTGTGACTTCTGTAGACTTCTGAAAACGTGATTAATTTTGACTGTCCGGTTTAAGGATTAAAAATATTTAATAATATAATTTTTATGTCAAATTATAAAATTACTTAAAAAAAGGACATTGTTTCATTGACAAACATTGGATTCCTGGGGCCTCCTACAATTGTTGGGTTTGTCCCCAATTTATGAACAGGCCCTGGGGCTTTTATCATCTATCGCAGGTATAATTGCCCTTAATGGTAAAAAATGTTTTTATAGCCATATAGGGTAGCATATTATATTATAGGGCCGCAAGCCCCTGTGATCCCATCATGTCCCTAGTAAAAAAACAAGATTTCAGTTTTTTTAAAAATGAAAAAAGTTTATTACGAAAAAAATCCCTAGATTTTGCTGCAATAGATCCATTTTAATGCTCATTAGTACTACTTGAATCATAAATAATATCCCTAATTTATTACTGAGGGGGCAGGGTCTTTTATTCCTACATGCCCCGTTCCAAAAGTAGTTGCTTAAAGTTGGATTAAAACACTTTTAAAAATAATTTTCAAAGTTATTTTAATTAATACATTTAAAAACTAATTCTAACTAATTTTAACAAATACTAAACCCACAGTTTAAATGGTATGATCCTGAATAAGGCCTGAAAGGGTTGAACCCTTTCAGACCTAAGCTCTTACTCTGCTTAAAGAGCAAAGGAAGGTTTTAGTAATAATCTGAAATTTCACAAAGATATTTTCTCCTCCTTTCTCATAGTTTGAAGGCATCCCTACATATCCAGACGTTGGACGATACTGGCAGATGGTAGAGAAATACAGTGTAACTCAGTTCTACACAGCACCAACAGCAATTAGAACACTCATGCGTTACGACGATTCATACGTTACTAAGTAAGTAAGAATCTGAAGAACAGAAAAAAAGTTAAACTTTATGGTCTAATTCATTTTTGTAGTCGCCCCCCCCCCCTTATATACGCCCCTGTTTCTCAAGAATAAGTCAGTCCTTAATTTTCTTGTCTGTGTAGGTACAATCGCAGTTCACTGAGAGTTCTCGCTTGCGTTGGAGAGCCTATGAACCAAGATGCGTGGTATTGGTTCTTCAACCTTGTAGGTGAAGGGAGATGTCCAATTGTTGATACGTTTTGGCAAACGGAAACAGTAAGTTATTTAAAAATAATCCAAAGTCAAAATACAAGAATTTGTTTAATTACTATTTTTTAAATGTGTAAGCTGTAAAAAAAACAAAAGAGGGATAAAATATTTAGTACCATTTATTAAAAAAGAGATCTTAACATAACTATTTATATTTCAAAGCCTAATTTTACGCAAAAACATTATCGGCGTTTAAAAGCAGAATCAGCCAGCTTTCAACCATTGAAAAGAGAAAATTCTCTTAACCTTTAGTTACAAATTTTAAATATAGATGTCGCCGGCAAAGAGGAGTCGCTGTATAGAGCATTCGCACATGACGTCACTTGGAAGACAAAAACAACGTTGCTAAGGCCGTTGTTAGGGGCGGGATATGAAGCATCCAATAGAAGCATTCGCACATGACATCACTGGAGGATAAAAACAACGTTGCTAAGGCCGTTGTTAGGTAAAGTCATGTGATTGAAAATGCTCTATAGGAGATAGGAGTTCTGAGAAGGACTTCATACCTTTTTGATAAGGCCCCTGGAGTTTTAAATTACATTACACTTTCACAAATATAATATGCTAATATATACTAATATGTCGTATTAGTTTCATTGGAAAGTTCGTACTACTACTAATTTTAGATTAAAGAGGTTGAAGTCGAAATAAAATACAAAAAAATCCAATTTAAAAATCAAAGGATGATTTTTGAAACTTTCTAAGCAATACTTAAAAATGTATCATAGTCTTTATACTTGAATTTAATTATTTAAACGTTTAGATAACCTATTATTAACTTCCAGGGAGGAATTCTGCTGACACCCATTCCTTTCTGCACACCTCTAAAGCCTGGATGTGCGGTAAATACCATGCTTTTTTCCCTAAAAAATATAGTGCACTTCAAGCATGAAATTTTCAATTATGTCCTGATATTTTTTTTCTTAGTCCCTGCCTTTCTTTGGCGTAGAACCTGCAATTTTAGACGACGCTGGACATGAAGTCGAAGGACCAGGAAAAGGATTTTTGGTAAAATATTTCAATTAACCTTTTCAGAAAAATCCAGTTTATTCAGATTTCAAGAGCGTTTTAGATAATAATGAAAAAATATGAAAACTACTAATTTCCACTATACTACTACTAAGCTATAAAAGTTGTCAGTCCAAGTGCTGAGCCAAAAGTGCACTTTAAAACTATGAGGGTCCGATTTAGAAAATTTTCTGTAGTATGCACATCCCGTAATAAGTGTCCCCATACTATAGTTGAATCTTAAAAACAATGTTATAGCTCACCATAATTGGTATAGCTTCCTATTAGCCTGCTTACTTTTTCAAAGATGTCGCCGATGTTCTTTTAGATAATTTTGAGATTTTGGGACCCTTAAATTATTGGGCCCCAAGGCCCGGGCTTCGATTACTGGCCTCATGGAAAATTAGGGCGTTAGTTTACAGTTTACATCATGTCTACTGAATGTGTTTGTCATACCTTATGCTATGGTATAACTTAACCACTTAATACCATTTTCTCATATTTAAAAATGTTTTATTTTGATGTGTATCTTCAATCGATAATTTTTTAAGAGAAATGACATAAAAATCTTCATATAAAATTATCAAAAGTTTTGTAGATTTTAATAGAAATCCACCTTTTCTAAAGAAAACATTTTTTTCATTTAATGTTTCAATTTGGTTAGAATCTCTTATTCGTCATAACGTGGATACATTTTTTTTATATTGCATTTCTTGTTTTTAGGCTTTCAAAAAACCATGGCCACCGATTATGCGAACAATCTACAACAACCACGAGAGGTATGAGAAAATGTATTTCGAGACCTTCCCAGGATATTATTTCACAGGAGACGGTACGGTTGAACTTTTTCATTTTTAAACTCCATCTCAATGATATTATTGATAGTTGGGGCCGTTCATAAAAAACGTAAAACACTTTTCAGGGGTTTTAGACCCCCTCCCCACTGTCACAAACTTTCACACTTCAGTGAAATTCTTCCCACCCTACCCTGTTTTGACGTCACAGGTTTGAAAGAATAGCTTCGAATATATTTTTCTTATTATTTTTCACTTCAATTTTCCTTCACGGTGATTACAAAAAGAAAAAATTAACAGAAAATCAGAAAATTACGATTAAAACTGATGGAATTGAAATTTTAAAAGTGAAAAGGTTCACAAAATTTGAACTCCCCCCTCGTCACAATACGTCACACTTCCAGGACCTCCCCCCTTTCCTTAACGTTTTACGTAATTTGTGTACGATCCCTTAACCCCAAGATATTTTCAACGGTCTATTTTTAGTCAGTTTTCAGAAATAAATTCAGTACATGTAACCTTTACTATTATCTTTTAAAAGGAAAAACTCAAAATGCTGTGCAAAGAATCCTTCAAAATTACAACTGAAACTCCTACAGTTAAATGAAAAACCACAAACTATAAAATACCAAAAACATATTTTTGATATTAATGTATCAAGTTCCAAAAAGGGAAGACAAAAGGTTATCGGAGAATACTATTATAATAAAGAGAGAAAAGAAACCTTAATTTCTCGAGTTACGATCTAAAATAATGGTCATTGTTAAAAGCCTTTTTTCCAGAAAGAGTTGAAGTTTTAAATTCTAGCTCCTGTACACGTCGTCACATCATGAGTCACTGCAAGCAGTTAATAAAAAAATTGTCCAGCGTTATCTATCGTGTGAGCGAAGCATACGGAAATAACTATCACGTAAAATGATAATCTTTTATCAGCTGCAGCTCATCTCCACTACCGTTTTCCTTGAACGCATTACCTTATTTCACTACCCGAATTCTAGGTTATTAACAATCTAGATTTGTATTAGAACAGTTGGTCAATTAATGAAGCAAGAAGGTAGAAGAGTTAGTTAAAAGTAGCCTTAGTAACGCATCTTATTTTATGCGAACGCAGAAATGCTGTACCAAACTAATTTATCGCATACGAGATCCAGTTCGTAGAGAAATATAAAGAGAATTTCGTAGAGAAATATACACACATAAGATAAGGGACTAAACAAATATTTATATCAGATATGCAATTAGGTTATTTGGAATTTGTTTTTAAAAATTAAACCTATTATGCCACGTATAGAGACTTCTTATGATTATGAGTACAGGCTTATAAGGTTGTTGGACCTTCTTTGATTTTACTCAGATCTTTCTTTTCTCTTTCCTTAAGATAATGGATTGATGTACGATTTTTCTTAACTTTGTTAAAGTCTCAATTTCTGAAACTTTAGATTCGAACCAAAGTATTCAGAATCAAAAACTTGGAAGTCTGAAAAGAATAAGAATTAAATTACATGGGCGAATTTAAGAGGGAGACCGTGAAGACTAAATTTACTCTATATTCCCCATCCGAAATTTTTTCTTCGCTACGCTCCTGGTTACGTTAACAAAGGGAAAGATCCAGATGGAAACTTAGGATTTCCCTCTAATACCAGTCTGAGACTGTTCGAGTGGGACATTTCAACACGAAGGGTTCATTCTTGTGAGACATTTACGTCACAAAGTGTGCAGATGTCTGGATGCGTTTTTTCTTTCATAATACAGCATGGTGTCATTCACCTACATTTAAAAGGAATGTAGAGGAAACAATCTTCTTTGGAAAAGCAGAGCTTTTGGTTGTCATTTTTCATTCGACGTTATCGAGTTTCAATGTTGTAATATTGCCCACACACTCTAACAAAATATATAAGCTTTTAAGTATAGCTCGAGTTAAATAATTTAAAATACCTACAGTGATTTAAAAACCCTCACGTTTTCATTTTTAAAGGAGTGCAGTGGCGTACGCAGAATCTTTTCAAGGGGGGGGGGTTTTACTCAAATAAATTTGAGTGTGGAATAAAGCACTATTATTTCAGAAATTTAAACAGCTAGACAGATTTAACCTTTTATTTAGACAACATTGTTTAGCTAAATATTGATTAGATTTTTTAAGTTTATGGTCATATTTTTTTATAATGAGATAAAATATTTGTTAATTAAAAAGTAAGAATTAATAAAACTAGAAAAAACACACATAATATAACAGCTACCAAAATAATAATAGTATAAATGTGAATATTCTACAGAAAACCAATTATTTAACCACAAAAACAAGAAAAAATAACTTTTTAACAAATAGGGAAATACTCCAGTATACAAACACGCTAAAAATGTGTTGACATTACACAGAAAAATCCAAACGACGGGGTCTTTTTGCAAGCTCGTTTAAAATGTCTTCAACAGCTGGGGTAAATTTCCTATGAATGTTTAAGAGCGCTAGTCCATTAATTCTATTATTACCAGTTGAATTGCGCAAATAAGTTTTTAAACGTCGTAAAGTCGAAAAGGATCTTTCGTTTGCACTTGTTGAAACAGGTAGTACGATCAATATTTCTAGGAGTTTGAAAATATTTGGTGTAATATCTTTGTTGCAGAGTCCAAGAGCATCCGCCGCAGTTTTTGGAACATTCCCTCCGTCCTCACTAATCCTTTTTAATCGTAAATGCCACAGTTTTAGTTCAGACTTAAGGTTTTCTTGGCAATTATCCAAATCTTGTGCGTAAAATTCCACCAGTGCTTTAAAATCCTTCAAGTTTGAAGGTTGACAAATAAAAGGATTGGTAGGAAGAAGGCACTGACATTTTGTCTGAGCTCAAGGGGGGGGGGTTTAAACCCCTAAACCCCCCCCCTTGCGTACGCCACTGAAGGAGTGGGTACGGAAAACTAGCAAAAACCCATAAATTAGAATGATCTTAAAATTCGGCAATTTGTTACTTAACGTCATAATTTTAAAAAAGATAGGAGTTGTAAAATTTGAATAAACACAATTTCTGGGTTTCTTTGAATTTTCTCATTTTTTTTTGTTTTTGTTACTGTTAAACTAAGAAATTCTTAGTTTAAACATAAAGAGACAAGAGGGTGGAATGTGGAAGGGACCACAGAACCAAGTTGACCTTTGAAAGGGACCCTTCATCCTTATAAGATTTAATACGGGGCCGCTCAAATATTACGTAAGCATCTAAGGGGGGAGGGGGTTTGCTATTTCAAAACAAGGGAGAAACACTGCATTTTCCAAAATCTCTTGATTATTGCATAAATAATTTCAAAATTCCACCAAAAATAAATTTCACAAAAAAAAAACAGAACTAGAAAAACATTTTAAGTTAAGCATTTTTCACAAGGAAAGTTTTAACGATAGGTTAAGTGTTCATGGAGAACAATATACACTTCAGATATCCAAGCATAATAATTAAAGATTTTGCACAAAAAAAAGAACGAAGGGGTCGGGCAGTTTTCTTACGCAATTATGAGAGGGGGTTGTGGTTTGCTTATTTTTGCTGACAAGGGAGGAAGGGGGTCAAAAATGACCAAAAACTTGAACTTTGAACGGCCCTTACCATCAGCCGATCAGCCAGCGTTAATTTACATGTTTGCTTTTGTACAGACAACTAAATAAGTAACTTTTTGAGTGGTAAGTGTGGTCATCTCGAGTGATTATTAGATTTAATGACAACATTTTCTTCTCTCAGGCGGTATGAGGGACGAAGACGGCTTCTACTGGGTAACGGGTCGAGTGGACGACTACCTGAATGTGTCTGGCCACCTGTTGTCCACTTCGCAGATCGAAGCGGCCCTCGTGTGCCACCCCAACGTGGCAGAGACAGCCGTGGTTCGCCGCCCACACACCGTCAAGGGGAACTGTCTCTACTGCTTCATTGTCATGAGAGACGTGAGTGAATGAATCTTTCGTGTGCTTAGTTTGTCCGACATGTTTTTGTCGCTAACAATGCTTTGTGGGTTTTTACAGGGGTATGAGTTTGACTCTAAAGTTGTGCAGGAGCTGACAGAACAGGGTAAGTATGATTGATTTTTTATTACTATGCACTGAAGGGTTAGTGGGAGGAAGCTAGAAACCCACCTCGAGATATTGATTATACCATACCTAAAAAACTAAACTCATTGGCGCAACAGCCCTAGTGGGCCAAGGCCTACGATGCCCATCTTCGTTCTCTTGACCGTGGGGCCCTGGGGTGCGAAGAATATGTCTCGGTTAGGTGGTCAGTCTAACGCAAGACCCCCCAGTGTTTAGTTCCCAAGAACGCTTGGTCCTCAGTTTATCGACCCACTGAAGGGATGAAATATACCATACCTATGATTGTTAATTTGCTCCTATGAGTTGTATAAATTATAGCAGGGCTGAACCAGGAAATGATATCTTGAGTAATAGTCCATGAGAGATTAGTAATGTTTTTCGACATCTTTAAAGTTACTTTTGTTACCAGTATAAAACATTGCTAACATGTGACATTCAGTCCATTTCGACACCATCAATAGAAGGAAAATTTGAGATACAGTTGGTAGATAAAAATGCATCCATTATTTATATATATCTTGAGGGGAAATACCCCTATGACGACGGGCTTTCTCTTTATGTGTCTATGGGATCGACGCTCGTGCACCCATCAACTTCAGATCATGACTTTTTGAAAACTGTACGTGTACGCAGCTTCGAAAGCAATTTCCACTTATCCGACTTGTTGCGTCTCGGACAATCCAACCAATGGACTTAGATGTAATTTTGAGCTCTCCACTAATAAGATTTGTCCATCAATCGCTCTCTTCGGGTACCCGACCTATCAGATGAATAAAAACGCCGCACACCACGACTAACGATTTCATAAATAAAGAAGAGTCAACTCTCTTTTTTATTCCAGTGGAAAAGCAAATCGGCCGATTTGCTCGTCCAGAATACTTTCAGCAAGCCATGGCTCTCCCGAAGACCAGGTCCGGCAAGACCGTCCGCCGGATCCTCCGGAAGATAGCCGAGGACGACCGGAACTTGGGAGACATCAGCACTCTGATCGACGAGACTGTGGTGCAGGAACTCTTCGATTCCAGGAAGTTTGTCTACCACAAGCAGCCTATCCAAGTTGACTAGTCCCAACGAGGCTTTCTGAAGGAGGCGACTGCAACCTCCCCCTTCAAAGCCAATGCCATTTTTTTGCCAGCAATTTTATTAAAAATTATTTTGGACTTGTAAGGCTCTTTTAAGAAAGATTTTAAGATTTTTTTTGAAGAACAATATTTTAATGTTTTTACTGTAAGGAAAGGAAATTGGAAGAAATCTCCTACCATGGAAAAAATCTTCTAGATGGAAGTATGGACCAATACCCGTTGGGTATGATTTCGAAACATGTATTTGGATTTTAGGGACTCATTGTAACCATATTTGCGTATTTTTCAGTAGGTTAAACAGTTATGAACATTTTGCAATTATACCTATAAAGATATCTGCAACTTTAAAAAATGTAATGTTCTCGTCTCTCTCAACATTTTTTATCCGACTTCTTATTTTCAATCTCTACAATTACACGTTCTTCTTCTTTATCTTAGTTGAGAATCCCAAAGTCACCCATTATAGTCAAATTAAAAAAAAAAAACACCTTCTTCAGTTTAGACCATCAGGGAAACCTCATTATAATACAGCAAAAAGTATATAAACCTAATACACAAAAGAGAGATAATAAAGACAAAGATTTAAGGTTTTGAAAGTTATATAACAAAAGTTCAAAAGTCAAAGTCATGCATTTTAGTGTAATATGGAACAACTAATTAATAACAAAAATTCTAAAAGCATAACAAATTTTAATAAACTTTGAAATACATCAATAAAACATGTACACCAGGGCAGTCAACTTTTGAATGCTTTTATCCTATTTTACAATTACAAGCCTAACTTAAAATAATTTGAGTATTAATATTTGTTCAAGAATTGAGCAACTTCAATAAATATTTTATTGTACTTAAGTAATTAGGCCAGACAAAAAACTCATTTATATAATTAGCTCTAACATTTAATTTCCTGTTTTGAAATAAAATAGAGAAATCTGAGAAAATAAATTTTGGAAATAAAATTTTATCACAAAATTACTAATTGGAAACATTTTAGTCATTACCAATTAAAAATATTTTCTGAATAATGACCATATTAGGGGACAGCAATTTTCATCATTTGAGATGAGAAAATCGTGTATTTAAAAATAATGAAAAACAAACTATCTAAACATGAGAATTTCTTGAGCATTATTATTTTTAAAACAAAAAAAAGGACATTGATAGAAATATTAAATTACAAATACAATAGAAACAAAGGAAACATTTAGTTTCAGTATAGAACTAGAAAAGTAAAAACTCTAAAGTCATACTATTAAAACATTTACACCTGATCTGATATCTCTAGACCAAATGATTCATTTAAAATTATGATGCATGTTAGAACTACAAACATCCTTATTTCCCTTGATCAAATATTTTCTACAAACAGGCACACTTCATAAAATTAAAAATTTAAAAAAGGGATGAGAATATTCTAATCCATTGCAGCATTTCCACAATAAATGCAGATTTTGTAAAAAAAAAAGTAGAAGAGATCATGACCTATCACTTAACTTGAGCCTTACCAGACAGAATTTAGGATCAATATTTATCATGATATTCCCACATGATTTAGGCCTCGAGTACAGAATTATTGATAGGTTGGCAAAAACCAAGAACAGGATAGTTAGAAAATATACACACCATAAGAGCAGGGATGTTTAAAATTAAAAATCTAAGGACCATGATTCAACTCTGGTGGCAAACTGTAAAAGGCACGATTAGAGCATAGGCTATAATCATGAGTCATCTTGTTCAGGTAAAGAAATATTCCAATTTTTAAACATAATTATCTCTGTAAAGATTTCCTTATAATGAAGTCAATTAATATTCTTAAAATTAAATAATTGATAAAATGATTGACTTCTTAACTTTTTAGAGGTAAATATTTTCATAACAATGAATTACTGATTGTAAATTTACTTTACATAATAACAAATTCTTACTAAAAGACTTGTAATAAATATTGATTTCCAATACATAGTAAATACATGGTCCCTTATAAAATCTATAAGCTCAAAACATCACATTTTTTTTATCAAAACAATGATCAAACTAAAGTACCTCAGAATTTGCACTTTAAAATTGAGCTTCACAACCAAATTTTCTTTAAATATTTAATAACATTTGTGATAATTTTTTTTTAGTAGTTAATAATTTTATCACTGGAAAAAACAACTTACTGAAAGTGAAACACTTTAAACATGATAAAATCAATTGAAAATAATATTATAATTACTCAGGGAGATTAGTTTGAAATAATGACAGTCTTCATACAGGATAAGTAAAAAATATACAGCTCAACTTAGGTAATTCGAACCTTAAGAGACCACTAAAAACATCAAACTATCCAAGACTTTAATTTAAAGAAGTTTCATCTTTTACCTTATATTCCAGGTCCACTAAATGATTGAAAAGATTACTTTCTATCATCAACCTTATCTATTCAGAACTTATTAAATTCATGTTCTGAACAAATGAAAAAGGCATGGTGAAAGTTAACTAGCAAATCTCTCAACTGAAAACAATTTGCAACACAGTGCAGTTTGAAGGATGTTTTCTCTTTGTCAAGAAAACCCCATATCGATATAAAACCATTCCACATTCCATTGGAACATTTCTTTTGTGATTCCAGTGATGATACTACAATGATGAATGACAAAATCATTATGATTTGAAAGTTTATACGGAAAACTCTATAAAAGGAGTTAGACTTCGAATTATCCGCAACTTATTTTTAAAACACTGATTAAATTGGAAGCTTAAGGTACCAAAAGAAAACTTTGGATTATCCATGACTTTGATTTAATGACATTCAAATTATCCAAGTTGCACTGAATTTTTAAATATATTATCCTTGCAAAAAGTAGGGTACATTACAGAAATTTCAAACTAAACCCGATATGTTTCGTTTTAAAATAATACATTTTATTTACTTTGATGTTTGACTTCCTAAAATAATTGCAAAGGAAACATGGGCAATCAATTATCAAAAGGTAAAAATCCTTCATTAAATAGAAACACTTTGATTCATTGAATTTTAATGCTTTTAATGATTACTTTTAGAAGCTAACAATCATAGATTAAAAAAATTATAAAGATAACTTTTGAGTATTGGGTTTGACCACATAAGGTTTCCAGTGAGTTTAAAAATAAATATCAAATCTTGACTTAAATTTATGGCCTTTGGAAGCTTAGAAGTTTTCTTCAAATGTATTTTTCAAAAGAAAACTTAAGAGAATGCTATGGGTATTCTGAAGATTTCATCAAGGTAGCTTTAGCAAAACAACAAACTAGGTTAGAGCATTTGTGAGATAAAAGTTGTACTGATTAACGATCATAGCAGTTTGAAACACAAGATTAAATATCTTCACAAAAATATATTGAGCTTTCATAAGATTAAATAATTTGAAAATTAACTAGAAAGAATAGATATAATAGGAACACTTATGTACACACTACAAAATACAATAGCTAGCTTGGATTTTTCACTGCAGGTACTGGGGAAGAGCTATTAGCAATAACATCGTGATGACTTTCATGCGAAGACCTCATGTAGAAATAAAGAGTAATAGCAGCTGGAATCACCACAGCTAATACTATCATCCACATAAATAAATAGTTCCATTGGATTCCACAATCTGCAGTATTATAAGGATCTTTGACCAAGGGGTGGATTTGAGGAGAGGTGAGGGCAACAGCAGCAGCTTCTAATGACTCTTTTTGGGAGTTGGTGCTCAACATAATCTTGACAAGATCCTCATCCATACGCTGAAAGAACGCTGCTGAGTCCTGGGGAGAGGGGCAACGACCCCCACCCCCTATTCCAATATTGATAGTTCTAGAGTCATGCACTTCAACAGTCATGGACTCAGATTTTGGTTCGATGGAAGATGGCAAGATTTCAGAAAGCAGGCTGTATTTCTTGACGGGGATTCGAACATGCTTCAGTCCATAAAACTCTTGACTGCTCATTAGGTTGTTGGCTCTTTTGATGTCAGACACCTAGAAGTTTAAACATATTTAACTAATTGTTTGAATTCAATATATATACAAACAGGTTTTTCATGTATATCATGCTTTATTTATTAAGGAAACAGGAATTAAAAAAAAATAGTAACAAATAAAAAAGGGTGTTAGTTTTCTTTTAACAAATGACAAATATTTTTAGAACAAAGGATCCCAAAAGAAACCGAGGTATCCCAGTGGCATAGCCAGAGGGGGGGTATTTGGGGATCCCCAAATTTATGCATCCTACATCTTTCTCACCCCCGAAAATCAGACATTTTTAACCATAGAAAAGGACTAAATTTTCCTCATGTATCCCCAAAATTCCAATATTGCCCTCTTAAATTTTTTCTACCTATGCCACTAAAGTTACCTATGTAATTAAAAAACAGATTATAAAATAATTTTGACAGCGATAGGATGGTGACCTCTATCTATTGGCACCAAAAGAAAAAACCCATTAGCACATTTTAAAAAATTAGTACAGTGCCATTTATTTTTTTCTTCCCTAACATCATAAAGTTAAGAATGATAAAGATACTTACAGCACACTGGTATTTGATGGATATGCTTTGTAAGGTATCACCTTCTTCAACTTCCAAGTATAAAAAATCACAATGTTGAAATGGGTCAGAAGTCTTTGACACATTAGAGGTACCATTCACGATATCTGATTTCTTTATTTTTCGTAAACAAGACCTTTGATCATCGCCTTCAATGTCTTTATTTAAATCTCTAATATCATGCAAAGTAATTTCTTCATCAGATGCACTATCAGTGTCCGCTGAAATCAATGGTTTAATTTCTGGCATTGCCTTTCGAGATTTTCTCTTGTTAGACACAAATCGTCTAACATTTTTCAACGATGCCTGCAACTGACCACTAGATTTCGAGTCAAAACTCTTCACATGCACTCCGTTCATATTTGTTGATCAGATACTCTATATATAAAATCGAAATATCAGAACAATATCAC
The DNA here is from genome assembly GCA_963680715.1 of Tetragnatha montana. Lineage (NCBI taxonomy): Eukaryota > Metazoa > Arthropoda > Arachnida > Araneae > Tetragnathidae > Tetragnatha > Tetragnatha montana. Next base: position 38,861,118 of record OY796686.1, on the reverse strand, counting down.
ATATTTCTTTAAACAAGAACCAAATATTCTTGCCAGCTTGCCATCACGGCAACATCAACCAACAACAAACACAACCGACTTCATTGCCAGGTCAGTGAATGACGGTAGTGTTGGGTAAATGAGGTGTGAGGTACCTCACTTGAGTACCTCACCTCCTCGTTTTGTCATGACACCTCAGAACCAAACATTGTACCACCTCACACACCTCAAGCCACTCACACACCTCAAACCACTCACACACCTCAAGATACTCACACACTTCTTTTGGAGTAGTGGGACAAACTGAGGTGAAGGCGCCCTGTGTGACAAAACGTCCCATGGGACTGCGCACTGTCCCAAGCGCAGTGCAATGAATACAATACCCTCCATGCCACTCCATCGGCATCGGCCCGGAGTAGCAGGGAGGAGTGCGGAGTAGGCTAGGGTTATGTGATTTCCTTTCTCTTTTCGTCTCTCCCTCCTCCCTCCCATCCTCTGGCCGACCAACAGGGGAGGCATTCGGAATTTATTTTACGTTTCAGCAATCTTAATTAATCGTTGAAATTTGTTATGTGAGTTGTAACTTTTTTTGGCATAATCTATAATAATAAAAGAGCTTTACCACTCACTCACTCACACACTCACTCACTCACTCATCAACGCACAGCAAAATCTACCGGGGCTAAGGACTCGAAACTTGGTAGAGTCAAAGACCTTACGGTGTATACGCGCACTAAGAAGGGATTTTTCGAAATTCCTTTTTTCTGACCCACAGGGGGTTTTGGAGCGTTTTCGACGTTTTCGAGCCCAGCGGCGTCCCAAATGACCCCAGATCTTCGTTATTTCGCAGGAAGGCACCTAGCAACAATTTCTAGAAAGGCATTTTTCAGATTTTGGATATTCGAATTTTAAGGGGTCTGAATATTCCAAAAACCCGTTTTTGCTTGCATAAACCAAGTTTTATATTTTCGAAGAAAACAATACCGAGAAATCGATATTACGAATTGAATTGTTGGTAATACCTTCTTGAGATAATTTCAAAGAAAGTAATTTCTGGATTTTTCGATATTCCATTCTGGAGGGGATGCACGGGGGTTTGAATATTTACTCCCGTTTTTAGTTTTTGGATCCTAGCATCCACATTATTAATGTGATTGTTATGAAATTTTAGCATATTGTTCTTGACACAACCAGGAAGGTTAGCGAAAAAGAATTTTCTGAATCAAAGCATTCCAAGGAGCCTTTTTTGTCCTTTTTCTATATTCTTATGCTTAGCCTTCAATGTTAAATTAGTAACGGTTATTGCTCCTTCCAGGTTATGCAAAACCCCTATTGTTGGAAATATTTATTTTGAAATGTTTTATAACAGGTGAATTTTTAAAAAATATGATAAAGAAGCAATTTTTAATTAATAAATAATTTTTTTATAACCAAAAACCGTTCCACTGAAATATTTTATTCTTTTTTCTATTTAATCAAATTTAAGTATTTCCAGCAAAGTCCAAATTAAACAACATTTTATCAGAGGCATTTTATCAATAGTTGGTGTCGATTCAAATGATGTTTACTTTTATTTCATGTTTGAAATTTTATTCAATGAATGAGTTGGTGATAGATCAATACAGGGGGGTTCAGGGGGTCTCCCCCTGATTTGAAAAAAATTCTCTCTATAAAAAATGGTTATAAACACTTTAATTCTAAACAGTTTTTTAAGGTTTTGTTTAACATCTTAAAAAAGTCTGTGTATTGAATTATTTTTTTATTTAAAATTTAGCTAGATGAGACGGAAATCAGTTTTATCTATAGAAATTGGTGTTCAATAATAACTTTTGTTGTGAAGCGAAGGCGGAGATATTTGTATCAATGATACATTTATACGAATTGCAGAAATGGATGGAGGGAGCTAAGGGCATTAAAAAGAAAAAATAAGGGGGGGTTCAGAAGGGTCCCCTGACTTTTTCTATTTTGAAAAATTACTCTTTAAAAACGGGGATGGGGATTTCACACATTAAATCTAAACAGGTTGTATTTATAAAGGTTTTTTTACATCTTAAGGAAGGGTAGTATGGCATCAAAAAGGAATTCTAGCAGGAAGGCGGTTGCACCTAAATGACGCCTCGGAAAGGAATACAGTGAAGAAAATACTTATTTATTTTAACACACAGTTTGGTTAGCCTTTTTTTCCCCGAACTACGGCGGGCATATCAGCTAGTTGAAAATAAAGGCTGTAAGAACATAAGTACAGTATGATTTTTAAAGTGGATTAAGAATTTTAATCAAATAATCCAACAGCAAATACATTGCTTATAATAGTACTAGAGGACTGGCGTTTCGATCCTCAAAACAGTTGAAAAGATACTTTTTAAATCCAAATCAATCGCTTCATTAATTATGCAAAACACTGATTAACCAATAAAATATAAATCTTAACAACATAAATTTTGCTTTAGATCAAGTATTTCATATTATCAACCAATGTGTAATAATATAAAGCCCCCTCAAATCACGTACTTTCGATCCTGGCTACTCGTTAAACGAAATTCTCAATATTGCAATCTTTTTTAATCGTCGAAATATTAATTAGAATTTCTGAATAATTTAGGTTTACTTGAAGCTTAGGATCCTAAGAATATAAAATCCCCATAATTTTTAAGTATGTACACTACATTTTATTAGTCATCCATCATAAAAGTAATAATATAATGCCCCCTCAAATTACGTACTTTCTATCCTGGCAGCTCGTTTAACGAAATTCTCATTATTGCAATCTTTTTTAATCGTCGAAATATTAATTTGAATTTCTGAATAATTTAGGTTAGCTCGAAGCTAAGGATCCTAAGAATACAAAATCCGAATAATTTTTTAAGTATGTGCACTCCATCATAAAAATGAGATATGAACAAAAGATCCCGTGGGGGACGTCCCAGTCCCATTGGATTGGTACGAAAACACACACCGTGACGTGCGTGGTGCGTGACATGACATTGTAGTTTGTTTGTATGGGACAAATTGAGGTGTTGGGACGTAGTTTGTTTGTATGGGACAAATTGAGGTGGTACAACGTCACACCTCACTATGACAAAATGAGTACCTCACTCACCTCACTTAAAATTTCTGAGTTACCCATCACTAAATGACGGAAATGGTAAATAGGCAACAGTAGCGACACTCTGTTTTCCCTCAATCTTCATCACATTAAAATAACAAAAATATGAATGGCAACATGTTTGCAAGTAAATAAAAACATGTAAATGTGTTTTCAGAGGGAGGTGTTAATCCTTTATTTTCCATTATCTTATTAATTAATCATTGGCATCTAAAAATACCTAGTTTTTGAAGAACATAAGCCAAAAGAAAACATTTGAATCAAGAAACAATTAGGTAATATTATTTTAGATCTTTATTGTTTACTTTTCTCCCTATAAACCCTTCATCTTATCAGCAACCTGAGTTGATGAATTATCTAAAACCCATAGAAGACTAGGAAAGTTAATTTTCCAGATTCCATAACAGAAAATGATAAGCTTTTAAGCCAGGGTATCTAGTCCGAGGAAGTAACTGTGAACCTTTTTGATGATTATGATTCTAGAAGGTGTATACTGGTTAACACGTCTTTTTATATTTAATTTATGTGCTTAAGCCATTATTAATTGTCGTTTTCTGAAATTTTTCTATGAACAGTACTGTCTGTCTATCACATGATAAGCTCTGGTCTAGTTGCCTGGTTGTGGTGGTTGCTATAGAAACAATACGGTACTTATGTATTATTCCGTCAACCATTCAGCGGTACAATAATAGTAAAGTCAATGGGATTTGATAACGTTTTCGGATTCAGCGCTACAGTCGACGGTATAATACGTAAGAACCAACTATACTAAACGAATGGATGTAAGAAATTAAACAAGAGCTCATCTTGTGATAGACAGACAGTAATGGTATAGTTGGATGAAACCAAAACATTTATGTGCACATAAAAATAAAGTAAAAAACTTTCTGCAAGTCAATTAAACGGTCAATAAACATTAATTCATAGATTCGTAGTTTGATACATTGGGTATAAATAATGGGAATAACTGCTGGCTGTTGACCTTCATGAACTAATAAAAACACATTAAAATGTTCTTAACCCTTCAATTTATTATTTCTGTGGAAAGATTCTGTCGAACAGTAGCACGTTGTATTCAAGCTCCATGAGGCCACATTAATACTAATATGAATGGGATCAGCTCTATATATCATTTTAAGATTTCTTGCAACAATTTAAGGTTTGATTGTAGATTTTAGAAATTTGCCAAAAACTTTCAGATTTTACAGAAAGAGTCATTTTAAAAAAAATGCTCTTGATGGCACATGTGTGTTTGTATTATACAGCTATGAGTAACGAATCCTTCATCTAAAAGGCTTGGGTTTGGACCAACAACATACTCGATTTGGGTCAATTTCAGAAAAATGCTGATAATGACAAAGTGGTAGGGGTAATTCTTCAAACCTTAGACTGCACTTAGATCATGCTCATTAGCGATTATTAGCAAAACTTACTTTTAATGATGCAGTTTTAGAAGAAAAATAACATTTGTTGACTTGTAATTTTGGATTCACTTTACGGGGAAAGATATACTATGTCAAAAACTAAAGGGAAGGGTTAAAAAATACCCTCATTTCCTGTGTTTATTTATTAAAAAGGGAAGTGATGTGTAAAACTTGGATTTTTTATTTATCTCAAAAAGTTAAAGGCATTCTCTTTTTTAGGCCTCTATGAAATGGATAATTCCAGAAACCAAGTTACAAGTGATGCCACCCCGTTCATTCTTTGTGATAGCTCTAGAGAAAATGTTAATCAAGATCTAGATTTAATAATGAATGATTTGAGTGAAGATGATTACCGATCTGTACTTTTTCTTCTTCTTCAAGAAGAGGATATCCCCAATTATCTTTATTTAATTCAAAAAGATAAGAATAGAATGAAACAAGAGTTCTGTGAAAAATACCACAATCATCCATACAAAGAGAGTATGCTGGTTGAAGTACTGGGAGTAATGCAAAAATTTAAATTGCTAACTGTGTTAAAAACTTGTCAACATGTTTTTAAAAATGAAGTCGAAAATACTAACATTCTTGACTGGTTTTGGTATGTATAATTTTAAAAAGTAGGTTTTATATTTTCTCTCTCTTATATTTCAAAGCTCTTAATCAGTCTTACTACAATACAAATAAAATGCAAAAACTATGATCTATTATGAAAGAAACTTTGATTTCTATTTGAACCTAATTTACGTATTCAAAAATGTTATCTTGTACATGAGAGATTATTTCCCAGCGTTAGAAATTGGGGGGAAAAAACCCACTGGTCCTGCGGACCAGTGCTTTGCCAATCTTACTGATCCGCAACAAAAATCACTGATTCGACAAATTAAAAAGGACCGCTTTAAATATTATGATAAATTTAATTAACTATTGCATTGAAGGTGAGTACCAAATAGTAATGTTAAAAATTAATACATTATTCAATAATATTATTTCTCTTTCGCTGGGGGCTCCCCTATCCCATATCGCCACATTTCGGGTTCTGTCAAAAATATATAGTACTTGTTTCACCAAATGCAATCATCAAACACACTTTTTTTACCGCTAGAACTGGAGGGTATGATATTTTTTCACCACACACACACTGGTCCGGTGTAGGTACCAGTGAATTTCTGATTCCATTTGTCCGAGCCGTCTTTTAGTTGTCCCGGACCAGCAAACCACCCTAATTTTGAACGCGGTTATTTCCAGTGCATTTATCTCTCGAAGTTTGCTCTTATACTTATCTAAATTCTGGAACTAAATTTGCTATAAAAGTTTCGGCACAGCTTCGATGAGAGTCCTCCAGCTGCCATGTTTACGTGTACTCAAATGATGACAATACTGCATGGTGCTGTGGATAAACATGGCAGCTGGAGGACTCCTATTGAAGCTGTGTCAAAGTTTCCTCTGTATCACTAAAAGAAAATATATCGTTAAGTGTTATACAATTATGGGATTCTTGTATGTGTCACTAAATTTTAAGGTAAATTAAAAGGGGCCATTGGCAATGGTTTATTTAAGGTGTTTATGTAGTGATGAATGCATAAATACTTGCATGTTTTCTTCAATATTGGAAGCTATTAAATGTATGTGCAGAACTTTTGCAATTTCAAGTTAATGCATTTCTAAAGTTGATGTCTAGCAAATTTTTCAAAGCAGAAAAAGTAACGGTACTTACGTTTTATCCCGTCGACCGTGACGCTTAATCCGAAAACATTATCAAATCCCATTGACTTTACTATTACTGTGCCGCTGAATTAGCCGGCTGCTGAACGGTCGACAGGATAATACGTAAGTACTTAAGTAACATTATGAACAAGAATATTGGTACAGATATGTTTATTTAAACCTAATTAGTGATTTTTATGGTATTTTAGGAAATGTTTGTATACCATCTGTGAACAACTATCAGATGCTCAAGTGATTGATTTAAAAAGGAAGATGCATATTCCTGCATCCATCCCAATCACCTGTGCCGAACAATTGTTTTGTGAAGCCATAAAGCTTCAAATATTTAGTAGAAATAATTTATCTAGTCTAGAAGAAATTTTTGATCAACATTATCCCAAGTGCTATGAACTACTGATGACTTACAAAAGTTTGTATAAATTCTACTATTTTCCTGTGATATTTTCAAAAATCCATTTGGATTCTCATGATATATAATATTTTATTAAAAATTCAATATATTATTCAAAACATTCAGAATTCTGTTAAAAGTAAATGAGGGGTGTTGTCTGGCCCAGGTATTCCCTAGTAATTCAGTAGTAGAAGATGCTCAAGATGTCTTCTGACAAAACCTGGATAGCTATGATTCTAAATAAAAACTTGTTTATTTAAACCAGTTTTTGATATTTTAAATGCAGAGATTAATTTGTTTTTCACAAATTAATTATGTTTGATAGATTTGTTTTTCTAAATGGCTGCTAAAAATACATTCTTTCTTTTCATTAATTTAGAATCTTCTGATTTGAATTTGTCTTATTTCAACTTGTTTTCTTTCCATGAGCTGTAGACATAAGTGATTCATAATAAATAATATACAAAATATAATTAACAATTTCTATTTAAAAAGCAGTACAAATGTCTGATACTGATGTTATTCAGAGGGTACCCTAAATTTCCAAGTTTTTAACAGCATATTTCTAGGTTTTCACTGTTAGAATAATTAATAAAATATCAGAAATTTTACTTTCAGAAAAAATTTGAGAACATATGCAAGTACACTCATTTTGCTGATATTTGGCACATTTCATGATGTGGATAGCTTTTCCCACAAGTTTCTAAGGCCTGGTTGTAAAGTCAAATCCACATATTTTGATGAGAATGTTGGTGCATTTAAGCTGATCCCTTATGAATCATGTTTTTACGCGTTTTGCCAATACTCAGGGTGATTTTTCTGTGTTTTCACTCATAGTCACAATCACCTAAATGTGTAAAAATAATTTTTTGGGGAAAAAAGGTTTGTCAGTGAACAGTGAAGTAATCAAATCTATAGATACAATAGAATAGGAATAAAACCAAACTATTCATGTATTGTGTAAAATAGTGTCAAGAACTCTTTAGAGAATTAGTACATTCTTGTCTTGTTCTGGAATCGACTGTAGGGCTTTAAAAAGGTGTAATTTTTAATTATATTTGTTTTTAACAGGAAGTTCGAAAATCACTTATTATCCTATGACTCACCCTACAACTGGACATGCAGTTATATTTTGCCATACCAATTTTAAGAGTGGAAAAGGGTTACCTGTACTACAGCCGAGAATTGGCAGTCGTAAAGATGCTGGTAAAGTTTTAGTGTTAAAATTATTATTTTTTTACCAATTACAGTAAATTCTGCTTAATTGGATTGCTTTTGGGTGAGATAAAACAGATAACAATAAGCGATTTCCTAATAAGAAGTGGCAAATAATGTAACTAAAGTGCTTGCTTTAAAATCAAAATTATGTGGTCTTATTTACCTTATTTAAAACAATTTTACAGTATGTTCTAGGCAACTTAATTTTTTTAGGAAAGATATAAGAGTAGTACTGTAAAAAATAAAATAATCACTTTAAATATGTTTTTCCTTTAACATATTTATCCAAACAATGGATTACGTCAAGCTTCTCTTTCAAGCTAAAATCTCCTAAATACTCATTTAATCTAAACTCCTTTGGGTTTATAAGTAAATTGAAATGCAACTTTCTTGGATAGCCTTTTACTGTATAGAATTATGAAATTCAAATCTTTATAAGTGATGTTAAATACTTATTTTCTCCCTCTTTTTTAGAGGACTTAAAAGCTGTTTGGGAAAAGTTTGGATTTAATGCTGAAATACATTGCGATAAAACTGATGTTGAAGTCCATAATATATTTAAGAATATATCTGCATCTGATCATTCATCACATAATGCGTTTGTTGCATGTTACTTATCACATGGTGCAGAAGGTAAGTTCCCCCTTTTAGTTTAAGCTCAGTTCCATATTTTGTGTGACTTGTTTTATTCTCTGAATAATTTCAGTTTTTAAAGACATTAATTAATCAATAACTACTATCACATTTTTTTTATAAAACTTTGTTTTGTTTTCCTTTCTCATGAAGTATTGATTTTTTTAATCTATTGTATTGTTATTTTTAGGTGTGGTTTATACCTATAATTGCAAACCTGTTAGTATTAACTGGATGATTTCTACCATAGCTAACAACTGTCCATCTTTAATTGGTAAACCAAAACTATTTTTCATTCAAGCCTGTCAAGGAACTCAAATATTGAATGGTGAGGATTTTGTAACTGTTGAAATTTATAATAACATTTTATTTAATAGGTCCCTAAGTCCCTTTTTTTAAAGTACCAAGCTGGTAAATGCCCTGAATTTTATTACAGAAATGTGGTAAAAACCAGTTTTTTCTGGTCTAATTTTCAAAACTCTTTCAGGGGAGAACCCCTGAATTCCTTTAAAAGTGCTTTTGACATAAAATTCAAAAGGGACATTAAAATAACATCAGTAAAAACTCCAGTTGTGGGCAATTGTTTATACCATTTAAATTATGGCTTTATCATTTCAGCAACTTATTAGTTTTCTCTTAAAAATATACTATAGATCAAAATGAAAAGAGCTATCAAGGGCCGTATTCAGAAACTTTTAACACGATTATGAAACGAGTCGATAACGATTCAAGACCGAAATTGATCGAAAACGATCATTTTCGAAACGAGTACTTCAGCTCTCTCGTTTCCTCAAAAACGAGTAATATAGCGGACTCTGATTGGTTGAAAAGAAATTCGCGTCATCGCTGGGAGGTCCAGTGATGACGCGAATTCACATACTCATATAAATTCACATACTCATATTCTCAATACATCATAAATAAATCTCGCTATTTCTCCGCAACAAATTATCAAAAAAATAAAATATTTTATGGGCATGGAGGTCATGATGTTCTCTTTCCAATAATATCTTTTTAGCAGACATACAGTGGCATCTAATGGGATTTAAAAATATTAATCTAAAGTTTTTATCGTGTATCATATGTGCAGGGCTTAAATTCTAACCAAAGAAGTACCGGAGCGCTACTATTTCAGCATTACAAATATTTATTGTTTAATAAATAAATATCACTAAATATTAAATAATTACTGAAAACCAAGAAGTACCGGAGCTCCGCTCCGGTGCAATTTAAGCCCTGCATATGTGTGCCACCCGTCCTCTGGGCCTCTTTAAGTGGTGGCTCACCGGTGCGCCAGCCGACCCGTAGGAGCATCTCGCTGCCGGCACACATATGAGCCACCCGTCCCGAAAGGGTTAAATAGGTGGGATGAATTTATTGAAAGTGTACTGAATGAGATAATGTCTGTTTTCTATTCCAGCTTTAAAAGATCTGGAATTTTTTTTTGTGAACTGGGAAAACTGATTGGTGGGAGGGATTTGGGTATTTTACTGGTCATTGTTATTAGGTATTTTAACATTAGGAAGAAAACTGATGCCATCAAAATCCGATCATTGTATAGAGGTGGTTGCTCAGTATGGTTTTACTGTGTTTTTATTTTCAAAACCCATTTAGTTTAACTTCTAGGTTACTTTCTTTATTTTTTTTTTTAGAGTTTAAGGAATGATAATTCCTTGATTAGTTTAATTTAAGCATATTTCTGATTTTAATTTGGTTTTGATATACCTCTAGATGTTTTGAATTATTCTAAAACGGAGCCATCTGAAAGAAATGAAATTGATTTGGATTTCTCCAAGTCATGTGCAGATACTCCTATTGGTTCTGATGTACTTTTAGTTCTCTCTACAATAGAAAAGTAAGCCAAGAATTCATATATTCTTAGATTCATTAGCATTGCATGTTTATATTTCTATGTCATTGCCAATCATTTCATCTAAAGTGCCATTAAAAAAATCTGATCCAATTCTTATGATGCTGATATAGCTTGAAAAACCTTTTCTATTGTAACTACAGTAAACTCTCATTGGTACGCCCCCCGCTTAGTGCTACGTCCCGTATATTTCGACGTTTTTTCCCCCGAAGAAAAATCCTGGTTATTGCGTCGTCAAGTTCCTTTCAAATAAATAACGTATGAGCCACAATACCAAAGAAAAGGCGAACTGGTAGAACTGGTTTTTCCCACCCACTCCCCTATTTCCCCGAATGGCCCCTGTTCCGCCCTCAAGTACAAGGAAGACCAGTGTATTGCTTGTCCTGTGACAAATCAGAATCCCTCCCTGAATTCACCTTACTAGAGCCTGCAATTCCATAGCCGTATTGAGGCAGTCCCTCTCAGCTATTGATAATGCAGAAGATATGCTAAGAAACTGGCCTATTTACCTAAATAAACTAAGAACTTTGTTCCACCTAAATGATTTAAACATAAATGTCAACAAAACTAAATATATCTATTTCAGCCTAACAAGCCGAGTAAATCCTTTCAAACTAATATTTCACCAACCAGACTGCATAAATGAAGTATATTGTAATTGTACTCAATTAGAAAGTGTAAAGACAATAAAGTACTTGGGTCTTCATATTGACTCCAATCTGAAATGGAAATCTCACATCAATTCCCTATCTAATTCACTAAGATTCCTTTTGTATAAGTTTTATCATTTAAAAAATTTTGTAAATTTGAAATTTCTAAGAAACTTGTACTATGCTTGGGTTCATCCTAGGATATACTATGGTTTATCTGCATGGGGTGGTGACTACATAACTAATATTCAAATAATAGAAAACCTTCAAAAATTTTTTTAAAAGTTATGTTAAATTCCACAAATCAAAGTATTATATTCTTTTCCTACAAATCCATTGATATACTTCCTCTTAAACATCTGTTTTTCTACAAGATTTGTCATAATCTATTTTTAAATCCGAATATATGTATAGAAAGAACAACTGTTAATCTTAGACGCCCTGGTATGATTTACTGTGTTCCTAAATCAAACAAAGAGATTTTTCACAAATTTTTTTTTCTCCTTAGCACCCAAACACTACAATAGTTTGCCAATTGATATTCAAATAACACCTAAAATTACTTTATTAAAAAAAAAAAAACTTAAGCATTTTTTATTTAATTCAGAAATTTTAGTTATTCTTTAAACTTATTGCTTTTCATATAATTTACTACAAATGCTCTGTTTATAATTCATTGGACTTCTGTAATATTGTCAATATGTTTTTTTTTATTTTGTACTTTGGGCCTATATTTATATTTATGTTGCAATCGACACCTTTGCCAGTCCTTAAAATTGTAATTATTTATTTTATATTTTATTTTCTTGTACTAATTATTTTGTATGTATCTTGTAGTTTTTCCTTGTTTTTCTTCTTTATATGTATTAAGTAAACAGATTCAAAACGTACTTGTAAGAGATGAAAATCTCCGAAGTGTACACTTTTTTTTTCTCTTCATTTGATGTTGATTTTGTATATGTAAATCAATAAATAAATAAACCTCGGTAGGATAGAAATCTTTCCAATTCGGAATTTTAGAAAAAAAACCATGGAGAATTTTTTTATCAGAAATTTAAATTTAAAATAACAGATTGTGGTGTGTATGAAGTGTAAGAAGTGTATGTCATTATTTCTGATTAAAGAAAATATTGATCCCTTTTTGATTTGTTACAGATTTGCTAGCTATTCCTGTCCAGGAGCCAACAGTTGGTTTATAGGAGAACTGATCAAAGTCTTGAGTGAAGATGGTGAAAACCTACCTATATTAAGCATTGTAACAAAAGTGATAAAACAAGTATCTCAAAAAAAAGGGATTGAATATGAAACACTCCAAAGATGCAAACAAATTCCAGTCTTTAAAAGTACTTTGCGTCATGAATTAAAGTTCAAAAGAAGATGATGAGATTATGCTGGGGTTTGTTTAAGTTTTTTTAAAGGTACTTATTTTATGAAAATTTATGTACAAAATCAACATAAAAACATGTACATAACTTTTAAACATCAAAAACAATTAAACATTTAGTCTGAAATAATTAACATTTTCACAATTTAAAAATATAGCTTATGTACATCTTACACATACAATAGATAACTTGCTTTTAAAATTTTATTTTGTGAAGGTGTATCTTTTTTCATAAAACTGAATTTATAAAAGGGCATTTTTCTCAAATGGTGAATTTGGGAAGGTACTGCAAAAAGGTAGTAAAATGCCTCAGACGCATCGGAAATAGAAACACTTAGCATGGATTCCGCTATGGTGACAAAATACGAAAGAAATCCCTCGGAATGCTAAAATAGTTTAGATCAGGGGTTCTTAAACTTTCCAACATCATGACCCACTTTTTATAAACAAACTCTAACGCGACCCACCTCATCTTCAGTTAATTTTCCCCATATCCCCTACAAGACTTTAGCTCCGTGCGCGTGGGGTTAGGTTGTCAACTATTTTGCTACTATAATAAACTACTTGCAATTTTATTAGTGATTATATTAACTTTTTAGAAATTTAAAAAGAAATATTTGAACCTAAGCTTATCAAATTGTTTGATTGTGGGAGAAACAATGAGGTTCACAATCAAAAAGGGGGTCTGTGGGTCCTCCCCCAGAAAAATTTTTGAAATTTGACTCTTAAAAACAGGGTTTTAACTAGGTTTTTTTTGGTAATCTGGGATAAATTGCAATTAAAACATCATTTCCTAAGGAAATTCTTAAATTCAAAAACTTGTTGCGACCCACCAGTGGGTCGCGACCCACAGTTTGAGAACCTCTGGTTTAGCTAATTTTTAAAAAACTGTGTTTAAAAAATAAAATAATAATGTAATATTTTTACAGGCTGAAGGTTTTTACAGACTGTTCATAAGAGTGCAATTTTTACCATGCATATTTTGTCAATTTTAAGGTAAAGTTTTAAACCTTTATAGTTATCTATCAATTAATTTTAATGCTAATATACTGGATTTGTTTTCTTTTAATACTGATAATATCTGGAAGTGCCTTTTGGAAACTTAAACGAAAAAATATTTTGCAAGGTATTGCAAGAAATACTGTTGAAATACAAATATTCTTAATTGTAAGATCTTTATAAAAGTATACCATAAGTATATTGTATAGAGTATATAAAGTATACTCTATAAAATTTAAGATTTCTTTTAATATCTAAAAAAAAATTATATGTGTATTTGTTGTTGATATATTGGAATGGAATTAGGTGGAATTATTTTTTGTTGATATATTTGGTTACATTTTCTTGTTATTTTTTTATTTTTAAAAGTGATACAATTTTACAATTATGCAGTAGTGCTCAAAACTGAATACTTTTGAGGGTTTCTGTTTACAACCAATATTTTGTGATGTGATGTCTTTTTTCAGTTCTTCATTGTATGTAATAAATTGTTAGATTTATACAGATATTATTCATCTTTCACCAACAGTATTTTTTACACATCTTTTATGAAGATTTATTGTATTAAAATGCATCTGATTTATTACATAATTTTGCTTATCACAGGGCTATTTAGGGGCTATTATCACAGCACTACATTTAAAGCTTGTTTTTTAACTTTTTAAACATTGTAATTGTTCATTATAGCCAAACTATCTTTTTAAGGAGTTCTCTCTGAGTTGATAAATACGCATTAGTATTTAGTTAGTACATGAAGGAAAATTCATTAAGGTTTAGGTTTAGTATTTTCATTGTATCATTTAATTGATTAAAAACAATTAGTTTAAATAGTTTTTCATTCTGTTAAATTTTTATTTTCTGAAACAAATAATTGTACATAAAATTATGAATTTGGCTTTACTTTCAGATTATAAAAAATACCAGATGTCCAAGTATATTTGGTTTTTGGTATTTACTGTAAAATATATTGTCATAAACACACACAGTAAAGATCTGCAGAAACTTGTAAAGGTTGGTCAAAAACCATATCTGAACCAAGTAATAATAAAAGGGTTTGCAAAAATTAACAATTAACTTTAATATGAACTAACAAGAATTCTTTTTGCAGTCTACATCTGTAGCCTTTTAAAACTAAGGTAGAGGAGGGGGTAAATGTTTCTGACCACTTGCAGCCCTCAATGTATTTTTCAGGGGTCAGCAGAAAAATGTTTATTCAGACTGCCTTAAATCTGTTAGCCCAATTTTATAAGAAAACTAGCTGATATGCCCGCCGTAGTTCGGGGAAAAAAAGGCTAACCAAACTGTGTGTTAAAATAAATAAGTATTTTCTTCACTGTATTGCTTTCCGAGGCGTCATTTAGGTGCAACTGCCTTCCTGCTAGAATTCCTTTTTGATGCCATACTACCCTTCCTTAAGATGTAAAAAAACCTTTATAAATACAACCTGTTTAGATTTAATGTGTGAAATCCCCATCCCCGTTTTTAAAGAGTAATTTTTCAAAATAGAAAAAGTCAGGGGACCCTTCTGAACCCCCCTTATTTTTTCTTTTTAATGCCCTTAGCTCCCTCCATCCATTTCTGCAATTCGTATAAATGTATAATTGATACAAATATCTCCGCCTTCGCTTCACAATAAAAGTTATTATTGAACACCAATTTCTATATATAAAACTGATTTCCGTCTCATCTAGCTAAATTTTAAATAAAAAATAATTCAATACACAGACTTTTTTAAGATGTTAAACAAAACCTTAAAAAACTGTTTAGAATTAAAGTGTTTATAACCATTTTTTAATAGAGAGAATTTTTTTCAAATCAGGGGGAGACCCCTGAACCCCCCTGTATTGATCTATCACCAACTCATTCATTGAATAAAATTTCAAACATGAAATAAAAGTAAACATCATTTGAATCGACACCAACTATAGAGCATTCGCACATGACGTCACAGGCTTGTGACGTCAGAGGCTTGGATGACAGACAGTATGAAGGAAAACTATAGGATGCACATCGTTTATTTGTTTACTTTTGATGTGAATTTTGAAAAATAAGGATGTTTTATGTTTTTCTCCAAAGTTTACTTTAGAGTAACCTTTATTTACTCTAAAATGGCATCTCTGCATATTATAAGTCATTCAATAATACTACATTTTATATTTAGCAGTGTTCTAATTGCTGAAACCATTTCTGCCAGTGTTCTAATTGCAAGTACCATTCGCAATGCTACTAACATATTTTAAAATTCTTAATTATTTATTAATTATTCAATATTTAGTTTTAGTAGCATATTATAAGTATTTTACAGATGTATCGGACTCTCATATTGTTCTAACAATTGTAAACAAAAACATGTCACCTCGTAATAAGTCTTTTTCTAAATTTAGCTTACCACTAAAACACAAAAACATATGCACTTACCTTCAATAACTATTATTCTTTCGTTCCGGTCTTTAACCGAGCCTAAAGAATCTTTTTAAATGAACTTTTTTTATAAAAACTAAATGCAGCGCGTATTCTCTATGGGAGCCTAATGTTAAAGAAAAGTTGTCTATCCTCCAAGCCGTCCAAGCCAGCTTGATCACGTGATCGGAGACACGTGATTGAAAATGCTCTATTGATAAAATGCCTCTGATAAAATGTTGTTTAATTTGGGCTTTGCTGGAAATACTTAAATTTGATTAAATAGAAAAAAGAATAAAATATTTCAGTGGAACGGTTTTTGGTTATCATAAAAAAATTATTTATTAATTAAAAATTGCTTCTTTATCATATTTTTTAAAAATTCACCTGTTATAAAACATTTCAAAATAAATATTTCCAACAATAGAGGTTTTGCATTACCTGGAAGGAGCAATAACCGTTACCAATTTAACATTGAAGGCTAAGCATAAGAATATAGAAAAAGGACAAAAAAGGCTCCTTGGAATGCTTTGATTCAGAAAATTCTTTTTTGCTAACCTTCCTGGTTGTGTCAAGAACAATATGCTAAAATTTCATAACAATCACATTAATAATGTGGATGCTAGGATCCAAAAACTAAAAACGGGAATAAATATTCAAACCTCCGTGCACCCCCTCCAGAATGGAATATCGAAAAATCCAGAAATTACTTTCTTTGAAATACTCTCAAGAAGGTATTCCCAACAGTTCACTTCGTAATATCGATTTCTCGGTACTGTTTTCTTCGAAAATGTAAAACTTGGTTTATGCTCAGCAAAAACGGGTTTTTGGAATATTCAGACCCCTTAAAATTCGAATATCCAAAATCTGAAAAATGCCTTTCTAGAAATTGTTGCTAGGTACCTTCCTGCGAAATAACGAAGATCTGGGGTCATTGGGGACGCTGCTGGGCTCAAAAACGTCGAAAACGCTCCAAACCCCCCTGTGGGTCAGAAAAAAAAATATTTCGAAAAATCCCTTCTTAGTGCGCGTATACACCGTAAGGTCTTCGACCCTACCAAGTTTCGAGTCTTTAGCCCCGGTAGATTTTGCTGTGCGTTGCTGAGTGAGTGAGTGGTAAAGCTCTTTTATTATTATAGATTTTTCAAAAATTAGTTGAAAACCTATTTTTAAGGAATTAACTTTCCAAAAACTTTGAGGGGATAACCCCTCAATTTAAAATTTAAAACATTTAATTAAACCAGAATTTAAAAAACTGTTTAGTGCAGTGTAGTATTAAAATTTATTGAAATGCAATTTAAGAAAATTTTCCTAAACCTCTTGAGAACAATAACAACCTTTTCATTTGTGGAGGACTAATTTAGCAAATTGAATCTTTCTTCTCTCTCTTTTTATTCCTAAAATGTTGCTAACAAGTATCTAATATCAAAGATTTTCTAAACATCCCCTTTCCTGTAAATAAGAACCCCTATTGAATATAACAAGATCTAATTTATTTTAAATTTAACTTTATTAATAGAACTATCAAAGAAAAAAAAATTTATTTCAGGCAAAACTTTACATAGAGTTCTTGCATTTTCCAACTTTCAAAATTATATTTTCCCAATTGGTAAGTATACTATACATACCACCTGAATCTTCATTTTTCTGTAAAATCTTCTGCTGTTATTGAAATGAGTAACTCGGATATTCTACAATATTTCTAGTGTATGTAATAGGTATACTAGTACTAGCTGATTAGCCTGGCCTTGCACAGGTGGAGTGCAGTGCACTAGTTATTTTATTACAAATCTCTCAAGTTGCCTGTTTAATTTTCTGTATTATCTGTTACCTATCATCCCAGTGTCCCCGGCTCCATTTTTATCCCTTGCTCCATCAAGGGTATAACTATAAACAAATAAGACTAACCAAATTATTATTTTGTTAGAAACTATAACTCGACAATTGTTCCCCAACTTTGGTTATCATAATAATTCTCGACATTCCATGGATGTTTAGGATTTTATTTAAAGTAAGTAATAGAACAGATTTTAAAAACCTACCCAGCTCCACGTTTTTTAACTTTTTCGAATTAACTACACTTATCATATAAATTCCAATAAAAATTAATTGAAGATAACTTAAAATTTGACTGAAAATGTTATATTTTTTATGTATGCCCAGTTTGGTCCGAATCGGCCGGATAGTTTTGGAGAATTGCGCCACATTTGAACCGTACAAACCGACCGACCCAAGCAAGCACATCCTGAATTTTTAGATATAGATTAGTTAGTCTGCGAATACTGAAGGTTGGAAAACGTTTTATAGTATTTATTCACTTACCCCTTTTTTTGCTTTTATGTGAGCCTTGTCATCTTCCTAACTTTTTCAGCATATTTCCCCTTTTTTATAGTGAAGGATGCCCAAGGGCCAAGGCTTTCAATCCAAACCCCTCCTCCCTGAACCTCATCCTTGTCAACTTCCCTTCCATTGTTCCATTTCCATTCTAGCAAAATTCCTTTGTAAAATATTCAGTTTAAATATTGGTAGTTATGACTTTTATTAAGAAAGTGAGCAAATAAAAAATAATTTAAAAGTTGAATTGTGTTTTTAAGTTCAAAAAAGTTATTCACATTCAAATGCTTTTTATAACCCCCTAGTGTTTGATAAAAATTCTATTTTATCTATGAACTTTGACTTAGAAGGAAAAATTACTCTGTAAATTCATATTATGTAGGATTTTCTTTTCAAATTGCTGTTGATAATTTGGAAATTTTTTATTTTTGTTATAATTATTTTTAGAAAAGCGATAAAAAAATTATTTTCTAATAAGGCCGCGTAAGATAATTTCCTGTAGACCTGCAAAAACTTAAAAATTAAATAAATAATTTATTAATATTTACATAGAATGAATATGTTTAATAATAGCTTTATCAACATTTCTTTTATATTTTACAAGTAATCTAATAGCACGAGTGATTTGATTTTTATAGTGATGTATACTATAATTTCGATAATGTGAAACAGTTTTAATGGTAAATACAAAAGCTTTTTTAAAAGTAAAAAAAAAATTGATTGACATGATATGATAGCTTCTCAAATAGCATGACCAGATATTCGAATATTTCCTTTTAGAAATAATTGTATAACATTTCTTTCATTGACTTACAGACAGACAAGAGAAAAAGAAAAATCTGAAATAAACAATTAAAACACACTGCATATTGTAAGGGCATGTAAAAATTTTCAAAGCATGTATGAAGTAATTTTTCCAGTAGAATACCTGATTTTTCTATTTTGATATGTAAAAATTCAAAATATTACTTCTTTATTTTTTTCTCCCGATTCCCCATAAATATTCAGATTCCGCAAACAATTAATTACCTCCCAAGCCCTTTTCATTTTAGCAAAATAAAATTCAAAAAAGGATACCTGTCAGAAGTGGGATTCGAACCCACGCCCACAGAAGTGGACTGCGACCTGAACGCAGCGCCTTAGACCACTCGGCCATCCTGACATGTCAAATTGAAGTGAAAGTATATTCATTTCCCCGCTTGAAATTTTAAAAGTTGGCACACTTTTGGAAGAAATAATGTAAATATGTTTCTCAAAAAAACATTTGTGGTTATCAATTGAAATAAATTTTACCTTTTCCTTCAAAAGCAGATTCACTGGTGAGATTTTCAAAGCCTTTGCTGCATTTTAAAACTAATTATGGACACTTATTTCGTGAATTTTGGAAAATGTTACTATCCCGTTGTTTTCTATGAATAGTTCTCTCAATCTCATAATGTTTGAAATATTTACTTGCATTTTACAATCATGTTTATTATATTCATTTAAAATTCGATTTTGAACTTCGTAATCCGTAGCATTTTTGTTCACTGATAACAGATGGCGCAACCATACAAGATAAAATCCTGATTTTAGTTTTAATTATTTAAAAGTTAAACAACTGACGCCCAAAAAAAACTTACTTCCTTTTTAAAATATCAAGATTTTAAAATAAATTCAAGTCTTTAGAAAAAACGTAATGTTTATTCTTCATTTTCACTCTAAAACTAGCTTAACTTTCTTTGATCAGATCTGCCCATAGATAGCAGCACGATCACTCAAAATGGGGCGCAAGGGGATTGGGCACGGATTCAAGTGGGGGGGTCTCCCTAATCTGACATAGAAAATAGAGGGAAAGAAAGAAGTGAAAAAAAAAAAAAGAGATGGAAGACATATAAAAGAAAAGTACATTTTGACTGATCGAAAATTTATTTTCTGTCTATCAAAAACTGTACTTTTTTTCCATTTACCTGTGTTTCTTCCTCTTGGCCCCTTTTTTGGAACGGGGGGAGGACTTCTCACAGATTGTTCTAACTATTTCGGCCATTCAAAATGTTCTCTCATTCATCTTTTTTTCTCCCTTCTATCTCTTTTCCCTTCTTTTCCACATTTTTAGTTCAGGGGGGGCAGGTTATTCAAACTACTTCGGGCAGTTTTTAAAGTAAATTTTCGGTTTCAGATAAGTAAAGTACATTCTAAAATTTTCTCTATTGCAAACCCTTTGTAGAATAGATTTTCTGATTTTAACAGCCAGCATAATAAGTATTTTGGAACTTAAACGGACAAAAACATCAGTATGAGTTATTGGGGTCAAAATTCGTTACATTAAAAAAACATTACTCTACAAAGATAAGTTAATCGCGATCGACGCGATCATGGTTGAGAATAATTTGTTTCGATTATATTGTTTATTAATTTTAGGCGGACGTGGTTTAATCATGGGGGTCTTCAGAGATATTTTATAGAAAAAAAAAACATCATTTTTTTTTATTTGCGTTTAAAGGTGGAGGCATGGGCGTCATTTAGGGGGGGCAGGGGGGGCAATTGCCCCCCCCCCAAGGTTTCCACTCTTAAGTGAAAAATTGCTGAGAGTTCCTTGAAAATTTTGTAACTTCCACAAGGAGCATCAGATTTAACTCAAAACGTCCCAAAAGGAGTTAGAGCACTACTTTTGAGGGTCAAATTTCAAAATTTTCTGGGGGAGAACCCCCAAACCCCCTCCTGACTTTCGATGTCTGTTATACAATGTGTCTCCCTTGAAAATTCTGCCGCTTACAAGAAGCAGTTCCCTTTGGGAACCAAAGAGTTTGAAGCCCCTAGGAGTCTGGTCTAAAGGGGAATTTTCAAAAATTTTTACTGGGGGAGGATCTCAGCCCCCCCTTGAAAATTTGACGTTTATTTATAACTTTTTTTCCCTAGAAAATTCTATGCTTTACAAGGAACTGTTCTTTTTGGATGTAACCCAAAGGGCCTCAAAATGAGCTGAAACACTACTTTAAGAGGCAAATTTCCAAAAATATTCTGGGGGAGATCCCCCAGACCCCCCCTTTAAAATTTTTAAATATATATGTTATATAGTATATTTCCCTTGAAAATTCTGCCGCTCACAACAAGCGGTTCCCTCTGGGTGCTCCCCAATGAGGTTTCAAAGGAGATAAAACACTAGTTTAAAGGGAAATTTTCAAAACAATTTCTGAGGGAGGACCTCCGGCTCCCATTGAAACTTTGACGTTTATCTGTAACTTTTTTCTCTAGAAAATTATGTGGTTTACAAGAGGCTGTTCTCTTCGGATGTAACTTAAATGTTGTAAAAATGAGGCAAAACTTCAAAATGTTTCTAGGGGTGACCCCCAGACCCCTTAGTTTTACTTAGAGCTCATGATGTTGAGTCACCCCCCCCCCCCCAAAAAAAACAAGTCTGGTTACGGCTTGGCTCAGCCCCACTTAAAAAAAAAATCCTTGCCCCCCCCAACCAAAAACTGAAATGACGCCTCTGGGTGGAGGTGACACGCAAAAGTACCCTCCCTTTCAGGGCCGTATCCAAGGGGGGGGTTTTAGGGGTTCAAACCCCCCCCCCGAAATTTTGACATCAATTTTTATACTGCTAATTTTCTTGAAAATTATGTCTCACAAGGAGCGATATCCTCTTCGGGTATAACCCAAAGGGTCTCAAAATGAGTCAAAACCCTACTTTTAAGGGTAAAATTTCCAAAATTTTTTTGGGGGAGGACCCCCAAACCCCCTCGAAATTTTGAAATCTATTAAGTATACGGTTTTTCCTTCAAACTTGTGTGATTTACAAGGATTGGTCCTCTTTAATGTTACCTAATATGTCTCAAAATGAGTTAAAATGCCACTATTAGGGGAAAAATTCAAAAAATTTTCTGGAGTAGGAACCTAAAAACCCCCTTAACATTTCGCCATTTATTACAATATACAGTGGAAGCTCTTATAGCGACCTGCTCTTATAAAAATACTCTCTTATAAAGACCCAAAAATTAGTCTCTATAAGAGCACTTTTGTGCTCTTATAAAGACTAATCTTCGAATCGATTCAGCTTATCGAATACTTTTCTGGATCGGTTTGTGTGCGTCACACCAGAATTAGCCAATAAACAAATATCAGAGTATGACAAACAGCACCAAGTAACGATCGCATCTTCTTCTCGCTTGCTTTCGCCCGGGGTAACCGGCTACAATTCCAAACGAAACCTTTCGCTACCTAATGTCCTTGTTGATTTTAGACTTTAAATTTATAAGCGTATTCATTTATCTTTCTTTATTTCCAATTTTTTGACTTATATTTAAGACATAAATTTTTCATATTGCATGCAGATGCAGGGGAAATTGATGTAATAAATTTTGTTAAGCATCAGATCTTTCTAAGGAAGCTAAGCTATGCAATAAATTAAAAAGCAAATATTTATACTCTGTAAAATATTGATCTTAAACTTTATATAAACTAGGGGGCCTGCCCCCTGCTCGCTATCGCTCACCAACCCCCGGAACTGCTTCGCAGTTCTTTTAAGATCGCTTCGCGATCTCAGCGAGCAAAGCTCGCTTGTATAATTTACCAACTCTAATGAAAACCCTTATCCAATCTAAAATATTTTATTTCTCTTATCACTAATTTATTAGAAATATTTTCTCAACCTGTTCAACAAATATTGAAAAATATTAATTTTTCCAGAATACATAAACTATCCTCCCTTAAACATTTAATAACCACATGAACTTAAAAACGCATTCAATCTAATTAACTCTTAAAACAATGACTAATCTAAGAATGAGCTAATAATAATCAGAAAAACACGCAACTTCCAAACAAAAATATCCACCCTTCATCCGAATTATATTTATTTCTCTAGTATTTCAAAAGCAAAAAATAGTTGAAAACATAGTTATCAAGGAAGTCTACTAACAATCACTAACAAACTAAGAGAAAAAAACGTGCACCCACAAAACTTTTAAATATCCGTGCTCGCGACAATCTAGTGAACCATCAAAAATAAACTTAAAAAATCTCCAATAAACATTAAACGTGTCTGATGAAGACCTAGTAAATCTATGAAAAAAAATGAAACTATGATGCTTAATAATTCCAAAACTAATTCGAATTTTTCAAAGAATTAAACGCTAATCTTTTTCTAAAAAATAAGAGCATAAGTGGTTAAAAAATCATACTCCTATTGTGATTAGTTTTTCTTTTAGATCTAAAAAACCGAAAAAGTAACAAAAATTTTGAAACTTTAAAAATTAATTACTCCAAACCTAATTCGAAATTCGAAAAAAGGGCGACGTAGTGCACATCTTCATATATCAGAGTATGGAGATGCAAAAAATCAAAGCTCTGCTGCTAATAGTTTTCGCTGAACGCGATTACGCGGCAAAAAAACAAAAACTTCAACTTTGACCTTAAAAATACCCCAGAACTAATAATCACATCAATTAGCTTTTTATTCGAAATTGTTCTCCAAACATTCCTCTCCAAACTTTTCAAATTTCATAAATTTCTGTCAAGTAGTTTTTGCATTGTGAGAGGTCAAAGAGTTCAAAAATAAAAATTTCTGAAACAGCGGCGGCGGCGGCGGCAGCGGCGACAGCGGTGACCGTTACTTTTTTTTAATATAGAGAGATTAAAATAAAAGCAAAAAATAAGGTAATATAACATGAAATTGGAAGTATATCAAGACTTCGTAAAATAAGAAATAATTGTTTAAAGTGAGGAAAGATCAATTGGATGATTCGAACTGTGTTCTAAATCCCAATGATATCGTTTTCAGGTTGAAATTTCCTCCAGACTTTATAAATTAGTCTACTAAAAGTACAGTCGGAGTCAAAAAAATCGTTACAAGGACCCTTAATAGGAATCTAGACATTAACCCCGTGCGCATGGTATAGGAAAAAAGGTTTGAAAATATTTCGCCAATCCCGATCGCCAAAGGTTTGCCACTTGTTAAAATTACAGTAACCCACAGAACTAAGCCAAACCTTTTGTAATTTGTTAATACAGTGGAAGCTCTTATAGCGTAATTAATCCGTACCGAGTTTTTTGTCGCTATAAGAGCAAACTTCGAGTGATACACTCGAGTGTAGAATATCACTCGTTTAAAAGCAATAAACTCGTTAAGCTAAACTATAAATTTTGATGCTTTGGGAAGGTGGACTCGATTCCCTCAATGATGTATTTTTGTAGACTAATTTATAGTCTGGAGGAAATCTCAACCTGAAAACGATATCATTGGGATTTAGAACACAGTTCGAATTATCCAATTGATCTTTCCTCACTTTAAACAATTATTGATACTTCTTAACAATCTTGATACTTCCAATTTCATGTTATATTACCTTATTTTTGGCTTTTATTTTAATTTGTATAAAATTTAAGATCAATATTTTACAGAGTAAAAATATTTGCTTTTTAAATTTTGATTTTAATATTAATTCATTGCATAGCTTAGCTTCCTTAGAAAGGTCTGATGCTTAACAAAATTTATTACATCAATTTCACCTGCATCTGCATGTAATTTGAAAAATTTATGTCTTAAATATAAGTAAAAAAATTGGAAATAAAGAAAGATAAATGAATACGCTAATAAATTTAAAGTCTAAAATCAACAAGGACATTAGGTAGCGAAAGGTTTCGTTTGGGATTGTAGCCGGTTACCCCGGGCGAAAGCAAGCGAGAAGAAGATGTGATCGTTACTTGGTGCTGTTTGTCATACTCTGATATTTGTTTATTGGCTAATTCTGGTGTGACGCACACAAACCGATCCAGAAAAGTATTCGATAAGCTGAATCGATTCGAAGATTAGTCTTTATAAGAGCATAAAAGTGCTCTTATAGAGACTAATTTTTGGGTCTTTATAAGAGAGTATTTTTATAAGAGCAGGTCGCTATAAGAGCTTCCACTGTATTTGCGTTTCTCAATGTGGATCCCTGTGGCTTAACGGTTAGAGCGCTGGTATTGAATACTTTAAGTCGTCGCATTTAAACGTTACCTGCCACTTATTTTGCTGATTTTATAATTTAAAAGAGTTAGAAGAGAAGAGAGAAGAGTTAAACCTGCAGTTTATTAATATTTCAATTACGTTCTTATTTGTAGAAAATAAAAAGTTTTAATAAAAAAAATATTTAAATGCTGAATGCAATTTCAATTTTTATTTTTAAATTAAGTTTTTTTCCGTTATTCACATATATAATGGTATAGTAAATTTCTATTTTTCAAAGAGTGGCTACCATTTTATTCAAACATTAGTGTAGCCTAAGAAAGAAAGTAAATATCCACTTTTGTGAATACCAGGGCCGCCGAGAGCCAAATCGGGCCCCGGGTACAAGGTTGAGAAGCGGGCCCCCAATGACATATTCTCATTTCGAGGTAGGGGGCGAAATTTTCTGAAATACCTCCACCCATCCATTCATAGGCTTAATGTAATTTTTAGAATATTTCTAGGCAAGATCTGAATTTCACTCAACTTAAAAGTATCGTTTTCTTGATAATACGATGAGTAACAAGTAATAAATGGGGTCTGGGGGTCTTCCCTCAGAAAATTTTTGAAAATATGCCCTAGAAAACTGGGAATTTACTCATTTTTGGACCTTTACTTGAAGAAATTAATTTCCAAAATATTCAAAATGATACCCGTCTTAGTACTCAATATGAAAAGATTTGGGTGCTGGGACCCCTACCGGCCCGGGCCCGGGGGTATCGTACCCCCTCGCCCCCCCCCCTCTCTCGTCAGGCCTGGTTAATACAGACAGCCCGAAAAGCACATTGACCTTGAAAGCCCGTTGAATCAAACACGTATTCTCGAGATTTTTGTGTAGCGCCATCTGTGAACATCATTTTGAACTAAAAAATTTTATTGCTGACCAACCGATGCCAAAAATGAAAATCGTTTTTACATAGATTATTTGTCTAGATTTTATAAATTTTGGAAATATCTAAGGACTTTTCGTGCACACTTTAGAAATTAAAAGTAATCCTTAAAAAATAATTTTACGTATGCAAATTCTTGGAAAAATATCTTTATCGCGCAAGATGTGTCAGTGTAGGATTGACTAATTTGTAAGAAAAAGATCATGCACAAGTGTCTTTCTTTGACAAATAGGAAGGAAATCTACTCTAATTTCATAAGTTATTGGATCCATGAGCAAGCAAAGCTTGCTTTTTAGTTATTCCAGTCCGATTAGTCGGTTACAGGGTTCCAGCAGCGTAAGCTGCTCTTGCCCCTCACTGGATATGTCTCGCCTCTAACACAATTTACCCCGGGTCATGACAATAACTGTTCCACAATCCACATTAGTCGGTTACGGGGTACCAGCAGCGTAAGCCGTTCCTGCCCCTTAGCAGCAGAGTCGCGTCTCGGTATGACCTCATTGGCTATGACACGCCTCTAAACCAGGCTAACCTGGAAGCGATAACTGTTCCAGTCAGATCTGTTATTATTTATAAGAAATTTATAAATTATTACTGGTGGTAAAAATAATCATCTTTGGAAACTATTTACACTTTCTCAGTTTTTTTTAAGTTTAATATGACCACCACTTTTATTTTTATGTTTTTTTATTTAGGTGTTTTAATCAGGTACCGTTCAGTACTTGTTCCCCGCCAGCTTACCTACAGCTAACACACATGAGGAATGCGGTTGATCTCAAAACCCCTCTTCGAGTGTTGAATAATTGCTGTGGGGTGGGTAAAAGGTATGGGCCGTATTCAGAAACTTTTAACACGTTTATGAACCGATACGATAACGATGATACGAGACCGAGAACGATCTATCGAAATGCTCTCGAAACGATCAATTTGAAACGAGTACTCCAGCTCACTCGTCTCCTCAAAAAGGAGTAATTTAGACGACTCTGATTGTTCGAAAATAAATTCGCGTCATCGTTGGGAATGGAAATAAACAAACCTCCCAACGATGACGCGAATTTATTTTCAACCAATCAGAGTCCTCTAAATTAATCGTTTTTGAGGAGACGAGTGAGCTGGAGTACTCGTTTGAAATTGATCCTTTCGATAGATCGTTCTCGGTCTCGTATCGGTTCATAATCGTGTTTAAAGTTTCTGAATACGGCCGATAGCTGTTACGGGCAAAGTCATAAATCGGGTATTATTAATAATGCCCGAAAGCCCCCCCCCCGTAGTCGTAGATCCGCTACTGATTATAACTATCAAGTGTAACAATAAAAGTAAATTTCATAAATCTTCATTATAACCAAAATATCTTAATTTTAAACTTATTTTTTATTTTATTGACTTAAAAGAAAAGCTTCTATTTTTATTTCAATAATATAATTTGTAATTATTTAATTTATGATCTTTAAATTTTATCACGCTGCGCTTAGTAATCCACAAGTTGCTGATGAAAAGTAAAAAGCTATGCACATTGCACACACTCAAAAATATAATGTCATTTAAAAGAACTTTATAAAAATAGTTAAAATAGAATTATTTTCTGAAATACTGCTAAGAATTATGTTTATAACTTGTATTTGCTTGAATAAGTTTGGTAACAAAATGCTTAAGAAGTTTCTCTCTTTCTCTGACTAAAAAATTTCTTTAAATAAAATATTTTTGCTAGTGTGAGGTTCAAAATATCTTAAAAAAATTACCTACTTATCAGAGCTGATTATTTTTTTTGTAAGATCATAGTGGAAGAGCCAGAGTTCTAATTAAATTTTATAAATAATTATTTTAAGATTTAGGGTAAAACGTTAACAGCTGCTATAAAATATAGTGCTTTAAACGAAAAAAATAATGTAAGATGGTCCTCCACAAAGATTGAATCATCCGTAAATGAATTTAAACATCAATCGTAGTGGCATTAAGAATGATCAGCATTGAGGATAGAACCCGCGAACTTCCGATTATGAAGACGTTACTCTAACCACTATACAACGATTTTGAGGCAATATTATTTGAAAAAAAAAAAAAACTGCGCCAAATCATGGATAACCAGCCAAATATATTTCCTTAAATTAGATATTAAAATGATTCTCGCCAATATTTTCCTGCGCCAAATCATGGATAACCAGCCAAATATGTTTCCTTAAATTAGATATTAGAATAGTTCTCGCCAATCTTTCCTATCAGAAGAACGATTCTGCGATTATTTCAAAATTCCGCAATTCCGTCACTGGAGCAACTGTAACGATTTTTTTGACGTCGACTGTACATCATTGAGGGAATCGAGTCCACCTTCCCGAAAAGCATCAAAATTGATAGTTTAGCTTAACGAGTTTATTGCTTTTAAACGAGTGATATTCTACACTCGAGTGTATCACTCGAAGTTTGCTCTTATAGCGACAAAAAACTCGGTACGGATTAATTACGCTATAAGAGCTTCCACTGTATATCAAAAAGATGGCTTGTCTAAAAAAAATTGGCGTTCATATAAGAATTTGTTTCGGAAGGACTCGAAAGAATTATGAAGCTTATTTGAATTCTTTCTGCAGAAAGATGACTTTGAAAGTAAAACTTTCCACTTTAAACCTGAAAATATGGGCTTTGTTCTTTATTCATTTTTGTCTATTTGTTAATGCATGTATTCTCATTTGTTCATACATTCATTTGTTTCTCATTTTCTCTTGATGTGAAAAAACAGAAGTTTAAAAAGCGACCTATCCTACCTTTAAAAGGAATAAATAATAATTCTTTTAAAGCAGAATCCTTTTCATATACTAATTAATCATACGTTTATGCCATCGATTGAAATATCTTAAAAAATAAGAGATCTATTATAAAAAATCAACTAATTTTACTTATTATGATTTCCAACCATTTATCACATTTGAAACACCTATAGCGATTACCGATGTACCACAACCTCAACCCCAGAAAACTATAACGAAACAACAAGCAACTCGGAGCAGCCATTGGCTATCCAACTGTTCTGAACAGAGCATATGGCGGCCATCAGTTCATTCCATTCCAAACGAATAATCGTTAGCCCTTTATCGAAAAATCAAGTGGGCACTCCGGTTCCTCTATTCAAACAAATCAAATGAATCCCATTTCTGTAGACCCCAGAGCATATATCGACTGCTAATGGGGGACCAGTAGCGCGTGCTGACTTCACCGCAACTATCCATATGATCGAAGCTATTTCATTTCGTTTGGGCGGGTACCCGCTCGCCAGACATTGGATCGAGACATATAACACTGCGCCACAATATTGTGGGGGAGTGGGCTAAGTCATGGGTCTTATTGGAAAGGGTTTGCAGCTATTATAGACCATACGGAGAATGTATTGAGGGGCGTAGCGAAAAGGGGAAGAATTTGGAAAAATATCCCCCCATAATTCTTCTTTTATACCTTTCTGTAGTGTTCGGCAACTAGTGGTCAAAAAGTAGTTAACTACCAACTACTAACTAGTTTGGGAAAATCTAGTTGCAACTAGTAGTTAACTATTTTTTCCTGTGACTAAGTTGCAACTAGTAGTTAACTATTTCCCAAAGTAGTTAACTACTAGTTAACTAGTCTATTTGATTTCATAACCTATTTTTTGCCCAAATTCCAACACATCTTTCTTATCTATATCACAAAAAACTTTATGCTTCGCTCAAAACGGCGCTTTATTTCTGGTTATGGTATTTGAGTACTCTACCATGACATTGAAGTTATAAATAGCAGTGTAATTTTTTGTATATTTTGATAAAAATTTTAAATATTTTTGAAATTTTAAACAAAATTTTTTTTAAAGTAGTTGAAAATTTGAAAGTAGTTTCAACTAGTAGTTATTAAAAAAAGTAGTTCAACTACTAGTTAAACTAGTTTGAACCAAAAGTAGTTGAACTACTAGTTAACTACTAGTTGATCGGTAGTTAACTACTAGTTGCAACTATAGTTCTAGTTAACTAGTGCCGAACACTACCTTTCTGTATTTTTTTCCGGCTACGTCACTGAGACTAATTAACCAGTAACGAAAGATAATTGAAACCCTATCCAATAATAAACTATCTCTCTCTTTTTTTTTCAAAGACCGACAATACATAAAATTTTAAAATAAATCCTACTAGAAGATGGCCTATTCCTATATTTGCTCTTAACAAATACTGGGCAGTTTTTGTTATTCCAAATATTATTGTTGTTTGTTCGATTTTTACTAGTCACAATATGCATGCGCATATGAATTTTTTTAAAACATCAAAACAAAACTTTGTAAAAAAATCGAATGGAAAAAATTATTCTCCATTCAAAATTGTTTAATTGCTTTTATTTTTACTTGAAAATTCGCAGCTCTTAAACCTAGCTGATATGCTGATAGTATTATGTACAAAAATTACGGGTGCTAGGTTAAAGCCACCCAAATTAGGATTCGACATAAATCTTAATCATTACTTGAATTGTTAAAGCACCTTTTATATTTATTAAAGAGACGATGCCCCAAACCTTCTAGGTTGAAAAGATGATGCTGATCCTAGGAGTAACACCCAAAAGTAGTGCTCATCAGGTAAGAATAAAATTCTGTAACTTTTAATCGCATTTATTTTTAATAAGCTGGGATGGGGTGAAATGGTTATTGCGGGGTAAAATAGATACAAGGTTTATGTTTTTTGGAATGCTGATTTTTCTCGCGAGCCTCAATAAAAATCAGCATGCCGAAAACCATTAAATTTTATAAATATAATCTGTTGAAATCCCTATAGAGTGTTTTCAGGTGACGTCACAACCGGTTATTTTCTTTTAACTGTGTATCTACTGTAGGGCTTTTAACTGTTGCTAAGGCCGTTGTTTATCTGTTGCTAAGACGGTTTTTAGGTATGGGATCACGTGATTGCAAATCCTCCAATAAAAGAATTCCACGGCTAGTCATTTTCTGTAACTGTTACCCTCTGTAGGGCAAAAAACTGTAAAATTTTCTGTTGCTAAGGCCGTTGTTAGGTCCGAGTCATGTGATTGAAAATGCTCTATATATCTATTTTACCTTGCTTTAACAATTTTACCCCACCTGACCCTATGTAGTGTAATCAGTCAAAGGTCATCAGAATATATGGGTAATTGAGTTTGAAGAGTGGTATTTGCTTGGAAATATGCTAGATTTTCGAAAAGGTCCCCTCTCGTCTCCTTCCCTCGAGAAAACACGCCAGAATATTGTATAGAAAAAATAGATTTTATAATATTCTACAACTAGTGCCTATACTAGTGTATTTTCTGATTTACGTAACATTTCATATTTGAACTGAAATTTCGAACGTTGCTTTATTCAGTGTTCAATTAAGATCAGTGATGAGCGTAAACTATTCAAAGACGATCGTATTAAAAAATATTTCCAGGTACTATTAAGTTTATGTTGTATTTTTCATCACAAACTCAAGATTTTTAAAAGGGTGATTTTGGCACTTTATGATGATATCTATACCCTAAAAGAAACATTTGTTATCCAGGCGAAAGAATCCTCCTCTACCCTTTCCAACCAAACCGCCCGAGATTTCCATTAAATCCTATACAAAACACGGGGCGTTCAGAGCTGAAAGGGTTAAGAACCGAAGCAGGAAAAGTCAATACTTCAATTAATGACCATCTTAGACCCCCCAAATAAGATATTCCCATTTGTATCGATGAGGAGTTAACGAAAAGCCCATAGAGATATCCGGCGCATCAGTGTTCATTAGCGGAAGAAAAAAAAAAGAATTGAGACGAAGTAGATGGAAAAATAAAGCCGAAAATTCATTTCCACTGACAAATGGCTGAGGGGGCGATCCATAACTCTTCCCTCAACGAGATGGATCAGAGATTAAGGCAACAAAAGCTATTCCGGAGAAGAAGCCCTCGTTTAGTTGCAATCAGGCCGCGGTGCATCGCGGATTCATACATATAAAGGCGCGCAGCCCGCGCCGTTCGCACATAAAAATACCGGCGTAATGCAGAAAGCCAAGGCCGGGGAAGCAGATCTATCATGAAAAGTAATTTCGTTGGAGAGAGAAACGGGAGAGAGAGAGAGAAGGAAAAAACATGGCGTTTTCTTTTCTAAGTGCTTTCTCAAAGCTAATGGAGTGCATTCGGATTCTCTCCGATGGAAGGACGATAATAATCGTTTTTCTCTATTTCGAGAAGTTTTTTCCGCCTCGCGATGACAGCCCTGGGAAAGCCGGCTTCCGCGGCATCAATTCTGCCGTCATTAGTAGGCCCCTGCTCCTCCGATTGCAGATGCGCCGCAGACGATCGGAGAGGGGATTCGTTCGAAATGTGTTTCGAATCTTCTTTGGCTGTGTTTCGCCCACCAATCAACGTCTTGTTTGGATCGTTTGAGCGGAGATGAGTGGTCGGTTTGAAAATTTCCGATTCGTCTTTCGGCCATGTTAGGCTTAGCAAATGTGTAACGTCTTTGAATAATCGAATACATAAATAAATGTTTTGTTTCTATTGTTTTAAGAGAAGTAAACACCCGCCATCTATGGTATGAGACGGAACAAATTAATAATAGTTTTCTTAGCAATTTTATAAAATTTAAAAAGAAAATCTTACAACTAAAAGTATTTTATTTTGATCGTGTTAAAACATTTTAATATAAATTATGAATAAAAATCAGTTTTGTAAATTATAAATAATCTAATGGTATGATTTATACCTGCATATATCAAACATCAAGAGATCTTAACATGCTAAATAATTATCAGGTAAAATAAGATTGCAAAAGCTAGATCCTTTTTTTAAAGTCGCCCGAAACCAGACACTGTAAAACTACTTTTGTTGCAAGCATTGACTGATTGCAGTAAAGCTTCATACCGTACTCCAGCGTTCTCAAACTGTGTGGCACTATAACTTCAGACGGTAGGCGATAGGCGTGAGCCAAGGCCCGGGACGCTTCCGAATTTTTTGTCAAAATGTACAAAAACGAGTTAAAAACCCAGTTTTTATGGGTCAATTTTCTACAATTTTTCTGGGGGAGGACCCCAAGATCCCCTTTTTGTACTTGAGACTCTGTATCGCCAGCAATTTTTATACATCACCTAAATTACGATTTCTAAAAAGCTCAAAAAAACCTTTTCGTGCATTTTAATATCCAAAAATGTTCTGTGGGGAAGGCCTTCCTCAGACCCCCTCTTTGGCGTAAAACTTTATATTTAACTAAATATTTCATAAAAAAATTCTAATTATACCGTTTAGCTGTTTTAAAAAACAATATCGAGTCTGATCCATTATCCACTCAAGAAAAGTAAGTCTAAAAAAATAATTTTTGTTCACCTGCTACTTCCCCAGGAAAGTGGCTCCGTAATCTGTCCTGTACTAATGTTGTATTGTAGCTTTAGCGTCATAATATTGTTATTATTGCATCGCATACATTGGGGGGGGGAGGCGCGATGAAAATTATGATTAAATATTGGGTCGCCAATATTGAAAGTTTGAGAAGCACTGCCACTCATACTTTTCTCGGTAATTTTAGTAAAATGAAAAAAAAAATCTATATTAATGTTACGGGCAATGTGATAAATTCAGTGAAATTTATGAGTGAAATTTATCACTTTGCCCGCCTCTTCGGGCATTATTAATAATGCCCGATTAATCACTTTGCCCATAACATTAATACAGATCAAGGTTCGTACCTATAAAATTTTGAAGTAGTACACAAACTTATTTTGAGCACAAAAGTTAATTTTTTTAGCTATTACTCCTGAAGAGAAAAACGGGATCCGTTCATATATTCCCGACACTTAACTACCCGACGTTCATTTGTCCGACAATTCTTCCTCCTTTGACGATGATGATGTCGGGCCACTGATTGTTGGTATTTCAAACCAGACCCAGACAAACAAAGGAAGTAAGTAAATAATTTTAAGAGCTTAAATATTTTTCTTAGAAATAATGTTTAAAAAAAAGAAATTAGTTACAGAGCTCATCTATTAACAAAGTAAGATTTTTCAAACATAAATTTTTAAAAAAGGGAAAAAGACAGTAATTTTTCTTATTCCACAATTAAAGATGATTTAGTTGTGGGATAATAAGTTTTTCCATTTTAAAGTTGTGAGTTTGGATAAATCGTAAATTTAGAACTAAAGGTAAATTTTTCAAAGAAGTAAAGTTTTACGTATTATAAAACCATTTAAAAACAATTAGGTAGCTATGCATTCATTTAAGTCATTTAAGACCAAACTAGTTTCATTACGAGAAGATGATTATATTTTTAAGGCTTTTTTTAAGTGAAATACAATTTTAAATATCTTCTTAAGTCTCATATAAATTATTACTTATTACATATTCTGGTAATTCTATGGTAATCTGACTTAATTAATTTGTGTAAAACCCTGGAATGGTGAACTTTTTGGCTGAAAATTCAGTTATAGTGAATAAATAAGTTTTCATTAATTTTAAAAATAATTTTAAAGAGAATTTCTCAATAAAGCATCCAAAAAGATTGGTAAACTGTTATTTGAAAATCTGTTCCACAGAAAATTCTATACTATGGGATTAGGTTTCAAACATTGCTCAGGGATTTAAAGATTTTCTACTTTTTGTGGTAAAATGAAACCACTGAAATACGATCCATTAACATACAATCCAGTCAGAGTCAGTATTAATGTGTGCACTTGGGCGGAAATTTTTGCAATTTCAGCGTTTTGTTAATAAAAAAAAGATTCTAAGTATAATGAGAAAATTGTGTAATTAAAAATTAATTGGCTATTATTGTGGCCTTTTATAGCCTATGAAACATTATTTCTGCTTAATTTCATTATTTATATTTTTATTATATACCTATATTTAGGTATTAATACCTCCATTGGGTTCTGAATAGAAAAATAAATTTTGAGGAAATGAGTATAGAGTAATTATAATCGTAATAAACCCTTTTTTTTACCCGCGAAAATTTAGTAGGTTTTCAAACTGGTTTTTGTTATACTACTATTTATCTGGTTTAAATGCCACATTTAACAACATTTTAAATAAATTTTCATTCATTAAAATAAGTACGAGTACAAGCGATGTACTTAGACGGTATAAGTCCAAATCGTGCTGGCATTACATTAATAAAACTCATGTCTCATGATGTCAATGTCACGATTTAAAAGAAACGATCTCGATAAAAAAAAGTTAGTGCATGAAAAAATTTAAGAAGTTTAAAAGTTAATATATTTTCCTGTGTACTTTTTATGTATAACATTTTCAAAAACTGAATTGAAAAAAAAAATACATTTGGTTAATTTAATTAAAAACAAATTTTCCTTAATATTTTTTTGACTTTCTTAAATTTTTTTACCTTAAATCGAATTGAATATTGAATAATCAATCCTCAACTTGAGATATAGTAGATGTAGTGCTGATTTTTTTTTCGAACTTATAATAGTCTTCTGAAATATCATCAGATATTCAATTAAATAATCGCACAAAGCTATTCGTTACAGTTCGTGATCTCTCTATGAACAACTATCTCCAGTTTCTAAAAAAATGTCGGCTACTTATACAGAATATTATCTCATGAACCCAATTAAAAGTTCCAAACCAGCCGCAACAACCCACACTGTTAAAAATGGGTTCTCAGAATTGAGACAAAATTACTCATTTTCAAGCACCTCATGTACTCATAATAGCTCCGAAGCAAAACTACTTAGATTTGAAAAACTCGTGTCCTTATATTTGAAACACATCACCATCTTGAAAATGAAACGGCATGTTCTCATTTTCGAGAGCCCAGCTGCTCAAAATCGAGACCGCGCGTGCTCATTTTCGAGACCTGTTCTGCTCAAAATCGAGTCTGCGCATGCTCATTTTCGAGCCCGCGCCTGCTCATTTTTGAGATCCCCTGGTGCTCAAAATTGAATCGGCGCGTGCTCATTTTTGAGACTTTCTGCTCAAAATCGAGTCCGCGCGTACTCATTTTTGAGACTGCTTCTGCTCAAAATCTACTAATTATGTACTCATTTATAAAACCTTCTTTTTCTCAAAATCTACTCTTTTTTTGATACCCTCTTCATCTTAGAAGACTGCATTCATTTTTGAGATATCTTATTTTCAGGTTTTTCACTTATCCGTGAACTCAAAACCTATCAAACAAAAGCTTGTTTTAAAAAAAAAAGTGTCATTTGTTTCTAACCTGAAATATGCTAAAAATAGATCACAAATAAAAATACACATAAGAGATAACTTTCATTTCACTCATTCTTTAAATTGTGAAGTACACTACCCATAACTAGAAGTTTAAGTCTAATGCAAAATATTCATCTAAGGTTGATTTTGTTGTATTCACTATATTTCAATCTCTTACTCAACACTCAATCTTTTAATGTATTCTATAATTTATTATGATAGTGAATTTTTAAATGAGGAAGCTGTACCTAAAATTCAGAAACTTATGATATATACTAAGAAAGTAACTCAATATTTCACATTACTAAAGAAACATTTTATTCAACACTTTGAACTATTTACATTATTTTAGCAAGTGATTGAAAGAACAAGAAAATACTTCCCTATTTTTAGAAGCTTCCATCACAGCTTATAGTACAATAAACAACACTTAAATTTACAGATGATATTTTCACTCAGATTCTTGGCTAATAAAATATCTTCACATCAGTGTTACAAAAAACTATAAAAATAAGCCAATATTTTTAGTGCTCACAACTAAAAAATTCCAATTTTTACATGTGTATTTCAAATATATAAGCATAACTTCATCTAAAGAAATGAAAGTTCATTTTAGCTCCAAATGAATGTATAGTATATAGTGTGGGGAAATGTAAACACCTTTAGGATCAAATTTGAACACATTAAAATTTTCTTTCAAGTTAAAAAACAATAGTAGTACAGGTGCAGTTTATACAATTATCCTGTGTTAACACCAAAGTTTGTATAAAATATCATTGAGGAACTAAAATGGTTATCTAACTACAAGTTTCATACAGAAAAACTATAGTCAAATGATGGCCACACAGATTATGCACAAAATGTTTGCTCAGCGCTAATGAATAGGGGCTGATTCCTTAAAATTCATCCAATTCCTGTCATATATGGCCAAATTTTGTTTACCTCTAGTCACATAAACTCCACATATTTAGTATGAACTGTGCTACTAGGTTTACCCGTATAATAAAAAACTGAAAATATGTACTTAAAAATAGGAAGATATTATGTAGTTTTATTACATAAATTCTGAAAAAAAAAAAAAATTAATTCATTCAGCATTAAGTTCACTAAATTTCAACTAGAATTTTTTAGATATGTTACTTCTTAGTACAAATTGGGGGTAAACTGTGATTATAAATAAAAAAAACTTGAGAGAAATACTTAAACTAAGACTCAAATGTAAATCCTTATCATTCACCACGATTAAAATGTTTCATACTTTAAATTATGTCTTATACAAAAACGAAAAATTATTTAAAATAAACTTTGCTCCGGATCCCATGTCCAAAGTATTATGCAGAGAAACTGATACCAATGAAAGCATGCTAATAAAATGCAAGAAGTATAACAAGACAAGCTATGTTAATAAACCAATTAAAGATAACAAACCTAAATTATTCAGAAATTTTAAAGTGAACAAGTTAAAAAAAAAAGAATAAAACTACAAGCTATATCCAGCTCTACAAAATCAATTCAAGAATTTTTCTAAAAAAAGAAAAATCCTCAAAAAGACAAAGCGACTGAATATCAGTCCGCAAAGATATCTCTATTTATAATTTATATCTCTCTATATATATTTTATAAATTGTGCCTAAACTTTCACTGGTACAACAAGGTTTGTGTTTTAAAGTAACATATTTGGATCATCAAATCTGTATGTCTCCCTCATATGAAAAGTATCATAGCTGTACAAATTTTTAATATCTTTAAAATCAACTGTATATTTATTATATAACTGAAAATGTTCATCAAATTCACTTGATTCAAACACGTTATAATATGATGTATGCATTTTCATCATATAAGAACATTTTTACAATTTTACCAAAGAAAAATTA
Organism: Tetragnatha montana; assembly: GCA_963680715.1. NCBI lineage: Eukaryota > Metazoa > Arthropoda > Arachnida > Araneae > Tetragnathidae > Tetragnatha > Tetragnatha montana. The sequence continues at coordinate 38,823,122 of OY796686.1, read as the reverse complement.
TTCATTTTCACAATGTACATTGTACACGCACAATTTCATTTTTTGTATACAGTGCCATTATAGCACAGACTGTCACATATCAATAGTTCCACATCATCTGTTATTCCTTCTAGAGCAATGAATGAAAATTATTTATATGTCGTTCATAATTATACAATTTCTTAAATGTTTGTTTGCAATATTTATCAAAACATGTGAAATGTTTGGGATTAAGATGTCATGCTTTGATATGCCTGCATAATTCCTTTGCTGAATTAAAAAATTTATCACAAAATATACAAAACATCTCTAAAGGCAACAGTTTTAGAGGCTTCCTATTGTCGTGGTGATGTAAATTCACCCTATAAGTAAATTTTAACCAACTATAGAGGGTTTATACTAAATTTTACAATAAAAATAATGAATTAAAGGAATTTTTAAGGAGCATTCTGAAAATTTAAACAATAAAGGTTAAAAATAAATTAAACAAAGAGTCAAGGCACAGCTTCGAGAAGAGTCCTCCAGCTGCCATGTTTACCCACAGCTAAAATAATGATAACACTTAAGCATGATTCTGTTGGAGCTGTGGGTGAACATGGTGACTGGAGGACTCTTATCGAAGCTGTGCCAAAGTCAATTTTTTAATTCTTTGAAACAGGATGGCAACTTCTGAAGGAAACTCAATTTAAAAAAATCTTTTCAAAAAATTTCATGTAAAAAGTGCCACATATTTTTGCATAAGGGGGGATCTAATGATCTCACGCTGGTTTGACTCCTCTCCCAGGGGCTCTTGGAAAGACTAGCGCAAGGAGCTCCAGCACAAACAGGTCATCTCGTTCAAAACGGGCTTTCAGCTGTGAGATGGGCCTTCTCGTAGTGGCATGACCCCCTGCAGCAGCATAGGCGCAAACTCAACCATATCCCTGCTCCTCGAAAGGACCTTTAAAAATAAAAAATATCTCATTAATAACTAATTAAACAATGTAGATAATTTTATAATTAATTCTAACTCTAATTATAAGCTAAAAAACACCTGGTTCAGCTGGGATAAGAGTCCTCCAGGAAGTCTCTCTAGGAAGGACTAGCGCAAGGAGCTCCAGCGCAAGCAGGTCGTCTCGTTCATAATGGGCTTTCAGCTGTGAAATGGGTCTTCTCGTAGTGGCATGACCACCTGCAGCAGCATTTAATACTCAGGCGCACACTCAACCAAATCCCTGCTCCTCGAAAGGACCTTTAAAAATACAAAATATCTCATTAATAACTAATTAAACAATGTAGATAATTTTATAATTAATTCTAACTTTAATTATATGCTAAAAAAACACCTGGATCAGCTGGGATCAGAGTCCTCTATTTGGCAATCAAACTTTATCCCAGCTGTGCCAAACTCCTATTTAAAAATTTTGATCGCTAGAAATAAAGTTGAAAAATATAAAACAGAAAATTGTTATTGTTGGCTGTGGCTAGGCCACCGTCGGATCTGTTTTTTTTAAGTTCATTTTAAGCAAAATAATCAAGAGCGGAAGCCAGGATTCGAACCCGGGACCTTTGGAATACTAGCCACGTATCCTACCACTGAGCTATCGGTACTGATGCCAATATTGTTCAATAATAATAATACAATAGGCCCTCAATACATAAATAAACAAAGCAATCCGACGGTTGTCTAGACACTTCCGTTATTGTTAAGAGTAAAAAAATAAACAAATAAAAAAAGTGTGGAAATGTCCACGCTTTTCCACCAATGTCAAATAATTTGTAATTTGCATGATTCACGTTAGACACCAAAACTTGACGTTTGATACTACACACACATTATTACAAATATTACACATTTGAATTAATAAAAAGGGATAAATTATTCATATTTCATCAGTGTTCTTCAATATTAAAGTGTTGAAAATAATAAAAAACCCACTGAGGTGAATTTAAGGTTATTAGCAATGCAAATGAAACTGCACTTCCCCTTTTATTTATCTATTTAAATACATACTAGGATTTTACCAACAAATATTTTACTATTGAGTCAACCAAATATCAAAAATTTTAGGATTAACCAATTTTAGAACGAAGTTTAGCCATCTAAGGTAATAACGCAATAGAAGAAATTCCATTTACCGTGACAAAAGCAAACAGAAATTGTATTTTAATGCTAAGCCTTTAGATTAGTGGGAGATAAATGGCGAACACGTGAGATTTTCCACAATTTACCAAAACAGTGGTTATTACGACGATTCCATAATGCAGAAACGGCTTGATTACTCAAAAACTAAATTGAAATACATCTATAGAGTATGTACTAAATAAATATACAAACTTGTAAAGCAACACGGTTGTCATGAGATCATGCACGAGATGAATGGGTGTATTTATAAAGATGCTATTAAGATAAAATTTACTGTGCATTTAAAGAACACTATTATTGAACGGCTAAGAAATAAGAATTGAAAATAAACATTACTTACTTTTCGTCGATTTCTCGCTAGCTTTGCTCAAACGGAGTCCTCCGATGCCCATACGAATGGCGCCTGGCGCCGGAGCCGAGGCCGACCTTGTATTCTTACGCGGTAGAATAAGTTGGATTTCACAACGGTATATAGTTCGTTCGTTTTGATGGAAGTACTAATTTCTTTTTTTTTGCATCGTAAAAAACTTACACTAATTATGATAATAAAGATGTTGTACAAATGTTAAATGAATTGCACTCAAAATTATTAAATATTCGCCCCTTTTTGTTAAATGTGTGATTTTAAGCATGTTAACGTTCTCAAAACTGAGAACATCGGTTACTCATTTTTAAGTCAAAGCTACTTGAAAAATATAAGTAGGTAAAAGTGCTCATTTTTAAGCACATGAATTTTAACAGTGATTTTGTCATATTTATAGCTCCGTGCATCCAACTACTGGCATCAGATGAAAACGAAATTTTTCTCATTAGGACCCATCAGTACATGGGCTGGATCCAACCCAGGCCCGTTACAAGATGCCAGACCTGCTCCCGTTTTAATTTTTGATGCTAATTAGACCAACTCCCGAAGAAGAAAGCCCCAGTGTCCAATCGGAAAGCGGCAATTAGACCGTAAAAGTATTTCGGCGAAATGGCGGCCGTGGAAAAAAGGCATAGCTTCCTAATTGGCGCTCGTTAAATCTTTAGCCTCGTGCTCGAGCGCGGTAGCTTTTCTCGACTGCTAATTGGTAAGAAAGTTTTTCTGTGGCGACCAATAAATAGTGCCCCAGAAGGGCGTTCACTGTAGGAGGTCCCGTTCCTTAATTTATTTTATTCGCTTTTTATTCCCCTTTCCAAAAAATGCTTCCGTGACGACATCTCATTTATTTATTCCCCATAGCGGAGAGCATCGACTATCCTGCCCTGCAACTCAACTCGAGCAGGTGATGGCGTTTGTGCAGTGCATGGCTCTACTCCAGTAGATGTCACTTTGTTGGCGATTTTCTTGATTGATCAAAAACGTATGATTATACGTAGGGGAACCACATTAGCGCAATGCAAAATTACAATTACTATATAGGGATATATTTTACTGGCATTCGTCCAGCCCAAAGAGCGTCCAAACGCTATTTAATAATTAAAAAAAACTAAAAAAAAAAAATTAAGGAGAACAAGAGAGGGAAAATGGAATATGGGGAAGAAATTTTTTTGGCTAACCACATGTTAACCCACATTAAAACAATTTTTGTGTATTAAAAGTAGGAGGTGCATTTCGGATTTTGTTTTTTACATAAAATGGGTTTAATTTATTTTATATACAGTGGAAGCTCTTATAACGACCTGCTCTTATAAAAATCCTCTCTTATAAAGACCCAAAAATTAGTCTCTATATGAGCACAAAAGTGCTCTTATAAAGACTAATCTTCGAATCGATTCAGCTTATTGAATACTTTTCTGGATCGGTTTGTTTGCGTCACACATGAATTAGCCAATAAACAAATATCAGAGTATGACAAACAGCACCAAGTAACCATCGCATCTTCTTCTCGCTTGCTTTCGCCCAGGGTAACCAGCTACAATCCCAAAACGAAATCTTGCGCTACCCAATGCCTTTGTTGATTTGAGACTTATTTATTATTATTATTATTATTAGCGTTTTAGTTTTATGTAAGCATACGAACATTCTGAGGAAGCTAAGCTACGCAATAAATTAATATCAAAATAAAAAATTAATAGCAAACACAAATATTTATACTTTGTAAAACATTGATCTGAAATTTCTTAGCAAAAAATAAGGTAATATAACATTAAATTGAAAGTATCAAGAATTCATAAAATAATAAATAATTTCTTAAAATGAGGAAAAATCAATTGGGTGATTCGAACTGTGTTCTAAATCCCAACGATCTAATATCCAACTGTTTGGATATAATGGTAAAATATACAACCAAGGGTTTCAGTTAGTTGATTAAAAAAACGTATTAGGGATAACTGCAATTTCCATAATCCATCCCTTGCCTTTGACGATTGAAGGTTGGTGATCGTTTTCAGGTTTAGATTTCCTCCAAAGTTTATAAACTAATCTACTAAAAATATATCTTTGAGGGAATCGAGTCCACCTTCCCGAAAAGCATCAAAATTGATAGTTTAGTTTAACGAGTTTATTACTTTTAAACGAGTGATATTCTACACTCGAGTGTATCACTCGAAGTTTGCTCTTATAACGACAAAAAACTCGGTACGGATTAATTACGTTATAAGAGCTTCCACTGTATTACAAAAAAAAACACATCTATTAATTTTACTTAAAATTGAATTTTTTATGTCTAAAAAAGAGGTAAAAATAATTATACTCTTTGAAACGTCAAATTCTCTCAATAGTATTCAGCGCGCCATCCTTACGGTTTGCTATCTTTTACTGAAAAGATGATGTTCTAAATTTTAAAGAATAATTGAAAAACAAGCGTTTAATTTACGTTTCAAACAAAATTAATTCTTCTGAAAAAACAATCAACAAGGGTACGATCAGATTAACTTTTTAACTACCTATTGAATTCGAATATCTTATCATATCAACATAAGACATTTCCTTACAACAAAAATCTCGAGAAGACAAATTAACACATGTAAAGCCGAAAACAAGCAAACAATTCCAACATTTGGCTGTCCTCTAAACGAAAAACTAACCACGATTTTATATCATCCACTCATCAAGCAAGCTCCCACAAAGGACAAACTTCGTTAATCACACGCCCGAAACTTCTAAAAAAAACACCGCAAATTTTTTCCTCATTACAACGTCGCATCTTCCTCATGAAAAAAGAAGAAAAACTTTTTCTCGGTGATTCAAAAACTCCCCGCGAGAAAATTCGTCTACTCAATTCAGCACGGTGTGTTTCTTTTCATATACGAACACCCTTTCTATGATGTCTTCGCAAGACCATGTCGTCAAAAGACCTAAAAATCCTGGCTCATTTGTTGGAGCAGAGAGTTTAATAATTCTAGGGCTTTGTTGCCTTGCTGATGGAAGTCTGTGGTAATGGTTCGCCGGGGAGGCCGAGAACAATGACAATGGAAAATGGAACTTTTCTTCTCCCCGAGGAAAATGGAACTGTGGGAAGCTTGGGGGACTTAAATTGATAAGGAGCTGAGAGTATAGACTTTGGGATCCTACCACGTGCACTGCTCTTAAATGTATATAGTAACTCTTAGAAGTTTTGGAGCTCAATTAATGGGTGATGCAGCTTGAAAGGCAACAATCAGAGAGCTCTTTTAAATTAATTATGGTGTCAAATCTCAGTTTATTTTGTAACGTTTGAATTGAAAGGATAATTTAAATATGATACTGCATTTATTATCATGACTCCCATTTGGGGATATCCTCCCCGAAACTCAGAATTTTTCTCTTTTGACCATATATGGAAAACAACTGAAACAAATGTCCCCCTCAAAATACCAATAATGTTCCCCTTCGAATTTTTTTCTGGCTGTACTATTTATCCCTTTAATGTTTTTAAAGCTCTCTTTTTAAATTTATGTTCTGTAAGAGAAATCTTCTATATATTCTTTGAATCGTATTGGGTTGTTTTTATAAAATGGATTCTTTTTAAAAAGTTTTTTAAAGATTGAACATTAATGGGTCAAATTTTTGAGAAATTTTTTAAAATAGGAAAACGATGTGGAGGTTGAGTGACAGACATTCTAAACCAGTATTTCCCAAAGTGGGGCGCACACCCCACAGGGGGAAAATATGGATTTCTAGGGGGGCAATTTGAAAATTTTCAAGCAAATTGCCCCCCCCCCAGATGGGACATGGACCACCAAGTTTTATTTACTTTTTAAGAAAGATTTTTGAAAAAAAAAGACATGGGGGGGCAGGTAAAATTTAAAAAGGCTTTGGTGGGGCTTGGACCGAAAAAGATTGGGAAACACTGTTCTAAACTTTCAATTAAAGCTATAAAATATAATTTTTAAAGGGGGAAACTAATATTTAAAAAGTTACACCAACTTTTTTTTTTCTAAATTTCGCGGGTTTATAAGATTGCAGTGTTTATAATTTGAAAATCCCCTCAAAGAGCAAAAGAAATCACTATCCACTTTTGTTAAATTCAAAATAAAAGTTGTTCAGTGATATTAACAGAGCAGAACTCCCTTCGTCTCAATCCGTTCGATACAACACTTGCACAAGAGCCTCCGAGGACACCCGGGACACAGGGCGCCCTAGTCTCAGGCGGGGGATGTCCCATAAGTCAGCATCTCGCCCATAAACTGTTCCGTCGTCCGCACTCCGTGAAAACAGCTGCGGGGAGCCCCTTTCGGCACGCGGGACCGCATGCAACGCGGGTGACAGATTTGTCGTCCCGAGCGGCCCTGGGTGGTCCCCCGGAGGCGTGGGAAGACGGCAGGGTTAAATTAAGGCCGCCAACAATTGAAGACGGTGTCGGTCCCTATTAATTAGGGTGTGAAGAAGTCGGAGAAATCTAAAGGCAGAAACACACTATGACCTGTGGCCGACGTCAGAAAATTTGACTGCTGACTTCTGCCCATGGAATGTAGTGTGTTCTGCCCTAAAAGGGGATAAATCCGGTGAGTATCGGGATTAGAGATTAGATTAATTTCTGGAAAATATTATCTCATTACTGTGAAGAAATTTGGCTTTGCAAAATATTTTCATGAAGAAATATCCTATTGAAGTTACCAATATTTTTCAATATTCGATCCTTGATAACCCTAATCAGGCCCTGTATTACCATTAGACCCATGCATGAAGACGGGGTCCAAGGCCCCATGTTTTAGAGGGTCCCTAAATTAAAAAAAAAATTAAAACAGAAAAATTTTATTTTTGGCATCTATTACATGTTAAAAAACCGATTTGTTTGTTTCAGAAATAACATGTTAAACTGTTAAACACCCCTTAACTTTTTAAAAAATGAGTTATTGGTGCCATGAGATTCAGGTAAACGCACATTTAATGTAGGAATAATAAAAATAACGGGATTTTAAAATAATTTTGCTACATGTTAAATTTCAGCTTTAGTGCAGAAATAAGTCAAGTAGCGTCGCTTGACTAGTTTCTGGTTTGGGACTACTGTTTCTTATTTAATTGCATACCAATAGTATATCTGCGATTGGAAAAGTTCATTTCTCTGAGGTTTAGTCCATCAGGCCATAGTGAAAATCATATTTTTTAAGAGGACGTTTAACGGTAATATATTTAAATCTTTCATTCTTGTGGGCATTTATTATTATATCCATGAGATTTTGGATTTATGAATCACTTTATTTAAATTCGAGCATCGAATCTATACCCCAAGTACAGAATACTGAACTGAATTTGAAGGCTTTAAAACAAAATCGTTTTACTGTCCACAAAATTACATCTAACACTATTTAATTGACTGCGAAGATTTCTATACTAACATTTTGAATTGGCAGACCGCTATTTCGAGTGTAGCAGCACATCTACTAACTAGAAGAGAAAGATAAGAACTACATAATTATTTTTTTCGGTTATAGTATTTAATAAATAAATATTTTTATAACCAATATTCGCAGTTTTATTACCAAATCCTTACAAATATTAGAGTTAAACAATAAAAATAGACTATTTATTGCAAAAACCCTGTCAAGTGGTCAAGTGCAACTTTTTTTTTTTTGCAAAGAATACAAATGTTTTAAATGTTCTTTTATCATAAAATATCCAGAGGAGGTCTACTTTGGAAAAAAATTACTTAACACATTCAGAAAAATGTAGTGAGTTGATAAAGAGTTTTCTCGTCTTTCTCAAAACATGAAATTTGGTCGTAGACATGTTTCTGAAATAAACAATTCAATTGTACTTTTCTTTCCGCCGCATCAGGCGAGCCTAAACTACTGGGACGATTTGGAAAAAATTAGAAAGCTTGATGCGGTCTCTATACAGTACAGCATAAGCCCATTTTAGGTCCCAAAGCAATAAGAAATCCCCAAAGCTTTACTAAGCTAAGATTGGATTACTAAAGACTGCAAGACTTGCATTAAAAAATGTGTACTAAAGAAATTTTTTAGGGGGCTATAGAAAGTGTTGTTGTTTCTTATGCCACTTGGAATATCCAAGCCACAGAGTACTAGAACAGAGAGTCCACGGCCATAGGCCATAATGGAAATCGAAAATCATGACATCTTGTTACAGGTTGTGGGAGAATTGTGGCGCTGGGATCGCACTAAACTCACTAGCGTCTGGATCCAGTCTGAATCGTTCGCCGGCTGCCTATGGGAGATCGAAAACACCTTTTTGCGCATGCGTTGAGTTCTAATTTGGCGAGAGATTTAAGCGGCCGGCATACGTTCCAGACTCTAGTGTGGCGCCCTCACATCAGTAACGCATTTGAAAATAGCCTCGTGGACCCTCTGTTAGGATATTTCTCTGTGATCCAAGCTCCATCCGCAAAGCGTACAGGATTTAAGGCAAAGGGGATGAGGGCCATGAATGGCAGGAGTCCGACTTAAAAAGAGTGTAGTCTATAGATGTTGGCATGATTTTGAATTTCATCTCTTTTTACTAATTTATTTGTATTCCATACTAGATTAGTCGAGTTGCATCGTGATATTTTTGTCCGATAGAGCATTTTCAATCACATGACTTGGACCTAACAACGGCCTTAGCAACAGAAAATGTTACAGTTTTTTGCCCTACAGAGGTTAACAGTTACAGAAAATGACTAGCCCTGGAATTCTTCTATTGGAGCATTTGCAATCACGTGACCCCATACCTAAAAACCGCCTTAGCAACAGATAAACAACGGTCTTAGCAACAGTTAAAAGCCCTACAGTAGATACACAGTTAAAAGAAAATAACCGGTTGTGACGTCACCTGAAAACACTCTATACACCATGGCTTACTAGATACTCTACCTAGTAAACCGTGGTCACAAGATAAAAAAATTATTTGTAGTTTGTACTGAATATTTGCAATTACTAGTTTCAAAATTGCTTATGCGTCACGCGATACAACATGGGAAACGAGAATAATCAAACTGAAATTTCTGATTGGCATCCATCAAACCTTTCTATTTTCAAAACAAATATGCTTTTCGACTGCAAAGTAAAATTTTATTTTATTTAAATTAAAGCAACACAAATACAGTAAATCTTTGCATAACAAATGGCAGTTTCTACAAATCTTGGCGCTAGCTTGTTCAACCTTGGGATCACATTCTCCATTCTGTGTAAGCATATATTCTTAGCTTTTTATCTTTCGTTTCGAGTTATTCTTATAAGCATTTCAAAATTAAATCATAGTTTGAATAAGAAAAAAATTACTAAAACTTCTGGAGTGTTTTCAACGACTTTTAATGCTTTATTTCTATTTTAGATGTCATTGTACTAGGTATCCTAAAACTATGGAGAAAGGTATGTAAATTAATATAAACCTATCTTAAAATATGATAGTTTTGTTCAAATGGTAAACCTTTTAAATAAATAACACTCTAAACACAATGAACTTTTTTATGAATATTTTTAACAAATTGTTTCTCTTTAAGAAAGCACATTTTGGTAGTTAATTTCAATAAATATAGCAGTCATATGTAATATTACATTTGCATTTTGTAGCAATTTTTAAACAAAAACAGGTCTGATGATTAAAAATTGCAAAATTTCCACAAGTTTGTAAAAAATTGGTACTTCTCCGTTATATATTCTGTTGAAAATCGCAAAGCTGTTTTGAATGCCTAAATTTAGAAGTATCAAACATTTCTTTTTAGATAAGAGGAACTAGATCCGAGAATAAAAATGTTGAGGACGATTTGCTCATAAGTGACGAAACAGATGTAGTGAAGTTTAAGGAGTACCTTGAAGAACTGAAGGTGTTTGCTAAAAAGGTAAGCTTCAATCATGCAGGGGTTCACAAAATGTTTGAGATACGGAACAGGTTGAGGTTGGAAAAGCCGTCGTACTGGCTTTCAGGCATGGATTTCAGGTGGATTTCAGGCATGGATTTACGTTTCTGCTACTGGAGAGTACCAAGAAGGTACTATTCTTGCTGCCTTGAGATGGATGATAAAGAGATGATATTCCCATTGCATCTGCTACTGACATAAAAAATTTTTAGGGATAGAAATTCGACATGAAGTATACTGCTTAGGATACAATTCTGAAGAAAAATTGCAAAAATATAGAAGTTAGTGAGTGTCTTTTCACACATAATTTGGAAATGTTATGTGGATTAGGAATACCAAGTCCTCTATTTCTAAAAGTCAATAACCTAAAGGTTTTATTACTTTTAAAGATAAAGGTTGAGGGGTAATGGTATGGGGATAAGGATTAATTTGTTAACTTTAAACACAGAACCATTTTATTGAAATATTAATGTCCGGATACTTATACTTGAACTTGGACATTGCCACTGAGTTACGACTTTCACCGATGATACATAAATCAAACTGTCGCAGATCTAAAACATGAAGTGTACCTTTGTTTCATTATCCAAACCGTTAAATAATACCCTGTTAAGAACATCAGGACATTATGCCAATGTCCTCTCAAGTTCCAGTCATGGGCAAGCCATGGTCACATTGAGGGCAGGTATCATAATCTGTCAAACTGGCATTCAGACTGGTCTATGCAAAGAACTAGAAATTCTTGTAGACTATTAGCTTCAATAGGGAGTTACACTCTCCAAGAAACGTTTTCTGTACACGCAGGCTGGAAAAGATAGTTTTAATTGACATGGATACAATCACTTTCTATGCCCCCAAATAAACTTATTCTTACAATAGTACTTCTCCTCAGGTCTCGGAGGACAAGGCGAACCTCCAAAGGATAACCTCAGAACCCGAGGGCTTCCCCTTCAATGAAATCTCCCTGATGACTTTGGAGGGGCAATACAAGGAGCTGCAGGAGGAGATAGAGGCCATTCTGGAGGAATGTTGCGGGGCCAGCAAGACACACTTGGAGGAGCCCCGGCAGGCGGTGGATCGCTTCCAGGAAGAGTACGCCCTCTTCTGCGCAGACATGGAGCGAGTGCTCAAAATGGTGCATGCCAGGTTGCAGGCGCCGCGAAAGACCAAGAAGCGCCGCGCGGAGGTGTCCGTAGAGACGGTAGGAGATGGGGAAGGGGAGAAGTACTTGAAGGAGGTGAGAGCCTTTCTTTTATTGTTTATTGGGATTAGGCTGGAGGTATATTTTCTATTGTTCATTGCAGAATGCCGGGTTTACGTAGCTCGGTAATACTGCACTGTAAAAAAAAATTCTGGAACGTTCCAAAGAAAAACTGGGCAGCTGGGTGGCCAATTTTTTCCAAGTAATGTTCCTGGAAAATAACAGGAACACTGCCGTAAAATACTGGTATACTGGTATTTTTTGATTGATTTTACCGTAACGTTCCTGTTATTTTCCAGGAACATCACTTGAAAAAATTGGGCAACCCAGCTGCCCAGTTTTTCCAAGGAAAGTGGCAAGATTTCTTTTACTGTGTGGGTTTTGACATGTCCCGATAAAAGAGTTGCTGAGGAAGAATTTCCCTTTCGTTCTTGGTTCTTGGCAATCGTAGCTCTGACATCATGGAGAAACTTTTTTTTATCCCGTCATTTTGGTCGCAAAGACCGTTTACCATACAAGCTATGTAAATCCACCCACCCAAATGACACGTTTTCACACGAAGGGGTAGAAGTCAAAATTTCCTATGGTTTCTTACAATATCTCAATAATGATGAGAGTGAGGGAAGAATCCATCCTTTGATATTGATTTCAAAGATTGTGTGACTAATAAAAACGATAGTTTAGTTTTTAGGTTCAGTGTTAATATGTAGAGACTATTTAAAGAAAAAGATATAATTAATTATGTAAAGACAAAAAGAATACAATGGCTAAGACACCTCGAGAGAATAGGAGAAGATATGGGACAGATTTTCAAAGGTCAGTGCCAGGGACAAAGAAAAAGTGGAAGGCCAGTTAAAAGATGGTTGGATTTGGTTGAAAAAGATCTTAAAATTCTAAAGGGCAAGAGACGGAGGGCTTTAGGGGAAAGTTGTTAGATAAGCCATAGTCCAGCACAGACTGTAATGCCAAGGAATTAGTTAATATGTAAAAAGAACTACTTGAAAATTGAAACGTAAATAGTAACTAAATAGAATAGCTTTACTTGATAGCAATTGAAACATCAGTTAAAATCAAACATCTCAATGGATCAAGTATATGGGGATTTAACCAGCTTCCTTTTTTTTCTAGTTAGTTAAAAACGATGAGATAAACTCGGTGCTGGCATCTATCAGAGCCTGCATGAACAAGATTATCGTAGAGTCTCGCTGGAACTGGAAGAAAACTGTCCTCGATATCTCAGAATTTCTTGGACAGAACTATCAAGAGATCAAGGGTCAACTGGAGATCTCCATAAAGGTAAAAACCCTCAAACTGAACAATTTCTACAAGTATAAATTTAAAAATTGGCACTACGGTGCAACGTAAAATATCAAAAGGGAATATTTTTTTTAATTCCAAATTTTATATTTTAAGAGTTGAGTAACTTGGTAGAATTTTATCAACTCATGTTTCCATGATATGAATATCCAATTTTATGTTAGCCATTAGAACAGCTTAAAGTTAATATGTTTCTCATACTAGGCAATTGTAGAGAGAGAGTAGTGATGAATGGACAGGTGGATACGTGGCAGGGTAGGTCATGTGAAACATCCTTAATTTCTCTCTAAGTATTAAAAATTATCGAAATTTTTGTATTGAAACCTGCATAACCAAGGGCAACTTTATATAGGAAGGGAAGGACAATGGGCCGGTTGATGCAAACACTGGTCAGTTAATGCCAATTGACAACAAAAGTAAACATAACTAAACTAAACAGATTGGCGAAACAGCCCTTGTGGGCCAAGGCACTATCCCATATTCATTTTCAAGCGAGACATATTTCCCAATTGCACCTTTTTAAAACCTTGACTCTCCCACCTTGACCTCTACAGATGTACTGATTGGTCCCTTTGAATGATGTCACTCCTAAATGGCTTGTTTCAATGTAGCAACCGCAAACTCAGGAGTGACATCATTCCTAAAAACCAATCAGAACATCCGTAAAGAGTAACGAGAAGGAGGAAGGCAATGATCCATAAGGATGCAGTTTGGAAATATGGGAGACCGAGGGTCGTAGGGTGCAAAGTGTAAGGTATATGTCCCGGTTAGATGGTCACTCAGGAGGTAGCAAGACCCCCTAGTGTTTATTGCCCATGCACACTTAATCCTCAGTTTATGGACCCGCTGAAGGGTTTAAAGGTTGGATCCACCTTGCCCAGCTCTGGACCTGTGGCATGCGCCATCTGGCAATTACGACAAGGGAAGTTGTTGAACAATTTACTAACAATGTTTCACATGTTTCAGGGGGCTATAACGAAGAAATGCGACAGGACGCAGCTGGGCTCGCTGGTAGACATCCGCAACCAGACGGACGCCATCGAGAAACAGATGCTGGACATCTTCCTGACAGTGGAACGGCAGGCGGCGGACTTCCACGCCGTGCACGATACGCTGCAGTTCTTCAACCGCAAGTTCGCGCTCTTCTCGGAGAAGTGCCACACCAAGTGGGACGCGCACTGCGGCCGCCACGACGCAGCCTGCGCCCACGTGCGCAAGGTGCAGGAGGGGCTGGAGCGCGGCGCAGCGCGCCTCGCCGAGGCGTCGGCGCGTCTGGCGGCGCAGGCGCCCGAGGCCGTGGCTGTGCTAAGCCGCATTCAGGGGACCGGGGACGGCGTGGCCACGTCCGTTCGCGAACTGCGCGACGCAGTGCTGAGCACGGAGGCATCGGTCACCGGCCGCCTAGAGAAGCTGGCCGAGGCGCTGCGCAAGCAGGGCGAGCGGCTCTGCCCCGTGCTGCGCGCAGTCGATGACCTAGGGCTGCTGGATGACTTGATCCGCTCCTCGAAGGCCCCCATTGAGGCCCATCCCGAGACGTCCGGGGAGGATGGACAGTGGGGAGAGAACCCGTACGGGGAGATCATCTCCATTGCGGACGACGCCATCTTGAAGACCAAGTCCAAGTACCCCGGCATTCAGAGGGGATTGCTGATGGAAGATGCGAAGGACAAACACGTGAGTGGTGGTTATTTTGTTTTTTTTTTTAGTTTGTGTGACACTTCAGGGCCTTATATATACGAAGGTTGAAGGAGATAAGAGGCCTCCCAAAGTAGTTCCCGAATTTTTAGATTTGAAATTTGTGTGTTTAGTTGGTATAAATATATGATTCTTTAAAAGACCCAAGAGTTTCTCTTTGTCTTTTAGACCTTATTTTGATCACTTTAATGGTCCAACCAACGAAACCCTATCAACCCATATAACAATAGTAACGCTCTTAGATACAATTGTCTATACTATACAGTTCCATGGGCAAGTTAAATCTCAAGGAATTTTAATCATTTTCTGAATTCCTATCAAATTTCCTCCTACCTCAAATCAATTTGAATTTTGTATTAATGTTCCAGAATTTCTAATTTCTCTTGTTTGACATAAAAATACCTTCTACTAGCATTTCTTTCAAGTACCTTCTAGCAGCTAGCTTTTAAAATTAATGGTATCCTTGATTTCTAATTATGCATGTCTTTCTTTGCAGCTCCAAGATTCAGATGCATGGGAATCCAGTTCCGAGGTTACTGTGAATGATACCGCGAGCGAATTCACTTTTGCAGACTCGGAGCATTGTTTCCGATCAGAAGCCTAGAGAAAATTGAATATGTGGAGATAAAAATTCCTCCTGGAGCAAAATTGTGAACCTACCAACACAATAAAGAACCTCAGTAAACTCTGTATTATTTACTATAATCCGAAAATCCTACATTTTTATAACTCTTTTTTTTTGTTCCGTATGTACTCTGGCACTTAATAGAGAGCATTTTGTTATAAATGTGTAGAGTAAACAAAACATACATTCTTAACTCAATTTTTAAAACTATTCTTTCAAATGTTCTAAAATTAGACATTTTACTGTTTCCTCTATACAGGGTAAAAGGTTAGTGCCAAACTTAACATGTAGGTCTGTCATACCACGGCATACTAGATACTTATACAGGCTAGCCGAGTTTTAAATAATGAAAACCATTTGACAACTTTTCCCGCTTGGAGCGCTACAAGACCTACTTATATCACCCACCACCTTCAACACTGTGGATATGCTTTGCCAGTTTGTCGAGTATTGCCATCTGGATTTGCAATGATTTCCGTACTCGGCTAGCCTGTAAGTATCTTAACTTTTTTATTCTATGGAGAACTTCAATTATTATTACGTATACATAATTGAGAGAGAGCATCCCCGTAAACCCTTGTAAACCAAATGTTATTAAATATTGCCGGTAATTACGCGAGAAAAACACTTTCTAATTTTAAGACGGTCTGCAAAATATTGAATTGAAAGTGAAAAAAAGAGATAATTTTCTCTGCTAATTACCGGTAGAATTGAATGGGGGGGGAATTTGGTAGGAAGTATAAAATTTTTTCAGGTGACGTCACAACCGGTTATTTTCTTTTAAACTGTGTATCTACTGTAGGGCTTTTAACTGTTGCTAAGACCGTTGTTTATCTGTTGCTAAAGCGGTTTTTAGGTATGGGGTCACGTGATTGCAAATGCTCCAATAGAAGAATTCCACGGCTAGTCATTTTTGTAACTGTTAACCTCTGTAGGGCAAAAAAAACTGTAACAACCTTCTGTTGCTATGGCCGTTGTTAAGTCCGAGTCATGTGATTGAAAATGCTCTATTCCCTCGGTTCCGATATTAAATTTTCAAACAAGTGCTAGTAGTACATAAACTGAATCATGGTTTACTAGACACTATAACTTTACTCACTAGTTTTTAATATATACTTACTTTAATTTTGTACCAGGACTAGTAACCCAGTATCTGGTATAGAGTGTTTGCAGGTGACGTCACGACCCAGCTATTTTCTTTTAACTGTTAACCTTTTGTAGGGCTTGCTAAGGCGGTTGCTAGGTAACAATGTATCTGTTGCTAAGGCGGTTTTTAGGTACGGGGTCACGTGATTGCAAATGCTCTATGTTTGTCCTTCTCAAACAAAAATACTCATATGTCACTTATAGAGTGTTTTCAGGTGACGTCACAACCGGTTATTTTCTTTTAACTGTGTACCTTCTGTAGGGCTTTTAACTGTTGCTAAGGCCGTTATTTATCTGTTGCTAAGGCGGTTTTTAGGTATGGGATCACGTGATTGCAAATTCTCCAATAGAAGATTTCCACGACCAGTCATTTTCTGTAACTGTTAACCTCTGTAGGGCAAAAAACTAACTTTTCTGTTGCTAAGGCCGTTGTTAGGTTCGAGTCATGCGATTGAAAATGCTCTATAGAGCATTCGCATATGACATCACTTGGAGGACAAAAACAACGTTGCTAAGGCTGTTGTTAGGGGCGGTAAACAGAAGCATCCAATAGAAGCATTCGCACTTGACATCACTGGAGGATAAAAACAACGTTGCTAAGGCCGTTGTTAGGTAAAGTCATGTGATTGAAAATGCTCTACAAAATATATCCTTACAAAATATAAATTAATAGAGCATTTTCAATCACATGACTTTACCTAACAACGGCCTTAGCAACGTTGTTTTTATCCTCCAGTGATGTCATGTGCGAATGCTTCTATAGAGCATTTTCAATCACATGACTCTGCCTAACAACGGCCTTAGCAACGTTGTTTTATTCCTCCAGTGACATCATGTGCGAATGCTGCTATTGGATACTTCTATGTCCCGCCCCTAACAACAGCCTTAGCAACGTTGATTTTGTCCTCCAAGTGACGTCATGTGCGAATGCTCTATTGGATGCTTCTATATCCCGCCCCTAACAACGGCCTTAGCAACGTTGTTTTTGTCCTCCAAGTGACGTCATGTGCGAATGCTCTATTAAATAGGTATTCTTCATCGATAAATTCTAACATTATATCAAAACAATTTAATATTCCTTACATTTCAGTTTTCAAATAGAGCATTCGCACCTGACGTCAATGGAAGACCAGAGCAACGTTGCTAAGGCTGTTGTTAGGTGCAGGGGCACCCGTTGCTAGAGCGCTTGTGATTGCAAATGCTCCAATTGAAGCATTCGCACATGACGTCACTAGAGGACAAGAACCCGTTGCTAAAGCCGTTGTTAGGTCCGAGTCATGTGATTGAAAATTCTCTATAGAACTGAAAGAAATATGTAGCAATACTAGACCAAGCAAGTATTGAATTGAGTCATAAATCTTAAAATAAAACTCAAACAAAATAAATAACGCTTAAATTAGCTTAGAAATTATAAAAAAATGGCTTCATTTAAATTATGGAAAGAAAAATCTTAATATCGACCTAAAAATGAAGGAAGATCTGCAATCTTGCAGCGTGCATTTTGCTTATTTTACGATAGCTCTCCTGGGTAAGAAGTTTATCATTACGATTTTTCGAATTGTGCTGAATCAAACAATACTTTTATTTTGAAAATAGTTAAAAAGACAATTATAAAAGGAAAAATAATACGATCAATTACACAATTAGTTTAATTTCTGTTATGATTGTAGGATAAAGCATTGTTAAGCTTTTTTGTAATCTGTAATGAAAAATAGGAGAATGAACTGTAGGTACTTACATAAAATCTTTTAAGATATGTTATGTATTATAGTGAGAGTTAATACTATTAATTCAAATTGAAAAAAAAAAATGCATTTCAGGAATTCTTATGTTTACAATTGGAACGGATATTATAAAAAAGGTATGTTATCTCTTCAATAATATTGAACAGAAGTTAATTAGTTTTAAATCTGAGCACAAAACTTTCTTTTTAGATTTGTTTTCGGTGCTGTGTACAGTACATTTCTTTTTAGAGATACACAGAAAGTGTATGATGTAAATACAAAAAAGATATTCCTATTATCATTACATAAGATTTTTTTCTTATCGTTAGATTTTAGGATGTGTGAGAACTCCTCAACCCCATCCCTTTATGATCCACCTCCATCGAGAACTAAGTCAACTAAGAAATACAACACAGGAGGTAATGTGATACATTCCACTTCTATTTATTATTTCTGATAACTACTGTATAGTTGGGATAAGAAAATATGGTACAATTCCGTTAGAGTCCCCGCTTAATATTGCCAATATCCAAATAGCAAAATATATCCAAATATCAATAAATTTTTCTGACTTTTATTAATAAACTGAATAGTTATTGATCTAATTAAACATTTTAAAATTCAGGAGTTTGAAATTATTTACGAGTATTTCTACTTTTCGTGGTCTAAATGAACCGGGCGATATTAAGCGGGGACTCTAACGGAATTGAACCGAAAATATTAATTATAAACTGACGGACTTCTAAAAATTTCATTCCTCTAAATTAACTTAGGTTCGGTGCTATATTACAACCGGGTGCCACCCTTCTTGGCGACTTTTTTGGCACTATACTCTTGGCATCATAATCCACAACCCAGTATATCTGTTACGGGCAATGTGATAAATCCGGGCATTATTAATAATGCCCGATTAATAACTTTGCCCATAACATATCCACCGTGTTGCTAGAAAATGAATTACCGGTTGCTAGGAAATGAATTACCGGCCTAGCAACGTCAAAAAAAAAACAAGTGGCACCGGTTGTTCTAAGAAACCCCTTAGGTTCTTATCATGAATTATAGGACTTTACGATTAGCGGGTCACAACCCTCGCTAATCAATTAATTTTTTAAAAAAAACTGTTTGTTGGGATATTTTTATTGATTTTTATGTTATTATTTGCCCTTGCGTTCGACTAAGCGAAAAGTACCGAATGGGGAATAGGCGGAAACCGTCCGTCCTCCAAATAGTACATTTTTGGGCTATACCCTCAAAATACGTCAGGAAACGTTGCAGTCTGGTATAGGTTACGTGGGCTTGTATAAATATACACAGCATTATGATCTTTTGAGAGATGAGTGATCCCCGCAGGTTTCTAAAATGAAGAGAAGGGGAATATACTTCAATAAAGCCATTGAGCAATCTATACTGACTCTTTATAGATCTCTAGAGACTGGGCCGCTATGAACCAGCTGGTGAACGGCGTGCGCGACCAACAGAACCGCTTCGTATTCCTCCTTCAGGCGGACTTGCAGTCGTTTCACGAAAGCCTCACCAACACCCTGAGCGGCCGTTTGCGCGAGGAAGGGGTCCACGCGGAGCTGCGCAGCGCAGCGCTGGGGCGCACCATGGAGGCCCTCGTGGCGCAGACGGCGCAGATGAGGCGGGCCATGCTCCAGAGGGAGGAGGTTCTGGCTGTCTTGAAACAGGACTCGGTGCCTGTGGTGGATGGGTGGTGCCAGACTGATTACAACAGGAAGAAGCAGGTGGAAGGAAAGGTGGGTGATGGTTCTCGATCTTGTGTGTTGTCAGAATCTTAAGTTGAAAAATTCTATGCAGCAAAGGGTAGCGTCACCCTGTTTTTCTGGTTGGTATCAGTTGAGAAACTCTGCCGTTTCTTGGTATCGGACAAAGGAGAAACAAACAACCCCATTCAATGACCCCCTCCAACAAAAGAGAGGAGAAAGAAGTCACCTAATTAGCAGACCACCAAGTGACTTCTCCCTCCTCTCTTTTGTTGGAGGGGGCCATTGAATGGGGTTGTTTGTTTCTCCTTTGTCCGATACCAAGAAACGGCAGAGTTTCTCAACTGATACCAACCTGAAAAATAGGATGACGCTACCCAAAGTTGGAGTAAATGAAGTAATTGTTTTTGTTTGATGTCAAATGTATAGTAAGTATATTTCCCTGTCCTTTATATGCCAGTGTTTCTTAACCTTTTCTTACCCAAGGGCCACAAGATGCCTTAGCAAATCGATTGCAAACCACCTTATACTAAATAATGAAATTCTATAGAGGTACATATTTTTTAACGTAAGGTACATAAGTTTCCAAAATATTTTGTACAACATGCCAAAAGGCCAATATTTCATAGACAAAATCAAACGTCCTACGTACCACAGGTTGAGAATCTCTTCCTTTTATATGCAACAAAATATTTTTAAAAAATTTATAGACGAGTGGAAAAATAATTAGGGTCACTTGGGGTAAGTGGGACCCCTTTTTGGAACAGTACATTTTTGAAGGTTCATAAAATTTTTTTGAAGAGGTTCAATTTGAACTCGATGACATATTCTATTTAAGACACTATTAATAAACAAAAATTTATAATTAGGTTCTAAAATAATGTCCTACATTTTTCTTAACTGGTCTTTTTGTAAAAAATGAGACAGGGGTCCCACTTACCCCATAGGAAGGGGTAAGTGGGTCACCCCCTTTTTATTTTGATTGAAAGCAAGCAAAACTTAAGAAGGAGTAAGTGGGTCTTACTTGATAAAGTATAGAAGTTTTAGGTACAAAATATTTTATTGTAACTTAATCCATGTACGAGATATCTACTCACATTTAAATTAATAGGGTTGGTTGGGGTAAGTGGGACCCCTTTTTGGATCACTACAATTACAGAATGTTTTCTTCAGGTTCGAATGGTTCGGGAGACTTATAAAGAAACCCTCGAAACTATTCCCCCACCCCACTGTGTGTTTTAATTAATTTCTCATCAACGTGAATAAAAAAACCCCAACTTAATAGTTTTCTTTACTTACCACAGCTTATATTAAAACGCAAAATTAATATAAAATGTCAATAAATTACTTATAAATGTTACAATAAACATTAAAATGGTGAGTCTAGGGTGTCCCACTTACCCCTACTTTGCTTAAATTACGGGGTAAGTGGGACCCCCCTCTTAAAAATTTTTAAATAAGAGATTTTGTGAAAATTCAAATTGCAGTATGTATTTTAAGTCAAACCTGGCACAACAGTTGAAAAAACATTAAAATATAGTGAAAATTTTCCTGGAAACACTTCTTGGAAAAATGCATCTTGAACTCTCCAAAAAAAAAATTATGGAAATTTTTTTACAATAGTTCTAAAATCTTAAAAAGAAATGACACAAAACTCTAATATATGCAAAACCCATCAGTGTGACAAAATGTAACATGATCAATGTGAATAAGTGTGAAATGTCCTTTACATAGTTTAGTTTGAGGGGGGTGACCCACTTACCCCAGGGACCCACTTACCCCAAGTGACCCTATTACTTAAATAGATTCTGCCATGGGTTCAGCTGAACAACCTGATGATAATCTAGTTAAGTTAATTGGAAGAAGACCCCATGTTTTGCTCTCGCTAGAAAACCTTTTAATCGTCATGTAGAAATTAGTAGAACTTGTCTAGTTTTTGGACTCAAAAGATTCCTGTTGATTCTTGTGTTTGTGCATAAATATTTTTTAATTAAATTTTAATTTCAACAACACAAAAAAATTAAATTTCAACCAATTTCATTTGTTTTAAAATTCACCATGCATAATTCTTTACCTTATATTAGCATGTTTACAGAATCCATATATTAAAAATATATATAAAAAAATGACTATCGGTTTTATAAAGTTATCTATGTCAACGTTATTATATACTCTTCATATACGCACACAAAAATGTCATCTAAAAGATTTACAATAATACTATTCCAGGTGCCGACGGTGCACGAACAGCAGGACTCACTCAAGACCCTGATCGTCGCCATCCAGCAGGCCCTCATTGAGTTCATGAAGGAGGCCCAGGAGAACGTGGCGAGGGAGCGAGCGGAGATGAAGGAGAACGTGAAGGTCGTCTTCAAGCAGATGACGGCGGACCGCGAGGAAATCAAGGCGGCCATCGCGGGGGCCTTCAGCGCGTCCACGCAGCAGACACAGCGCTGCTTCGAGCAGCTGGGGCTTATGGGCCGCGAAGCCATCGGATGCATCGTCACGCTGGGAGACAAGAGCAACAAGACCTCCGACGCGCGATTCCAGGTATTAAAGATGTTTTCTTCTGATGGTTTTATGCCTGGAGTGTAGTAAAGTTTAAGGCATTGGGTAATTTTGTATTAAATGTTACCCATTTCAGTTTTTTCAGTTAGTGGTTACTTTTTGATGCTGTTAGCTATGTTCACTGAATCAAGCAATTGGTACTTTTCGTATCTCTGAGTTGTTTTGGACGCTTTTGCCAAAAACTGCAAACCGACCGATCAAAATAAGCAGTTATTATGTTAATGGCAACAATAAAGTTGGACGATATTTGAATCACAGAGAAAAAGCCGAACAGATGGTCCAAAACGCTATTTTCAAATGCCATCTTATGATTTTGGGCAGCACTGTGAATGTCTCTGATTGACAGAAGTGTCGGCAAGACATTACAATTTGGTGGTCACAGCTGTGATTGGCCGTGGTTCATTCAATCTGTCACTGTCGGAGGGATATTAGAGGATTCGAGGATTGAGATTCTATTCCTTCGCCTCTTATAACTGACAAGGGCAGCGTGAGTTTGATGTGATCCCAGCGCCACCACAGGGACTCTATCACAAGGCATTATCCATTATTTTCATTATCGCCTCTCCTATGGCCAGGACTCTGTTCTGGTACTTTGTGATTTGAATGTTTGGCGTCCAAATTATTTCTCGATTTTTAATGGGATAGATAACGGAATAGTACTCGAACATTGAACAAATAAAAGCAATTAATGGTAAAATGCAATACACTTCTTGAGAAACAAATGTAAATAGAATGCCTAAATCTTTGCCAGAATAAGACTAGGGCACCTCTAATCTATATGAAATTTTTTGAGATTGAGTTTACTTAACTGATTATTCTTTAAATTAATGGTTTATTCTCGCCTCTCAAAAACTGTGTTGGCAATCTATGACTTCATTGGGACTTTAACCACGGCTTACTATAGATACTATACAGGCTAGCCGAGTTTTGAACAATGAAAACCATTTGACAACTTTTCCCGCTTGGATCGCCACAATTCCTACCTATATCACCCACCGCCTTCAACACTGTGGTTTGCCAGTTTGTCAAGTATTGCCATCTGGATTTTTAATGATTTCCGTACTCGGCTAGCCTGTGTAGTATCTAGTAAGCCGTGCTCTTTAACATACAAAATTAAATCAATCAAATCCAAAACTGAGGTTGCCTTGCAATTTTTTCCTTCCAGGAACTTGTCGCCAAGACTCGCGACGTATCTCGCTCGGTGAAGGTCATCGACATCAGCGTCGCGTCCATCAGAGACACCCTGGACACCATCGACAGCCAGTTCGACGAGATCTACCGCAAAATGGAGCTGGGCCAACAGACCCACACCGAGCAGTGCAGCGAGATAACTGAGAGGATGGCGGCCGCGACCAGAAACTTCGCCGAGAAGTCCGACGCTTTGGACGCCAAGCACCGGCAGGTGGTGGAACTGATCGGCCGAGTGAACGAGGCCATAAACCGGTTCAATAGGGTCCCCGACATCCGTTCAGACCAGGACCCCATTGTGGTCGATCTGCTTGCCATGGTGAAGACATGCGGCCAGAGAGTTCAACTGTTGACGACAACTCTGGAGAAGTTCGTGGGCCGGGTGGAAAAGCCCATGCATCAGGTGGTCTACCACACGAAGAGGCTCACCGATATGATAGGCAGCCGCCTAGAGGGCGGTATTGCGCATCAGCCAGCCATATTGGGGAGTTCTTCTAGCGATGACCTGCTTCAGTGTATGGGGGACTCTAGCGTCGACAGTAGCTCAGCAGACTCTAATGGAAGTAGCAGGGAGGCCAATTTCAAGGCCCTGATGAAGGAAATGTACTTGAAGGGGCCCAACAAGAGGATGTTTGGGAACGACAGCAGCGCTATCTCCAACAAAACTTACAATCCGGATACCAACAAGAGGTTTCAGAGCTGAGATTTTTTCTTGCACTTTAAGCGAAGGGTGAGTAGTCTAATCTTACTTACATCACTGTTATCTAATTTTATCTAATGCGAGATAACTTTCACACTTGTGATCTCTCCTAAACTAGCGTCCTAAAACCTTTTCGGCAGTTATGGAATCTTTTGAGGTGTAAAAGCAAACTGATATCGAATAGCTCTAAATTACTACGGCCCCAAAATTACCCTAGTTTCTCTTCTGATGATAAAATCTTGGACTCTCTTGAAATCTCTAAAAATTCTACATAGTTGATTTATACGTAGAAAAAGGGGATGGACTCCATTTCATATTTGAGAGTTTCTAATCTGTTTCTAGTTCTAGCATATTTGAGAGTTTCTAATCTGTTTCTAGTTCTAGCATATTTGAGAGGTAGGTATTCTATACCCTTCAGATGTTATAATTAGGATCTGGGTTATCTTAACCATCAAATGGGTTGAATTAAAATTACATGTAACTATATTAGCCACATAACTAACTAGCCACATATTTGTTATGAGGGAAAGGGAATCCACAAAAAAAGGACTATTACTTAAAAAGTGACAATACTTCAAATTTTAACATTAACAGTATAAGCAATAAGTTAATTCCACTTATAATTAAATAAGAAAATTTATACCTAAAGTATATAAATATTGTAGTTAGTAATGATATTTATTTCTTTTAGGAATAAATTGAATTTTCAGCCCAGTATAAGAAGTGAAACTTTTTTCAATCAAATAACATATTGTATTTTACTACGCCTTTACTATTCGTAATAAGTTACATACCGACATTTATACTTTGAATAAGATAATTTATGTTTTTTGTAATAACATTTTTTCAATATTTTACGAACTGAATGCTTATGAAATCAACTGTTAATAGTTTAACCATGACGAGGAGATGAATCAATACTTCATGGTATATTTTTGTAACAAAAATTTGAGAAATATTTCAGAAGTTTAAGCATCGACTGACTCCTAATAAAATAGTTTTCTTAGGCATCAACAAAAGATTACTTGTGAAAATAACTTTAAATTTTTTAAGTCTTCGTTAAAATGATTTTTATGAATCAATATTTTGTACTGAAACATAATTTTGAAAGTAAAATAAAGTATATATTAAAATGATTGAGACAAAGATAAGCCTAGTCTTCATTATTTTTTCTTAGAATATGAATTAGATTAAGATATTATTTTTAAATCTTGGAAAACAGCTGGAAGTTTATATAGCAACCAAATTCCTTCACTAAAAGCTAAAACTTTTTTCAAATTCTTAACATTTGAAGATTTTTATTTGGTGCAATGGAATCCCAAAAGCAAAATATTGTAATATTTAGTTACAAAGTATATTATCTTAATCAACTCCCAATTGAAGATTACATGTCAAACCTTTTTGACAAACATTGAAAAACCATCATGGCTTTTATCAGAGTATCACAGCAACAGATAGCAAAACAAATTAAACCGTTAAAAAGGCCCACTGCAGCCACAATCCTGGTCGATATTCCAAAAACCACCTCCAGAAAAGAAAGCCCCTTTGTCCTCAGAATCACAGCACAAAGGAAATCACGTCCTAATAGTAAACCATGAAAAATGTATTTGTTCCCAATGACGCCACAGCGTCTCGAGCCGCGCTCTCTCTGAGGGTCAAAAGGGGGCACTAAATCTGCTGGCAAGGGCATTTCGAATTAACATCTACCTATAGAAAGGAGGGACGAACAATCGAGAGGTTGTGGGCAAGGCTGTGAGAGGGACTTTATTAGTCCGTCTTTTTCTTTCGGGGTCGTAAATTGAGTGGGGAAGGTTCGAACTCGGACTGCTATTGGTCTGACGGCGATAAAGTTGTGGTCGAAGAAGATTTGGGGTTATTGCGAAAGATAATTGAATCATGAAAGGTCATGCATTGGTAATTAGAGTATGGGAGTGAACTTCGATTTCGAGTGAAGCTTCGTAGCAGTGAAGACAATTTGAAGCAGTAGCTATGTAATTTTCACAAAGTCTACATTTAAATAAAAAGTTAAGTTCTGCAATTTTCCCGTGTTAAATGAGAACATCTAAATAAAAATTGACTTGTGAAATCACAAAAAGAATTGCGAGTTAAAAATGTGTTTCTTTAAAATATTTAAAAAAAATGTAAAAGAAAAAAGTTATTTAAATTATGTTATAACCTTTTCAAATGAACCTTTATCAATTGTTCTTAATTTTTCATTATTATTTCCTACTTTTCACACTTTCCTTGAATAATTCGAAGTCAATAGTTGGAAGACTTCGCTTGATCCCTTCAAACTTCCAATTAATGAATGATTAATCCTTCTTTAGTTCGATTTTTTTAATTAAGCTTCTTTAGTCGTCCTTTCATTTTAATTCTCCAAGTTGCAGCGATCATGTTCAGTGTATTTTCGTATTTTGTATCACTGTATTTTTTGATACCATCTCATAAAACACATAATATTACACCATTCACTCCATGGCGTGACAGCAGCTCAAACCCAAAACTTTTCATGCCTCAAAAAGAAAAACCAAGACAAATCTCTCAAGTAATATCTCCAGAAAAAAGGAATCGTCATTACAGAGAATGAGTGATGTGCACTCGGACATCTAATGTAAGCAAATGAAAGGCAATTCTTTGGATGCATCGTCGCGTAAAACGAGAGAAACCGCGATATAATCAACGTAATAACGGTATTTGAATAGCGCGTAAAAGATGACCGAGGTAATTTCAGTCTGGTTTTACTTTGTGGTTTTTATTTACGAAAACCTTGTATTAACTTGGGTTTTTTTTTTCTCTAAATACGAGACTTTCATTAGATAGATGGATGATGGAGGGATTTTTTGTCATATCTAATAATTGCTTGGTTTCTTGTCGTTCGAAATAAGCATGAAGAATGTCTTTATTGTTCCACAAAAATTGTATGCGGTTCCTGAACGAAATGAGGATGCGGCTTATATGTTTTGGTATTATTACCTAACAAGTTAGTCATAAATTGCCTGCTTAATATTGGACGTGAAATCAGTTATTAATGTTGGATTAAATAGCGTATTTGGAAGATGGATCAATGCTTGAAAACTCAATGGTATTCAATGCAGATTCCTTTGCAATAAATTCTTGGAGTTGTTAAGAATTGTTATATACATCACTCCCTAAATATTACTGTATATTTATTCCCTGTAGAGCAAATATGATTGCTAAGCGAAATCGAATATCCATTGAGGTTCAGGGGTTTTCTCTCAACAAAAAACTTTGGAAAACTCGATTTTATGACATAAAACTGAAACAGGCTGTTGAATTGAAAACACTGCTCCGGATTATATAGCAGATAGTTTGATTGAGAGATATTCCCGAGCTTTGAGGACAGGGAAAGGGTTGTGACAGCACTACATGGAATTGAAAAACCACAGTTTTGTAGAGCATAGAGCATTCGCACATGACGTCACTTGGAGGACAAAATCAACGTTGCTAAGGCTGTTGTTAGGGGCGGGACATAGAAGTATCCAATAGCAGCATTCGCACATGATGTCACTGGAGGAATAAAACAACGTTGCTAAGGCCGTTGTTAGGCAGAGTCATGTGATTGAAAATGCTCTATTATAACAACGAAAACAATTACGTCACCTGGATTCCACAAGTTAAGTCCTTAATAAATACTGAAGGAGTTTCGTTTGAATGAAACAGAATATAAAAATATAGGAAAATCAGAGGAAAAATTCATTTTGTTGGGTTACCAAAAGTTAACATCAGATTTTAAGGCACGAGGCACAGAAAGCAGTTCCATCAGACAGATAGGTAAATATTATAAAATTATCACTTAGTGTAACTGTTTTTACAAATTTGATCCTATAGAACACAGGAAACCAAAGGCCTGTGAGTATTTACTACGTGACCAAAAGGCATCAGTGAACGTAACAAAATTTAAATCTGAAATTTCAAATGCCCATAATCAAACCTAAGAAAACATAAATGAAACACAGTTTTAAAACGAAAAGTCACCCAATTAAACAAAAATTCATAATAATTGTATATTTATGTTAGTGTTAGCCCCAGACTTGATGGGGAAATAAATATGTCCCACCGCCGCGGTGAGAAAACTTTGGAAAGGGTGGCCCCTGCTGCCCTAGAACATAAAGCCCAATTCGCTGAACATGAGCATTGATTTCCAATGTCGAGAGGCCTGTTTATAGGGACTGTTTCTATACTGTCTCAGGCCACTGACTGTATTTCTTCCGATCACCCCCATTTGAAGCCATTTTTTTCTGCGCATAATGCCACCTGGCAGGGCCCCCGCCTTTCCATTGGTGGGGATCCAATCGGAATGGATTATTGCAATCCGAAGTGGGGCCCCATTACCATGGAAATGAGGGTCGGCCGAGGGCTTCCTGCGTTTTAGTTTTCATTTAGACATCATGAACTCGCCCACGGAAACAGTGGGTTCTGTCAGCGATAAAATCGAATGGAGGGAGGTTCTGGGCATGGTTGGAATATTTCAATCGTTTGCTCTTGGTTGCGTGGGTTGAGTTGTTGGGAGTTACGAACGTCGTTTGATCTCATGGGGTTTGAATTCTGTTGTATACGATTCCTGTCAGATACTAACTCAATCAGTATATTTTCTTAAAGCAATTTAATTCTGGAAGGAATATACATTAAGTGGAACGAAATATGGATATTATATATTGAATATATCTGGTACATTTGCATATGTTTGTGGAATACATTTGAGAATTTAAAGTCAATCTTGACTTCAATAATATACCCTGTTGATCTTAACTCTTAAACTTCTAATATCCAATTTATAAGATAACAGTTGGATTCACGTATAACAAATACTGGACAAAAAAAGGATATTTATTTGGACGCACTCATTTTACTCTAATATAAACTACTTAATAGGTTAAAGGAAGAATTCAAGATTAAATGGAAACTACTCTAAACTAATCTTATTAACATAATGTCAACTTGTACACGTCGGGGATGGCCCATAAAACCTCCATCTATAGGAGCAGTGGAAATTTCTAGTATATTCCCACCATTTTAGAGGAGTCAATATATGATCCTTTCTTTGGTGTAGTATTATTGCCGAAGGGTAACAGATGGGACATGGGAAAACGGTGAGCTTTAAAAAGTACTTGGTATACACATCTGTACCTGAAAAGATCGATGTTACATCGCCATCAGTTCTCGCTCGGAATCGGAATTCCCTCTCCACCCACGGTTTTTTTTTTTTCGAAAATCAAAACACCCTGTCACAGCAAAGTGTGAAATATTACCCCTCCAGGATGCCTTCACAATAATCAGCAAACCAACAAAGTTTGAATGGCCGCACCACTAATTGCAAAGAGAGAGAGAAAGAGATAAAAAGAGAGCCATTGGCGCTGTCAGGCGATTTCACGGCCGCTTTGCTTCCTGCAGATGATGATTATTTGGCTTTTGTGGTGGCCTAATTGGCTACTCTCGGCCACAGGGCGTGCGTGACAGCGCGGCGATTAATCAACGCTTCTAATGAGAACGCGCACTGCCGATTGACTTATATCGCCGATTGGCCTTATGGGTCCTTAGGAGGAGCGGGTTAGTGTGAGATTGTGGTATTGATTGTATGGGGGTTTGATTGTTTGTTTTTTAAAAAAATTGTCGATTGTGATTAGTCAGCGGAGATATATAGTCAGAGAAAGGCTCCGTTGTTGACATGTTGAAAGAAAGATACGGAAAGAGCGAATGAATAAAAAGAAAGCGACAGAGGGAAACGGAAAACTAAAGATAAAAAGAGTGAGAGAAAATTACCTAGAACTGGGAAATATGGAATTGCGATTAATTTTATATATACACTGTCGAACCCAGTTAAAGTAGTAAAACGTTATTGGTAGTGGGCGTTGCCAGAAAAAAATTCAGAAAGGGGTACTTGGTTGTTTTCTACTATATGGTAAAAAAAGAAAATTTATGAGTTTTGGAGGGGATATATCCCCAAATCCCCCTTGGATATGCGCTTATATGGTTATGGAACCAAATAAAAAGTTAATTATTACCGCAAGGGTTCAAAGTAACAGACCGTTTCACAATTCGTAAACAGTCCATGGTCCATTATAATCGAATAGTTCTCCAGGTTCATTGCTAAAGGAAGGACAGCTTGGAGAAAACTATAGAGAAGGCCAAGGCTCATCCTGGGCTGTCGAGCCAGCGAAGAAGTTTTCCAGGTTCAACGAAGCACAATTCCATTAAATTGTGAAAAATAAAAGAGCCTATAATAATAAAAACAAAAGGAAAAGAAAATTTCTAAATATTTCTGATTTCATTGATTAAATTGGTTAGTTAAGGAGTTAATATTATATTTTCCAAATTTTTTTTATTAATTTAACTGTCATAGTTAACTATCAACATTGAGAATGACTTTATTTTGAAATCTTCTTCTGTTATCACAATGTTTCTTTAGTTTCACTCCAATCTGAACGACGAAAGTGATAGTGACGGAAACATTATAAAAAATCTGAGCCTGTACTTTTAAAATTCCAAAAAAAAGTGCCAAAAGAACACAAAACATTCCCCCTCAACCATTCAAAAGAGCGCTTCCTCCACTCGTCTCCAATAGCACCTAATGAACTCCATTTTCTCACCTCTTCATTAAGCACGGTGTCTCATTAAGATTCGCCGCGCTCTTGCCTTCAGCACCTGAGCAATTACCGGCGGTTAAGGATCCAGCACCTGGCCGCCTGATGCATCCCACCTGGGGCCAATTAACGAGGTTATGGTCTTCGCTCGGACTCTTCTCCTCCTCATTATGCCGGTGCTCCTGGTGGCCTCTGAACTTCGCCTCTTTGTTTATGCGCTTGGAGCAGATGAAGATAAGCATCTGAAGAGGATGCTTTGAGACGGGGGTGATGTTTGAAGATGCCGTCTCGGAAGGTTGAATGCTGCGAATTTTTTTTTATATGAAATGGAGACGCCTTTTATGTAAACGCAAAATATGGTTTTAAGTAAGTGTAGTAATACGGATTGTTTGTCTTTTTTGTGAAGGAGGACGACTTTTTCCACCTAAATGAATGATAATTTTCGGAGGGAAATCCAAATCGTTTTCTCAAATTAAGTCGAACCAGGCACTCTGGACAGTGCTCCCCCTTGAACCAAAAAAAGTACTCAAAATGAGTTAAACCCAACGTTTACAGGTCAAATTTCAATTTTTTTTTCTGGGGGAATATCCCTATACCCTCCAGCTGTACCAAAAAGAGGAGCTTGAGTGATACTTTTTAGAAAATCCCCAACATTTTGACATTTTTCTCAAAAGGTAAATGTGATGGTCTGGAAAAGTGCCCCCCCCCCTTGGAGCCGTGCTGGATATGCGCCTGAGTCGAATACAGTTATAATGATTCTTCACGAGACCATATTAATAAATCTGTATAACTGATGTTATTAAAATCTCCAGTTTGTTCATTTTAATTGACTGTCATTGAATTATTGATACAATTTAGCACTCAACGTTCAGAAAGTTAATATTTGAAGATTGGACATGAAAAACGAGTTCCAAAAAAAATAAAAAAAGAGACACTAAGAAAAAAATTAATCTAAGAGTCATCACCAACAATAAAACCTGCTTAGTTCCTCAACCACATGAACGGTATTGTTCATATAAAGCCCAAAAGATGGCTTGTAAAGGTTATACCTAAGTAAGTTCTGATGAAAAATCAACTTTTAAATTATCAATTCCGGAAAATCAAATTTTTGGCACTTGGTTGTCTTCATTTGTGAAAATGACCAATATTTCGTTAAGGGCTAATTTAATTAAGTTAATTCCTCAATTAAAAGGGATAACAAATTTCACTACTCCCTCCAATTCAAACGTTCTCTGGTCGCTTAAGGTGACAATCCACTAACCTACAGACACTCAACATCAAACAAGTGCACAAGGCAGATAAAAGGGACAACCACATCATCATTCCGGGGTCGAAAATAATCTACACCACACACTCTGCGTCAGAATCACCGTCCGACACTCAATTATTCCGACACCCAATCCCCCTACTGATGATTATTCAACAGCGCTTCGACACATTAATTTACCCTCATTTAATCGCACACTCGGTGGCAACTTCATCGAAAGGACCGATAAAACTGCACGCACCTCTTCGAAGGGGAATTCGAAATGAACCCCCACCCCCTTTTCGAATTCTGACCCCCCTCTCATTAGGCTAACGAGGCGGCCCCATTTGCGATTCAAATGTTTGGAACTGTCGGGAACAGGATCCGAAGTTTCTATCGGACTGACCAGTGCTTCCTCGTGACTGACCGCCCCTTTCCCCGGGCCAGCCAGTGGGAGCAGCGGGGGGATATAAGCTCCTCCCCTTTCCCCCCTTTGTGCAAAACACGAAAATAAACTGTGTGGGAAAAACCAAACATAGCATGCTATATCCCGGTAATTAGCGTCGAACGTCTTAAGTCAGTTAATGGACAATGCTAATGCTTGGCCGCACGTAATTTAAACATCAAGGTAACTAATTGTATATTCGGATGCAAAAAGGCCAAATATTTTGATTGGATTCCCCGGAAAGCATTCTTTTCGAATCAAAATGGAGGATGTAATGGTTTACAAATGCGACTGGAAGGTTTTTTTCCCTCCATCACCCGAGGGTTATTAAAAAAGGGGAGGCGGTATTTAAAAGCTCCTTCATTAACTAGCAATGAACAAAGGGAGAAAGCTATTTCACGGTTCAAGAAGATTGTATTTTCCACCCGAGCAGATCTAATTCGGGAAACGAAAATGAACCATTAGAATGGTAAACCTCTTATCGTACAAACAGTATCAGAAATTTAATGAATTGTCTTAGAGAAGTTATTATTTTTAATACCGAGCTAAGATGGGACTGCTCAGTGTGGTTAATAGATATTCCTTTATGAGCTTGGACAAAAGGGATGTATCTTTGAAAACTTATAATTTATATATATTTTCATAAACAGATTCATTAATGAAACTGTATTAAATTTAGCATTTTTGTTAAGTTTCGTAATGCAACACGGTTTTTTTTGTGTTAAGTCTGAGATAAGCTATATATAAGTGAAGTTAACTAGGTGAGGTCAACCTTAGGTTTTAATTATAACATCTTCTAATTAGAATAGTTCATCTTATGTGGGCGAAAAATATGCCTACTCCGTCCTTGTGCGTAATGAACTGAAAGTTCAAACACGAGTCAATCGTGACAAAGATAAACCTATGGTTTTCCTCGTATATTTAATTGAAGAAAAGTGCAGAATCGAGCAGAATGTGGTAATGCATTCCCCAATTTGCCAAGAATTTATTCATGCAATTAACATGAAACCGAAATTACGAGAAGCCTTTCTGTAATATAGGCATACAGGAAACGCCAATTAAAAGATCTTTTGCTACAACCAGTGTAATCAAAGTTCAGCAGCAACGCCCAATCAAATTGTATTTAATTTGACGGAAGTTACACGTTTGCGACATAACTCAGCAGAACCGTGTTAATTCAAGGGTTGAGGCGTTCACTGAAGTAGCTTGTTATTGAAGATCCACCTACTTACTACGCCCAAGGTGGGGATTAAAGTCATGTACAAACTATACATACGTATATTACAATGAATACGTTGTGTATAATGTTATGAGCAACACACCTTTGTAACGCTAAATTTGAGAATAAAACTTCTTCAATAGAAATAAACCTAAATTTAGGCCAAGTTTTGACATATTCGGGTTTTATAAATAAAGTAATGGATTAAACTATGTAAGATTTAATCAAAAAACAAAATTGTTGGAAATTAATTTGATTTTTTAAATGCTTTAAGAGTGAATATAAAGATATGAAATCTAAATTTCTTATTTCATACATAAAAACTGTTGGAACTTGAATAAAAGCTTTAGATTTGGTGTTATGGTCATGAATTGGATGAACGATAAAATTTAACACTTTTGTTGAACGGGTTATTCCTTTTTTTTATACAATTTCATTACTATTTTTCACAAGTGATTAATTATCTTTATTTCAATTTATCATAGAAACGTTTTCTTGTATTAAGTGTAAAAATTTATTAAACATAAGGTAAATTAAGCCACCTGTGTAAAATTTGAAACTTCATCAGCACCTTTTGAAAAGTTACTGAAAGTATCTTTTCTAGTTTGTCCCTCAAAACTTTTTAAACGGTAAAGGATAAAATGAATTATTAGAACATTCGAAATCTTAAGCACAGCAGGATAAAGAAGTGATCTACGCACAACGCAACAACAGTATCTACTCAAACATTCCTCAACTCACACCAAAAGCCCTAACCTCAAACCGGCCACTGACACTGAAAAAGCTGTTAAAACAACTCAAGAAACAAAGCCCGCAACTTCCCCAACAAACATCACACGGAAATAACTCAGAAAAGGAAAAGTATATTCTTTTTTTTTTAACTTCCATTTCTTTCCTTGCCATCAGAACAGCCATCCCCTTTGTTTCAAATTTACTGCCTGCTCCGAGGGTCAAGAAGTGTGCCAGACCACCCCTTCAACTCCTTTATCAGGAGGTCGCAGACCCCGTGCTGCGACAACCGATAGGTGTCCGAATAACTTCTCTTTTCGCCAAAGGAAGCCGACAAAGATACTGCTGGACAAGAATACTTTGAAAGGGAGAATCTCTCCCGCTTTTTAGCCTCCTTTGTTCTATTGAGCTGTTGGATACCAGACTAATGTATTGTTCCACAAGGGGGAGAGGAGGTTTTTAAGTAGGGGTAGGCTGGGGGTGGGTTTGATGAATATCGTATGGTGTTGTCCCCCCCCCCTTCTAAAAGGGGAGACCACTGGGGGATCGTTGGATGAAAGAATTTTTATGCATTTCAGGTGGTGTGATATAGATTTTCGGTCTGAAAGGCCTTTTGAAGTTTGGGTTTTCTTTCAATTTGAGATGGATCCTTTCGGAAGAGATTTATTTTTTATAGATGAGTCCCATATCAGTTGAATTTGCCACTTGCACTACCAGTTTAGTTTAGTTTTTTGCTTAAACTTCGATAAAAGTATCTGGAGTACGCCAGAAATGCAACAAACATGTAATGCCACGAAAATAAACTTTATTCTTTTTAACTCTTTGTAATAATACACTTTAAAATACAATTATGGACGTTAAAAACCAGCATTTTATAGTAAAAGATAAAATATGTTTCAGGTTATCGTTAAAAACTTGTAACATCTAGAAAAATTCTATTAACCTATACTTGAGTGCAGAATATTATAAATATTACAGCAGAAATTTTTTTTCATTTTCATTTATTATAAGGCAGGGAAATTTAATTTTGCTTTTAACTTCAAGATTTGAATTTTCAGAATTTTAAAGCTTATTTTAAACTAAAACAGATATTTTAATTAAACTCCGGCAGTTTTATTCTACACTGAAAAGGTTAAATTTTTTTTAAGAATTAGTATAAATATTTATAGAAAAGTGATTGCATAACTAAAGCTTCTAAACATCTAAAATTTGTCTCTTCTCTTCATCTTTACTTTTGAGGGATGTGCATGAACCCTAAATCTAGAGAAAAAAAATTAATTCCCTAATGAGAAATTTTTCATAATTTTTGAATTAACTGAGATAGTTTGAAACCATTTTATTTCATCTGTAGGTATATATTTAAAAGAGTATTTTTTTAACCAAATTTCATTATTATTTTTTTAGAATTTTTTTATTTTATGTTCTAAGATATTTGATGTCTTAAGATAGATTTATTAAAATACTATTTAATTAAAAAAAACTTTTCATAATGCAATTGTTTATCATCAGAAAAATTAAACCCATAATGATACTAATATTTAGTTACCCAACCTTTACTTCCTAATTATAACAACCTTCATGATATTTTTTTTTGTTTTAAGGTATACAAAAATGTTCATCTAATTTTTTAACTCCCCATTTTCCCATGATTTTTCGCACTCCATTTGTAAATATTTTAAAACTTCCCATCTTGAGAATTTTCTCAACCTTCGCCCCCTTAAAACCGGTTAATAACTATCTTATTCGTTCACAAATTCCAACAGCGAACAAAAAAAATCCCACAATATCCCATTAAACTACCCCATCCCTTCCATCATCTCCCTCTACCACTTTCCTTTTCGGACACCGACAACACACCACAACAATACGAGTACTAACCACCCGATATTCATCCACAATCTGCATGCACCCGCCGAAAAGACGAGCCGAAAAAGCAACACGGAATGCCAACTATGACATACATTACCTCCCATCAGACCAGTCCCTATCTCCCAGGGACCATAGAAACCGGCGAAATATCAAACCCGTTTACGGGAAAAAAAACAGCCCCCCTGCCGCGCAAAATGCACATGGGTGCCGTACGCATAGATCACAAGGGGAGGAAGGCGTAAACAGGGATGATTTGGGGGTGCCCCGCGGGGGGGCATGTGCCCCCTCTTTGGGTGAAAGAATGTGCGGAGAAGGGTGCTATCTTTTGGAAAGAAGGCATGCACCCGTGATTCAGGTGTGCTGATGGGTAATGATTATGTTGGTTGAACTCGCGTTCCTCGGATCAACCTCGATTACAAGTTGTGTGCTAATGGCTTAATATGCTCCAATAGCGGGATGTTTCTTCATTAGGTGAATGGTTGGGATTCTGGTAGAAATGAGAAAGGGACATGTTATTATGACAAATACGTCATTTTTGACCTTCGAAATGATATTTTGCTTTATTTCCAAAGGAATATAAAATAAACCGCGTATGTTTTGTATAGTCTTGATCTGAAATGTTGGATTCATAGTTTTCTAAATTTGCTCGATATACGCGAGCATTATTAATAACTTATTCCCGGATTTTTCACATTGCCCGTGTAACTATATACTATATCATTTTCGTTTAAATGCATTTAAAGAAATGCTGACAAAGGTTTTAACTTTTCCCGATCAAGTTTAATCGTTGTGGGACACAACTATTTTTCTGGTAAACAGAATTTTATTCAATAACAAATAAGTAATGAATTCTTAATTTTTATGTTAAGAAATATATTGTAAGGTATATTCCCTGTTAACAAGTTCCAACCCGAGGCACAACCCCCTGTACTTGTTACTTAACTTGTTTAATTAGTGTTTCAGACTGATGGATATCGAACATTCTGCCTCACAAATAAGTCGATAGTTCGCAATCTGTTAAAAAAATTGCACACATTACATTGACAAATATTTTTTAATTTTGTTTGTAATTTCATTTTCGATATGGCATTGGAAGGAATAAAAACAGACGACCTTTACGAAATTGCGACAGACCGGGAAATATATGTAACCAATACTAATACAAAATTGCAAGCTTGAAAGTTTGTAAAGGTATGCAAAAACAAATTGTGTTTAAGATTTATCTTACATTTTGGGATATAAAAGTTGAAATACTCAATCAAATGTAGTTTTGCCTAAATTGTGGATAGTTGACCTATTCTAATGGAAATGATAATATGAAAGTAATTAAGAATTTTACGATATCTTCTATAGCAAATTCATTTCAAGCTTTTATATTGTATTATAATAAACTTCTTGAGAAGGGTCTAAAATTACCATTTACTCTACTTTAAATTGCCATTATTTCTCTCATATACTGTATAAGAAAATAACATTCTCATCTTAAAATTATATTTATTAAAAGATTATGAGAGTTGAACTTAAAATAAATGTTTACCTAATGAATCTCCAATAACTCTTCTCAATTAGAATCTCTTCTCAAAGTTTTCAATAATAAAATGAATAGCACATAAAGAACAACAATTTATGGTAATACAATCATATTAAATTAGTACATTTAAAAAAAAACATTAAATTCCTTTAAAATTAAAAATAATGCAAGCACAAAGTTACTAAAATTTATTCATAATACCTACTATAATAACTTTTTTAAGAATTTAAATTTTCCAAGAAATAAATAAAAAAAGAAAATGATAGCAATCTTCCACAATGCTTCTTCAACAAACAAATCTCAAGAAAATAAACATCCACATCCAAAGCACTTAAAAAAAAAAACGTCGCATAATTTGATTCTAAATGGTGTAAAACCACTCATTTTAAAACCGATTCCCATCTTCCCTTATTATTCCAAAGCGCGTGCTTCGCTTTAAATTTTTGCTCCGATGATTAATTGCATTTTAATTCCAAGTGGTAGTTCTTGATTATGGTTCAAATCCTTAAAAGAGCAATTATTCCAAGTGATTATCTCCCCCCGAGCTTCTCTATACTCTGGATCAATTATTCAATCATCAGTAATTGTGGTTTGAAGCGTCTTCCGAACCGTTAGGCGGATGACTGTTTTGATGATGCTAATTTAAAATCTCCTCCGACTATTTGAATGCTCTTTGGTGTTTCCGTGGTATATTTATATCATTATAAAAGAGTCATTAGCGAGTTTTAATGAATGCTCTTCTGAAATAAATTGTATCAGCAAATTATTTCTAATATCTTTTTGGGAGGCTGTATCTAATTGGAGCTAATGTCATTTCGCTTTTCGCTGAGATAGTGTGGATCTCTTTGGATGTTTTCCCAGTATGTAGGGTATGGGGTTTGTTATTTTAGCACGTTTTTAAACTTTTTTTTATAAGTTTTTAACACACTTAAATTGTTTTTCTTTAATTTGGTTTAAATTAGATATTGTGTCTAAAATAGAATCAAATGTTTGGCGTCGCCTTCTGGCAGAATCTTTAAATCAAGTTTCATTTTTTGTACACAGATTTGTATACAGGCCCTGTTCATAGTTGAACTAAATTGCTATAGTTATAAAAATTGTCCTAACTGTACTAATGAGCTTTTATGTTATAAATTTCTAATTTGAAGTACCTGTTATATTTATTGAGAATAGAAAACTTGTGTTAAGTTCTTCACTACATTTTTTTATTGATTTTTATAGAAAAAAAATGATAAAGTATCAAAGTATAAAGTATCATACTTCAAAGTATGAGGTCAGTGTGTCATAATTGGAAAAATTATGATTGGGATATATTTCTTTTATGCTTCGGATTGTCAGTAAAAGGGGAATTTCTAACTTCGATCAATTTGTTGTTATTTTGTATTTGTTGATAAAATCCTTTTTCAAAAAGTAAGCGTTTTCTAATGAGAGAGAAAATACAATTTTGTAAATTTAAATAAGAAGAAAAAACAACTGATTCATCAATTAATAGTGTAAATTGAAGTGTAAAGCTTTGTCCAAGCAATTTTTCTATGTATATATGGAAATTGCAAATAAATATTCTATGTAGACTTTTACGGTTGATCTTATTCAAAGCTGAATCTCGGGAAATTAGAAAGTTGTCTTGAATAGATATGATTTTACAGAATCAGATATATGATTTTACATTCTTTGACATCCATCTCACTGATGTAATCTACACACTGACCTTGACAAGCAATTTCCATTCTCCTCACAATTCCTCCCACATAAACTCTCACATCCCTCCATAAGAAATCGATCAGGGACCTCGCACACCATTAAAAAACTCATTCTGAACCAGAACTCCATCACCAAAGCATCGTCACAAAGTATACACCCATCAAGAGCCCTCTGTTTATACACAAAAAAAAACTATTCCTGAATCGTCATCGATTGTCGACGTCGATTATCCATAGGACGTGTCATAAACGAGGGATAAATGGATCACACACAGCGGAGATTGAAACGTATCACTCGGGCAAGGAGCTGTCTATCGGCACTATGATGAATGGATGGCAAACAATGTCCGGCTTTTTCACGCTGCTTGAAGTGATCGATAATATGACTCTGGGTGACACTCCGGTATGCATTTGAAGACACAGGGCCCTGTAATTTGCCTTTGATGCACGATTGCGTAGGAGATTATTATACTTAGTCGGTCTGGATATCAGAAAGCATTTTTTTTTTATTTTGTGGGAAATAGCTGGAATTAGAAGCGGTCCCTTTATTATTGATGTGCTTGAAGAATCTCTGGTGTAATTATGGTCGAGTGGATTATGGGTTTAGTTAGTGGCGGCTCGTCCATTGAAGCACATGAGCACGTGAACCCCCAATAAAAATGAAATAAGTCAATAATAACATAAATTAAAAGCTAATAAAAATCTATTCCAACTTGTTCCTTAATCAGGATGAGCTTCCACTCCCTCTTCTGTTCTTCTGTTCTAATTGTGATATTTTTACTTAATGGTATTTACAAAATTTAATTGTGAACTCCCATTTGAACAACCCACGAACTGCCACTGCATTAGACCAATACTTTAAAGAGGTAGTACTACAAGGAGTGAAATAAATTCCGAATTTTTCTTTAATATTTAGTTTTAAATCAATATAATGTTATAAGAAGGTTGAAAACTCATAATTACTCTCTTAAAATATTTTCAATATAAAAGTTTCATAGCTCTTTGTATTTTACCATGAATTGACATTGAGTGTATTAAGACTTTTCAACAAATGTATGGCATCTTGCAGGCTTAGTAAGGGGACATCCATAAATTACGTGAGGTGTTTTTTCCAAAATTTGGACCCGCCCTCCCCCCTATGTGAGATTTACCTACAACTTTTTAACAATGATTTTCTTTTCTCATACTTAAAACGAAAAGAAAATCGTATAATTTCTAACTTAAAAAGTTAACGTGAGATTTTAATCGACCCCCCCTAACCCCTTTGTGATTTGGTGAGATTTTTCCAAACCCCTCCCCCCTTTTTTGACCTCACGTAATTTATGGATGTCCTCTAAGCAAAAAAACTCTTCTATACAAAGCCTTATAGAACTCAGACAAAAGTTTGTTAGTGGAAATAGAAAGTTGGATATATAAATAATAATGAATGCATAAGAAACCAAAATTTTTGAACAATATTTCATAGAATTTTTATAGATTAAAAGCACTGATTATGACGAGAAACGTACATTTCGGTACAACATTAGTTTAAAATAAGGATGTTTATCTCAATAAACTATTCTATTTCTCATAATCTAAAATAAGAAAATATGCATATTAGAGACTTACCAAAATTTAGACCTTTTTGACAATACAGCTATCGGACCTAAAAGTTAACACATCGTATCCTTTTTTAATTATGTGCTTGCTATAATTCAGAAAAATTTTTTTGCATTTCTCCAGGGTTATGAAAACATTTTACTCCGGAACATAGTTTAAACGTTACGTAATAGATGGCGCTCTTTGAGTATTTTGCCCCTCCATATTGAGATAGGAGCTGTTCAACGTTTTCAACCACTTCAACCAGTGTGTTTCCTTTCCTATGTATGAATTTAAATTGTTGAAACTACTATTAAATATTCTGATGGGAATATTATACCATAAAAGAAAAGGATCTTTAAGTTTGGCGAAAGTTTCGGAATTATGAAAAACAGTGGCGCAGCCAGAAATTCCTTCTGGGGGGGGGACCAGTCAAAAAAAAATTGGGTTTCTTAGTTTTTCAAAAACGATGGAAGCTTTATGTAGAATTTATTAAGATGAACGCGAAAAATTTCTTTGTTGCTGAACTTCTATTAATTAATAAATTTATTAGTACCTCCTAATTATTATAGTACAAAATTTAAGTAAATAGTAAGAATGTATTAGAACCTAACTCAGTTCTACTGTTACAATTTAGTTTATCTATGACTATAAGAGCATTTTTTGGAGAAGCCCAGGGCCCACCCGGGGCTGCCGCGCAAAGAGAAGTACTAGCAAGTGTGAATCTTGGAACTCTTACTTAAGAGGCTTCTTTGATGTGAAAACTGGCAGTGTTATTCCTAGGACTTTTTTTTGGAGGAGTAAAAGTACTCCTTGATTTTTTAGGAGGAGTGAAATTC
The DNA here is from genome assembly GCA_963680715.1 of Tetragnatha montana. Classification (NCBI taxonomy): domain Eukaryota; kingdom Metazoa; phylum Arthropoda; class Arachnida; order Araneae; family Tetragnathidae; genus Tetragnatha; species Tetragnatha montana. The sequence continues at coordinate 38,781,171 of OY796686.1, read as the reverse complement.
AAGTATGAGGAGTGAGATACGGAAATAACATAAACTACATATACAGAGACAAAATTTCGATTAAAAATGCTTACTTTTTAATAGACAAAATGAAATTGAAAAAAAAAAAATGAGGATGTTACTTTGGGTTATTTGGGCTATTTTGGGCCTGTGTACATTTGTTCTACTTTTATAACACTATTAGTATAATTTTTTTATATTATTATTTTAAATATTATTTGTAAATTGTATAACAAGATGATTATGGGCATTAAAACCTTACAACGAAAGGAGGTTTAAACAAAGAATTTGAAAGATCATTTCTCTAAAAAGAAACATTAAACAATTGATGAATTTAACTCCAGTAGTTGTCACAAGAAAGGCTTGCTATATATTGCTCTTGTTATTAAAAAAGTTTACAGTAAGCAATTTCGATAAGATAAATTACTGTTCATTAAGTTTTAAGATTTCAAATCCTAATTCTTCTTACTCAACTTCTTTCTTTATCTCTGAATAACAATTAATATTTAGAGCTTAATCACTTATATATACTTCATTCTCGTTTCTTCTACGTTCTTTGTAAGGCTGTGGGCCCAGAGCCTGATTTCTGGGAGGGCATTTAGGGCCCAGGGCCTCACTAAAATGCTTTGAAAATGTGAGTGTGTAAAATAAGTTAACGAATTTAAAATCAATTTAATAAGTTTTTGAAGTTTCAAGTAAATATATTTTAATTTACACATTTTTTAAAACTGGGATTAAAGATGATTGATTTTGTTATTTTGAGTCCAATGAATTAAGTTTTATTTTAAGACATGTGGAGGGTCACAAATAGGTCTTTTGCCCTGGGCCCCATAACTTGTAAATCCGGTCCTGTCTGGCCCTTGATACATAAATTGGTTAATAACTCTTGAAAAATTTATTGCAATATCCAAATACGCTTGAGAAAAAGAATAAAAGAATGTTAGAGGAAATCTAGTTGTTCCGATTCGGACCCTCTAGTTCCACTAAACAAATAACAAAAACAGGTGCTCGTGCACACACACACACACCACAGGAGGTCATACTCCAGTGGAGAGCTCTCCAGTTCTGGACAGGAAATTGCTCCTCTTCGTCACGCCCTCCCCTAGGTGTGCTTATCTCTCCATCCCTAGAATGCGCACTGGAGAGTAGAATAACATCAGACACAAACATATTTTTAACTTGAAAAAGTTTAAATTAATTAAAAAATAATAAAAAAAATCAATTCGTTAAAAAATGAAAAAAAAAATTTCGGAAAGAGATTCGAACATTTTTTGAATTTTTTCACGAATACTGGAAATTCCTTATAACATCAGGTGACCTCTCGGTCCCTGGGGGGGGGGTTTGGTCCCCTTGGTCCCCCCCCCCGTCGCTGCGCCCCTGATGAAAAACATTGTGTTCTCGGAACATATTTTAAGCAGGAAGATTTAATGGAACGATTTAATATAAATATACTTAGAATTGATTGTATTTCCCTTCCACAATCTATTACTTTGTAACAGATGAAAATTGAACAAACGTCAGTCATTAGTTCTGCAGTTAAACAAAATATTACCTGTAAAAGTTGTTTTACCACTAGGATTGGTTTATTGCAGAGAAGCAAAGTTTGCTATTGGGATTTGGTTCTTCCTGTATAATGTTTTTGTACTCATACGCCAAGTTCATTTTGGTCATTCATGGTCAATTCATTGTTTCGTACCATTTTTCGGAGTGTTTCACATCTGCAGAGTAGACCTCCATTATTTGTAACGGTTTTTACCTAAACCTTGATTAACCGACATCTGTTTCTTTGACGATTTTTTTTTTGTATCATACAAACACGCATGTCATTTTCTGACTTGTGTTAACATCTCTATTGAACTAATTTATCACTTAATCGTCACTTAAGATCCCACATGAGCTATAAGTTTTTCCTATTACCTATCAGAAAATTAAATTTTTTTTTTAATTTCGAAAAGCATGAAATCTTCTGTTGACAACCTCTTAATTTTTTAATGAATTAATTGTTACCAGTGCCTCGAAGCTAACTGATTTAGCTACATTTAATTCGATGAAATTAATTTATTCTAGAAATTCTCTTAGTAATCCAAAGATAATCTGTTGTATACAGAGAAGATCTGTGTGCAATAACACGATTTCCCTGTACAAATTAGATTTCTGGCATCAAATTGGACAGAATTTTCTGTTAAATCAACGGTTTTTTGACAGGTTAATGACTATGACCATTAACTGAAGCAAAAGAATACTTTGAGGAACGATTTTCAGACACAACTGACCTATAATACCTCCTCATGGAAGTGACCGAAAATTAAGCTCCCCGCACCGAAGGGCCGGTTCGCGTGACCGAGGGCGCAGGGGAACATGACAGATCTCTCTGGGCTGGAAATTCTGTTCTCGTAGCTGCGGCGCTAAAATAACAGATAGCTCTCACCTCTTTATTTCTTCGCTCCTCTTCCAACCGAGCCTCCAGCAGCAAGGACTTAATAAGGCTCTCTGCGTCCCTATCGCGTGAGGAACTCGGGAACAATTTCTTCCTGGGGGAAAAACTCTCTCTCGGGTTCGGGAGAGAGGGGTTTTCTCTGTCATTTGCCCGGGTTCATTTTTCTCGGGTTGAAGTTAATATTTCCTCCGGGTTTCGAGAGGGAGAAACGAGGATGGTGGGTGTTTTTGCCTCCGTTAAAGAGGTTCTGAGGAGGTGATGCGCAAACTACGCCGACTTGCGAGTATAATGTCTGAAGGCTATTTTTTGAAGTGTCGAGTTCAGTGGTTCCCAACTTGTACTCGTCCGTTGATTATTAAGTCTAAAATTGGAACCTTTGCAAATCACCCTTTATAACATAAAGATTTTAGCCATCTCAAAATTGGAAGATAAAAGTTTATTTGCCTTTATTAAGCATGGAATTTATACAGGGTGTTTCAAAAGTCCCTTTCACGGCTTTTATTTGGCAATAACGTCTCCTAGGGTTATGGAAGTAAGGTCTACCCCTAGGTAAGTGATGCTAATATATCTCCGCAAATGTTCAATACATTTTCTTGAAATATTTTCAGTGAGTTTTTCATAACATAGAGCATTTTCAATCACATGACTCTGCCTAACAACGGCCTTAGCAACGTTGTTGTATTCCTCCAGTGACATCATGTGCGAATGCTGCTATTGGATACTTCTATGTCCCGCCCCTAACAACAGCCTTAGCAACGTTGATTTTGTCCTCCAAGTGACGTCATGTGCGAATGCTCTATTGTCAACAATTAGGTTGGTGCGTAAACGTTGGTGACGCCTCTTATTTTTTTGTCACTATAAAAAATAATAATAAATGCAAAATTTAAGCTCATTCGGATAATAATAACACTTGCCGCAAAAGCCTTGAAGTTTTAAAAAAATACTGATTTTTTTACAAAACATAAAAAAAAACAAAGATTAAACCCTCACACCTTCTTCTTGATTTTTTATGAGAATCTAATATAGTTTTTGTAAAATGTTCCAGATTCCATTCTTCTATCACCCCTCTTTCGGTAGTAAAAATTTTTAATAATAATTTGGTAGTAAAAATTTTAAAGTAAAAATAACTCTTGTAAAGTTGTTTTTTCTGCATTTTAAAACAGCTAATAAGTCTAGAACCATACAACTTAAAAACCTGAAACTAGTGCCATTTTGTTTGTAATTTTATTATCTTTGATTTGATGTGCAACATAACTGCCTTTCTTAATTTTTTTTCAAAATTAAAAAAATGAAGAAAAAATTAAATTTTTGGTTGAATAAGTAAATGCCTATTTCAAAGTTATCAACTTTAATGTTGTTATTAAGAACCTAGAATTTTAGAAAGCATTTACTTATTCAACCAAGTTCAAACTTCCGATCAACTCTTTTTCCCTGACTAGCAAAACTACTAAGTTAATCTTAGCATTTGAACCCAATCACTCTTGGCAAATCACATTTGCTATCATTTTAAATTAGACATAACACTATGTCAACCTGTGCTCCTTGGATAGTTCGCGCATGCGCTATAAGGATACCTGCGCGTCCTGTATATAAGTCCACGAGCATGCTCACTCCGAGTGACGTGCACAGAGTAGCAAGTGTGTAAAAAATTTAATAAAGTTCACAATTCAGAGAAATTCCTTTATTGAAAAATTTAGGTAGGGATTACAAAATTTTTTGGGGAAAACAAAGATTGTAAGCAGAGATATTTTTAACTCCTCTGAGAGAGTATTTCACTCCTTGAAAATCGAAAATACTCTTTAAAAAACTAGCCAGGGGCTCTACTTAGATGCCTCCGGAATTATTTCCTCGTTGGAAAAATTCCGGAACCACGTGACTTTCCGGAGTCACGTGATACAAAAACTCAAAAGCGGCACTTAGATGCAACCGAAAACATCTCCCTTCCGGAATTTCGAGGAATAAGTTGTTGGCAATGCGGGAATTTTTTCGGCGGGAGAAAGCTTGGTGAAATTATTTCCCGTACGAGAAAACGAAAGTAAACAAACTTCAATAGGGCCATCTTATCTAATTAAATCATTCAATCCCTGTATTTTTTTAATTGAAGTGACTGCAAAAGGTCTAATTAATTCTTAATTTATGACTAAATGTAATTAGAATTTTTAAAATAGTCAAAATAGAAGAATGAAAAGAACAGCATAAAGCCATCAGAACAACATATCATTCTGTGGTGAAAGAAAAACAAGGTAAGCTTTTTTTTCTAATTAATTTGTTAAAATTAACTATTTTTGAATTTCTTAAAGTCTTATTGTCTGATTACTTATTCTATAAGGAGTTTTGAATTCACAAAACTCACAATGTGTCTCGATCAATTTAACCATGATTTATTGAAATGTAACTCGAGACAAATATTACGGTTCTACTTAATTTGGTAGATGTCTTCACAATTATTCCCCCAACTCTGGAGAACAATATCTAGCTAGTCAAAAGTTATTGAAATATTTAGTAAATTGGTATCTTTTAATCATATTTTATGCTCTTAAAGAGTACTTTGATTTATAATTTTTAAAACACATAAGCAAGTTGAAAAGAAGATTTTCTACTTGACAACACTGTTGAACTCTTACTTATTATTTGTGATAATAGAAGTAATTGATTTATGAAATGTACTATTTTGTTTTAAAAAAAATTATCTGCTAGTAAATGCATGTGTTCCATTCTAGGTTCCATGTGGTTGTTATCACAGCCTTTCTTAATGTATTGGACCTCAGACCTATTAAAACTATTGCAGAAGTAACAAAGTATTTTTTTTGAAAGGTAAAATAACATTTTATTGTAATGTAGAGTGTGAATAAGTAGAATGCTTTTAATATAATTATGTACTTTGCATGGAATAGGAAAATATTTAATGAGTTTCTAGTTTTGCTGATAGATATTACAATTAATAAATATTATTATGTGTTTTCTGCTTTAGATAATGGTTACATTGATGACATTGTTAGTTTTATTTGCATTCTTTATCATCAAGTTTAGTCATGTTTTTTAGTCAAAAAAGAATGTTGATAAACAATTGATTTGAACAATTAGCCAAAATCAAAACAGTTGCTAAAAAATCTTCAATGCTCTACTCATCTATATATCATTTTCTGTTTTTTTTTTTTTGTGACAGTTTTAACATTACTGAAAAAAGTGGACTGTTTAATACCCAAAAAACCTACCCATTTCATTATTAACTGAATTATCTTTGAAGTATGCTAATTTTGATTCCTCGCTTATTATAATACAGTAGAATAGCATTTTTTTACATAGTTACATGCCGCATAACCAAATAATTTGAAAAAAAAAACCCCATAACTTTAGCTAACCATAACCTGTCTGAGATTTAGAAAAATTATGGCAGTAAGAATAGAAAAGAAATGGTAAAAAATAGCACGATACTCCTATTTCATTTCGCCGAAATCCAATTTACTGACAAATCTTCACATTTCCCCAACAAATTATTTCTCAAAATGGGCCATTGAACTAACAGAATGTGTTCCAAACAAGATGCTTCTCCATATTCCAGTACACTGCAAAGAAGTTTCACTGAATTCTACAACACCGGCAGATCATTTCAGCGAATTGATCATTACACCTGTCTTTTCGGCCAATGGTCAATTAATTAAGGCGTGTTAGTGTCATGGAATTCAGTGAAAAATTTTGTCAGTGAAATAGATTTTCAGTGTACTGAAATTGGGGGAAATGTCTGTTGGTGTAATAAGGCCATTCAATGAAACGGAGAAATTTGTCTGTTGAAAGTTTCTCGATAATGTGGCTTTTGATGAGATAGGTGTGATTGCTATAGTAAAACTAATGTTTAATTCCTCAAGACAGACTTTTGTACAACAGCCTGAATGTGTATTTTGGAGTAATTGTTTAACTGCATTTAAGTTTTGGTCAAAATTTAACTTCACTCCCTGACACGGCAAATAATGTGGAGTGAAGAATACTTATAAATTGAGTAAAATCTTAACCATTTTCTGAGAAGGGGGAAATATCAAGAATGAAAAGGACATGGGAAATGTATTAAGTTATTGTGAACAACTTTTATAACATTCTTTGTTTTTTTATACAGGCAACATCTCTTACTCGAGTAACCCATGGCTGGGGAATCCCAATTACAACAACGGCGAAGGATTCAGTTAACAATTCATCTTTAGAATGTGCATGGATCTTCATATCAAGATCATTTTAAAACTGAAAGGACTTAGGTTGTGACTCTGGCATGTCTTGGAATGTGATTTGATTAAACATGTAGATTAAAAAAGCTGCCCAAATGGAAATTCTAAAAATATTGATAGTGCTCAAATAACTTCTTTGAATAAAGTTATGTTATTTTAATAAAATATATATTATTTTAGTAGTATTACTATGTGTTCATTTCTTGTAGCTAATGAAAATGGTACTCTAAGATTAGCTGGGTTCTCCCTATTTAACTTATTGGCAGCATTTTACTAATAAATATCACTAAGTTGATTTATCATAGTTGGAAGTTTCTATCAAATTGAATTTTCATAGCATACTGCCACGTGTGGGCTTAAATCTTATACTTCAGTAGGAATAAGGATAGAAACAAAGTGTCATTGAATACTGACAACCATTACTTTTGCTTGAGTTGGCTAACATTTAAATGCAAATTTCGATTTTGAAAAGCGAGCTAATGGTTTCGTCATTGAGAAATTACCATAAGAGGACATCCATAAATCATGAGGTCAAAAAGAGGAAAGGGGGTCTATTAAAATCACACGTCAACTTTTTCTTTCAAGATTTTTAGCATAAGTTTAAGAAAAATATCCACATTAGTCAAAACAGCAAATCCTTATCTAGTCAGTCATGATAATTTAATTTCAACATGGATTTGTATCAAAACTTTTGTAATGTGTATACTGTATATGACAAGTCGAAACAAATGTGGCTCGATCATATGGGAATGAATCTTCCATGAGAATTTGAGGAGGTAGGGGGTCTAGCAAAATCACCAAGGGGGAGGGAGGGGTCAAAAATCTCTCACTCACCTCACATAATTGTGTTAGAAATTGTCAGTTTTGTGTGATTTGGGTTGAGAGTTAATTATGAGAAATTAGGTTTAACCAGTGGTAAAGCATAAGTTGCAAATAGAGAAAGCGCTACTTAAACATGACATAAATACAAATTTCAAAAATCTCTGAAACAGATGCAACTTTGAGGAATTTCAAAATTCAGAATAAAACTAGGTGCTATTATACAACAGGGTGCCACTATTGTTGGCATTATAATCCAGTATAACAAACAAAAAAACAAGTGGCACCCTATTGTATAATGAAACCAAACTATAAACACTAATATTACAATCAGCTTAATATATGATAGATAACAATCAACTTTCAACGCTTTCCCTCTTTGCAATTCATGCTTCGCCACTGGGTTTAACTTGCATTTCAAGAAAAGTTAATATTTTGAAATAAATATATTTTGTTAATAAAGCTGTTTTGAAAATTTATAAAAATACATTTCAATGAAAAAATGGGACCTTACCAGAGGGTTTGACTGCTACGTTCAGTTAATGAGTAGCAAATCTATGGATCGAGAGTTTTAATAAAAAGTTATACTATAAGAAAACATTCCCAGACCATACGCAGCCCGCAGCCATGGGAAATCAGGAACTATTAAACACTTTCACTAGACTTCCCTCATCGTTTTACGAAGCGAAACCACACCATACAATTGACAACCAATCAAACACAAGGAGAAAGCAGGATGACCTTCAAGGGAAATTTTGAACTGAAACTTTTCGCCTTTCTCAGGAAGAAAATAAGCAAAAGGCTGATGCAATACCATGAAGTAAAAAAACTTTATCAAAGTAATAACTGCATTTGCCCTTTACTGAGAATTTATTGTTTGTAGACAGAAAAGGAAATTATTATGAATTTTCTCCTCTTTAATGTCATCAATTCATCATGGGTAGAAAAAAAGCAAGAAAAAACTTCTATCATCCTCCAATTTTAAGAAATTTAGATTATAGAAGTGGTGCAGAACTAATGTAAAGTTTCTTAGTTTTGACAAATACTTCATCACTTCCCAATTACTTTTGTGAAATACAAAACCTTTTAGCAGAAAATAAAATATAGAAACATTTTCATAATATTGGAAGATGATTGACATGTTTAATTCAGCATCCTGAAATCTATGAAAAAGGCTCCCCCCCCCAGTGTGAAGATAAGAAAACTGAAAATCTGTAGAAATTTGAAAACTAGATATAATCTTAAAAGAATCTAACTTAGTTTATGAGATTGACAATGAAACATAAACAGTGAATTTAATTTGTATTTTTAATTTTCCCTAATGAACATAAATGTCTGTATGAAATACAAACAAAACGAAAACTTCAATAACACAGTCCCCTAACACTGTTCGCACAGCAATCAAAATTCGGATCGCTTCTAGTTGCTGGTTCGTTGGCGAGTTATTGTTAGTCGCGCACATTATTTAATTGTTCTGCCATCCTTTAAAGTGTCTTTTGACACCCATGTGGACCTATACCAATCTAGAATTGTCAACTAACGACACGTTATCATCTCTTGTTTACTAAACAAGAGCGCACAACAAAAGCTCTGATTGGTTGCCGCTATTCCGGAGTGGGAAATAAAGTAGTCTCGAACCCAAAATGCCCCTCTTCGATTCCTAACCCGGTTTCCGGAGGTATCTAAGTACGACTTTCGCTTACTTCCGGAATCTTGCCTTTGGAATTTCCAGATTTCGGTTGTTGGAAATATTCCGGAGGGGAATAATTCCAAAGGCATCTAAGTAGAGCCCCAGGAGTATTTTCAAGTTCTTCCAGGTGGAAAAATTCCGTCGACTTACAAACTACCAAAGCTCTGCAAGAAAGTAAAATATTTTAAGAACATGAAGATTAAGTATAAAAGCTCTTAAAAAAAACTGAGTGAACGTGGGTTTAGTTAGTTTTTAGTTTATAAATATGCAATGCATTTTTTCGTAAGGATTTGGTACGCGAGGCCTAAATTGTAAATTTATACCCGAACATTATAATTTTAAAAGACAAAGCCTTGTATTTTGACTTTTTATATAGATAAACCAATAGAGTTATCGTGCTTTGGGTATGAATTTCTTGTAGAACTTTACGGTAATAATAATAACTCAAAGTAGGGGAAAAAAACCTATCATAGCTAATGTGTATATTTCTCCTAACATTTCGATTGCACACAAAATACCTAAATATTAATAGAGCTAATGCTTTCTCTCTATATTAAAAAAAAGTAACCGTCACCGCCGCTGTCGCCGCCGCCGCCGCTGTTTCAGAAATTTTTATTTTTGAACTCTTTGACCTCTCACAACGCAAAAAGTACTTGACAGAAATTTATGAAATTTGAAATGTTTGTAGAGAAATGTTTGGAGAACATTCTCGAACGAAAAGCTAATTGATGTGATTATTAGTTCTGGGGTATTTTTAAGGTCAAAGTTGAAGTTTTTGTTTTTTCGCCGCGTAATCGCGTTCAGCGAAGACTATTAGCAGCAGAGCTTTGATTTTTTGCAACCTCATACTCTGATATCTGAAGATGTGCACTACGTCGCCCTTTTTTCGAATTTCGAATTTGCTTTAGAGTAATTAATTTTTAAATTTTCGAAAATTTTGACACTTTTTCGGTTTTTTCGGTCTAAAAGAAAAACTAATCACAATGGAAGTATGATTTTTTAACCAATTATGCTCTTATTTTTTAGAAAAAGATTGACGTTTAATTCTTTGAAAAATTTTAATTAGTTTTGGAATTATTAAGCATCAAAATTTCATTTTTTTCATAGTTTTACTAGGTCTTCATCAGACACGTTTAATGTTTATTGGAGATTTTTTAAGTTTTATTTTTGACGGCTCACTAGATTGTTGCGAGCACGCGTGCACATTATAAATTGAAATGTTTCTTAATGATATGTTTTTTCTAGAAGATGGTTGATGATTGTTAGTAGACTTGCTGGATATTTTTTTAACATTTCAATAAAATTATTGATAAGCAAGAGAGAGGTATTTTCCGTGTTACAAGAGGCTTAATTAAGCGGAGAAAAGGGTTCTGCTGGATTGTTGAGATGAACAAGCGAGCTATGCTGGATTAAATTATTTATAAGCAAGAGTGATATAAGTAGTTTCGGTTGTAAAGGAGCATTAATTAAGCCGACCAGCGGGGTGTGCTGGATTGGTAAGATGAAACAAGCGAGCTTTGCTCGCTGAGATCGCGAAGCGATCTTATTAGAACTGCGAAGCAGTTCCGGGGGTTGGTGAGCGATAGCGAGCAGGGGGCAGGCCCCCTAGTTTGATAAAAAAAAAAACCTGGATCATTTTGTTTGAAAATACCACTTCCATTACATTTCCTCACTCCCTTAAGGCTACTATTGAGTATACGACTATTTTATACTGTCCAAACAACCACTGTATTTATTTATGAGTGTCCGTTGTGACAAGGTCCTTTCCCACTGCATAATGAATAGACAACTTTTGTTTCCCGGACATTTGAGATTCGAAAGTAGACACAAAACGACACGCAATGCCCCCTCTTGTCCTCAATCGATTTTTTTTTTTTTTGCGAGTAACAATCATTATTTCTGGAATATATACCTATATCGAACTTCATTTTCTGTTTCTCTCAATCATGTTTGGCCATTTTTTTGTTTGATCCATATATGCCACCTATTTTTCGGACTCTTGTACGGGGTATTGAGAGCTGGCTTGTCTTTTATTGTTTTATTTGTGAATGAATATGATTCTTGAATAATATATGATTCCACGACAAATTGTCCTTCTGAGGCAAAAGAAAAAGTTAGTGAAAATTGAATAGCGACTTGTCTTTTCCAAAAAAGCTATTATAAAAAGTATTTTTTTTTATTTGCTAACGGGGAAAAAAACTTACCTTTGTTATTTCTGAATTACTTTGCCTCTTATAGTTATCTTACACTTACTTCCTTTTTCAACAAGTTCATAATCAAATTTTGGCCCCAAATTAAGAACACTTTGGTTGTGATGTTAGGTTACACTTTATCACCTTATTTTGTTGTGATAGGTATAAGTGTTCCGGAATATGTGTGTTTGAAAAATGTTGGAAATGTGTTCCAAAAATAGTGTTGTAAAATATGTTTAGAATCTTAAAATGTTCTTAAATTAGGATCGCAACACCATAAGAACACATTTTCCGTCTGATTAACAACACTATATTTTTCTCACACAAAACAATCGAAACGCTTTTGAGTAGAAGTGTTAACTATATATTATATGTTTACTAAGTGTTGTAAAAAAGTTTCACGTATTTGGTGTATGTTTCATACCACGAGTTATTTGACACACATTTTTCTCCCATTAAACTAAATTATTGTTTTGATTTGACTATACAAAGGACTATAAATTAAAAGCATTTATATTTTAATTAACGTATGAATAAACACCACAATACGGTCACATTTACACCAGAAAAGAACACGGTGGTGTTTCAAAAAATAGTACTTTCGTATCACTTTCTCTGTTTGACCACAGTCTTTTCTTGGGTCTCATTTTTCAATTTTACACGAAAACCTCTCAGGGTCATTTTAAAAATAACTTCGCTAAAAGCTCCCGAAGGGGAAAATAAATTCAACACCGCAATTATAAACTCGCAGGCCGTTCGCGGGATATTTATTAATTCCCACTTTACTCAAACAAATGCATATATACAAGTCTCGACTCCGAAAACAGTTGTTACGCCTGAATAACAAACATTTCCTCTCTCTCTACAAATTGATGAGGTTTTTAACTAAGAAACCCCCTCCCTCCCTCTCCTCTTTAATTAGGTTTTCTCATCGCAACAACTCTCGATAAGTTTTAGCCGCCGCTCGCGTGTGCGCCGCGCCGCGCAGAGCAGCGCAAAACCCGTAATTAATCACGTAGAGCGAATGAATCTGCGCGCAGAGCAAAAATCAAAAGCGCACATCATATAAAAAGCGCGAGAGAAAAAACTGTCTTCCCGCTTATGGCTATTTAATTGCGCGGAAGATGGGAAGAGGGAGAAAGCTAATTGTTTTTCCCGGAGTAGAGAGGAAAGAAATTAAAAGCATGAATCGATAATGTATATCTTTTAAAAAGCGAGACGAATGAAACAAATAACCGGTTAATAGGCTGCGTGAGGGGAGCGTCGCTTCTGCTGCTGCTGTCCCGCCTTTTTACCTCTTGCGGTTTTTTTTTAATTGTTTGGGGGGAAATAAATGGCAGTTATTTTCACACTGAATAATGTAAAAATAAATACGTTCATTTACTATACTTATAAGAAAAAACCGAGAATTGTGTTTTTGCATTTTGAACTTATTAAATACTATTGCATATTTTTGTTGCGCTCGGAATGGAAACTATATGCAAACAGAATGTGAACAAATATACTGATGTTTAAAAAATACAGTCGTCAAGAAATTTTACCAATTTGAAAAATTTAAGTGTCCGCAAAACCATAGTCGCAAATATGGCCACAAAATGATCGCCGAGTTCTGTTTTCCAATGGATCTTTCTTCCAAGGTAATGAAATTTCATTTTAACTGTATAGTTCTCAATCATTAATTTTTTTCGGTTGACAAATTCACAAATTAAAGTAAAAGTTTTAAAGCTCGCATATTTAAAACTTCCCCTGCGCCTATGAACTGACCACTTGAATGACCTTAGCTGAAAACCCTCCAAGCTAAATTTAGAAGGCTTTAGCATGAAATACCCCCAGACCCACCCGAACAAGTGAACAAATTTTCAAAACTGTTTGGAATTATTTCCTGGGAAAAGTCGATTTTGTCTTAACTAAATTCCAGTGCTCTTCATTTCCAATCCCTATTACAAGAAAGTTAATTCGTCTGTTTTGGCTTGCCCAGGTATAGAATAACTAAAAGAATTATAGACACTTAAAAACCTATGAAAGTATAGGGCTCATGGGCTCACCTAACAAATATTTACATAACATCTTTTATTTGAAATTGTGATGAGTTTATTGTGCTTATTAACTTGCATTCTATTTTTTTTATAAATCCATCAATTTTCTTCTGCGTATTTGATATTTCAAAACATACTATTAGTAATAATAATACGAACTCCAAACGATGTAAATAGTCATCACAAATTCAGCTACTCGGCATCATTATAAAAATATACGTAATATAAACTATCTTCTAGATCTAAGACAACGCTCACCAGTTTTTAGTTGAGACTTCCAAAACATCCATACAAAGTCCGCGTGCACACGGACGAATCCAAGTTCTTTTCATTCAAATAAGGGGGTGGGTGGGTCTAATAAACCTGGCGATAGAGCCGCACTTTTAATTACTGGGGCGTGTGAGTGGTCAAGGGCGGAGGGTAATTAAAAGATAAGAAGGATTTATCGATTCCGAAATTACAGCTGTCAATTGGAGCAGCGCACAATGGGCATATCGATCGCGAGGGTCGTATAATTACAGGCGAGGAACGCCAGGCATCCGGAGGCCTACACGATCAAATCATTGTCCGATGGATGACTCCCAACTCATCCATTCATCCATTCCGCGAAATAAGCGCCCCTTCCTTCCTTTACATATTAATCTCCTCCAAAAAGCGGCGGCGGGATGATTGGGGGAGGGCGAATTAATGGAAAAACTAATACCGTGAGATTTCGTCAACGCGTTGTTTTTAATTACGTTTTTTGGTCTAATTATTCGGGTTTTTATTTGGATGCGTTTTCATTACGGAGAAAAATTTTCCGTTTTTTTTCATCCGTTTCTTTTCCGCGCTATTATTCTGTGTTTTTTTCCCTTTCTATCTAATTTTCTTATCGATTTCATTATGGTGCGGCGAATTCTAATTATAAAACGCTTTTTCCCTTCTTCCGCGTTAATGCGTCGTCAGAAAACCAAATGCGTTCGAATCATCAAAAAAGGGATGATTGCCCCCCCCCTGCAGTAATTAATCGCGCGGGCCTAATCGATCCCATTGTCCCCCTCAAAAAGGCGCAACTGCCCGCGGTCCGGGACAATGGAGATTCTCTTTCAAAATCGCATGACCCCCTACTAACTCATTTGAACCCTAATATTAAACTCCTAAATGCTTTTGAAGTTTCTTACGTGGTTTTTTTCCTTCCGTCATTGAATTTTTATTATCAGATACGTTTTTTCGCTGGGGAAAAGAATAAAAATTCCCGCCATTGAAAAACATCTCGCATAATTGCGCGGAAACAATAGACAAAGCTAAAAAAAAATTTGTTTGTGCCCTTGCTTGATGCGAACTAAACTTAGCGTAGAAAAAAAATGCATAGAAAATAGTTCTTTTTATTGTTCAAGTTTGAACACTAAGGTTAATGATGATAATGAATCAGAGTTACGTTGACGATGTTTTTTCTCTAGATGAATCCAAATGTACAAAACAATCGGTTAAAATTACGTATCCCTCTTGAGAAATCATAAATACATTATAAGTATTAAGATGTTTTTAAAAATTGTTGAACTTAGCAGTGGGGAAAAAGTGGAGAAAACTGATGGCCATGAAATCCTAATACTACTTTATGGGACCCTGGTTTGAACCCATTAAATATTTTTAGTATATGTACAAAATATCAAACCTTTCTTGGTTGATAAGATGTTTCACACAAAAAATATAAAATCAGAAGACATATAGAAGTGGCTATTATAAAACCAAAATTGCATTTTAACTCATCTCTTGGCGATACAACTTATTTAATTACATTTTTTTACCTAACCTAAGCATACAAAATAATCCTAATTTTTATTACAGAAATAAGATTAACTTTCCTTTAAAATTTGGAAGTTTTTAAAAAATCTCTTGGGTAAGAGAGAGAGAGAGAGAACAGCATTTCAAACCAGTAAATCCTACCTAAATTTATTAATTTAAATTTCAGTCATACTTTATGGAATTAGATACTCTTAGGTTTAGTCTTAGGAATAATTTCTATGAAATATTTGATTTGCTGTTAGCCACTATTATTGTACTTTTCACCAAACTTTAAGTGGTGATGCATTACAACTGCATTAAAAAGTTTTTTTTTTTAACTTTTTTACTTTCAAATCCAAAACATTAGAGCAAAGCTAGCTCGAAAACGGATGTTAAATTAAGTCAATGGCCAACAGGAAGGATTTTTCACCCACCCCAACACTTTCCATTCCACACGATCACTCCCCCTCAGTCCCTTCATACCAGGAATGTAATTAGAAGAAGGTGTCAAGAGTCCCCCCTGGTGGAAATATTTTCACATCACAAACAACGAAGAAAAAAAAATTCTGGAGCTGATTGGTTTTTGTCGCCGTCAGTTTTTCTCTATAGAGCGACACATAAAAAAAAACGGAGAATGAATTTAATGAACTGTAATAGGGGAGTTAGTGAATCATGTGATTTAAATAACAATGGTTGGAGGATGATGATTGTGGATGATGAAAAAAATGCATGCTCCGGCTTTTGTTGGCTTTTTTGATGGCTGGGGAGGTGCGGAGTCTACTGTTTTGTTCTCTTTCGTGGGGATAGAGTCGTGGTTGTAGGGAAATTGGATGTCGCAAGGATTGGTATACAGTTAAAGTGGGTCTATTTGAAAATGTTGATAAAAATGCAAAAAAAAAAATAATCGTTGGACGGTATACTGAGTTTTATAAATTGTGACCAAGAGAACATGAAGTTGTATCTCGTAATTCATCTTACCTCAAATTTCATTTAGTACGGAAGGGATTACTTCGGAATATTTATAAATTTTAGCAAATTACAAATAAAAACTCAAGTATGAAATTTTCATTGCCTGTTTTGAGGTATCATAACTTTTTGATTCTTTAGGTAATATAGATTTTAGACAGAGCACCTATGTATAGTCCCTGTTTACAATGAAATTGAATTTATTTAATACTTCAGAAGTCGTATTGATAACATCCACTGTAAAACTTCATTTTTCATTACTCAGATTTTTTGTTTCCCCTTGGTGTAAAATATATTCTTCCTATGTTCATTCTAATGTTTTCTTTAAAATCTGTTTAATAAAGATTATTATTATTGTTATATTTGAAAAAAAAACTAATAGGAGCAAAAAAAATTGCAATTTAAACAAAATTCAAAGAAACTCGCAGAAACTTTTTTCTTTATTGAGGCCTGAAAAGTGTTACTCTCAGATGCTATTATATACCTCCTCCAATATTTAAGATATTTTCATTAATTTTTTTTTCTGTGCATTTATGGTGATATCGTATAAACAATTTTTTCACTGAAGTTTTTGTTCTATATCTCCTTTTAGATTTTTAATGAATTTTTTAAAACTTTTTCTTAACTTTTCCCCACTAGGGGTGTCGTAAGCCTTGAAACGGTCTTTTGAATTACCCTTTTTGTAAATATTATGTGTAGTTATAGCTCTTTTAATAATGCACCAGCTTTTTCTTAATCCAATCTTTTCCCAATATATTGGTTTTTAAAACAAAATTTTTTTTCTTATCCTACACTACTGTGCTAAAACAACTCTTTCAGTGAAAATTAAAAAATATATATTATCTCATAACTTCTAACATTATAGTTGGCTGAATTCAGGATAATTTCTGAAAGTTCAGATACGTTTAATCTGTAAGCAGCAATACACTGAAAAAAAATGATAGATTTATACCTCCCTTAATTATTTCTGCCCTATCCACACCAGCCCAGTTTTATATAAACGTCACACCCAAACGCCTTTCTCGGACAAAAGCCTCTGATCCTTTCCCCGACCTTGTATCAGCATCAAATCAGAGACCCGACCTCCCCTCCTGTAAAGGGGGCTTCTCTGCCCTGACCTCCGACTCCCCCGCTCGTATATCTCACATAATGGAATATTTCTCTGGGCCTAGTGTTAATTCCCCCATCCCCTCTTGTCCTTTTCAGTGGAGGCCCTTTTATTTGTAGTTCTTTTCAATCTGCCTCATATTATGCGCCATTAGATGGGTACGTAAACGTTTGGGACTATTATTGAAGGACTTTATTACGTGGGGTGACTTTTTTTTCTAGAGGAAATCGCAATTGAGGGTGACTTGGGGGGATAAGGGCTTCCAAATGAGCAGTTTTGAGGGGGCTTGGTGTCTCTTTTGTGTCGATTCTTGATTGGGTTATTTACGCTGAATAGGCACTGATTTTGCTATAAAAGGAGTGAGTTAACACCCCAGGTTCTTTTCCTTTTTCCTGAAATATTCTATTGGATAGCGTAATATTTTTTCAGTACAGTAACATTCGTTTTAGAGTGTCTTGTTATTAAAAACAAGAATATACTATATACTTTTCTCCCTCTTCGGATTTCGTAGCAGATTTGAGAAAAAGCAGTTTTTGTGTCGATCCCCATGGAGGATCAATGTTCCTCAACAAGTTTTTTCTCTTTAAATTGACCGAATTTCTTTTCTTGTTTGTGTACATGGATTTTATATAACTTTTCTTCTCTTCTTAAAATTCAATGAAATTTAATTTTTTTATAAAGAAAATATCTATTTCGCACAGCTGAATTTAGTTTTTGATGAATTAGGGATTTTTTTTGTTGACAAATTAAAATATTTATGGATATTTATTTTTTAATACAGTGGTAACCTTCTTTCATGCCATATGAAAAAAAAAATATACTCACATCATTCAGGGGCGTAGCCAAGAGGGGGGGGCATTGGAGGTACCCATATCTCCCCGAAATTTTAATATCCCCCTCCCAAATTTTTTCCTGGCTGCGCCACTCTGCGATCAATTAATAAAGTCATTAAAAGGAACTTCAATTCTGATATTTAAAAACTTAAAGTTTGAAATGTTAATTCGATACATAACTTTTTGTTTATCCTTACACATTTTTTATCTCTAGTACCATAAATAGAATAAGAGAATTAAATTAAAAGAAATTTAGGGATTTACAACTAATTTTGTATTTCTCATAAAAATTAATTGGAAATTTCATTTAAAAACAATTTTTAGATAATATTTTTATAAAAATACAATATGTTGTTAATACTTAAAAATCATATGATCCAAAATATTATCAGCCCAAGACAGCACTAAGTCAAAAACCCTTTATATCTTTCCCATCTTTCTTATTTTGCTGAAAGTTACCTTCACTTCCTGAGGCCACAAGAAAAAAAAGAGGACCCATGAAAATTCCTCCTGACCACGAATGTGGTATCTGGGATACTTTCCTCCGAGTACCCATAAATTTCATGACATGGCTTTTCTCTTGGTCGATAGGTCGCACCTAAAGGCGTTTTATTCCCTCTTTCAGGTAATAGACTCAAACAATGTGCGGTCGGTCCATCTAAATTCTTGGGTGTACAATGAAATTTCGGTAACATCATATGACCCATATTAAAAGCAAAGAAATGTCTTTTAATAAAAAATGGGAGTATTTCCTGTTATTTAGATATTGAGACTTCAAAAATGAAAAATGCTTGAAAATACTTCCATAAAAGACGAAATATTTCATTAGTACTTAATTTATTTTTCTAAAGACAAGTTCTTAATATCGTTTTTGATATAACATGTGTACTATTTGGATTCAGTTAAATAGGTATTTATAATTTTGCAAATATTTTCTCTCAAAATTTCTTTCTATTATTATTTCAAGAGAGATCTATATCTATATAAAAATATCTACTGTAAAAACTTCTGAATTATATAGAGATGAGATAGTGTAACATCAATAAAGATTAGGATTATATTTATCTTTTCATATACTTCTTAGAAAAAAAGCACCTAAAAATCAATTGTGAGTTCACAACTTTTAAAAACATAAAAAAATACAATAAATTGGTTTTTATCGAAATTTTCAAACATTTCCTTTAGAAAAGTACAATTTCAACGTCCTATTCTAAAGGAGCTAATTAAAACTAATTCAAGTTTAAGTTCTAAAATTAAAAGTAAACATATTATGATGATTGAGACATCTCTTTTTTCGTTCATATAGGCGTACATGGATGGATATAATAAAATATCACATCTCGGAACTTTTCAAAATTATAGTTCTTTACTACAGAAAATTGCAGAACACAGCCATCTATATCCCCCCAACACACAATTTAAGTATTATTTTATGCATCACTATTTGTTGTTCTCCATCTGTTCCACATCATTTATCTACTGCCAACTGAACTCATATAAAATTTCTATAGAAAGGCATTATTATAACAGAACAAACCATAACGGTATTATCTTATACGAAATGACTTAAAGGTATTACCTCATTATTTAAATCCGATCTCCATACGACTCCCTCTACAAAATAAAAGGCATCTTAGATTTACGATCCCTTCAGATCGGTTTTAATTTAGATATCAATATCCTTCTCGGCGTTAAATAATGATTCAATCTGTCCGGGAATCGATCTGCAGCACCCGATTCAATTGGCACCAACCCACCCCACCCGATTGTTTTTCGTTCGGGGTTCAGTTCCCAAAACAATTAAACTCGCGCAGAACTCCCCAGATTTATGGGCCTGTCGGGGCGTTTTAATTTAGATTTCAATATTTCGGTTTCCCGAAAACACTGATGCGCGCCTTGGAATCAATTACCCGGGAAAAAATTCCGGAGAAATTTCCCAAGCTGCGTGACTCAGCCTCGCGCTCATTGATTGAGCTTCATCCATCTCCGACGCAATTTCCCGGTCCGGGTAATTTCAGACAGAGAGAGCTAGAGTTTTTCGCTCGTTTAAAAACGCCGTTTTGCTGTTGTTGTGTGTGTGATCGTGTAATGAGAGGGATTTTTATTTCGTTTTTGAGTGGGAGGGATTTTTTTTCTGAGAGGGAAAACACACACACGCTTCTCTCATTAAGAGAAGTGAGATTTAAAACGCTTCTCTGGAATTTCCGGCAAATGTGTTTGACAGCGTTTGTTTGTTATTTAATGCGAGCTTAAACGCGATTCTTGAAGAAATTAAGTGATTTTTTTTCGTATGCTTGCTTCTGTGTAGAGAGTTTTTATATATCTTAAGTAATTATTTAACGGAGATTTTTTTTTTACGTTTTTTAAAATGTAGTTCCAGAGCAAAAATCTTCCATTAAGATTCCTTCATATGTTACTCGAATCTTTTGATGTTGCGACCATCAATTTTAGTGTTTGGGAGTATGACATATTTAATAATACATTAATATTGTGTCGAATTGTAATAACTAAATCTGCAAACGCTTTAAACTTTAAACACTTTTGCAACGCTAAGTGAACGCAATCTCTTCACATGAGAAAACCGTGAAGCATCCCTTCCATAAACCTGTGAAATATAAGTTTAGAGCTCTGTTCTTAACAAGGTTGTTAAAGTTACTTTTAAAAAGTATTTGAGTACAAATACAAATATTTCAGAAAAAGTAACTAAATATTAAATACAAATACCCCAAAAAAGTAACTAAATAGAGTACAAATAGAGTATATGAAAAGTATTTAAGACGACCTTCAGTTACTTTACCAGTAAAATTTTAATTTATAAAATTTAAATTAATAAAATTAATTTTTAAAATTTAAATTAAAAAATTATTTTAATAAATAAAATTTATTTTTAAATCAATTTCTAATTTTAATAAGAAAATAAAATTTGAATTAAAATTTATTTAAAATTATGATGCCTCGCCCCATGGGGGGCACCATTAGTTTAAAAGAGCTGAAAAGCCTCTCCCCAGAAGCACAAAAGTATTGTATAAAATCAAATATGTAATTACAATCAAACAATAATTAAGGTTTTTGAGCTTTCAAAGTTAGCATACCCGCTTTGGGGTACTCTCCCCTATGGATTTAAATTCCTAAAGACACAACCAACAATCCCAAAAATGAATAAATAAATAATATAGTATTTTTTTCAGGTCATTAGTATATTTAGTCATAGTATAATCTTCCCGGGAAATCCCCGGAATTTCAGTCATTCCCGGGAATGGATTAATTTTTGAAACTACTTCATAGAAATTATATTTAAACTTCAAAATAAAAGTCCAGGAGTTTAAATATATAAATTACAACACAATTTATTTTACTACTATAAAAATGAATATTTAAGTTTTAACTGTTTTTTTTTATTATTATTATGGAAGGATTTTATTTTAATTACCAAAATACAATCAATATGAAAAAAGTTAAAGGATGGTAATATTTTTTCGGGGGGGGGGGCTTAGTTTTTCTTCATAAATACAGTTTTGGAGGTTCCTTAAAACTGTTTGCTTTCATGAAATTAAACTTATGGAATGAAAAAATAAAATACCCTTAGATTTGTATATAGTGTAATTCGGAATTGTTTTATTTAGTTAATTTTTTTTAATCAGAGTATCTTGTTAAAAAACTCTATACAAAAGGTTATACGAAAATTACGGTTAGTAAAAACTAAATTATTACATGGGTAAAGCTATATAATTTTTTTTTTGATTCTTCACTGGAATTAACCGAACGGTTTTTATTTTACATTGACCGAAATTTTCGCACTTATGAAACGTCCACTAAAAAAAGTTCAAAAATGGAACATATTCTATTAGAACAATTACAAATGAATTTATAAAAGTAAGGGGAGAAAGAAAGTTGTAAACTTTCAAAATAATATTTTCATAGAATCTTGTAAGCATACTACATTAACATTAGTTTGAGAGTAGGACGTTTTATAAAAGGCCTTTTGAGCAAAAACTGGAGAATTTTCAAGTCCCATGTCATATACAAATATCAAAAAATAAAATCAATTGTAATTATCTAGATAAAAATATAAAGAAAACATAAATCCTTAATCCCTTCACTCTACTTTAAAAAAAAATATAAACACAACCTAGCTCTTTTTGGGACATTATACTTCTAAGCAGTTGATCTTCTTAAATAAATATACTTCTTCTATCCAGGAGGCAGGAAACTTGCAGCTTTTCGAGAGCACAAACAAAAAGGGACTGAAGGAGGCTCTGGTAAAATTTGATTGCCTTTGCCCTTGAAAATGTGCCCTCCCTCCCTTTGTTTCGTGGAAGGTGGGGTGGGAAAACAAGAAACTACGAACAATTAGTGGCCATAAAAGAATAAAACGGTGCCATATCGGCTATTCCATCTCCTGCGCTGCAATTCGACCTGCAAGGCGTCCGGCCACCCAGAGAACACACAAGCGCCCGCTCCTCGTCAACACAGGGGGGCTATAAATTGTCGGGGGAGGATTGTCAGCGCTGTCGCCGTCTACCGTCTACGGGTGTCCGGTCGGGCAATGCGGAAGCAGGAAGAAGTGTTTTGTTCCCCTCTCCAATGTTGGATTCCGTTTTTTAAATTCTGGGTTTAGAAAGTAACTAAAGTACAGCATAGGTATTTAAGTAACAAAGAGTTAGTTACTTTAAAATTTTTGTAGTTAAATACCAGTTCGATACTGAAAAAGTAACTAATGTAACTAAATACTTTTAAAGTATTTAAAAAGTATTTCCGTTACTAAGTATTTAAATACTTAACAACCTTGGTTCTTAATCGGTTTGGATTATTTCATTTTAGTGGTAGTTGTTTTTAATCACCGCTTTTTAAATTAAGTGAATAGTATTAATATATAAATATATATAAAATAGTGTAAATATATGCTCTGTAACGTGACTAATAGGGTGTCCCGAAAAAACCGAAATTTCTCTGATCGCTTAGCGGTAGTGCGGAAAAGTTGTGAACTACCATCACTATGAAAGGTGTGAAATCTTAAAACTCTGGGTTGATATCTTCTGTTGCCCCAAACGGCCTAAAGTTCTGAAAATTGGCCTAAAAATGACCAAACTTCAAAAATTAACAGAAAATTCCAAATTTCAGTCATGATTCTGGGGTTATGCTTAAAAGTTACTATTGACATACAACTACATCTGCAAAAAGTTTTAAACTTATAGGTTAATATCTTCTGTTGCCTCACGGGGCCTAAATTTCTGAAAATTGGACTAAAAATGACCAAACTTCAAAAATTAATAGAAAATCCCAGATTTCAGTCATGATTCTGGCGTTAGGCTTAAAAGTTACTATTAATATTCAACTACATCTGCAAATAGTTTTAAAATCATAGGCCAATATCTTATCCCTCCTTATTAACTTTAAAATTTGGAAAATTGACAAAACTTAAAAAAAAAATACAAAACAATTACCTCATTTTGATGGAAGAGAGACATTTTTCAGAGAGACAGAGAAATAACATCAACATTATTGCTTGTAATGATTTTTGGTATTAAATTTTAACATTTGCTTTCTTAATTTTAGTGTCGCTGTAACAAAGGAATCCCTGTTCTGTGGGCCAACCGTTTGTCCGGAGGCTGCTGTGATTAATTTCACGATACGCTCAACAGCTTGTGTATGCGATGGTAATTTAATAAATTCCCAGCATTCTGTAGGCATACCGTCCTGAATCATCTTCATAAGTTCTTGAGAACTAACCTCTTTGAGAACTGGAGGGGATGTCACATAACAAGATGCCCAGTCAATGAGATCTACATAGTCTTTGGCTTCAAAGTACAGGAACGACAAAATGAGCCAACACCTTCCCCATCTCTGGTGCCTTCTCTAACCTTGATAATAGGCCGAGCCGCAAGGTTTTTAATGTGATATGTGCAGATATGTAAAACATCAGAATCCTATTGGCAGTTGTAACCAACGGGCCAAGTTCAAAGCCACATTTCAATGAGTTACCTTTACGACACCTGTTTGAGTCCATTGACGGCAAATCATCTGATGGCCCCACGTCTTACACAGGTGAAATCGGACGAAAGCTCAAAGGATGTGAAAAGCTTCCAATCGTTGGTTAACAACTGCCAATATAATTCTCAGGTTTTACATATCTGCCTCAGAACCATCACACAAGCTGGTTACTTTAGTTGGATTTATTCTACGAGTCTACGCACCCTCATGGTTCCGTATAAAGATTCATCAGTCCATAAAAGACGGTGCTTGGAATCTGTGGCACTTCATCAATTCATCCCGGTACTTGCCTAAAAAGTATCGTGACGTAATCGATCCAGTTATTTCTCGAAACGCCTACTTTGCTGCTCCAGAAAACATGCTTCTGGCCATGTTAACTGATGATAGATGTCACATTAGGACCCTTGCGGCTCGGCCTATTATCAAGGTTAGAGAAGGCACCAGAGATGGGGAAGGTGTTTGCTCATTTTGTCGTTCCTGTACTTAACTTTGAAGCCAAAGGCTATGTAGATCTCATTGACTGGGCATCTTGTTATGTGACATCCCCTCCAGTGTTCTCAGAGAGGTTAGTTCTCAAGAACTTATGAAGATGATTCAGGACGGTATGCCTACAGAATGCTGGGAATTTATTAAATTACCATCGCATACACAAGCTGTTGAGCTTATCGTGAAATTAATCACAGCAGCCTCCGGACAAACGGTTGGCCCACAGAACAGGGATTCCTTTGTTACAGCGACACTAAAATTAAGAAAGCAAATGTTAAAATTTAATACCAAAAATCATAACAAGCAATAATGTTGATGTTATTTCTCTGTTCCTCTGAAAAATAAAGTTTTCTCTTCCATCAAAATGAGGTAATTGTTTTGTATTTTTTTTTTGTTGAGTTTTGTCAATTTTCCAAATTTTAAAGTTAATAAGGAGGGAGAAGATATTGGCCTATGAGTTTAAAACTATTTGCAGATGTAGTTGTATATTAATAGTAACTTTTAAGCCTAACCCCAGAATCATTACTGAAATCGGGGATTTTTTATTAATTGTTGAAGTTTGGTCATTTTTAGTCCAATTTTCAGAAATTTAGGCCCCATAAGGCAACAGAAGATATTAACCTATAAGTTTAAAACTTTTTGCAGATGTAGTTGTATGTTAATAGTAACTTTTAAGCATAGCCCCAGAATCATGACTGAAATTTGGAATTTTCTGTTAATTTTTGAAGTTTGGTAATTTTTAGGCCAATTTTCAGAACTTTAGGCCGTTTGGGGCAACAGAAGATATGAACCCATAGTTTTAAGATTTCACACCTTTCATAGTGATGGTAGTTCACAACTTTTCCGCACTACCGCTAAGCGATCAGAGAAATTTCGGTTTTTTCGGGACACCCTAGTGACTAATAAGGCCGTAGAAGCTTGAAATCTTGAGTGAAGTCAACCTTCTATTTCACGTCATCGACGCGTTTAAGACAACAGCTCAAGTGACGTTCAAGTGAAGTTCAAGAGACCGTAGTCAAGTGACGTTTCACCGTAGTTGAGTAGACCAATCAGGCTGTAAAGGGTGGGGCGATCAAGATTCCAGACTGGAGTTGCGCTGTTGTCTTAAACGCGTCGATGACGTGAAATAGAAGGCATGACGTCATTCAAGATTTCAAGATTCTACGGCCTTATTATTTTAGGTGGCCATGACCGGTGCCGGTCCGTGGATCAAATGGTACCGGGCCGCGGGCCGACCATTTCATTGAAAATGAATTTACATCCCTAGGTTTTTATACTCCAAATTAAAAAAATAATAAATCACTTTATATTTATTTTTTGGTGTAGCTGTATTTTATTTTGAAAGCATGTTTAAATACAATTAAATTAAAATTAATAAAAGAAAATAATCTAGAATGTAAACAATCAGTGCCCCCCCCCCAGCGGGCCGCGGTAAAATTATCGTATGGTGTTAAAAAGGTTGGGGAACACTGCCTTACATAACATGTGAAATATAAGTTTAGAGCTCTGTTCTAAATCGGTTTGGAGTATTTCATTTTAGTGGTGGTGGATTTTAGTCACCGCTTTTTAAATCAAGTGAAAAGTAATAAGTTGAGCATAAATATTAGCTCTGTAACGGGATCTATGTCCTGCTTGAGAGGTGTTTCTCTTAACATGAGAAAACAATGAAGCATCCTTTCCATAACCTGTGAAATATAAGTTTAGAGCTCTGTTCTTAATCGGTTTGGATTATTTCATTTTAGTGGTAGTGGATTTTAGTCACCGCTTTTTAAATCAAGTGAAAAGTAATAAGTTGAGCATAAATATTAGCTCTGTAACGGGATCTATGTCCTGCTTGAGAGGTGTTTCTCTTAACATGAGAAAACAATGAAGCATCCTTTCCATAACCTGTGAAATATAAGTTTAGAGCTCTGTTCTTAATCGGTTTGGATTATTTCATTTTAGTGGTAGTGGATTTTAGTCACCGCTTTTTAAATCAAGTGAAAAGTAATAAGTTGAGCATAAATATTAGCTCTGTAACGGGATCTATGTCCTGCTTGAGAGGTGTTTCTCTTAACATGAGAAAACAATGAAGCATCCTTTCCATAACCTGTGAAATATAAGTTTAGAGCTCTGTTCTTAATCGGTTTGGATTATTTCATTTTAGTGGTAGTGGATTTTAGTCACCGCTTTTTAAATCAAGTGAAAAGTAATAAGTTGAGCATAAATATTAGCTCTGTAACGGGATCTATGTCCTGCTTGAGAGGTGTTTCTCTTAACATGAGAAAACAATGAAGCATCCTTTCCATAACCTGTGAAATATAAGTTTAGAGCTCTGTTCTTAATCGGTTTGGATTATTTCATTTTAGTGGTAGTGGATTTTAGTCACCGCTTTTTAAATCAAGTGAAAAGTAATAAGTTGAGCATAAATATTAGCTCTGTAACGGGATCTATGTCCTGCTTGAGAGGTGTTTCTCTTAACATGAGAAAACAATGAAGCATCCTTTCCATAACCTGTGAAATATAAGTTTAGAGCTCTGTTCTTAATCGGTTTGGATTATTTCATTTTAGTGGTAGTGGATTTTAGTCACCGCTTTTTAAATCAAGTGAAAAGTAATAAGTTGAGCATAAATATTAGCTCTGTAACGGGATCTATGTCCTGCGTGAGAGGTGTTTCTCTTAACATGAGAAAACAATGAAGCATCCTTTCCATAACCTGTGAAATATAAGTTTAGAGCTCTGTTCTTAATCGGTTTGGATTATTTCATTTTAGTGGTAGTGGATTTTAGTCACCGCTTTTTAAATCAAGTGAAAAGTAATAAGTTGAGCATAAATATTAGCTCTGTAACGGGATCTATGTCCTGCTTGAGAGGTGTTTCTCTTAACATGAGAAAACAATGAAGCATCCTTTCCATAACCTGTGAAATATAAGTTTAGAGCTCTGTTCTTAATCGGTTTGGATTATTTCATTTTAGTGGTAGTGGATTTTAGTCACCGCTTTTTAAATCAAGTGAAAAGTAATAAGTTGAGCATAAATATTAGCTCTGTAACGGGATCTATGTCCTGCTTGAGAGGTGTTTCTCTTAACATGAGAAAACAATGAAGCATCCTTTCCATAACCTGTGAAATATAAGTTTAGAGCTCTGTTCTTAATCGGTTTGGATTATTTCATTTTAGTGGTAGTGGATTTTAGTCACCGCTTTTTAAATCAAGTGAAAAGTAATAAGTTGAGCATAAATATTAGCTCTGTAACGGGATCTATGTCCTGCTTGAGAGGTGTTTCTCTTAACATGAGAAAACAATGAAGCATCCTTTCCATAACCTGTGAAATATAAGTTTAGAGCTCTGTTCTTAATCGGTTTGGATTATTTCATTTTAGTGGTAGTGGATTTTAGTCACCGCTTTTTAAATCAAGTGAAAAGTAATAAGTTGAGCATAAATATTAGCTCTGTAACGGGATCTATGTCCTGCGTGAGAGGTGTTTCTCTTAACATGAGAAAACAATGAAGCATCCTTTCCATAACCTGTGAAATATAAGTTTAGAGCTCTGTTCTTAATCGGTTTGGATTATTTCATTTTAGTGGTAGTGGATTTTAGTCACCGCTTTTTAAATCAAGTGAAAAGTAATAAGTTGAGCATAAATATTAGCTCTGTAACGGGATCTATGTCCTGCTTGAGAGGTGTTTCTCTTAACATGAGAAAACAATGAAGCATCCTTTCCATAACCTGTGAAATATAAGTTTAGAGCTCTGTTCTTAATCGGTTTGGATTATTTCATTTTAGTGGTAGTGGATTTTAGTCACCGCTTTTTAAATCAAGTGAAAAGTAATAAGTTGAGCATAAATATTTGTTCTGTAACGGGATCTAATATGTCCTGCGTGAGAGGTGTTTCTCTTAACATGAGAAAACAATGAAGCATCCCTTCCATAACCTGTGAAATATAATATAAGTTTATGAGCTCTGTTCTTAATCGGTTTGGATTATTTCATTTTAGTGGTCGTGGATTTTAGTCACCGCTTTTTAAATCAAGTGAAAAGTATTAAGTTGAGCATAAATATTTGCTCTGTAACGGGATCTATGTCCTGCGTGAGAGGTGTTTCTCTTAACATGAGAAAACAATGAAGCATCCCTTCCATAACCTGTGAAATATAATATAAGTTTAGAGCTCTGTTCTTAATCGGTTTGGATTATTTCATTTTAGTGGTAGTGGATTTTAGTCACCGCTTTTTAAATCCAGTGAAAAGTATTAAGTTGAGCATAAATATTTGCTCTGTAACGGGATCTATGTCCTGCGTGAGAGGTGTTTCTCTTAACATGAGAAAACAATGAAGCATCTCTTTCATAACCTGTGAAATATAATATAAGTTTAGAGCTCTGGGGCTCTACTTAGATGCCTCCGGAATTATTTCCCCGTTGGAAAAATTCCGGAACCACGTGACTTTCCGGAGTCACGTGATACAAAAACTCAAAAGCGGCACTTAGATGCAACCGAAAACATCTCCCTTCCGGAATTTCGAGGAATAAGTTGTTGGCAATGCGGGAATTTTTTCGGCGGGAGAAAGCTTGGTGAAATTATTTCCCGTACGAGAAAACGAAAGTAAACAAACTTCAATAGGGCCATCTTATCTAATTAAATCATTCAATCCCTGTATTTTTTTAATTGAAGTGACTGCAAAAGGTCTAATTAATTCTTAATTTATGACTAAATGTAATTAGAATTTTTAAAATAGTCAAAATAGAAGAATGAAAAGAACAGCATAAAGCCATCAGAACAACATATCATTCTGTGGTGAAAGAAAAACAAGGTAAGCTTTTTTTTCTAATTAATTTGTTAAAATTAACTATTTTTGAATTTCTTAAAGTCTTATTGTCTGATTACTTATTCTATAAGGAGTTTTGAATTCACAAAACTCACAATGTGTCTCGATCAATTTAACCATGATTTATTGAAATGTAACTCGAGACAAATATTACGGTTCTACTTAATTTGGTAGATGTCTTCACAATTATTCCCCCAACTCTGGAGAACAATATCTAGCTAGTCAAAAGTTATTGAAATATTTAGTAAATTGGTATCTTTTAATCATATTTTATGCTCTTAAAGAGTACTTTGGTTTATAATTTTTAAAACACATAAGCAAGTTGAAAAGAAGATTTTCTACTTGACAACACTGTTGAACTCTTACTTATTATTTGTGATAATAGAAGTAATTGATTTATGAAATGTACTATTTTGTTTTAAAAAAAATTATCTGCTAGTAAATGCATGTGTTCCATTCTAGGTTCCATGTGGTTGTTATCACAGCCTTTCTTAATGTATTGGACCTCAGACCTATTAAAACTATTGCAGAAGTAACAAAGTATTTTTTTTGAAAGGTAAAATAACATTTTATTGTAATGTAGAGTGTGAATAAGTAGAATGCTTTTAATATAATTATGTACTTTGCATGGAATAGGAAAATATTTAATGAGTTTCTAGTTTTGCTGATAGATATTACAATTAATAAATATTATTATGTGTTTTCTGCTTTAGATAATGGTTACATTGATGACATTGTTAGTTTTATTTGCATTCTTTATCATCAAGTTTAGTCATGTTTTTTAGTCAAAAAAGAATGTTGATAAACAATTGATTTGAACAATTAGCCAAAATCAAAACAGTTGCTAAAAAATCTTCAATGCTCTACTCATCTATATATCATTTTCTGTTTTTTTTTTTTTGTGACAGTTTTAACATTACTGAAAAAAGTGGACTGTTTAATACCCAAAAAACCTACCCATTTCATTATTAACTGAATTATCTTTGAAGTATGCTAATTTTGATTCCTCGCTTATTATAATACAGTAGAATAGCATTTTTTTACATAGTTACATGCCGCATAACCAAATAATTTGAAAAAAAAACCCCATAACTTTAGCTAACCATAACCTGTCTGAGATTTAGAAAAATTATGGCAGTAAGAATAGAAAAGAAATGGTAAAAAATAGCACGATACTCCTATTTCATTTCGCCGAAATCCAATTTACTGACAAATCTTCACATTTCCCCAACAAATTATTTCTCAAAATGGGCCATTGAACTAACAGAATGTGTTCCAAACAAGATGCTTCTCCATATTCCAGTACACTGCAAAGAAGTTTCACTGAATTCTACAACACCGGCAGATCATTTCAGCGAATTGATCATTACACCTGTCTTTTCGGCCAATGGTCAATTAATTAAGGCGTGTTAGTGTCATGGAATTCAGTGAAAAATTTTGTCAGTGAAATAGATTTTCAGTGTACTGAAATTGGGGGAAATGTCTGTTGGTGTAATAAGGCCATTCAATGAAACGGAGAAATTTGTCTGTTGAAAGTTTCTCGATAATGTGGCTTTTGATGAGATAGGTGTGATTGCTATAGTAAAACTAATGTTTAATTCCTCAAGACAGACTTTTGTACAACAGCCTGAATGTGTATTTTGGAGTAATTGTTTAACTGCATTTAAGTTTTGGTCAAAATTTAACTTCACTCCCTGACACGGCAAATAATGTGGAGTGAAGAATACTTATAAATTGAGTAAAATCTTAACCATTTTCTGAGAAGGGGGAAATATCAAGAATGAAAAGGACATGGGAAATGTATTAAGTTATTGTGAACAACTTTTATAACATTCTTTGTTTTTTTATACAGGCAACATCTCTTACTCGAGTAACCCATGGCTGGGGAATCCCAATTACAACAACGGCGAAGGATTCAGTTAACAATTCATCTTTAGAATGTGCATGGATCTTCATATCAAGATCATTTTAAAACTGAAAGGACTTAGGTTGTGACTCTGGCATGTCTTGGAATGTGATTTGATTAAACATGTAGATTAAAAAAGCTGCCCAAATGGAAATTCTAAAAATATTGATAGTGCTCAAATAACTTCTTTGAATAAAGTTATGTTATTTTAATAAAATATATATTATTTTAGTAGTATTACTATGTGTTCATTTCTTGTAGCTAATGAAAATGGTACTCTAAGATTAGCTGGGTTCTCCCTATTTAACTTATTGGCAGCATTTTACTAATAAATATCACTAAGTTGATTTATCATAGTTGGAAGTTTCTATCAAATTGAATTTTCATAGCATACTGCCACGTGTGGGCTTAAATCTTATACTTCAGTAGGAATAAGGATAGAAACAAAGTGTCATTGAATACTGACAACCATTACTTTTGCTTGAGTTGGCTAACATTTAAATGCAAATTTCGATTTTGAAAAGCGAGCTAATGGTTTCGTCATTGAGAAATTACCATAAGAGGACATCCATAAATCATGAGGTCAAAAAGAGGAAAGGGGGTCTATTAAAATCACACGTCAACTTTTTCTTTCAAGATTTTTAGCATAAGTTTAAGAAAAATATCCACATTAGTCAAAACAGCAAATCCTTATCTAGTCAGTCATGATAATTTAATTTCAACATGGATTTGTATCAAAACTTTTGTAATGTGTATACTGTATATGACAAGTCGAAACAAATGTGGCTCGATCATATGGGAATGAATCTTCCATGAGAATTTGAGGAGGTAGGGGGTCTAGCAAAATCACCAAGGGGGAGGGAGGGGTCAAAAATCTCTCACTCACCTCACATAATTGTGTTAGAAATTGTCAGTTTTGTGTGATTTGGGTTGAGAGTTAATTATGAGAAATTAGGTTTAACCAGTGGTAAAGCATAAGTTGCAAATAGAGAAAGCGCTACTTAAACATGACATAAATACAAATTTCAAAAATCTCTGAAACAGATGCAACTTTGAGGAATTTCAAAATTCAGAATAAAACTAGGTGCTATTATACAACAGGGTGCCACTATTGTTGGCATTATAATCCAGTATAACAAACAAAAAAACAAGTGGCACCCTATTGTATAATGAAACCAAACTATAAACACTAATATTACAATCAGCTTAATATATGATAGATAACAATCAACTTTCAACGCTTTCCCTCTTTGCAATTCATGCTTCGCCACTGGGTTTAACTTGCATTTCAAGAAAAGTTAATATTTTGAAATAAATATATTTTGTTAATAAAGCTGTTTTGAAAATTTATAAAAATACATTTCAATGAAAAAATGGGACCTTACCAGAGGGTTTGACTGCTACGTTCAGTTAATGAGTAGCAAATCTATGGATCGAGAGTTTTAATAAAAAGTTATACTATAAGAAAACATTCCCAGACCATACGCAGCCCGCAGCCATGGGAAATCAGGAACTATTAAACACTTTCACTAGACTTCCCTCATCGTTTTACGAAGCGAAACCACACCATACAATTGACAACCAATCAAACACAAGGAGAAAGCAGGATGACCTTCAAGGGAAATTTTGAACTGAAACTTTTCGCCTTTCTCAGGAAGAAAATAAGCAAAAGGCTGATGCAATACCATGAAGTAAAAAAACTTTATCAAAGTAATAACTGCATTTGCCCTTTACTGAGAATTTATTGTTTGTAGACAGAAAAGGAAATTATTATGAATTTTCTCCTCTTTAATGTCATCAATTCATCATGGGTAGAAAAAAAGCAAGAAAAAACTTCTATCATCCTCCAATTTTAAGAAATTTAGATTATAGAAGTGGTGCAGAACTAATG
This sequence comes from Tetragnatha montana, assembly GCA_963680715.1. Lineage (NCBI taxonomy): Eukaryota > Metazoa > Arthropoda > Arachnida > Araneae > Tetragnathidae > Tetragnatha > Tetragnatha montana. The sequence continues at coordinate 38,748,036 of OY796686.1, read as the reverse complement.
TAAAGTTTCTTAGTTTTGACAAATACTTCATCACTTCCCAATTACTTTTGTGAAATACAAAACCTTTTAGCAGAAAATAAAATATAGAAACATTTTCATAATATTGGAAGATGATTGACATGTTTAATTCAGCATCCTGAAATCTATGAAAAAGGCTCCCCCCCCCAGTGTGAAGATAAGAAAACTGAAAATCTGTAGAAATTTGAAAACTAGATATAATCTTAAAAGAATCTAACTTAGTTTATGAGATTGACAATGAAACATAAACAGTGAATTTAATTTGTATTTTTAATTTTCCCTAATGAACATAAATGTCTGTATGAAATACAAACAAAACGAAAACTTCAATAACACAGTCCCCTAACACTGTTCGCACAGCAATCAAAATTCGGATCGCTTCTAGTTGCTGGTTCGTTGGCGAGTTATTGTTAGTCGCGCACATTATTTAATTGTTCTGCCATCCTTTAAAGTGTCTTTTGACACCCATGTGGACCTATACCAATCTAGAATTGTCAACTAACGACACGTTATCATCTCTTGTTTACTAAACAAGAGCGCACAACAAAAGCTCTGATTGGTTGCCGCTATTCCGGAGTGGGAAATAAAGTAGTCTCGAACCCAAAATGCCCCTCTTCGATTCCTAACCCGGTTTCCGGAGGTATCTAAGTACGACTTTCGCTTACTTCCGGAATCTTGCCTTTGGAATTTCCAGATTTCGGTTGTTGGAAATATTCCGGAGGGGAATAATTCCAAAGGCATCTAAGTAGAGCCCCTGTTCTTAATCGGTTTGGATTATTTCATTTTAGTGGTAGTGGATTATAGTCACCGCTTTTTAAATCAAGTGAAAAGTATTAAGTTGAGCATAAATATTTGCGCTGTAACGGGATCTATGTCCTGCGTGAGAGGTGTTTCTCTTATTAACATGAGAAAACAGTGAAGCATCCCTTCCATAACCTGTGAATTATAAGCTCTGGTCTTAATGGGTTTGGATTATTTCATTTTTAGCGGTAGTGATTTTTAGTCACCGCTTTTTAAATTAAGTGAAAATTATTAAGTTGAGCAAAAGTAATATTTCTGTAACGGGATCTATCTATGTCCTGCGTTTGGAATGGCTCTGTTAATAAAAGGTATCCAGCTATTCTTTCCATAACCTGTGAAATATTAGTTTAGAAGTACTAACTATGTTCTTAAACGGTTTCGCATTAGTGGATGTGGTTTTTAGTCACCACTTTTTAAATTAAGAAAAAAAAATATTAAGTAGAGCATCTTCATTAACTCTGACTGAAATTTTGTTACCACTTAATAAATTAGGATAAAAATCCTAAGTTAAATGAAACGCCTGGGTTGGTGGTAGGGGCTTGAGGATGGCAGGTTGTATTTACTCTCCTCCTCATTCCTATAAGACTCTTACATTCTTTCAGTTTCCGTCGTAGGCAAAAGAGTTAAAGTCTTGAAATGTTACAAAAAAGAGTGTAAAAGTTATCAAAAATAGTAATATTTTCAATTAATTTTACTGTTACGGTTACAGTTAACGTTGAAAATTAGAAATATTAAGACCCCCCGTGAATTAAGCAGGAAAATTTATAAATACCAATCAGTATTTATTTCCGAGTGCCATACCCGCTGAGAAGGCTCAGATTCGATCTGAGGGCCTTTCGGATGGCAATCTGGTGTGCTAACCACCAAGCCATCCGTTCCTGCAGCTGCGACAGTCTTGTAATTAATTTGAAGTTGATACTTGACCATTTAAAAAAAACAAACAGATAATATTGCCGAGGATCGAACTCGAAACCTTTTATAAACGACTGTCACCTACCTCAGACGGCAGTGCGTTAACTAACCGTACCATCCGTTCCTGAAGCCTCTGGTTTATTTTAATAATTTAAAGTTAATACATAACTTCAAAATTTGAAAAAAGTGGTAGGCAGGCTTTGAACCCGGGTCCTATCGATTTGTAGCATCACGATCTTGACGTCCAGGCTATTCGTTCACATTTCTCCGAGAATTTTAAAGCTACTGGAGATTATTAATTTCGATATTGTAAACAATTAGGAACATGCAGTGTGTGTTAACCAAGTTTTATTTTTCTCAATTATGTTTATAAGTTAATTTTTTTTTATGAATTTTGTATATCATCCTGTGTCAACCTGACCCTCATGTGTGAATTTCACTAACACTTTTAGGGGTTATTCTTTACTGTGAAGGAAACATAAAAATATATTTATTTGAATTTTTTGGTGATTTTTTTTTAAATTAAAAAAAAAAGTTTTATAGCTCTTCTATCTTGAATAACTCCAGTTCTGTTAAGCTTAAAAAAATGCATCGATCTTTACAGATTATTTTTTAAGTTTGAATTTCATATACAATCTGACTATAGCTTTAAAAAATAAAACTTTTATCTAATAAAAAAAGAATATTTTTTTTTTATTTTAAAAATATATGTTTGTTGAATTTATTTTCAGTGCTATTTCTTATTTGTTTGTAAAATTTTCGGTTCGAGGCTTTTTTCTAATTTTATGAATTTGAGTGTGTATGAAGGACAACCAACCACTCCACAACTTTATTCATGGGTGGGCAAAAAGTCGATACACTTTTGAAAGTTCCATAGAAACTATCTATTATCATAATTTTGAACTAAATTTTTTATTACCTTAAAAAATCCCTAAGACTGAAGGGATTGAAGGGACTGAAAACCCTTTTTATTTCGTTCTTTTTTTTTTCAAAAGTTATACTGACCTTTTTGCCCACCCTGTATTTATTAAAATATAAAAATTTTTTATTGACATGAAACAAATTACTGACAACAAATTGAGTTCATATAGCTCATTATAGAGATAAGGAGTGTTGTGTCATTATCCCTGCAAGAAAAATAATTGATTAGCAGGTAACAAAAATGGTATAAGACGGCATATTTCAAAATACATTTCAACCAGGCGCGGATTCAATGGGGACACTTCGGTAAATGCCCCCTCCTTGGGCTGAAAAAGGAAGGGAAAGCTGGGAAAAAGAGAGAAAAGGCGTAAAAAAGAAAGTAGATTTTGAAAGACCAAGAATTTTTTTTTTGTCATTTAAAAAAAGATAATTATTTTTTTTCTTCTTTTTACCCTTTTTTCTCTTCCTTTTCCCTTCTTGGCCCCCTTTTTAGCCCAAGGTGTCACTTTCCCCAGATTCTCCAAACTTTTTTCTTTCATCAAGGGCCTGTGCGGATCAAAAATGAATTATTCAGGGTCAAAATCCCTACAATTTTCTAGGGGAGGATCCCCAGATCCCCTAAAAAATTTACGTTCTTAAAAGACGGTTACAAGTCTTAGATCCCGATCATAGGTTCAGAAATAGTTGCGCTTATAATGTTTGTCAAACATTTTGTGGTTCAAAAATAAAATTCATCAGGGGGATCTTTATAGAAAATAGTAAAATTTAGTCTATTTTGCGTGCAAAGGTAGAGGTGATCCTCAAAAAGTGCCCTCCCCTTGGAGACCTGCTGCTGGATCCGCGCCTGACGCAATAACGAACACTTCTAATGAAAAGCGTTTTGGTTGTATTGTGATTATGTTGTGAGAGAAAAAGATAGCGTTGTAAAAATGTTGCTAAAAAATTACAAAGAGACAGAAAATGTGTTCTTATACTCTATTACACTGTAAAAAAAAATCTTGCCACTTTCTTGGAAAAACTGGGCAGCTGTGTTGCCCATTTTTTCCAAGTAATGTTTCTGGAAAATAGCAGTAACATTACGGTAAAATCAATCAAAAATACCAATATACCAGTGTTTTACGGCAAATGTTCCTGTTATTTTCCAGGAACATTACTAGGAAAAAATGGGCAACCCAGCTGCCCAGTTTTTTCTTGGAACGTTCCAGGATTTTTTTACAGTGCTGTATAATGCTGTCATCCAAATTTAAGAAATCAGATTTGAAACAGATTTAAAAACACTATTTTTAAAACGTATTTGTAACACTTTTCAAACATATTCAGAACGCTATATCATACACAACACAAGTGCTATTCCTAACAACATAACTAAAGCGTTGTTAATTTGAGAACAAAAAAGTGTTCTTAAAAGTGTTCTTATGTTTACAATGTGTTTATTTTTGTGTGGAATATTTGGAGTGAAGTTTGTAATTTCTTCCCACTAATGGCATTAAAACAATTGGCTTCTATACTATAAAATTCGGTATTTATTTTGCCTTAGAGTATATTATATTCGTAAACTGTAGTATAATTAATTATGAACAAAAATATTTCAATGAATTCTATTTATAAAAAACAACAAACTTATCTAATAAGTTTACTATTTTATTGAACCTCCATTTCTGTAAGTAGAATAAAAAGTTAAAACTACACATTAAATGAGTCAAAATAGGTAGGTACCTACTTCATTTACTTTACTCTCTATTGGTATATTACCCTTACTGCAACCACAGTAAATTGCATATTCACAAATCTTTTTTATTACTACCCTTTTAATAAACACAGACTGAGTTGGAGCAATGTTAAAAATAGCTTTCGATTAACTGGATTTAATTAAGATTGTTTGCATACTCGCATAACTCGAGGTATTAAATATTTTAAAATTAAGTTTTGCGTTTCTACAATTAACTTTTTTAATTAAAGAAAAGATAGCTTGAAACCCTGCGTTCTGTGTGTTATTGTTTTTCAAATGAGGAAAATGGTTCCGTAAAGCTCTTTTGAGATTTTTTTACGAGTTTCGTGGATAATAAACTTTTAGTTTTAAGAGAGGTTTAGATGAAAAAAGACCCCTGTTTTTCATTTACCGCAGTACAAACTTCGTTTTTTTTTTTTTTCAAAAGAATAAACTTTGAGCTTTAAACTGTTTTATCTTTGTTTTTACTTCCTAAATCTCCTCTTTCTTTAATGATATAACAATTGTACACCACATAGCGAAAAACATAATTATAGAAAATAAAAACACTAAGGAAAAATATTGAAATGTATTTCCTAAGTCTTTTTTTTAAGAATTTAAACTCCCATTTAATAATTACCAGTAAGTAAATGTAATTAAAACTAGCTATGTACAAATGCTATCAATCACACTTATATTAAAGGATAACTTTAGTATCTAATTTTCAATCCTTTAGTAACATAAATTCATTTTAATTACTAGTTTAGTTTTAGAGAGATATTCATTCAAGTTACCCAAATGGTAAGAATTATTTTTAAACTAAATGGGAGATACTGATTTACATTAAAAGCCTAAAATATTAAATTTAGAATGATAAATAACCACGAGTTTTATAATTACAAATATAAAGTTATCATATCAGGTCAACATATTCTTTGGCCATGAAAATTCACCTCAGAAAAGGGTAGTTTCATTTTTTCTCCTTTTCACTAAATCATTCAACAGACGTAAACAAACAACTACTTCTAAATATTTTACCGAGGGATGGATTTTTTTCCACATCCTTACATTTTTTCTCTCAGACATACGAACTTTTTAATAATCAAGCATGCTACTTTTATATCAGGGGAGCTTTTTTAATAAAAAATATCTATGTAATGTAAATATCATTGAAAATAATATGTGTTGTAAGGTAAGACAGAAACTCTTAAACTGTATTATAACCGACTAACGGTCATGCGATTCATTAGCAAAGAATAAAATATTGCTCACATCATTAGAAAGCACTTACGACCTTCTAAAACCCACAACCGCCACCTTAATTCCACTTACGATCCATTACGATTTCCGTTTCGAATTTTCTGAATACCACTTCAAGGTGTCAATACCATCGATAAACCAACACCCATTAACGATTTTAAAACCCTATACTCCTTCACCATACTGAAACGAAACCTACCCAACCATCATACACCCTTTCACGATGGTCCAAACAAGGCAAAGAGAGAGATGCAAATCTGCATCATCATCATCCCTCTGTGATTTGCGAGCTTAAATGAAAGCCCCGCTAATGATGATTCCGTCCATTAATCATCTCGCAACCATTGTGGACGGATGAATGTATAGTACTACTACCATCTGTATGCTGAGAAGAAGAAGAAGCCGGCGCGGAAAAAAGCATCTCACGGGTGGTCCTCGCTGGGAGGACGCTCGTAATAAAGAAATATTAATATAAAGCCGGGTAATAAGAGGTTGGTGAAAGCTGTTATCATAATTAGCAATCTGTCATAAGTGTCAGGTGCGTATTACCCACTGCTGTTCAATCAGACAGCTGCGGGATTTGGCCGTATGGGGATGCGGGAAGAAATAGGGGGAGCGTTGGGCGTCTTTTCTGTGTGGTCAAGACGCCGTGGCAAAGTAACGTTGGAGATAAAAGTGGATAGTTCAGAAATTGTCCCTACAATCACAAAATATAGTGATTAGTAATAGAAAACTTTTTATAAAGAACCTGGATGGAATTTAACCCACAAACCCTTGAGGGATGGTAGAGCGATGCTCATAGTGCAATTTCTCATGTAACAAAAGTTTTTTTAATGTGCTTTTTATGTATCGATTGTTTTTTAAAGGCCGTTAAAAGAAATGTTGCATAGATACACACTAATACTCCCTAACTTCATTCGTTTAATTACATTACAAAAGCAACAAGTTTCTTCAATAAATATATTATTGATGTTGTGCACGAATTTTATATTTCTCATATCAAACAAAAAAGGGTTAATTTTCTAATATTGCGAAGCATTAAAACTTTATACATAAAAATATATATCCTAAAAAAATAAAAAAAACGCCCATTACACTACAAACGCTCCAAGCAAAAATAAACATACTTATTTTAACATTTTTTGTTGTAAGTAAGGTTTTTCTGTAAGGTAGAACATTTAAACATCTTATTGTGTTGTGATATTGTTCTGAATATGTTTGGGAAGTGTTAGAAATATGTTCAAACCCAGAAATCTGTTTTAAAAAGTGTTGTAAATGTGTTAAGAATCTAGAATTGTGGTTTTTATATTTGTATTGAAACACTATTTTCACACATTTTCTGACTATGAAATTTTTAAAAATAACACTTTTACAACACTATCTTTTTCTCACACAAAACACAAACGCAATACAATCAAAATGCTTTTCATTAAAAGTGTTCATTATTGTGTTTACTAAGCGTAGCAAAAGTGTTTTGAAAAGTTAAGGTTTTTCCGTATCTTCGTCTTTGAATAATCACCAATAAAAACATATGATACTATTCTTTAAAATTCGTGTAATGTTATACTATAACACAGCCAAATTTTTGATGCTTCCTTTGCCGATTAGTTTGCCATTTTTTTGGCAATACTTCTAATCTCTTTCGTTTGAAAAAAAAAATTGTTAATTTTTGATGGGATGATGGAAAACGGTTAAGTACCAAACTGATAACAGAATATACCCGTCCTCTTACCCTTTTATCCCCTTGTTTTATTAAGAGAATGCGCTATCTCACCAAATCTCCCATCCACTGGAAATCTCCCATGAAATTCCTTTGTTATGATGTGTACTCATCCCACCACTCTCCCATCATTTGACTACCACGCATAGTTGCATCCAATGCGCGCTCTAGCCAACACCCTCTCTACGGATTTGGCAGTAAATAAGCGGTGCTTGTTTCTCGCGTATACGAGTGCATTTGGCTGATTGTCTTTCGCCGCTCATTTGCTGATTACCTGCGGCGGAGAAGAGCTGCGTAATTTTCGGACATCGGGCGTTCGTTTGCATAGTACAACTCGTGAGTTGTATAGGTTTTTTTTTTCGGTTCGCTAATGTTTTATTGAATCTATTTGGTCCCGAAACCTTTTTCGGGAAGTGTGTTTGGATGTCTGAATACCCCAGGGAGAATGAAATGTGTAGAAAGGCTGGGTGATATTATTTAGCTGCTCTGTAGAATGTGTTGAGCGGAGTATCGCAATTTTTTTTAACAATCATTTTCAAAAAGGGAACACGACTGTCTCTACATACTATTAACACAGAATTGAATTAAATTTATTCTCTGTTTTAATAATTTTATCCAAAAACTGATTTTCACAAGCGAGACAGATACTGACTTTTTGTACACTTATGGAGTAATTTATATTACACTTTTTAACATTATTTTAAAACATTTCCAATTTTTTTGTCATAAAAATTCTTATTTCTATTCTTTTTAACAATAAAAAGCACCCGCTCTTCATATTTTATGTCAAAAATATTTTTATAGATAAAAGTTTATTTAAAATATTGGGTGTCATCCAAAGAAACCGGCCCTGGCGCCGAAAATGTAGATTCTGTAGAATAGTAGATGTAGAATAGAAAATGTAGAATAGTAGATTCTGGCAACCCAGTTTAATAGTATTAGAAGTTGAATTTGCTTACTCGCCAGTAAACTGCATTGGCAACACTAAATTTCTCCCAAAATGTCGCTAGGCACGCTTTCTTTATTTACCAATAAATTAATAGCCTTCGTTTATGTCTAAGCCATTTGGAAATAGAGCTAGGGGAAGACCCAAAATCAGATGGTCTGATTCTATAGACAAGGACTTCCTTGTCCTAAAATGTAGGAACTGGCGAACTGTGGCCGTTAACAGATCAGGATGGAGTCGATGGAGGAGAGTCCTCGAGAAGGCCAGGGCCCACACCGGGCTGTCGCGCCAATGATGATGATGAATAGCCTTCGTAATTTTGTTGATTTTAAAATCTTAATATTGTGACTAAACTGTTATTTATATACTTTTCCAGACTTATGCTTTTATAACAAAATCCTTCCACTTAGTAGCATACGATATTAGATATTAGGCGAGGCGATATTGTCCAGATACCAACCAATATTGTACCCTCGATTTAATACCGTCATGTTATCATCAGGCAATATCGTTTAATATCGCATACAATCCTTCCCACCCAGCGTAACCTCCGCTCAAGGAAAGAAGATAACCCCACCACAAACCCCAACATTCACATATTCAACACCATGCACCCTCCGAAAACCGAACCCTCCTTCCAACACACGCAATCAGCACCACAACACCAAACAACTGCATCTCCTCCTCCTGGAGATTACAGGAGGGAAAACAAAAACCGCTCACCCGCCCCCACCTCAATTCTCCAAGGAGGGGGGGGAAGCACCCCCACCCACGTTTTTTTTCAGGTTTTTTGGCGGGGAGTTTCTCCAAACTGCGTGCCTCGGGAGCCCCGGAATGCCGGTAATATTTCTGCCGCCGTGCCCCCACGCTATGCGGCGAGCGATTCCGCGCGCGTGACTGCCCCGGGACCAAAAACTCATTTCTGCCCCCGTTCTTTTTACGGCTCTCTTTTCCCGGCTGCACCCCTCCTTCAATTTGCAATTCCCCGGGATCAATCCCGGATCGCTTTGCATATCCCGTCCGGAAGAGTGGGCCCGGTTTTCAATCTTGAGGGTGGGCCGCGGAAATTGTGGGGTTTCCCTTTACGTTTTTTTTTAACGTGGCGTGTGTGATATTACATGATGAACTACTTGTACAAAAATCAATGTGCTTTGCACTATCTTTTTTGCTTAAATATTACTCTGTGATTGTATTTGATCATTTGTGATAGTGTTGGTCATGAGATTGTTTATGTAAGAGATGCACATTATAATCATCTTAAAGAATTCAAAGCTGATGGGACCAACTAACCTAATTATCCAGACCTTTACATTAAAAAAAATGTTGACGGTGCACGGAAAAATGCACACCACATTTATCCCTGCAATCCATACCAAACAATTGATAATCAAACTACTATAACTCCAAGGTGAAGGGAAGGGACCACAAAAAAGGTCCAAGGGGCCATTCATTAATTACGTAAGGGCCCCGAGGGGGAGGGGGGTTGGAAAACTCTCTACATACCCTTACTTGGGGGGTCAAACCCATTCTTACGTAAGATTTTCCAAGTTAATGTAAACAAATTACAATCATTCTAATCAAATTACTATTGAATAACCCCAGAAAAACTTCTTGGTTATCTTATCGAAGCTTTAATTTAAAAAAAAAATGAAGGTATATCAGATGTATCTTTGATACATCTAGTCCAGTCTTAACATTTTATTATTTTGAAAAACGAAATGGAATCTTACGTAAGAATAGGGGGGAGGGGTTTGAAAAATCTTACGTACCCTTACATGGGAGTAGGGGGGGGGGCGAAAATTTGCCAAAATCATCCTTAAGTAATTAATGAATGTCCCCCAATGATCCGATCCAAAACTGCACAAAGTAAAATTCATTTAACAAGAAGCTTCAGTTTAAGATTTTGTTTGACCTTTTACTACCTTAACCGAAATTTATTAATCATGAAAAAAATTTATTAATCCAAATCAAAACTTCCCTAGTTCTCAATGAAATAAAATTCCTACTTACAAATGTAATTTTCTTCAACGAGAAACCTTCATAAGCGGATGAATCCAAAAGGTCTCATCAGCATTCCTATTACGTAAAGAATGCAAAGTTTAAAAGTATATAGCAGAAGGTTACAAAGTATAATTTCAATTCTAAACACATTAATACTGATTTAATGAAAAAATAGACAAGCTTTTAAATAAATATACAAAGTTAAATGTCAAAAGTAACTCAAAAACAATCAATTCTCTTTTTAATCCGAAATGAACCTTAAAAATATAAACCATAGCCGCAGCAGAACAACATCTCTAATCCATCAAAAATAGTTAGCAACAACATCCACCCAACCAGATGATGATTCCAAACTAGGAGTTTTCACCGTCGTTGTCACCCACCCATGAAAGTGAAATGTCACACTCGAACAAAAGTGAAGACAGATGAATTTTCAAGACACACAGCCTTCCCAAAAAGAGAAACTTGACTCCCGCTGAGAATCTCCCTCTGCTGGCATAACTCATAATGGTTCAAGTCGTTATCTTAAGCAGGTTTATGCAAACTAGTCCTGGAATACATCATATTCCTCTCAGCAGGACATTGGGTTTGTGCGTCTCGACTCCCACTGAGGGATGACCTTATCTGGATGGAGATCCTACTACGAAAGGGAATATACAGACATGCGAAATATGCTAATTTAGTTTTTTAACCTTTGCATGAAGCTTTTTTCTTTGAAGGAAGTTTTTTAAAGGTCGGATAAGGGTTGAAGTTTAACTGGTGAATGACTGTATTTTTAGGATCCATTGGATTATACAACAGGGTGCATAAAAAATCCCTTAAACCTGAAAATACTTGTATACGGGGAGAGCTATAACTATAGTGACTAGATAAGGTAGTGTGTTTACCGCCCATAGATACCATTATAAAAAAGTGTGCCCAAAAAAGGCGAAAAATCCAGGTGGCGAACGATCGCTAGTTTCCACTCTCTATGAATGCTATTATCTCTGATCTGTGCGGTGCCGTGCCCCGTAAGCGCGGATCTCGTTAAAAAGAGATAATAGTATTCATAGAGAGTGGAAACTAGCGATCGTTCGCCACCTGGATTTTTCGCCTTTTTTGGGTACACTTTTTAAATCCGGTAAACACACTACCTTATTCTAGTCACTATACTATAACTGCTATGATGCAAGTGAGGTAACGGTATTGCAAAGCGACTATGCCCGACCTAGTGCAAACAACACCAGCGCCCTGGTGGCGAAATAATAAAATTCAAAATTAATTAAAAACTAAAGGAGGTAGAACAAAATCTTTGGTGAGAAATCTGTTGGCAATGTTATAAAAAACGAGCAGAAAACTATTTCATGAATATATCTTTAATATTTGAAGAGGTATTTGCAAGTAAAATAACTAACACTTTTTCAGGCTTCAAAAGAGAAAAATTTCGCAAATTTGGAAGTTTCTTTGATTTTTTGGTTAAATTTTATTCTTTATTTGTAGTTACAACACGCAAACTACATGATAACACTGGAAAACTCGCAAATTTGCGAGCTTTTTCTTTTTTGTAAGCCTGAAAAAGTGCTATTTTCAATTCCAAATATCTCTTCAAATATCAAAAATATTTTCTTAAATTTTTTTTCTGTGCGTTTTTTATAATATTTCCAACAAATTTTTCAGTAAAGATTTTGTTCTATCCCCTTTAGTTTTTTAATTATTTTTTAACTTCCTTATTTTGCCACTAGGGGCGCTGCTGTCGTTTGCATTACACTCAAAAAAATGGTAGTCTTCAACCAACCGAACCCAGTTCGGTTGATAGTGGTTTAGTTGCCATAACCAGACCGATCGTTTCCCAAAAACACACCGGTCCGTTTCGTTCAACCGAACTCATTCTGTTACTTAGTTCGGTCCAGGGAACCGAACTGGTTCGATTGCCACAAACACATTCAATCCACTGGCTAAACACGCAAAATCACACCATTTAACAGAAAGGGCGAATATTTAATAATTTTGAGTGCAATTCATTAAACATTTGTACAACAACTTTATTATCATAATAAGTGTAGGTTTTTTACGATGGGAATAAAAGAGAAATTAGTACGTCCATCGAAACGAACGAACTATATACCGTCGCGTCGTGAAATCAAAATTATTTTATCGCGCAAGAATACAAAGTTTTGGTTCCTCGGCTGGCGGTTCGAATCGGCCATGACAATTTTTATTAAGGTTTTATTCGTTTTATTATTAAGCAGCATCTGACACACTTTAACATAATGAAAATGGAGAAGACGAAACACAAATTTTGGAAGTGAGTAATGTTCATTTTCTATTCTTATTTTTTAGTTTAATAATGTGTTCTTTAAAAGTACAGGTTTGCAGTCGCCAAGTTGGTGGATGTGATTAGTAAGTGTATTGTATAGCATACATAAGGGCTAAGGCGGGCCTGGCCCCCCATTGCACTGGAAAAATTTACGTAAAATCTTCCTTTGACCATAATTAATCGGATTTTATTGATATTATGTGGGCTTTGAATTGTTTTTACAGTTCAAAAACTTCTAAAACTATATTTTCATGTGTAAATCTTAACCCTTCAGGCGATCGCGTGAGTCAAAGACTCCGAACATATTTTTGTGTTATGAAAGCATATAATTCCTAATAAGTATTTTAAAATTTATTATTATTAAAAAAGAAACCTTATAATAGTTTTTCAGCCTTTACAAGTGATAGTGTAGCGTCAAATATAATTTTATTCTGAACCCAAACCTCTAGTGATGTGTTTATGATTGACAAATGTTTATGTGCACAGGTTATTAAGACAGGCAATTGTTATATTTGTAAGATTTATGTGACATTTACTGTTTTGAATTCAGACAAACTGTAGATTATTGTCAGCTAATACATGAACTGTTTACATTTTACATTCATTCACTACCTTCTGTCTAATTTAACACAATTTTGGTGATTTGTATGAATGTGTAATTGTGATTAGTACAACAGTAATCTCCTTTCCTGTGAACTTATTTCTTTATTTGCTTAAACTGTATGTGTAAAAACACTCTACGTCTAACGGTGAGATGCCGCTATACAACTGCGCTGGGTTAATCTGGTTCACAGAAATAACTTAATGCACCCAGAATTTATTCTAAGGATTCTAAGTTGTGTTTTAGGTTAATAATCCACAAATTACAGTATAATTTATTTGTAAATATTACAATTGCGGTAATGGGAACATATTATATGATGTAGGTTTTCCACAGCGATAATTCCAAAGAACTGGTGACCGGTGAATGGCTGTTGCTATAGTTCTAGTTGCTAAAGTCTTATCTTGCTAGGTAGTTTGTGTAACCCCAAATAAGCCAGGACATTAACTGCCTAGGGTTAGGTAAGTACTATAGAGAGCCAAACTGGTTACTTCCCGCCAAGAACTATCCCACTTCCCTCCCCTCTCCTTGAAGAAGTTTTAGGAGTCGAGGCTTACCTCGGTTAGAGCTTATCATAAGATGTCAGATCACCAATGGGATGCTTAAGTAGCCAAGCTAGCTACCCTGATTTCCTGCTCCCCTACTTGAACTTGGATTTCTCCGTTACCAACGGCCTAGCAAAGAAAGACCATAGCACAGGCGCTAAATTGCCGACTGTTACAGTTGACAGTTGCCGTGGAGGACCTATATCAAATTTGTTCCAGATAATGATTAATTGAACTATTATTTCACTTTTTTTTACGGTTCAATTCCATTAGAGTCCACGCTAAATATCGCCCGGTTCTTTTAGACAACAAAAATTAGAAATATATTCATAAATAATTTCGGTCCAATTCCGTTACAGTCCCCGCTAAATATCGCCAATATCCAAATTGCTAAATATATCCAAATATCAAGAAATTTTTCTGACTTTTATTAATAAACTGAATAGTTATTGATCTAATAAAACATTTTAATTCAGGAGTTTGAAATTATTTATGAATATTTCTACTTTTTGTAGTTTAAAAGAACCGGGTGATATTTAGCGGTGACTCTAACGGAATTGAACCATAATTTCAAACTCCTGAATTAAAACGTTTAATTAGATCAATAAGTCAGAAAGATTTCAGAAAAATTTGTTGATATTTGGATATATTTAGCGATTTCGATTTGGATATTTGCGATATTTAGTAGGGACTCTAACGGAATCGTACCTGTTTTACTATCGACAAGTTCCAAATTAGTTTCTGTTGACCTTTTACATTTTTGTAGGTGTTCTGTCCTTTGCTGTTACCTATTGTATGAGGAAAGAGGCTAACACCAATCACACAGCTTTTCTGGGTCGATGTTGTGAGCAGATGTTAAACAGAGAGTTTTACCTTCCTGAGAACTTTTGGAAGTAAGTAATGTTCATTTTCAATTCTTATTTTTTAGTTTAATAATGGGCAATACCACTATTTTTTAAATTTGAATAATAAATATCGTAACCCTATGAAGAAAGCTGTTCTGAATTCGATTTTCTGCATGAAAACAACCAAAAAAATTTATTTTCTTAATTATTTAAGATTTTAAAAGCGCGGAATTTGAGCCGTACTCAAATCGTTCTCCCATTGGCTGATGCGATTGTGACGTACTTCCATCCTATACAAACAACCTCGTTTTGACTGCTTGGGCTTGTCTTTGTTTACTGTTTGGTTGTCGATATTCTTTGTTTCTATCAAAAAGGCACAAAAATGCATTTAAAAAGTTTCCCAGCTGAAATATCCCTGAAAGAGTGACGGAAATGCAAAAAGGACCAAAAAATACATCTTATAACATCAAAATTACATACCTTTCGTGCAGTTTTCTTGGTTTTTCATCCCGATTTGTGTTTTATTTATTTATGGAAGAAGTCATTGTTATGCAGATTTTGCCTCTTGTTAATTAGAATGGCTCCAAAAGTGTTTTTTAAAACACTAGTAAAATGAAAATAAATAAGAATAAAAGTAACACTTTATGTAAGTTTCGTCTCTTATTATACATCTAAGGAATTTAATTTAATTAAATGTTAAGTTTGTCTGTAAAATATTCTTAAATTCTTATTCTTAAAATACTGTTATATTTTTATTTCTACTAGTGTTTTAAAATATCAAAATCTGCATAACAATGATTTCTTAGTTTCGCCAGTCGGTGGCAATGCGACTGGTTTGTATAGGATGGAAGTACGTCACATCTTTTCCCCACGAAAATTTTGATTTCGCGCTCAAAAGAAAACGCAAACTTTGAATTTAATTTTAAAATAAGTATGCATTGCAGAGCAAAAATTTTTGAAGGTATATTTATGTTTATGCAATCTGAACCAAATAAAAAAAAATAGTGGTATTGCCCATAGTGTTCTTTAAAAGTACAGTAAATTTTATCTTTAAAGCATCTATACAAATACATCTCATTATTCATCTCATGACAACCCTTTATGCATTAGAAGTTTGTATGTTTATTTAGTATTCAAATAGATGTACTATTTCAATTTAGTTTTTCGGTAATCAAGCCAAGCCGTTTCTGCTTTATGGAGTCGTGGTAATAACCACTGTTTTTGTTAATTGTGGAAAATCTGTTATCACGTGTTCGCCATTTATCTCCCACTAATTTAAGGCAGTAAATGGAAAATAAATCTTTAAGTAAATCTTTGTCACAGGAAATGAAATTTCTTCTATTGTGTTATTACCGTAGGTTAAACTTCTTTCTAAAATTGGTTAACCCTAAAATTTTTGACATTTGGTTAACTCAATAGTGAAATATTTGCTAGTAAATTGTAAAAACTTAATTTTTGACATTTGGTTAACTCAATAGTGAAATATTTGCTAGTAAATGGTAAAATCTTAGTATTTAAATACATAAATGAAAGGGGAAGTGCAGTTTCATTTGCATTGCTAAACCTAAAATTTAGCTCAGTGGGTTGTTTATTATTTTCAACACAACAACAACAGGAGCAAAGATGAATTATGAATAATTTATCCCTTTTTATTAATTCAATTGTGTAATAATAACAAGTTTTGGGACGGTATCAAACTTAAAGTTTTGGTGTCGGACGTTAATCGTGCAATTTACAAATTATTTGACATTTGTGGAAAAGTGGGGACATTTCCACACTTTTTTATTTGTTTATTTTTTTTTACTTAGCAATAACAATTTTCTGTCATATTTTTCAACATTATTTCTAGCGATCAAAATTTTTAAAAAGGAGTTTCGCACAGCTGGGATAAGTGTCCTTCCTGGCAGTATATAACGATTAGTTGTAGTGATTAGCACGGGCGCCCATACATACCTTTTACCCCTACATACCTACATCACCTTTTGCATTAAGTAACACGTTAAAGGTTGGTTGGTTGTTTTGGGTTTTATGGCGCAAGGTCCCTATATCGGACATTCCGCGCCAGTAACACGTTAAAGGCTACTGAGAAATAATTATGAACCAACCTCCCATTAGAAAACTTAAGCGGGCTTGACTGGCTAACTTGCAAAAATTTTTCTTGGCCCCCTCATGAATTCAAACATATGGGCGCCCATGGTGTATAGTTGGCGATCACGACACAATTGCCAAATGGAGGACTCTTATCCCAGCTGATCCAGGTGTTTTTTAGCATATAATTAGAATTAATCATAAAATTATCTACATTGTTTAATTAGTTATTAATGAGATATTTTGTATTTTTAAAGGTCCGTTCGAGGATCCCCTCACTGCAAGGAACTGCCACCTGATCTCCCATCCGCCTCGGCTCTCACGTGCGTGAGAGGAGGATGCCCCCCAGAGTGAGTGAGAGCTTCTTTGTGGCTGTGTCTGCTTCGAGGTGAAGTCCTCGCTGGCTTTAGCAAATTCAGTGGAAAAGCCTCAACTACAGCTGCACATCTTTTGTGATGCATCAACATATGCTCATAGAGCATTAGTGTACGTGGGATTTCCTCCAGCACTTGATTTGCAAGGGCCGTGTAGCCCCTTTAAAGAAACTGACCCTGCCGAGACTGGAACTTTTATTGGCTGGGGCTGATGCGCGAATGCTAAAATTCCTAAAAACTCACTTCCCGACGGCAGTGGTATACTTATGGAGTGATAGAACTTTATTGAAAACTTTAGTTGTCTGTGAAAATTACTTTGTGTTACTGCCTATGTGTTTAGGTTTATTAATAACATAAAATCAAATGTTAAAATTGTAGGTCATATATCTACTAGGGAAATTTCTGTTGCTTTGAATTATTGGATTAAATCATCCCAAGGTATGTACAAATCAGAAATTAATGATCTGAAGTTAAATAAGTGTGTTGATAAAAATTCTAAATTGTATGGTCTTAATCCTAAAATTGATGATAAGGGTTTATATTCAGAGTTAATAGAAGATTGGTCAAATCTTCTTTAGATGTGGGTTCTGTAAAATCTATCATATTGCCTAGTAATTATTTTTCTCATCTTATTGTGTTAAAAAACCATGAAAGAGTTCTTCAATTTGGTGTTAATGTTACTTCAGTTCAAATAAGAGCCAAATTTTGGATTTTAAGAGCCAGATGGTTTGTAAAATCAATATTGCATGATTGTAGATTTTGTAATTGGGTTAATGCTTGTCCTGGTCAGGAAATTTCTGCACCCCCCCCCCCCTTCCTCCTGATCGAATTGAAAAATATCAGCCCTTTGAGGTAAGTGGAATTGATTTTGCAGGACCATTAAATTTAAGAGATGGCTCTAAAGCAGGGGGGGGGGCCCTGGGGGCCATGGCCCCCCCCCCCCCGAGAAACCCTAACAAATAGCTTAAAAAACACTTTCTTAATGTTAAAATTCAAAAAATTTTCTGGGGGAGAACCCCCCCTTTAATATTTTTACATCCATAGGCACCAACTTTTATAAAATATTTGGGGGGAGGGCCAGTACAAGACATTAAAAAACATAAAATTAAAAGAAACAACCATTAAGTTTACGTGCCTAATTTTGTATCAGATGTATAGATTAAATTTCGTTACATGTCCCTTTAAATATCGCCAAGGTGTAATATTTTGAGGTGCATTTAATGTAAAAGTTTTGTGTAATTATTGCGAGCTCGAAATAAGATGGGGGTCTGGGGGATCTCTCCCAGAAAAATTTTAGAAATTTCTCTGTTAAAAGTAGCATTTCAGCTTAATTCGAAAGTTTGGGGTCTCTCCCCAAGAAAATTTTTAAAATTTGACCCTTAAAAGAAATTTTTAACACATTCTGAGACCTTTTGTGGGTTACCCTCTCCCCAAATAACCGCTCTTGAAGGGGATTCCAAACCAGAAAATATCCAAACATCACAAAATATTGGGGGGGGGGCTTAGCCCCCCTTCAGCTAACATTGGATGGGGCTCAAGCCCTCTCAAACCGGTAATACTATAGTTTTAATACGCGTATTTGCAAAAATTTTCAGGAGAGGACCCCCGGCCCTTTTCAAAATTGGGCATCTATTTATAATTTCATCCTTGAAAATTCTGTGGTTTACATGCTTTTAAAATGAGCTGAAACCTTATTTTTAGAGGCAAATTTTCAAAAATTTTCTTGGGGGCACCCCCCAGACCCCCTATTAATTTCTCATGGTTACTTATTTAATGTTTTCTCCTTGAACTTGTTTCTCTCCTCTCATTTTAGGAGTGTAAGAAGTTACCCTCTTTAGGTGTTATCCAATGGATACCAAATGTACAAAAATGAGTAGAAAAACTTCTATTTGAAGCCAAATTTCACAAAAATTTCTGGGGGAGGACCCCCAGACCCCCCCACATTTGCTTTCGAGCTAGCATTATCTGAAGAAACCTTTATAACTTAAACAAAGTTTCGCATTTTATTTATGTTATACTCGGAAAATTGGGAGCCAAACACCTCGCGAACACAAGTATTATTATGGCCTTACAAAAATGTTTCACCCCCCCCACTTTCTAAAACAATGGCACGGGCCCTGGATATCCTCTAAGTTACTATAAACCCCTAAAAAGCTGCTTAAAAGCAAGCACTCTTCAAAAAATTTTCTGAGGCACTGAAAATTTCGAATGTAATACCCTCCGACTTTGACATGGCCCCCCCCCCCCGAAAATCTGGTCTGTAACCGCCCTTGCTCTAAAGTGTATATTGCTTTGTTTACTTGTGCAGTTACGAGAGGAATTCATTTAAAAGTATATCTAATTTGAGTGCTGAGTGTTTTATCCAAGCTTTTTGTAGATTTATTTCACGTTGTGGTGTATGTAAAATCATATCTGACAATGCCAAAACATAAAAGAGCTGATAAAGAACTAAGTTTGTATAAATTGTGTAATGATGAAAGTGTCTGTTCCTGTATTGCAAATAGTGGTATTATATGGAAGTTTATAGTTGAAGTTGCTCCCTGCATGGTACACAGGTAAAGCATGGCCTATTTATATTTAGGCGCAAAGGTTCCCTTGTCAGTTGTCACGAGTCAATTTTTGGTGGATGGGAAAAAGATTTTTAGTTCATTTATTTCTAAACCTATATTTTATTAGCTCTCTTGCATAGCACTGAATTTGTCTGTGTTACTTTACTACTGATGGCAAGGATTTATTTGTTTATGCTGTCACTGTTTAAATCTTGGTTTATAGTGCTTGAATATTTTTAATGATTTTGTATTATTGATGCATTCATAACATTATTGATTGTATTTTCTAATTAGTACTTTCTTTTACTTAAATGCATCTTAGTTCCTATATTATGTTAATATATTGTAGTAAACCTACAGTACAGTAGAACTCCAACTATCCAAATTGCTGATTATCCGAATCACTTTCAGAAAAAAAAATGAAGACCGAATCGTAAGTACTGTCATGGGAAGTCAAACACCTCAAGTGCATTTAAAAATGGGGAAAGCTTCCTTTCTTATTAAAACCAATCCAAGGTTTGGATGACCACAGCATTGTTTACAAAGTGGTACTTCAGTTAATTGGAGTTCTACTGTATCACCATCCATGATTGAAATTTTTAAAAGATACATTTCCATTCTCTGAAATTTCAAATGGAAATTTTAAAAATAAAATCACTTTGTATTTGAAAAACTGTTTGGTTGATTTGTTCAGTAAATCAAACTTGAAGGTTAATTCTGAGGTAATTCATCCAAATTCAATTCTATTATCTGAACAGATTTAAACTGATTTTCCCAAAGTTAAAAGTTGTTAATATTACTATTAAAACATTCTTAAATTCTATTAGCTACACAGGATATGTGAAAAGTAATCAAAATAAAAAGCAAGCAAAATGTATCAACTTGTAGAATTGCTGGTAAATCCAGGATTTTTTATTATTTTATTTTTGTGTAAATAAAAAAACATGCCCTATTTGTAATAAATTATATTATCTTGCAAGTTTTTTTGCTTTGAATCTGATATAGATTGAGAATGATAGACATGACTGATTCATGTATGACAATTGCAACTTCTTTAAAATTGATACTCTTAGTTATTTCAAAATCAGAATTGAAGATGTAAGTAAAGCAAGGTAAGTACATACAAGCGATTTTTCTTGTTGAAAGTTGTTTTTATACGTTGAAAGTTTTGCATTTATGATACGACAAAATAACGACAAATTCTTAAGAACGATTGATTAAGCGGATAGTTTCGTTAGTAGATTTTCTTTAAGATAATTAGAATCTTCGGAGATACGAAGTTACTATAAGTGTTTTTTTAGTGTTAAGATATAGTCAACAAAACATGTAAACATGAAAGAAACTTAGACATTTTAAAATAAGTTTAGTTGTAGTTGTAGCATGGTTAAAAAAAAGTATTAAATATGTTTTCTAGGAAAATAAAGCATGGGTAATTCAATATTAAAAATACTATCCTGTATAAACAAAATCCGTATATACCCGAAGTCCGTTTACGGCAACTGTACATTTTCCGTTTATGACAAGCGTACTAACACCGTTTGTGGCAACCCGACAGTCGGGTTACCTCAAACAAACTTGAGGAACGTAGGTTCGATTGGCACAAGCAAACAGTTCGGTTGTCCCAACCGCACCTCTCTCATTCGAACCGGTTTGGTCACCCCAAACGGAGAGTTCGTTCAGTCCTATATCAACAGGACGGTGTGGTTGGGGGAACCGAATTTCTGGTTGTGGGAGCAGAACTGTTTTTTGAGTGTAGGTCGGGCGTAGTCGCTTTACTATACAGTTACCTCACTTGCATATGCTGTAGCTCTGTCCGTTAAAATTTAAACCTATAATTAGCTTAAAAGAGGAAACTAGGGGAGTAAAGAACGAAAGAGATTTAAAACGATAAAAATAGTGAGAGTAAAAAGAATGACATAAGAAAATGTCGACAGGCTGATATTTAGATAAAGGGTATATAAAAAAACAGTCACGTCTGATTTCCCCACTGTTTTTTTTATACATTTAAAAATTTAATATTTTATGAAATTTTTTTCCTAATGTCTGCTTCAGATATATGAGTAATATTTAAGAAAAAAGGCAAGGATATGCATTTTTTCTCTACTTAAAAGTTGTCTTAATTATAAAATCATATAGTCTTTGTAAAAAAAAACACATAAATTTTAGAAAAGTACTAGTAGTTTTTTTTACTAGTAGTACATGGGTTAATTATAAAACATTTTACGCCGGATGACATCAGATTTCAGAACGAAACATCTGCTGATAAACACCACAGCGAAATTTTTCCAAAACGATAACATCTCAATACCCCACATACGCAACACCAAATTCCATAGGGACTCCCACAAAAAAAATCCCCTCGTGATATCTCAAACCCGACATAATCCCGTCCCTGTCAGTCCAAAAAGGCCATCATCGACAATGCGCCAAAAATCTCAATCCGTGTCGGAATAAAAAAAAGCATCAGATCATCCTCGGCAGAAAGGGTGGCTGCGAATAATATTTGATCGTCAGAGTCAACCTATCCATAATCGGCTCGAAGAATGGCACCCAGTGTGAATGGGGGCCATCTGCGGCGCTAAATGCGCAGATTTCCATTGTGCGGGCAGCTTCCTTTGTGGGGTTTCTATGGGCAGATGCGACGGTGAGGTCTTTGTCGCGCTGGCTCTCCCACGACGGTCTTTGTGTCGGGGCGGCAGGGCAGTTAGTAGGGGCTGTTTACCAGTCGTGTCGGACAGGGAGAGACAATCGGGACGGGAGGACGTCTTTAGCAGCCGACGACGCCCCCTTTGCCTGCCGGCGAGGGGATGCGGAGAGTTTCTGTATCTTTTTCGGAGGTTGTTGCACTGAAGGCTTCGTTTTGTATCATTAGAAATCTGAACAGGAATGTTTTTATAGACATCATAAAATAAACAATTTACTGTATTAAAATGTACTGCAAATTACTGTAGGACTAGGCGATATTATAATTTTGATATCGATATATATCGTCTATCAAATATCGATATTTCGTCGATAAATCGTAAAAATATCAATATTTCGATATATCGTCAAAATATTGATAGTTCGATTCATCGTCAAAATATCGATATATCGTTTAAATATCGATTTTTATTTTTCAATATTTTCGATATATCACCCAGTTCACTTCTGATTCACTGCCAAAAGGTCCACACAAAAATAAACACATTTATTAATAATTTTTGTCCACAAACTAAAAACACTTTATTGTGTTGTGATAGCGTTATGCAGGGCTTAAATTCTAACCAAAGAAGTACCGGAGCCCTACTATTTCAACATTCCCGGGGCAATGATGTTTTTAAGTGGGTCTGGGGGTCACCCCCAGAAAAATTTTGAAATTTAGCCTCTTTTTACAACATTTAAGGTACATCCAAAGAGAGGGTACACTGTATAACATATGTATATAAAATTTTTAAAGGGGGGTCTAGGGGTTCTCCCCCAGAAAATGTTTTGAAATTTGCCTCTTAAAATAATGTTTCAGCTCATTTTGAGACCATTTGGGTTACATCCAAAAAGAACAGTTACTTGTAAAGCATAGAATTTTCTAGGTAAAAAAAGTTATAAATAAACATCAAATTTTCAAGGGGGGGCGGAGATCCTCCAGTAAAAATTTTCGAAAATTCCCGGTTGAACCAGTGTTTTACCTCCTCTTAAAACTCTTTGGTTCTCATGACAGAATTTTCAAGGGAGAAACATTATATATCAAAGGTCAAGAGGGAGTTGGGGGTTCTCCCCCAACTCCCCCAGAAAATTTTGAAATTTGACCCTCAAAAGTAGTGTTTTAACTTCTTTTGGGACTTATTGAGTTAAATTCGATGCTCCTTGTGGATTTTCAAGGGACTTGCAGCAATTTTTCACTTAACAGTGGATACCTTGGGAGGGGCACTCTTGTCTCGGAATTAGTCGCGCCGAAGGGTATGGGTAATTGGGTATCCTTCCCTTTGAGGGTGGGGAAAACAAGATCGTTTGGTCGTTGTTGACCGGTAGTCGTTGGGGGTAGTGAGGTGAAAGGCGCTTGTAATTTTCGTTAATCGGAAAACTTCGAGGGGTAAATTTTGGTCTTTCCGAAAGGGTTCGAAACGCGATTTTATGCGCTCCGGTGCGTTCCGGTTAAAATGTAAATATTTACTGAAAACCAAGAAGTACCGGAGCTCCACTCCGGTGCAATTTAAGCCCTATGAATATGTTTGGGAAGTGTTAAAAAATGCTTTCTATTTAAAAATGAGTTATAAAAACAGTGTTGTAAAATGTTTAGAATCTGAAAGTGTTTTTAAATTTGGATCCATGGACACTCTTTCTGACTCGGAAATTTTTTTAATGACAGTTTTACAACACAATCGTTTTCTTACTCATACAACACAATCATAACACTTTTGATTAGAAGTGTTCATTATTGTGTTTAATTAAGCGTTGCAGAAGTGTTTCAGGCATTTCCATTGTAATTCTTATGTTTTGTTTGAAAGTACTTTGCTGAATTCGGGAGGGGGCTTTACTTTTACCTCCTAAAGTTAAATTGTTTTCCAGATTCAATGAATTGTTTATAAAAAAGAATTTATTTTGTTTAATGAAAAAATATTCTAAATTTTTTTTATAATTATTCACGGCATGATACAAACTTTTCGGAAACTCTCCTTCCTCTCATAGACAAAAGTTCTATGTTTTCTACATCACACAAAAATATATTGTAAAGTTAAAAATGATAACTTAAAATGTTTGAGAATTTTTAAATAAAATTTACCGATTTTCTTTGGTTGATTTGTCTAGCGGGATGGGGTACGTGGTTAGGGGGATTTTGAGAAACCCTCAGCAATACTCCGAAATCCACACAGGATTAGATGAGAGGGAGGAATTACAAAATACTGGATGGTTTGATTCACACTCAAAAGTGGAAATTTCATCACACATGAATAATATAAAAATAAAAAGCATTAAATAAATTAACACTTTTTAATTGAACTTTACATTTAACTTTTTAACAATTTTTAAAATCAGTCCATATTTAAATCCACTTAAAATGAAATCAAAGTAAGCGATCGTGTAGGGCAGGTGTTCGGAACTGGGAGATTATCACTTCATTTTATTTCTTTACGTCACACATGGACGCAAACAAATTTAAAAATAAAAAAAATTATTTTCAACTAACTTCATTCGAATTTGGGTAAAATACGTTTACGAAAATCGCTTAAAAAAGAAAAATATTTAAATTGGTTCAGACTGGCGAAATGAAAATGACTATCGGGGAAATAAGCTGTAGAAAAATACAGGGGAGAGAAATTTATGCATCAGGAGTACACATTGTTGGCAAACGGAGGAGGGACTGAGGGTCATTGTGTTGCCAGCGATGGGTGCTAAACATGTTGTGGGGATTCACCTTTTTTTTTCCGACGGGGAGGCGTGAACGCTATTATATCGAGCATCCTGATGGGATGGGAAGAGGGGCAATATTGAAGGACGGTTCCCTATCTTTTTTAGCATAGGTGATGGAAAGGGAAGCTTTTTTTTGGTAAAAGAGATATCTCTGAGATAAAAAAAAAAATCCTGGTTTTTGGAAAATAGCAATAATATCACAAGGTTGTAAAAAAGATGCATATCATAATTATGTTATTGAAGGTGGGATTTTAGAAATTTCATTTTGATTTTGAACTTTCGCATCACATTATGCTTTTTTTATTACTTTTCCTTCTGAATCAATGGTACAAGAACCAAATTTCTTCCAGTGAAGCACGATTATAAGAGACAGAGGGCTTTGGAGGAAGATAGTTAGAGAGGCCATAGTCCAGCACGGGCTGTAATGATAGGGAGTTAGTTAGTTAGTTAGTTAGAAGCACGATTATAAATATTCCAAATGCGGCTTTAATTTCTTAGTTTTTAAATAAAATTTTAAATAAATAGTTTTAAATAGCACAACTAACTGTTTTCCTCTCTCCTATATTTATTCGTAGCATTTTGTTTTCTTTTTCTAACAACTTTAAAAGAACCTAACCTTTTTCCTAACAAATATAGCTAGGAAATAATAGAATAGCATAGGTAGAATGGGATTCTATATGCAGGAAAATAAAATCACACAAACAATTTCAAATGCCCGACTGTACATTATTTCTATATACAGTAAAAGTTACTTATTTGAGATAATTGACTCAAAACCCAGATATCCATAACAAAATAGTAAGGTATAGTTTTGGCTCAAAAATGTTTTAAAACAAGAACGTTCCCTCAGAACAACTGCATTAAACTGCCTCAAAAACGACGAGAGAAAACTCCTTTCAGAAAAATACACACAAACCTCGTGATTTATTACAGATTAAAAACCCCCAACTACATACACATAAAAACGCGATAAACGAAATTCCAAACGCCCACCAAATTCCAAACTAATATTACCTTCGCAAAAACGCTCCCCTTTCGAAACAAAACAAGGCACAGACTAATGAACACAAAACGAAACGGGAAAAATAATGGGTTTAGGAGAAATTGAAAGCAAAACCTTCCACGCATCGATTTTTTTTTAAGTCCACTCACCCTCAAAACATTCGAGAACCCCCTCCCTCTCTCTCTATTAACGTATCAGTAAATGAATTTCTGGAATGCTTTTTCATATATAGCAGCAGGGTTTGGATTGTATGAGCTGTAATAGATTGATCGCGATACAATGATTGGATCGCCGTTTTGGAATGCTGCGGCAATTCATATTTTAAAGTTTGTATAGTAGGGGCAGTGGAAAACAATGGGGTGTATTTGAAATGGACTTTATTGAATGATCACGTGGGGTGAGGAGTAACGTGGGTTCTCGTGATTCTGGAACGATCGATTGTTGAAGGCTTTGTTTCTTGGGGGATTGGAAGAAAAATGGAAGATTTTTTTAAAAAAGAGGGAGGATTGGATTAGTACGGCATCTCTTACTTGATAGATTAGTAGCCTCGTTTTTTGGAGAACATAGTGTACAAGATAAATATAAATGCCTTAGTACCCAATTATTTTTGTGTAAATCTCTCAAACTCTTTTTTTCATTCACGGTTTCCAGGGATAAAATTCTTTTGTATTTCTTTAGTTATTTGAGTGTTCCCAATGGCATTTTTTTTTTTTGGTTAAGGAAAAAAGTTCTAAAAAGGATCAATAGGTGGCGCTGTGTAGGTTAAAAACCCAAGAGTCCGAA
This sequence comes from Tetragnatha montana, assembly GCA_963680715.1. Classification (NCBI taxonomy): domain Eukaryota; kingdom Metazoa; phylum Arthropoda; class Arachnida; order Araneae; family Tetragnathidae; genus Tetragnatha; species Tetragnatha montana. Next base: position 38,721,277 of record OY796686.1, on the reverse strand, counting down.
TTAAAATGCAAGATCGACTAAAAGTGCTACTTAAATAATTTTAACACCCTTCCTATCTATTCTTAAAGCCTAGCTGTAGAGTTTAAATTTAAACAAAAAAAAAAAAATTCGGACTAAATTACAAAAACAATATAGTCCTATATCAGTCAGATGTTGTTTCTACTCAGATGTTTTTACTTGCATGTTGTATAATTTTTTTAAATGTAAAAGATTTAATTAATTAATTCCCTCCAACAAAAGCAGAATGAAGAGGCATTTTTAAGGCCTATAAATATGAAGAATTTTTTACATTAAATAAGCTTTGTAAAAAAATAATCTGCTAAATGTGTGAAATTAGACGAAATTCGATAAATTTACTACCGATCTATTCTAATGTAAAAAAATCCTGGAACGTTCCTTGGAAAAACTGGGTCGTATTTCTCTTTTTTTTTTTCAAGTAATGTTCCAGAAAAATAACAGGAACGTTACGGCAAAAATTTCTAAATAACTGATATTTCTGAAGAATGTATCAAAATTTTTACCGTAACGTTCCTGTTATTTTTCTGGAACATTTGGAAAAAATGGGAATCCCTACTATTCAGTTTTTTAAAGAAATGTTCCAGGATTTTTTTGTACAGTGTACCTACGCCAGAAACACTCGGTCAAAGTAAAATGTTGTTCCGGTTGAACTCGTCCATATTTCTTTGAATAATGAAGATATATGTGCATCCAGATAAACGAAAAATACTTTCCTCAACTAGAATTTCAATCCTTGATTAACTCTGATTCACCTGACTCCTCCAATTTCATATACCACCACTTCATCATCAATTCCCGCATTCTTCCCTCCTCGACTTACATCATTCACCCAAACGATTAATCCACCCTCACCCCTTCCGATACGCGAATCAATCGGGGGTAAGCCCAGAGAATTCTAATTCGCCCGTAATTGCACCCCACCCCTTTCCCTATACCCATTCATCCACTGTCTCTATGGCATCTTCATGAATCCCGAAATACAACAAAGTTGATTTGTGGATTTTTTGGCCCAAACCGAATGGATTTATTATTCATCGTCTCCATTTCGCGTGTGTGGGACCGAAAGGGTTTCTGCTCGTTCATTAACTGGTGATCTATGGAAGTCTGTCATGGTCGGCCTTTTGCTGAAGATGCGCGGGGTAATTTGTAATTTTGGAGATTACCCGGGTAAAAGGGTCGTGATGGAGTGATTTTGATGGAGATTGGATTGGGGAAGATAGGGTTATAGTTGGTGATTGTGTTTTCAAGCAACATGTGTAGTCGAATCGCGTCTTGTCAGCAACGTCTTTTGCTGATTAATACAGTAGTCACCACTTTATAGTTGAAAGTAACGGCTATTTCACGTTACAGTTTCAAGTCCCTCCGATGCACAAAGATTCCATCCCCTTAATCGACTTTAAATTACAATCACAAATACATGTTTTGTATCTAATTTCCTTTTCAAAATGAATTCTTATAGACAAGCCATGCCCCCGGCCGGCTCCCTGCACTCACTCTTACAAATGTCAATCTGTTGTTGGTGTACTCCAAATGTATTCATATAGTAGTAATTTCCTCAAGCCCCTCCCCCCCGAACCTTTTGAGAAAATTCCATTTTTATGAGGGAATTAATGTTTCCAAAGACATCAGGGACAGCTTGCCCCCCCCCAAGGTTTCCAGTCTGCCTTCCCATCAGGGTCCACCACAATCCACCATGCTCATGCTTTATTCCAGCACACACGGGAGAAAATCGGACCCAGGTTGTCACGCGGTAACTTTGGGCTACACGGCTGTCTTTGGTTGTTGGCAAGACCTGCAGTCTTATTCCAAGGGCGAACTCGATGTTTTTAACCCGACTGAACTGCCAAGGTCCAAAAAGCATAATAGCAGCCCGTGTCCACAGTCTGACTATTTAGTGATGACTGACCAGCAATCGCCACTTGGCGAAGTTTCTTAATACGCTTTCAACCATCGATGCTACAAATTCCATAATAAGGTTACAGGGAAACGAGGAAAACACATTTGGTATCGGAACATACCTCTAAATCATAATAGCGGCATTAAACTTTAAAAACTCACCAAGACAAATTCTTCTGAAGAATAGGGTTAATTTACAAAAGAGAAACATTATAAACACTAGAAAATTTCCTAATTGTTCTCACTCATATACTAACACATTTATACAGATGCCTTCTCATTTTTACGATCGCGTCGCGTTTATCGATACATATAAGCCCTCTCAAGCAAATGTTCAGGTTCAAACGATCTGCACATTGATAAGTAACCGCCATTGCTCATCAACTCCCTCAGATCCAATTCCGCCAACCCATCTCGTCTCATATAATCAACCCCTTTAATCGTTTTCCAATCGGCACCGCGTCTTTTTTCCTGGGGAACAAAAACCCATCAAGGCAGCAATTAGGCTAATCCGACACTCGGCGCGAATAAAGACGCGAGATCCAAAAAAGGCAAATATTTAAAGAATCCATTACCAAGATGGATCACCGCGCGGCAATTACGCCTTTCAGGTGGCAGAGTACCTGGGGGACCCAAATGGCACAGGTAATGAGCCATTCCCGCATTCGAAAGGGACGAGCACCCCATTCTTTTAATTGGATTCTCCGTTTTTGTGGGCCGCAAATAAAGAAACGAGCGAAGAAAGACAGGCTTCATTAGGCGAATTAGCCCAACCCTTTTTTGTTTCATTAATCTCTATCGGAACCCTTCTGGATAAAAATGCCCGGGTGCATTCCGTAGGGACGGGGCGCGGTTTTCTCACGTCCCCCCGGGGGTCCTTCTCCCTAGTTATTAGGGGGTCACGGCCGATTAGGTGGCGAGGTGTTTTGCGGTGGCCCCCCACGACACAGTCGACGCCGCTGGACAAAGGCCGGCGGGGATTACCTGGACAGGTAGGGGCCATCGGAGCAACAATGCTGATGCGATCTTGTCCGGGAAACTATCCGTGAAATTGTTTGTGTTTGTTGGGAGGGAGATTTCTACGCTTGTGATGTAAGATTTATTTGTGCCTCTGCACTGCACGCCTCGTGACCGTTTTTAAGGACCTGGTTGATGTGGACATAGATTGACTGACTTATGGGGGTTGTGTGGGGTGTTGAAGACTCCAGAGTCCAGTTATGATCGTTCGTTAAAATTTCCTCCCCAAAAGGAGTCCGAAAATTGCGAAACTTCTAGGGGGAGGGGGCACCCTTTGGTAGGGTATCCTTAACTTAACCCTTTCAATGCCAGACGGCCCGCGATATTGCCATTGAATCCTAAGGGAAGTTCGGGACGGCCAGGATTGAAAGGGTCAAAATAGTTTAGAGTTGTACCCTTAAAGTATTCCTTTAACGAGATCACTTCACAAATTTGTATAAAAGAGAAAAAAATATAGGTATTAATTTTTCTTTTCTCGTCATCTTTGACAGAGTAATAAAAAGGGTATGATAAACATTTTGTGTATTTGGGGCGTATAAACAACAAAATAGTTTAGTTTAGAAAAAACAGAAAAGGGGGTATAGTGGTTCGTTGGAACACTTTATAGAGGTTTTTAAAATGTGTTATTACAAATTCTTTAAAAGAAATAATTGGACAGACATATTTTTATTTAAATGCTAGTTGGTTGTTGGTGTCAAGTCGTGTCCATGATAAAGTCATATATAGATAGTGCTGTCCTTTAAAAACAACCCACTATTTCATATTTTCTCCATTAAAAGCTTAATAAAAAGGATAATTAAATCGAACAAAAAACTGTTGTAACGGCTCATCCTCCTTAACATTTTAGTGCTAAGCATTTTTGGCAGCCATTTAAGTAAGAATTTGAAAAAAAAAAAACACTTTTTCCTAGAAGGACTCTAATGGACTCTAACCGTCTGACGTCACACGGAACCAACACGTGACCTACTGAGCTTGCAATTGGTTACCACAGATACTACACTAGTAGATCTACTAGTGTAGTATCTGTGGTAACCAATTGCAAGCTCAGTTGTAGGTCACGTGTTGGTTCCGTGAAGTCTCGAACCAGATAGGCGGTTAGAGTCCATTGGAGGACTGAGCTAAAACTTTGATATTTTATTCTCATAGTAATGGGATAACATAAAAACGCTCGAAAAATGCTCTAAAGTCTTTATAACATACATTTTTACAAAATCTGTAAATCTGAAGCACATTTTTTGCCAAAAATCTACATTGTCTCAGCTTGTTTAAAAAATAAGTAAATAAACTGTTCTTTGACCAGTTTTTACATCCCTGACACTCTAAGAGGCATAGAAGGACAGGGTATATGATATGGTAAAATTATTTTAATTATGTAATTAAAAAATCTCAATGGGTTGTTTTTAGGGTACAATTTGGAGTGGGTTGTTTTTAAAGGACAGCACTATACTAGTAGATCCACCGGCTTTATAATTACTGTCCCTGTTAGCTTTGCAATTCTTTTCAGTGAAAATCTCTTTCAAAAGGAAAACTTCCCTACATTCTGTAGAGCTACTACTGTTACTGGACGATTAAAAAATATGCAAAAAATACCCCATACTTAATATTCGAGTTGTGTTTAAAAAATTTAGTTCATTAAAAAATTAGAAAACCTTGTGCTTAAGAATCACAATAAATCAATATTCCTATATCAAATTAAAACAACATAAAAGCTATATTGATTCCTACAATCAATGCATTTTTTTATTTGATAACTTAATAACCAAAATACTAAGATTCCTAGCCAAATTCATCTTTAAAATCTCAGAAAAATACGCTTGAATCGAACACGAACTCACAAGTAGAATTTAGCATCAACAACACATGTATTTTCCACCTGGTTGCTTCCTCGTGGGGCACCCATTTGACTTTTACACTGTCTGATGCCGACACACGCTGACACAAAGTCTTCCGCTCTGGACAGGTCATAAAAAGAGGACCCCCGCAGTTCGATATATTGCTTCCTATTCAGTGGTTTCGAACAATGCCCCTTTGGCGGTTGGATACTTCTCATATGGATGTCTTTGACCGACTGCACTTAACACTGGTAGAACTCTAGAAATCTCTTTTAAATGCAGCTCTTATGTATACCAAACGCTTCAAAGGAGACATCTGGTGATGGTGATGCTATTTTTATATGTAAGGAATAAGAATGGGTCCATATGGATGGGTTAAGGTGAAGTAAGTCGGAATTTTTTTTTTTTTGGGGGGGGGGACTCAACTTTCTTTTTTTTCTCCTTTTGTAGGTAAAATTCACATAGTATTTGAATCAGAGTTACAAAATATTTTGGGTACGCCCCCCCCGTCCTCCTCCAATCTTAGCAATGATTAAGGTAGTACATAATAATTTGACAAATTATGTTTTAAAATATGCTTCAGTATTTTCATTAAATGAGCTTTAATTTTATGAGTCTATTACTACGTAATGATAATATAAATTATAATTTATATTCTCATTATTATTAGGTAGGTAGAAAGTGAGACGTCTCCTCCCTTTAACACCTGTGACGTCACTGATAGGAAAAGTGGTAATCTAGTATAATTATAAATTGGTGAAAGGATTTTTATAAAAAAAACTAGAAAATTGTTTAACTATATAGAGCAGGGGTTCCCAAACTTTTTTGGCCCGTGGACCCCCTGTCTTAGGGACCGTTCAAAAAGTAGCTAAAATTCTTATGTTTATGATATTGTATAGGGGATATCAGGCTAATACGGCATACCACTTTTTCAAAGCAACCGTAAAAGACAAATTAAACAGATTTCCTGCAGTTTTCAAAGCCAAAGAAATGTTTATTTAATGCCCTAACACCCCCTATTTGGGTAAATCATAATCTTTCCTTTTTCTTTTTCAAAAACTTACTTTTCTAAAAAAGTAGAAAATATGTCATTTTACCCGATATAAGGATAAAATGACATAGTAAATATTTAGTTGGAAAAAAAGTAGTTTCTTTGGCAAAAGCAATTTTATTTGATCCCATACAATAACTATATTAGTATTTAAGCACTTTGGCATAATCTATAATTACTTTTTTGGGGAAAGATAACCAGCTAATTAATAAAAACAACTGTAATGTGCTTATCAAACAAAATTTTAGTTTTCTTTCTTTCATAGGAGGCATTAAAGTTAACAGAGTATGCATTTTTTGTGAAGTTAACGTCGCTTAAGATTAAGTTCTGTGGAACATGAGGGATAGGACCTATTTCAGCAACTGAGGATTGTCTATTACACTAGTTATCAGAATGTCAGAAGCTTCTTCTGAAACATGTTCTGTTCATAGAGCTTCTTCAGTACTTTTGCTGGAGCAAAAATATGAACTGAGAACACATTAGGTTGGCCGGAGAAAGGCCAGTGTTTAGGAATCCACTCTCCGCATTAACCATGTGGTAGCAGCCTTTTCATTTCTTTTTTTTTAAAGCTCTGATATAGTATTACGTGGGTACCCTTAGTTGCCTTTTAACCAAGTCGAAACTTCTTGGTCGTAGAATGTTCTCAGTGGCCCATAAAAGGTCTTAAAAACTAATAATGTAAATAAATATTTTAAATATCGACAGTATATGTATGAAAATATTGTGTGGGTAAAGTGACATACTATGTCATTTTATACCAATGAGTTTCATGTCATTTTACCCTTAAAGGTCTATTTTTATTTATTTTCAATTTCTCGTAAAACAAAAAGTCAAAGCAACTATCTATCGCATGAAATATACTCTTAATTGAACATAATACATTCACACAAGAATCTTAGTTTAAGTAAAGGAAAGGATGTGTTTAAGAGAAATCTCATTATAAAAACACAAAAAAAAATATTTTGACACTCATGTTTTTTATTTTTGTTCACCACGAGGTAAGAAATGCTTTTCAAAGAATGGTGTCTGTTTGTATCATTTTGGAAGCAATAAAATAAGAAAAAAAGCGCCTGACACGTGCTGTCATTCTGCTAAATTTCAAGAAAATCGAAAAAGTCATTTTACCCGAGTATGTCGTATTTTAGCCTGATTTCCCCTATATTTCTAAACCACTCATAAATTTTGTAATTTTTCAAATGTTTCTTCGTGCATTGATTTACATATTTAAAAAAAATTATTTTTGCTATTGATTCATATGGTTACACAATACTTTTACGGAAATTATAACAATCAAACATTTAAAAAAGTTTGAAATAAAAGCAAATCTAAATTTGTAATATCACTACATTTTAAGATAAAAAACTAAATTTCCCTAAAAATAGTCTGTGAGCTTAAAAGTGGGGGTCTGGAGGTCCTTCCTCAGAAATTTTTTTAAAATTTGCACCTCAAAGTAGTGTTTTAGCTCATTTTGAGACTCTTTGGGCTGAACAGAACCGCTTCTTGTAAGCCACACAATTTTCAAGGAAAATTATTATGTACTATTGCTTGAATAAAGTTTTTAAAAAAAATTAACAAACTGAGAATTTAGGGGGAGGGACAGGTGCCCCTTTAGCCCCTTGCTACGCTCTGGGGAGATCAACCAAAGCTACTCCATGATTTAAGAGGCAAATAGGGGGGGGGGTTCGGGGGACCTCCCCCGAAAAAATTTTGAATTTTAGTATGCTAAAAAATGTTCTAAAGCTACTTTTTGGCCATCAAAACAAAAGACAAAATTTTTGAAACATATCAAAAGATTCATTTTAATAAAGTTTTTCCGGTGGACCTCTGAAAGTTGCTGTGAACCCCCTGGAAGTCGCTGTGGACCCCTGGGGGTCCATATGGACCACTTTGGGAACCGCTGATATAGAGCATTCGCACATGACGTCACTTGGAGGACAAAAACAACGTTGCTAAGGCTGTTGTTAGGGGCGGGAACTAGAAGCATCCAATAGAAGCATTCGGACATGATGTCACTGGCGGGCAAAAACAACGTTGCTAAGGCCGTTGTTAGGCCGAGTCATGTGATTGAAAATGCTCTATTGATGGTTACCTCGTCAGCGAGAAAGAGGAGTCAGTCACAGTTGAAAATTTGAAAAACATTTAAATTTTATTGTCCGATTTTTGTCCAATTTTATTACATTATTTTATTTAGGTCATTTCTAAGGGAAAACCCTTATGAATGACTTCTTTTGCAGTTATTTAGTGGTTTTTTGTTTTTTGGATTTTCAAATTTTTTAAATTAATTTTTTTAATTGATATTTTGAATTGCTTTCAATTTAAATGGAGTATTAGTATTCAGCATTGAAAAATAGCCTACAAACAAACATGTATCAAATGTCTCAAATACTATTATTTGATTTTTTGACATTTTTTAAATTAATAAATATTAACAAATAATTAAACATTTTGTCAACCAATTTTGTCCGATTTTTAGTATGTTATTATTATTGAGGTAATTCTCAAGTGAAAACCATTGAAAAACCAAATGTTGCAATTTTTTACCAGTTTAGTCACAGATAGCCGTATAGTCTGAATAATAACGCTAATCGGCTTTGAACACGTGAATACACGTGAATCGTTTTGAACACGTTGGAAATCACATGCACTATGATTTCACGCTTGTCTGTGGATAGAAAGAAAACGGAAGAAAAGGATGTCCAAAAATCGGAAGAGTTACGGGAAGGGGGACTGTGCCTTTTATTGTACTTGACCCAACGGGGGGGCATGTCTTCCGATTCAGAACTACCCACTTTTCTTTGACTCTCCCTTTCCCTTCCGTCCCGTGACCAATCTATAATGGGATTTCAACAGGAGGGCAAATTGGCGCCATTATTTTAATGTCCGACCCCACCGAAGCCTTGCTATTTAGATATCTCAAGGAGGGCGACTCGCAGAATACGAATACCCCAGGTCATGAGAAAGTTCGGGAGATATGTGGACACATGGGGGGCAGTCTATATAAATGACGGAGTCATGTGGGAAATAGCCAGTCTTGGACTTTGGATAGTAGGTGAATGTGTCTTCAGCTAGTTGGGATACACACGGATACCTCTATGATGGCCTCTACAGCACATGTAAGTAACAGATTTTTGTTAATTTCTGAAATTATTGTTTATTATGTCGGTCAAATACGTCAGAAAGAAGAGTATTTTTATGAAACTTTGTGCATGCATTTTTAGAACCTAATAGAATCTGCACTTGCATACATTTTAATTTAGGGACTTCAATTTTAGTATTTGTTAACGATTGGGCTGTGTGATTGAGAATTTGATGCTTGTCCATTTTATAAGAGGTCAATCCAAACTAGTACTTGCATAACCATTGAGAAAACGTAGTCATAGCACAGAAACATTCTTTAGGCATGCGCTGAAACTTTTGAGCAAAAACGAGCATGCTCGAAGGCCTGGGCCTGCAGACATCATTTCTATGACATAGTGGCTCCGGCCTTTTAGATCTAGCTGGTCATGCTAATAGTCATCAACACAAAAGTGAATAACTCAATAGCTTCAAACTCCAAAATATTTGAGTACATATCTTTAAATTTTAAGCTGCAAAAAATGTTGTCAAAAGCTTATAAAATGAATCGGATTCCATTAGCATATTATTCATAACACTTAATAAAGTTTTGGAAAACGATACATTGAATTTTTACATCACGTGTGCTCACACGGGGTCAGATATTACAATTTCAAATTTTTTAAATTAATTTGTGTAATGGTTACCTTTGTGTTAATGTGTGTAATGAACGTTTAATAATGTATTGACGTAAAAATGATAGTTTAAGTTTGAAATTTGAGTATTATTTACAAAATATAGCAGGGATTGTATTTCAATATTTTAAAAAAGTTTTATACTGTTAAAAGTCTGGGTATTTGTTTGGGATAAGGATACATTCATTCTTTAAAACACGTGGTATAAAGATATTACAAAAAAAAAATGTTAAAGCAATCTATTATATCTTTTTGCCATCTCTAACCCATAAATAATATTTGAACAATTTTTAGTTTCAAATAAAATCCTATTGAACATTATATGACAAAAAAATTGTGTTATCAACTATAAATGATTTTTTCATATGCTGAACCAATTTTTTTTCACTTATTTATGTGTTTAAAATCTTTATTATTTTTATTTGTGGTTTAAATTAAATCAAGGATTTTCTCCAAGATACTTATAATTTATTATTTGTGGTGTGATTAAAATTGTTAAAAATTGTATAGAGTGGTTTGTCTTTTTTTAATTCTTATTTTTTTTAATGATTTATTACTGAATATTGTCAAAATATTATTTTCTGGTTCCCTTGATTGAAAGATTTTACCGGTATTTTCAATGTTTATTTTAACAAATTAACTAACTAATGGTTTAATCCATAATTGTGGTATTTTTATGTTATATAACTACGTATATATACAGGGTGTTCCAAAAAAGTCCCTAACTTTAAAAATGTATAATAAATAAACGAAAAGAGATAACACACAACAGAGATAACAAGGAGATTCACAAAAAATGTCTCTATTCCAATGTGCTACTATTAAGAAGCTTTATTGCTTAAATTTGTTTAAAACCGATCCTTAGATGTATTGGGCTGGGATCCCCAACACAAGGTTCGATTACTCATTCGATTCTGGAATCGATTACGTTCATAATAATTCTTTTTCCCAAAAGTAGTGCTGCCATCTATCTTAAAATTCGTAAACAACACTTTTTCAAAATTTTGTATACAAAAATTTACGAGTCTTCCAAGCAGAATGCAGTCGACGGCGTATTTTTATCTCTTTTCGTTTATTTATTATAGAATTTTAAATTTAGGGGCTTTTTTGGAACACTCAGTAAATATAACATAGGACATGGGAAAATAACCTTGACTAATCTCTCAAATGTTTTAACAGGAATTTATATAAGGTCGATTTTTAAGCATAAAAAATTTAAAATTACGAAAAAAAAATTTACTGTCCGAAGTCCGATGTTTGTCTAATTTCAGAATGTCCTTTTCAGGTAATTTCTAAGGGGGAAATCGTTTTAATTAGTACTTCTTTTGCGGTTATCTTGTGGTTTTACGCGATGTTTTAACTTTTTCCGACTATAAATTTTTTAAGTTGATATTCGAATTTTTTTTCCATTTGAAAGGATTATTCGTATTTAACACTTAAAAATAGTCAATAAACATAAACATGTATCAGAAGTCTCGAGTAGTACTATTATTTGATTTTTTGAAAAAATTTTGGCAATTTTTTTTAAATTTAAAAGAATTAAACTTCCCGCCGACCGATTTTGTCTCCTATTTTTAGTATGATATTATAGATGTCATTCCCAATTTAAAACCATTGTAAAAAAAATTTACCGGTTATAAATCACAGTTTGCCTGGACTATAATTATCGTGTTTGAAGCGTTTTGGGCCGAAAGCATTTTTTATTGATGAAATTATTATTATTTCACACTTTTCCAGTTCTATCAATCATTTTTAGAAAAATAACATTCATAAATGAATTCATTAGGTTGCCTGTCAGTAGGTACAAACCTTAAAAGTAAATAATATCAGGGTAAAAGCAATAAAACAATAAAAACTGGTTTGCAGGCTTAGCGTCAATGGTCACCATTAGGAAAATTGATGGAGCTAGCTCCCATTAAACATTTTTCCAAAAAAATATGTAGGTGAGTTTATAAAACATAGTTGTAAACTGAATTCTAGCCAATTCCACAGCTATCCATTGCTGTAATAAAAATTTTGGAGGTGGTTTGTTTTTTATTTGCATATTTATTTACTTAAACAAAGTCGCACGTGGCTCCATCTATCTAATTTTCTTTTAAATACATTTAACTTTAACTTAAAAACCCCATGACCTGGCGGCATATAAACAACCTGCACATTATGCTCTACCATTGAGTTTGGAAAACTTAGTTCAAGGAGCTTTCTTATATTTGATCTAAAAATAATGACACTTAAACTGTAAAAATTTTTAATACTATTATTAAATCTATTAAAAACTCTTCGTGTACTCACTTTTAATATTCATCAAAAATTTTTATGACTTCAAAGGCTAAATAGATCTCTTCATTGAGCTGATACAGGAAACACTTATAAACTAAATAGTACTTGCTTTCTAGAAAAGTCATTTTTGCTATCTTTTTTAATTAAAGAAAGAAAAGGTTTGTCGAATCCTTACTTTATTATATATTTAAGGTAAGGTTATATAGAATTGATTTTTATTCTTGAAAACATACTTCCTAGATCTAAGTATAAATGAAAAATGATTAATAGTTATAAATATTGTAATTTTTGTGCTAATATTGCTTAATTTAACAAAAAAAAATAATTTAAAAAAATTGAGTTGAAATTTTACACATAGAATCGATGAAAATAGTACTTCAGGCATAATTGAAATTTGAGATTAAGGAGCTACAAGTACCTAGTTAACTCTCGACAGACACATGCTAAAGAGACCTAGCGAAATCTCTTGTCAGAGTCACTCAGGGGGTGAATGGAATGAATACACAAAGGGGAGGGTCATTTCCAACACACTTAATAATTTACAGAGCAGAGTGAAGTTTGATCCCTGGTCACGGAGCGGCGGACACGATCTTCATATTAAAGGTTCCGCTATTTCCCTCATAAAAAATGCAGGACCCGCGGCTACCCCATCCCCGAAAAGGGTTAAAAATTCAAAAGACCGCCCTTCCACGTGCGCTTGAAAAATTGCTATCGAATATATCAAATCTGATTGAAGAACTCTGATTGGTGCGTTCGTACAGCCTATAATATAATGAATGGGATTATGGATTGAGTTTTTGAGGGGTGCTTTTCCTCTATTTCATTAGATTGGTGGCTGTTTATCAATATTTGTGTTTCCTTTAATGGAGGGGATAGTTATGATTATACTAATAAGGTAAATCACACACCTATAGAATGACCATCTTGACACATAAGGATAGAGAAGCTCGAAATCTTGAGTGACAATCTGCCTACTATTTCGTGTCATCATCGCTTTTTGGACAACAGCGCAACTCCAGTCTGAAATCTTGCAAGCTCCCTTTTCAGACTGGAGTTGCGCTGTTGTCCAAAAAGGGATGATGACGCGAAATAGTGGGCAAAACGTCACTCAAGATTTCGAGCTTCTCTGGCCTTACGTGTCGAGATGGCCATGCCTATAATAGGTACAATCTAAAAAAATTGTTATAAGGGAGTTTTAAGGCATACTGTAAACTCTAGCAATGTAAAAAGTTTTTCTACTTCATGCGTCAGCCGATAAATTAGAAATTAAATTTTGCATCGAATTTTAAACAACCGTTAACGTATTACGCTAAACTTACTTGATAAATAATCTAAGAGAAACTTATGATTATTCAACAGGAGAAAGTCACTCTTCATTCATAAAGTAGAGGTTTCTTACTATAATAGTCAAAGCCTTCAACCGTGATGCGTTTGCGCCTCTGAAGATGCAAAGAAAGCCATTCAAAATCCAATCTTTGTTCAGACTCCAGTCGGTGTGTGTGAGATTTTTATTAATCTCATATCTCAATCATTTTGTTTTATTTTCATCGGAGCAGACCTGTCTTTATTCTTCCATTCTTTTCGATATAGAGCTGGTTCCTTTACAAAGCCTCGATAAGATCTGAGTGAGTGTCCGGCACTCAAATTTGACAGGTTTCCATTTCATCTACCTGCCCACTCCAAGACAGAGTTAAGATTTAAATTAGCCGTAATTTGACGTTTGATGGCCGCTAGCCGGTTATTTGAGGTAATTAGATAATATCCAAGATGTGTAAGGATTGATTTTTTATAGTTTCTTCACTATTCCCCTTTTTATTTTAGTGTAAAGAAGCCTGTTTATTGTGATTATTATTCCTACAGGAAAGAAGATATAATATTAAAACCTTAAGTATAAGAACTTACCAACGAACACTCCTTTTGGATCAAAACTTGTGACTCAATTTAAAGATAAAAAAGTTTATAACATGCAAACTTGTTGGTAGTACGAAAGCGCTACGGTAGGATTCGGATGTTGAATTCCTACATATTTTTTAAGGTTAACTGCTTTTCTTGTAACTAAATTTTATTCATAATATGGCTTTGATGGCATTTTTAATGCACCATCACAAAATAACGCAAATATACGTGTATTTAAAAAAATATATGAATTTTTTTAATTGTGTCAGTTTTTCATGAAAAGGATCGCAAAAAAGCAGGTTAAACTAAAAAAGATTTAGCAAGAAAATAGTTTTGGAAGACTAAACACGAATAAAAAAATACAACTCATAATTTTTAACAATTTTTTTTCTTCAATTTTACACGGTGAAACGTCCTAAATAATAAAATTAAGGACTTTGGGAAAAATTTGTGTTTATAAGTTCTAATTGCTTTATAATTTGATGGACTACTTCATATATCTAATATCTGGTTTAATAAGCTTTAAAAAAATTAATTTTAATTTCAAATAATTGTACACCTCTTAAAATTCGATAATAACCAATCAATATTAGCTCCCATATTAAAATTTACAAACAAAAGTAAAATATTAAAGTTTAGAACTCAATTTTATGCATTCCATACCTGCTTATTCACATGAATCCGCAAATGCACACCAGACCAATCGAACTTCTTCTAGAAAAGAGGACACATCGAATACGCCCACGTCGCAGAAAAGTGATCCGATTGACCTAAACTTATCGAGGTTGACAGTGATAAACCTTGAACCCAATGCATGACACTGATGCGTTTCCTTAGCTTTTGCATCACCATGAAGTCGCTAAACCGAGGGTAGGGCTTTATAAGTGTTTAAGAAGGTAGTAAGAAATGTGTGTATGATAAATGACACGATTCTGGGTAGAGCTTATAAGCTGTAATCTTGACTATAGGTCACGTTTGCGCTAATTTTTTAAAGGAAAATATCAATAATACCGCAGACTGAAAAGGACATGTTTGTGTGACAGCTCTATTCATAATAGGGTCTACGAAAGTTATTCCCTCCTAAACTTATGGTGGAATGTATGTATGGACATTTAAAGAAGGAAACCAGTTTTATGCCAATCAAATTTGGAGAAAAGTTTTGACTACTGGTCAACCTTCAGTCAGGTTCTTTAGCAGATTATGGTCGTTAAAAAGGGGCGAAACCTCCCCCAGAATGAGTTGAAGCTTTCTATAGATCCTCTTACCTCTTTCTCTAAACTCTTACTTAAATTGAAATAATTATTCACTTTTCTTAAAAATGCTAAGTTTATTTTAATATATTCTTAATAGCCAGGTATTCATTAATACAAACATTTTCCACATTATAAAAAAATTCCTGTTCTTTTAATAAACTAAAAAAATTATAATTTTTGCCATTTTAATTATTATTATTATTATAGGAGGGCAGATTCTCCCTTCCCAAAGTGACTATATATTTCCCCCAGGTCTTCCTGTTAATTTCAAAAACGATCAAGGATTAAAATTTTCCAAACATAAGAACCAGAATAATATGGAAACGAGGTGCCTCAAAATTGACTAAATTATTTCAAAAATTAATTAAAAAATAAACTAAGAGAGGTAAACAAAGATATGGTTTGAGAAATCTATCTTGGAAGACCAAGGGAATATTTTCACAAAATTGTAAAAGTTTTAGTTCATAAATATTTAGATAGATGGCGCCAGGGTAAAATAGACGAAGCAAAAAAAAAATAGATACCCTTAAGATTGTTTTCCCCTTATATTCCCTTATTTTTAGTGGCACCATTTGCAGGGAGGCCACAGAAAACTTATTTCAATTGATCATTGATCATTTATGGAATTTTCAAAATTATATTCAAGTATTTTTGACCAAACAATAGAAAATCAATGGGAAACCCAAGCGTTCAATTCCATCAATAGAGTACAGCACTTGCATTGCAAAGTGTCCCACAACATTTGCAACCTACGCGGCTTTTGAATCCGATTATTATTGATGCGGGCCTATTCTGGGGGAAATTTCTCCTCATCCGAATCGAGAGAAGGAAAAAAAGGATAAAAAATTGTAATCGAATCGTCCCCGGGGTCGGAGGCGAAACCGGTATTCGCGGAATGTCCAATAAAATAGCACAAACACTCCCAGAGCGCCATTTCTCTGCGTCGCTCGACCACATTTTGCGGGAGAGAGAGTCCGGCCCGCGATTTCTTCTCCCGTTTTATTCGGGAGTCGTAAAACGGGAGTGAGTCGACTAAATAAAAAAGTCCGGGAATTTGATTTCAATTGGTGTGATCGAGATGGAGAGAGAGAGAGTTGGCGAGATTTTTTTTTCGCCTCGCCCGGAATTCCGACGCCAATATTTCATTCCGGATTCGGCGTTGAAAGGGCAACCTTGCCCGGATGGGTTATGAATAATAAATATTGAATGCATTAGGGTGGCGTATTGACACATTTTTTGGGAATGCTGTTCAGTTTTTGTCTGCTGAATTGAAAGGGAAATGGAACTTATTTTGTTGTGCTCTAGTACGTCTTTTTTCATTAGAGGTTTGTGGTATTGGTTGGGATATTGTGTGACTAATTTGCTGAGCAAACAGTGAGATTCATTCTGGAGCTATATTGTTAAAAATACATCCCCATATCTTTGATATTTTTAGGGTTTAAAGTAGCGTAAATTTAATCTTAAAACCATTAAACTTGACACTTTTAATTTAAAAATGGGAAATTAAATAAAAAAATTGAAATCGATAGTCAGACAACACAAATCCAATTGCTTTAGTTACCTAAAAATTCAAAAGGCTTTTTTCTTAAAGTTTCTCGAAATTAATTTGTTCTCTTTGAACTTAAACTTTAGAATTCTATAGCAAATTAAAAGAAAATTAAAGCGAGAGAAAAGAAATTATTAAAGTTGCATTGTTTGCATCATTGTCCTAATTGTCCAGATTTAAACTAAAACTCTTTGCATTCTCTCTCACAGCATCTTTTGGAAAAAAGACTCAATCACTATCTTGTCTCTGTCAAAAACATAACGCTTGTATCAAGATACTTCTACATACAACCTACTTTCCATAATTTTCTATAAAACATCTTGCACAAGAAAATCTCCTGATGACATCTTAATAATTTCCCCAACGCATTTGAATAACGAGAAAATGTTTATAAAATAAATTTGGGTACTTATAAAAAAACACGATAGAGGTAAATGATAAAAACAAAATACATGTTCCCCACCTTAAAAAATAGTTCTAAAATTGTTGTACGAACCTCTGAGGAGGGTGTCCACACAAGTCACAAGATATCGTGACCAGTAAATGACCCTAACACGTCAATATATCCCTCCGTACCACCACGCATACCTAACTAGATAAAGCTATTACTCCATCTCCCTCGGAATCGTGTTCGGCCTACCGGCGAAAGCCAATTTCATTTCGCTGCCGCAAGGAAGCAATTAAGAAACTGAAACCCATAGGGCGATTAGGGGTCTACAAAAGCGCGAGGGTGCACATGCGAGCGTCTTGATGGGGCACGCATAGGCCACTTTAAGTAATGACTATATTTCGGACCGGCCCGACTTCGACGCCTCTTGCATGGAATATTAATGGACGAGTGTCGCTCGGGTCTTTTTGTGCCATAATTGGATTCCGTGAAGGACTGATGAAGTTGCCAGTTTAACCCGCCTTTAATGGATGGGCCGCTATTTCGGGCGGCTTAAGCACGTGGGGTGTTTGCAGGGTCCGGCAGCGGACATTTTGGACAAGATTTCGTGAGCTTTTGTCTAATTCATTGGCTCCCAATAAATCATCTGCCTGAAAATTGAGGATTTTTTTTTTTCAAAATGGACTTTTAATTAAGCCATGTGTTCTGGATCAGCCCTAACTTCCTTTGAAATACACCCTATCAGGATAAAAAAAATTGCAATAAAATTTAATGACCTTAAAGGTATATTAAATTAGAGAAGCCACCACTGAAAGATCTATCGTAATTAACTACATTAAATAGGCTGAGTAATCTGGAACAATTCAAATTAATTTCAAACCAAACGAAAGTCTATATACCTTAAAATTACCTTAAATTTAGACCTTAAAAGCATTATAAATTTAAATTTGTGCATTGTTGGAAACTTATTTAAGAATTGATAGTCCCATTGGTTCTGATACATACAATCCTTTAAGTACTATATCCCTCTTTTAGACTCTCATAGATATTCTTCATATTTTTCTACTTTTAAACTTAATGTCATCATAAAGAGTTGGTTTTGGAATCCGAAAATCCCATTCACCCCCCATCCGCCCACAATCAAAAAGGCCATCCCCACAGTCCACTTCCCTCCTAATCCACCCCACGTACACAACCCCTATAAAATCAGTCCCATAACACCCCCACCCCACAACCGCTAAACGGTCCCAAGCCCCCCACTCCAAACACCCATCCTGAGTAATCGGGGTAATCCGGAGCAGGGGTAATCGTATGCAAAAGTGGCCGGAGGGGCACCAATCTCGTGCGAGAGAAGATCAATTAGGGCGGCTGTCAGCGCTTTCATTAGTCCACGACATGCTAAAGAGATGGAAATGACAGGGAGGTTTTTTCTCTCTCCGCTGCCCCCCTATCTCGGCGGAACACGCGATGGAAGCATCGACCGGTTGACCGTGGGGAGGTTTGGGGGAGTGCTTGTGGACGAGCTTGAGTCCAGCGATGGCCGAAGAGTTGGGATTTTTTTTAGGGGGGGGGGAGGAGAAAACAATCATAACTTAATAAATGAAACTGTACACTGTGTTTTTTTGTAACCTGTCGTATGAGACTGGCGAAGATAATGGTTGAGCTGGTTAGAAGGAATCCGACGTAAGTCATTTCGACTTAATTTTTGGTACTGATTGAATGTACCTGGACCCTGCCTGAGTGTACCTTTTAAGTAATTTTTGAGGTTGCTCTTACAGACTGACTCAGGAAACTATCACCTTAAACAGGACTAAAAAAGAATTTAATCTCTAGCATAACTCAGATATTTATTTTTTTTACTTTAGCCATTTTTATTCTATAACTCATCTTCTATAACTCCTGCTAAGTCATCTTCTTCAAGTATAATCGCAATGGCATAATCAGTGATTAACTCAAACGACCAGCATCCTGATGTCATGATTTTTGGAGTTTAGCAAAGGGGAAACCTCTGTAGAATTAGATAAACTAAAAACAATATATTTTGAAAGAATTTTTTTTATTTTAAACTAATAATACTGGAATGTAAGGAATATCTATACGATTCCTTAGATCTCAAAAATTACCCTCGAGAAAAAAAAATTGAAAATAGTACTTTAAGTAAGGAAAATCCAGTCTTCCTTTTGATCAAGAGCAAGAACGAAAGGCAATACCAAGTCTTACAAAAAAAAAAAACTGAAGTACCTACAGCTTAAATTAGATGAGTGCTTTGATAGTAGCTTAGGACTTATAGTACTAGTTCTATGATGGAAAGATAGCACAGTGATGCAGACTCTTTAATGAGTGTGGCAATAAGCATGGAGGACTTGGAATTCGCATCATATGAGCTTACATATATTAAAAACAAGGGAATGTGGTGCTTATTAAAGCTCTGAATTCCACTTTTTTTTTCTTTGAGTGCGAGAGACGGTTCGTCTGAGGATGATACAGGAAAGGAGGAGAGGCATTTTTAATACGTAATTTCGAGTCCGCTTAGCCATGTAAGTAACTTGGTTAGTTTGTGAATTAAAAATTAAAAGTTGCTTGGAGGAATTTAGGAACTGAGCTAGAGTTGAGTTCGTTTAGAAGTAAAGAGAGGACTTTTTTTTTTATTAACCTTTTCTTTATTTTTGTTTATGATTATGATATCTTTTAAAATCGTAATAATGTAATGGTTCAATAGAATATGGTTGCCTTTTACAAATTTGAAATGCATTTCAAATGGGATCGTTTCCATTTGCAACAACGAATCAGATAAGGGATAATGTATGATTTACGCCAAGCATCGTTGATCGCTTATCTGATTCGTCAGAGTCAATGTCACGTTAGCATCACGTTACCAATGTAAATGAACACTTATACTTACAGAAATATTTTTCCCAATGTGACCCTGCGCCTACCAACTTGGAATCGAAGCTGATAAATTGTTATTTCCGTAATTTCTTTTTTTAAATCGCTGTTTATCCTCAATTATGTACTACGTTCGCATTTTCATTCTGCTAATTTTCTTAATTATTAAAAAAAGTTGTATAAACTGCATATTTTGGATGTTAAATAAACAGGGTTTCTCTGTAAAATCTCTTAAAAATAAACTGTTAATAAAACCAGTAAAAATTTTGTTGCATTGGCAGTTAATAAAGTTAAAAATGGAAAGTCTGTAGAAACTTACAGGAAATTTCTGTAAATTTACAAATTTTTACAATATGTTTTACACTTTAAAACTTTTTAAATATTCAGAAAACCTCTGTAATTTGTTGCAGGCTTTTCGTTATTTGACTGAAAGCGTGTCAAAATGTAATAACAAAATCGAAATGGTTTTAAGACAGCCGGATTTTAGGATTTTACAGAGAAACCCTGTTATTTAACAAACAAAAAAAAATCTACAGTTTAACTCTACTCACCCAAAGAAAAATTAACAAGAAAATTCAAAGTTTCAAGACTGGCTCTTCCAACTCTCAAAACTCCCTATCAGCATTCGTATTCACACTTTCCGAATCTTCAGCAGCAGCTCGCCTCCCGTGGATTCCCATTCCGTTTTCCTCCCCCGCTCCCCGGAATCCGGCCATAAAAATCTCGGCGGATAAAAGGCCCCCCAGAAAGCGTTTTATCCCCTCGTTAGCGGCTTCTTTGACCACCCGGCTTAATTGGCACGCGTCTGGCACGCGATTCCGTTAATTGGCACCGGTGGCACCCTGGTAATGGGCGCCCTTCGGTGCCGCGGTTTCCGGTCCGCACGTGCCGAGCCGTCGGGGGCCGGACGCCGAAGATGGCGGGGGTTCGGTAACTCCTTTTTAATAAGTGGGCATTAAACTTTGGGGTTTTATAGGTTCTAATTGGTTAAGTGGGTGCTTTTATTATATGCTGAGTGTATTTCCCCTTTAATTTTTCTTTGACTTTTTTTGAGTGACGTATTAACGTATAAAGATCCACAAAATTCAAACCTACAACTCCGTCCATGTCTCTTGCAGCATTTTGCGCAGTTTGCACTATTCTATGGTATTTTCTGGTATGTTTAAACTTAAAATTCAAAATTAAAGTTGAGATTTCTTGGCTTGATTGTATTAACGTATAGTTACGATGGATGGTAAAGGATTGTTGCTAGGCGGTGAAAACCGGTTTGCTCTGCCTTCTGTACAAATGCTATCTCAGCCGCCAAGCGAGAAAAGACAAACTACCAATAACGAGACACCAAATTGTAAAGTTAGTTTTTCTGTACACTAACTACTATGAAGGAAAAACACGTTCTACAGGGATTAAAATAGGTAACTTAACGCATTAAAAATAATACCTGTTAAAAACTTGGCTGTTCCAAAATTGTTCGCTTCTGATGCATAGCTTCTGAACAATTACTGACAATGTTTTAACCTGGGAAGAATCCTGAAAGAAAATAAAATAATTAGGAATTAATGTATATTGGCATAGGAGTTAAACGTTGGAATTGTAATGAAACATATGGCATTTTTTCTTACGTTAATTAAAGCGATAGTAACGTTTCCCGATTCGTCTCTTGACAGTTTTAACCGTTTGAATTAATTACAAAAGAAAAAAAGAACGCAATTAATCTAAATAAAAAACTACCTCAATAATTCCTTTCCTTAAATTTAAACGTATATAAAACAAAACCATCAAAAACCAACCATTAAAAAACTATACCATCGCGCACACGCACATTTTGATCTCTGAATTCCCCAACAAAACCAAACAATTAAAAGAGGATAAAATACAACCCAAACACTGAAAAACCAATGTTGAACACAAAAAAAGGTTGCCCCGAAATCCTCAACCCACGGCTTCCCAGCCTTTGGCGATCTATCCCGTTGGCGAGAAAAGTCATACCCCAGGTAAATCGAATGGGGCTTGTTGGGTATCGATCGCGAGGATGATGACGTCACACAGGTGCCTGAGGGCCGAACATGTGGCGTCGACAGATTCTTGACGTATCTCCCCTTTCTATTCATCAAGCACGAGGCTTCGCGAGGAATTGTTAGTTTGTGGCCACCCCCAATCATGGAAGAGGGGAACGATCGCTTTTTCCAGGACACCGTCTTTGCGATATTTATTGATCGCCAAGGACCCACCTCCACCGAAGGAACGCTTTTCGGAGGAAGAATCTGAAGCCCGCTTTTGTAAATCGCTTATAGTTGTTGAACATACTGATATATAAGCTCTATCTATAGTATAACTTTCTATACATCGCAGATAATGTTGACAACTCTTAGTGAAATTAATTAGTGGCCCTTTCAACTAAAGCCCTGGAGAGTATCCAGGGCTTTACTTTCAACCAGCCAGACCAAATTTTCCATTTAGTAATCTCAATGGAAATCTCGGACGGCCTATAGGATTGAAAGGATTACAGAATGCTTGGTAAAACACATGCATGTTTTCCGAAACCAGAAATATTTGATGTCCATAGTAAGGATGGTATGTCCAGTCACGGCTTACTAGATACTATACAGGCTAGCCGAGTTTTGAACAATGAAAACCATTTGACAACTTTTCCCGCTTGGATCGCCACAAGTCCTACCTATATCACCCACCGCCTTCAACACTGTGGATATGCTTTGCCAGTTTGTCAAGTATTGCCATCTGGATGTTTAATTATTTCCGTACTCGGCTAGCCTGCTGTATAGTATCTAGAAGGCCTAGTATAACTGTCTAGTGAAGAGAAGTTACGTAATATTTCAATCTCCCAATTCCTATCCAACCTAAAAAAATCAGAAAATTTACTGATGAAACATAATAAAGGTGCAAAATAAGTTCCATCCAACCAGAACGCTATACAAAACCCAAACACACCCTTCAAATCGAAGCTTAGGTTCATCGATCCAAAGATTACATTCACAGCGTTCGTTCTCCAAAAGCACAACCAGCCACCCCTGACATGTCAATCCCTCGTTCCTTGCACCCCAGTCCGTATCACCCCCGAATTATTCAAAAAATGGCAATCAATCCAACACGGCGAAAAACTCTCCGCGCCATTAAAGGTATGCCCAATAAAGGAAAGAATCCCTTTGAATCGCCCCCCCCCTTGCCGGGGAGTAATTTAATTTCGAACTCTGCCGCAAAGATCATCCAGCCCGGTGTATTACCCCCCCCCCCCCCTCTCCCTCGTGACTCACCCCTTATCAAAACATTCCTGCTCACCCCTCCGCCGGATTGACCCCTCTCTTGCCCCCTTTTTTCCCGGCAATTAGTTCCTGCTCCAGGAATGTTTTCCGCCGCCGATGACGATGAAGATCGGGAAATTGTCATCGGTAAATGAACAAATTAATGAACCTGACTCACGAGGGTAAAGTGTCTGTGAATGGTGTCATTCATTAACAAGGGAGTCTTAATTTAGTTTAAGTGAGATTTCTACGGAGAATCACTGTTGGTGAATGAAGGTGTTAACACGAAGACCGCGATCAAACTAATGGTCAGTTTCGTATGATCGTTGATATGATTAATTAATATATTTAATTATAATTATGTAATTAATATTTTAATATATAATTATATAATTAATATTTTAATATATAATTAATATTAATATAATTAATATAATGTAACCATAATTTCTTATTTACTACAAAATTTTATTTTAATAGACGACATTAGTGTGACGTCACTTGCTTGTTTGGAAACGTTGATTCTATCCGTGATTGGTTCCGTGATTGGAAGTAAATCCGTACGGAACCAATCACGGATGGAATCAACGTTTCCAAACAAGCAAGTGACGTAATGACTAATGTCGTCTATTAACAAAAACATAACAAAAAATATGTGATATAACGAGATGATATTTTTACACATTTTCATTGCAAAACATAAAAATTAAATTTTAAAAAAGAATTTACTTTGAAGGAAATAACGAACCAGGATAAAATATTAAGAAGTATTACGGAATGTTTTTAGGCGTGCATATAATGTTGTAAATTAAACATATAGGAAAACTTTTTTTAAACAATTTTTCTAAAATTGAGACAATTTGCAGGGGGGGGAGGGTTGTGATGTAGTTAGTAGTTTCCAAACTGTTTTTAATGCCCAAACTCACCAGTCAAACATTAATTTCTATAAATTCAAAGCAAATTGATATTCTAATCAAAAGCGTTTTGATTGCATTGTGATTGGAGAAAAAGATTAGAGATGAGATTAGAGAGAAAGAGAAATGTTGTTAAAAAATTACAGAGATAGAAAATGAATTGTTCCTATAGTGTTTTTTATCCAAAGTTTTTGAACACTTTCAGATTCTAAACATATATATTACAACACTAATTTTTGGAACACTTATACAACACATTTCTAATACTTTTCAAACATATTCTGAACACTCTCACGACACAATAAGGTGTTAAATTGCTCTATTTAAAAACATAACTAAAGTGTTAATTATTTGAAGACAAAAAAGTGTTCTTAAATGGTGTTCATTTTTGTGTGGAGGGTATGCAGTGAAATTTTTGGTAATTTGATGATTATGATTAAAATAATGTGATTTTTGTGTTTGATTCATTTGTTTTTTAAATTGTATTTCTTAATTTTCAGATACTTAAGGAGCCTTTTTACTATCTTCCTATGCCCGGATTTTATAACATTGGGAATTACTTTATCCCTCATCAGTACTATCCTCATCTGGAAAAAAGCTTCAAGCTTTTCACAAGCTCAAATCACAAGCTTTTTGGAATGGCTTCAATGCAATTCAATGATTCAACGCATTTTAAAGGGGGAACTTCATCAGACATTATTTCAAGCGAAATTGCCACAAGGAACGAAGAAATTCGCACTCCGGGATTTAAGGATTTTTATGGAGACTGTGAGAGGAAGGAAACCCCTCTAACTTCGGGGTATTGTTCCATGGAGGAGATGGAAGAAGATGAAGCATCAGAATGGAGACCAACTGCCGGAAAGGAGGTAATTCATACTTCAGGACAGAGTTCGGATGCGCTTTATGAAAAGCGATTTACAAGCGAAATTGCTCCAATAGGTAAAAAAAAATTAATAAGTTATCAAAGCATGCAAACTTCCCAATTTTATGATGAAATTCTTCCATAAATTTTTAAGTTAAGATACGTGAGTTTTTGTAAAGTACTGGCTAAACTAAGCTGTGTGCAATTTATTACCGGAGAATTTTGCATCCAGAAGCTTAAATTAACGCTACACCTTAAAAATTTAAAACGCCATTTTTATATTTATAGTATTTTACTCCCAAATCATCAAATTGACATTCGTCTCATAATAAACTGAAGTGATGCATGATTACTTCCTTTTATTCTGTTATATTCTGTTTTATTCATACACATCAAATTTTATTTCGCCATTAATAAAACAGGTTGTTGTGCATAATATTACTATTTCAAATCTTATTCTTTAGCATTTATGCGTGATTCTACTCAATATTCTGGCTAAGATAAAAAATATATAATGTACCAGTTCTCTTTCTTTTCTACCATAAAAAGTGTCAAACAGAAAGGAACATTTCTATTTTAACAATTCGAATGAACTCTTAAAACGTCCATGACCTTCTTCGGAAACCATAAACACGTCATCTTTTTATGCCCTATATAAACTAGGATAAGGAAGCCTAAAAGTCAAGGGAGTTTATGACCTGTTGAACCGTTTGATATTTTTCAAGGCTTCTCAGCATCCATTTGGGTACACGCTACGAAACACTTTTGCAACACTAATAAGTAAAATACTACGATAATTAAAACTTCTGATCAAAATCGTTTGATTGTATTACAATTGTATTGTCACTGTGTTGTGTGAGAAAAAGATAATGTATAGAAGTGTTACTAAAAAATTTAAGAGGCAAAAAATGTGTTCTTATAGCGGTTTGATCCAAATTTAAGAACCACTTGCAGATTTATAAACATAGTTTAGAACCTTTCCCGAACCAGTGGTTATGGTGAAAAATACTCCTTTTCTCATAGTTTAGAACACATTTCTGTGTAGAAAACATTTTTAACACTTTTCAAACATATTCAGAACAACACAATAAGGTGTTAAAAAGTGTTCTATCTGACAACACAATTAAAAGAGTTGCTAATTTAAAGACAAACAGTGTTCAGAAATTGGTTTGTTTTTGTGAGGAGCACGCACTGTATAGATATGAAAAATACATTTTGTTGAACGATCGACGTAACCTTGTTATTGATTTTAATTTATTGATCATGTTTTCGTTCTTTTAACTTACATAGACCATGTAAAATAAACCCTGAAATGGGACAAGCTAATGGCAAAAATAACACCTTGTTGAAAGCCTGTTAACTAACAAAAAACCATTTTTTTATCAATTAGTTAATTTTTTTTCTCTTAAAATCAATTGCAAAAATGAAATTTTTTCCAAACCTATTGTTAAAAAATTGGAGTAGCAAGTAGACCAAAAAATGGGGAATGGGGAGAAAAAAAAATATGAACTCAACACTACGGGGGGAAATTTTGTGGTTACAAAACAACTTTTAAGAAAAATGTACACGCCATCATTGATCATTATTCGGAAGATATTTCTGCTAATCCTTATAAATTAATTTCTTAGAATACTGCCTCAACCTTGGGAGGTAAACGAGATCCAAACATGCAACGTTAATATGCTAATACAAGTTCAAAGTTCCTCGAACTAAAAAAAAAACACCTATCGCGCCGTGTCTCCTTGATCTTCTGGTAAATCGTTCCCGTATCATCGCAAACAGACAAACGCGCCAGTTGATATACGACTTCCAATCGAACTCAAATACTTCACTCAGTTCAACACTCCGAAAGGACCACCAAAGAAGCCAACAGGGCGGAGATATTTTTTCGTGTTCTCCAAAAGTTAAGAAGAAAGAAAAAGGCAATTACTTCACCTCCCTCTCCTGGCTTCCGTAGGGGGAAAAGTGACATCACTTGTCGAATGGGACTTGGCGGCCTCTCCGCCAATGGGAGGTGAGGGGGAGGAGCCAAGGATGGGGCCGACTTGGCACGTTTTTTTTATGTTGCGGTTTTGGAGATTTTTTTGGAGGCGAAGCGTCGAAAGCAACACCATTCCGCCGTGGTGTGTTAATTTTGGGGGGTTCGGGGGGTAATGGGGTGTTCCGTGCCCGGGGGTTTTGGGAGAAAATCGGTCGTTTTGGCTCTCAGCGACTTTTGCGTAGTGTGTTTTCCGGGGGGTGATCTTTGTTTTTCTCAGAAATTACGCGTGCGAAAACTGGGGAAGATTTTTTTTTGTATGCATAAAAAAGTATAGTTCACATAAGAACCGTATATATCTTAGACTCCTCTATTGTAAGCTTTCAAGAGACAATAGATATTTTAAATTTTTTTTTAGGGGAACACACTAAATTTTTTTGTGTGATTTCTCGTTACAATATTTTATAGCTGTCAACACCTGTGGTGTGAATAAACTGGGCTTACAGATCCCGCAATGATTATGAAATAATTTATCAAAAATACTGGTGACAGCCGTCTCTGAACTGAACAAAGAAAATTCTGGATAGATAACGCTCCTTGGAAAAATTGCACTGTCGATGCATTGGAACACTTTGGCAACGCTAAGTAAACACAAAGTAAGCATATTAATAATTGATTCTAATCAAAAGTGTTTTGATTGTGTTGCAAATATGTTGTGTGAAAAAAGATAGTGTTGCAAAAGTGTTGCTGAAAAATTACAGAGACAAGAAAAATGTGTTCTTATAATGTTTCGATTCAAATTTAAGAACAGTTTTAAATTCTAAACATAGGGGATAGTAGTCCAAAGAGGGTATGTTAACTTTGAAATCTCAAAAATATTAGTTATTGTTTAAATGTATAATTACAAATTTGATTTTATAAAACAGGTGAGTTATGAAACTGTAAAATAATAATAGACGATAGCGTTATATTGTGCCAAAAAATTATTTATAACTAGAAATCAAAAACTCGTCAAAAAACCGCTTTGCCCACCACTATTACAGCACAATAAGGTTATAAAGTGTTCTACCTAACAAAACAATCAAAGCGTTTCTAATTTGATGACAAGAAATTGTTCTTCAATGTGTTTAAAATGTAATTTATTTTTGTGTGATGGCCGTCTTCTGTATATGCAAATGCTTGAAACACTTTTGTAACACTAAGTAAACATAATAATGAACACTTCTAATCCAAAGCGTTTTGAATGAGTGCGATTGTGTTGCGATTATGTTGTGAATATGTTGTATGAGAAAAAGATAGTGTTGTAAAAGTGCTGTTAAAAACTCCAGAGTCAGACAATGTGTTTCAATCCAAATTTAACACCAAATTTAATTTTTAAAGTGTAATTATTTTCAAAATTATTTAAATCGATTCAACTTAAGTCCAATAGCTCACTGTGACTGCAAAATAGGTGGAATTGAAGACGTTGACCATATCATTTTAAAATGCACAAAATATGAAACCGAAAGAAATACTTTCAGACAAGAACTACAGAAGATAAATATTAAATGGCCTCCAAACTTTAACTTCTTAATTTCCCATAAAATAGCATTTTACTTGTTCCTTAAGTTCAGCAATAATTTATTGGTAATAAGTTAATTTGTATTGTTTTGTTGTAATGTGATCTTATTACTTACTTCTGTAAGCCCCGTGCAATACATTGTGGTGCACGGGGAGCTTTTTGTTTGTTTATAATAAAAAAAAAATCCAAATTTAAGAACACTTTCAGATTCTAAACACATTTTACAACACTGATAGAACATATTTTTAACACTTTTCAAACATATTCAGAGCACTCTCACAACACAATAAGGTGTTAAAGTGTTTTACTTGACAACAAAACAAAAGTGTTGTTAACTTGAGGACAAAAAGTGTTGATAAAAGTTTATGAGATGTGTTTATTTTTGTGTGACGATGGCCGCCTTCAGAACTCTGAAGTTTCTTCAATAACGGAAAGTTTCTCTCATTTGACAGAAAAAATCCCAGATATTTCCAATTCACCAGCAAATGCGGCCGGTTAATTTCCGTTACTTGAAGCAAGATTTTTTTTTTTTACAATGCAGTGAGGTCATCAGCTATGGGTTACCCATTTTTTCAAGGGATGCTCCTGGTAAATAACTCACTACAAATGCTCATAAAACATTTCGGAACATTTTTGTCCTCAAGTTAACTACAGTTTAGTTTGTTCTGCATCTAGGTATAACACTTGTGTTGTGATAATTTTATTGTGTTGTGATAATGCTCTGAAATATGTTAGAAATGTGTTCTTAAAATGATGCTAAAAATTAGAGACAAAAAATATGTTCTTAAAGTGTATTTTCGATGTAATTGTTAAATTACATAATTTATATTCTATAAGCATATTTTACAACACAATTTTCACACATTTTTCGACAGTAAATCTTTCCAAAAACACAATAACGCGGTTTATAGCAAAACAACATACTAAGGAGAATAAAAACACTGTTCTTAAATGTGTTTATTTTTGTGCGGTGAGCGTTTTCAGAGCAGGAATATTACAATAAAAATCATTAAACGTTCTTCAGAAATTCAAAGTTTAAAGTATTTCTGAGGAACAGCTGCTTAATTTTTCAAACGAAAGTTCCAAGATATTCAATCAAATAAAATTCAAATTGAATCAAATAAAATTCAATCAAATTATCAATTTAAAAAATTAAATATCAGATAAAGTTAGTAGTTCGATTTTTAAATTGTTTTTCTCTTATTACAAAATATTTTCAATATAATTTTCTCCAAGATTTTAAATGAGTGGGATATTTAACACAAACAGCCTCAAACTTAAAAAACTTCTAGTACAGTGTTAATAAAATATCCTACGAATTTTTTTACACAAAATTTATTAAAATTAAAAATTTTGCTTACTTTATTAAAAAATCAGCATAAATTCTTTACTCGTCTATTGGAATTTTATAGTGAAATATAAGTATGTAGTAAACAGTTTAATAATATGGGTTCATTTTTAAAGAAAATTAGTGACATTTTTTTTTTTTTTTTGCAAAACATAATTTAATTACTCTTGAAAAAATATTAATTTTTTACCAACTTCAAAAGGAAGGTATATGGTTATCAATTCGTCGAATATAAATGTCCAATCTTTGCCACGCTCTTTTGATACGTTCTACTCAGTGGCGGATCCAGGGGGGGTGGCACTCTGGAAAGTGCCCCCCCCCCCAAAAAAAAAAATCCCTTGGACCCAAAAAATCCCTCAAACAACGAAAAAAAAGTACTCAAAATGAGTTAAAATCCTACTTTTATAGATCAAAATTTCAAAATTAGTTTTTTTCTGAGGGAGGACCCCCATACCCCCCAGCGGTAACAAAAGGGGATCTTAAGTGATACTTGTTAGAAAATCCCAACATTTTAACATTTTTCTCAAATGGTAAAGGTGATGGTCTGGAAAAGTGCCCCCCCCTTGGAGCCGTGCTGGATCCGCGCCTGGTTCTACTGATCTATTATATCTACTGGACCGATTTGGAGGCGGTTTTTTGTATTAGATTAGAAATGTTTTCAAGTTGGTCCCGTTTTAATTAAAACGCCCTCTAGCGGATACAAGCGGAGTTATAATAAATATCTCGAAAACTTGTGGCGAGCTTACTCACCACTATAAGAGTCATATTATTGAAATGGGGTATAAATACCGACTGAATCTTATAGAACTACGAAGTAGAGAATCTGTTAATTAGCAAAGAAAAATACATTTGGACGAGGCCGAAGGCGTCGGGCAGATTGAAAATTTTTCTATTGCTATAAGCTTTTAGAGCCGCACGCGACTTGATAAGTTAATTACAAATCTACTAAAAATAATGAAAGAAATTAATTTTTAACAAAAAAGAGACCGATTTGAAAAATGCGCCTAAAAGTGAGAAATAATTTTTATCCAAAAAACAATACTGGTTTTTACATAATTTTTTAAGTCTAAACAATTTCACAATAAATTAACATTCCTCGCTAACATTGAAAATTTTTACTATATATCAAAACATAAATTGTTGTAAGGTTTAAAAAGAAAAATAATAAGTATACAAAAATTAGTCCCATATTAACTCATTCCCATGTGTCTTCATAGTGTTAATGAACACTAAAAATACATGGATTTTAGATATTTTTGTATCGGATTTTTTTTTTATCATATCCAAAACCAAGGACACACAAAAACAATATAATGGAAAAATCCCCCACACGACACCTCGGAATTCCCTCACAGACACCCCGACACCTTCTAGGGTCGCGCTCCGTCGGGTCCAACCACGCAAAGGGTGTCACTTGTCCCCCGATTGTCAGCAAATTGGTGGCTTTTGAGAAGAAGCCGCAAAAGCGCACGGAGCAAATAGACTTGTAACAAGGCCGAAGGGAGCGGGACTTCTCCTCCAGTTGGCCTCAGCTGGCTCCGCCCTCCTTTCAATCTCCGCCTCCTCACCGGTCGGTGATTGGCGAACCTGCACGTGCGGTGGGCGTGCTTTCGGCTGGGCCGCCCCTCGAGCGGAATGGGCCGAAAAAACGGCCGGGGACCGGAACTCAGTCTCACACAGCCACTGGGTGGAAAGTACTACTGAGTTTCGGGTGCTTGCGAGATAGGTTGTTTTTGTTCAGCGGCTATTCGAAGAGATTTTGTGGTTTCGCATTGTTGTTTTTCTGGAATAAGCGATATTGCAAGGCCAGTCTCGTGGTGCAATAACATTCCACTCTTCTCTGCCGCGGTCTTTAAAAAAGTAAGTGCAGTTTTCGTTGAGTTTATGACTTCTTGCATAGTAACCGAAACTGTCATGTCAGATGTTGATGTCTTCATCTGGAAATTAGTTAGTACCAATTTGGAATGAATTTTTTCATTAGTTTTAATTTATGACACTAATTTCATTAGATTTTCTCTCTCAACTACTAAAATTACTCTACAAGATTGTCACAGTCAAAAAAAAAATATTTGATATTTCCTTTCTTTTAATAGAGGATATCATGGAAAACGTGAGAAGGGAAATTGTACTACTTGTTGGCCAAACTAATTATTGTTAATTTTTGTCTATTTTAGAATTAACTAATTGTAGTTAGTTTTGAAATAGGAATCCCTGTTTTAATAAAAAGTAAAACGTTGAAATAAAAAAGGTTTGAATATCAAAGAGAAAAATAAAATCTTGGTACAAGAAGTAATAAAATTGCTAAACTCAATCTTCATAATGAGTGAATAACATTACTTTGCAAGAAAAGATCCAGCACTTACTAATCGTATTAAATATCTATTGATTTGTAAAAGATATACCTAGTAATTGTAACCAATATGCTCCAGTAAATTCTATACTCTTTAGAGATTCTAATCTGAAATGTTAATTATGCAATTGTCATTGTATTAATGAACATATGAATGTATTATTTGATACCCGAAAGGGATATCACTTTTGATCGCTATCAGTATATTTTATGCTTATTGTAACTATGTTATTACCTGGTGGTTTCAATGAAGCATGACATTTAATATACATTATAAGGATTCCCTTTTCTTCATTCAAAAGGGTGTTCATGTTTCTTGCTCGGTTGACAAAATAGTGTTATTTGTGATTTTTACTTCATGGACAATCATATTTCTTACATTCATAAATTTTAGAAAATGCGTATTGTAGAATAGAAAAGCCACCGTTAAATTTACAATTAAAGTGTGATTCGAATCCAAAGGGACGGGGGAAAACACAAATTACCTTGAACTAAGTTACTTTCATATATTACTGTTTTAAAACTATGAATGTGAAAGTTTTTATTACATCTGTTCAAAATATAATCATTCAAAGAATTAAATAATTACAGAAAGATCCTACAATGATTCCTTGATTAATTACAAATTGATTAATTTTAAAGGTTAAACGCTACATTGAAATATAACTATTTTAGAAAATAAAAGCTTTGCAAGAAAATTTTCCCTTTCTGTAATTTATAAAATACTAAATTGTATTAAAAATATTTTTTTTTTTGGATAAATTTGTTATATTATGACACTTTATGATTGCATTATTTTTTATCACCAGTTATCTAATTCCTGGTATTTTTTTAAACCATTTATCACTTAATGATTATGTCCTTTGCTAAGCTATCAATGTATGATTAAGTGCCATATAGTACATTGCAAACACTCCACGAAAAATTAACACATTTAATAACACTTTTTGTCCTCAAATACAACAATTATACAAAACATTTGTACAAATTAACAACACTTGAGTTGTGTTGTAAGGTAAAAACTCTTTAACACCTTGTGTTGTGACAGTGTTCTGAATGAAAAGTGTTCTATCCAGAAATGTCTTCTTCAAATAGTGTTGTAAAATACATGTTTAGATGTTGAAAGTGTTCTTAAGTTTAGATCAAAACACTATAAGAACGCATTTTTAGTAACATTTCTACAGCACTATCTTTTTTTTCACACAATACAATCGCGGTATTAAAACAATCAAAACTCTTTTGATGAGAGGGGTTTATTAACGTGTTTTCAAAATGTGTTACGTCGAACAAGTGTTTCACAAACTTGCAGTGTAATTTCATGTTCATACCTTTTAAGGTCATCTTTAGTGATGACTCAATTTAGGGGAGTATTTTGAATCGGTGTGATAGTTTTTTCACAACTATTAATCATCTTTTTCTAGCATTCTAAAAATTTCAGATGATTTTAAAACATTCATAACTTTTTTCAGAAATAGAATTTTAAAATTCAAGAAAATTGAAAAATTTTGTAATCTTTGTTTTTACAACTCTACGTTTATTTTACTTCTGTCAATACTATAACAGCACTTGATGGGGGACACGACCCTGACAATGTCGGATATCAGTCAAGCAATAGATAAATTTTTAGAATATTTTCCATTAAATTATTTGGTTGTCTGATTACTTTAATATTTTTTCGTAACGACGCCAATGGTCTTACTTTGTCCTTTATTTAACTATAGTATAAATTGACTAAAAGAACGTCTTTATTTTCTTTGAAACATTATAGCCAATTACACTGGTATTTCGTTATTAAGGGATGACAACTTCAAAAAGAAAAATATCCTAACAAGTCCTTTGAAAGAGTTATCTTCACATGTTATGTATAAAACTTAAAACCAATTCGGTTATCACAATGCTTTCTAAAAATGCTCTTGACATTAAATAAAATAGTAGCATACTTTGAGTATCTACAAAGGCTTCTTCCATTCTTCCAACTGTTATAATTTCCACTTACTGAAAGTGTCTTGAACGTGTTTTGCATTTTTAGGGCTTTGTTAACAACTTGAACTTTCTTTCTTTATTTCCTTGCAATCCATATTATAGGTTACACATATTATTTTTTTACTTACCATTAATTTTATTTGTCTCAAATCTTTTCTATGCTTGTTAATTTTTTTTGTGGGAACTTAAATACAAATATATCTAGATTAAGTTAGATTTAAAGACATTTTTATAATTTAATTTTAATGATTAGATTACGTTATGCTTCAGAGTTTATTCCTCTCTGAATTTTTTAAAGTATGTGAGAAAATAAAAAAAAATCCTTAATCATCTATTATATACAATGTTATTAACGAAAAGAAAACTTTTTTTTTTCTCCCAAAAGCAAAAAGATAAATAATTTTTTATTTCTTCAAATTCATTAGTTAAATAAATTTCTCGTAGATTTTTTTACAAGATAAGCGATTCTTTATTAAAAATTTTATGCGTAACACTATGCAAGCCAATAAAAATTTCTCAATTTATTTATAAACAAATCTAGATATTTAGCATGGGTATTTAGAAATATTTTGAGAGTATTCGAAATAGATCCAAAGTAACATCGAGAACATCACAAAATGCTAACACATCTTTAAATTTTTTTCATTCATCACATAACTCGGATTTAACAACGGCCTTAGCAACGTTGTTTTTGTGCTCCAGTAACGTCATGTGCGAATGCTTCTATTGGATGCTTCTCTTTCCCGTACCTAACAACAGTCTTAGCAACGTTGTTTTTGTCCTCCACGTCGTCAAGTGTGACGTCATTTCAGAATGCCCTATAGGAGTGATTAATGATTATATTTTCAGACTGAATATTTTCATTTCAATTTCCAAATAGATTTCAAACCGATTGTTTGAAAAAAAAATCTGATTTAAAACAATCAGATTTTTGTAATAACTCCACTTTACGGTATAAAACCTGCTAACCAACCCCTTCTTCCCAACAGCCTCGCCGTCCGCCCCTTCCGATGCTCCAGCGTGCCGTCCTGTCTTAGCCACCGCCGCTAGCCCTCCAGCCACCGCCGCCATGGCCATGGACCTCCTGGAGAAACCGGGGGCCGAGTCCCGCTCCTCCTCCCCTTCAGAATCCCGCACCAGCACCACCCTCAAGTTCTCCATCGAACGCATCCTCTCCTCCGAGTTCGGGGTTCGATCCCCGAGGTCCTCGGACCCCCCGCCAGAGAAGGCGAAGGATACCTCCTCCTCGGACAAGAACATGGTCTTCTTCGCCTCCTCCAAGCCCGAGGAGGCCATCCTGTCCACAGCCCTCATGTCCGAGATGCCCTGGTTGTACGCGTCCAGGACGTCCTGTAGGCCCAGCTCCGGTAAGCATCTTGTACAATATGGTTTTGCTGCTTATACGCGTTTTGCCGATTTACACGATGCCAGTCGGTGTACCAGTAGAGATTTCCAGTCCCTTTGCAACTGCTCACAGATAAAGCCCTGGATACTCTATCTAGTACCTTAGTACCTTAGCGGTAGAGTATCCAGGGCTTTACTCACAGATAATAATGAAAGCATTGTTAAAAAGACTTAACAACATTTTAGTTGGGTATTAGAACACTTTATTGTGTTGTGATAGTGGTCTGGATATGTTTAAAAAGTACTGCTATCCACAGAATATGTACGAAAAATAGAGTTGTAAAGTACGTTTGAATCTGAATGTGTTTTTTAAAATTAAGGTCGAAACATCATAATAACATATTTTCTGTGTCTGTAATATTTTAGCAACACTTTTACAGTGCTATCTTTTTTTTCACACAACACAATCGCGATAAAATCAAAACACTTTTGGTTAGAAGTCTTCATTATTGTGTTTATATTTAGCGTTTCAAAAGAGTGTAGAAAATCGTGCAATGCATTGGTTAATAAGCATTTTAGAGCTTACTGGAAACATCGACTGGCTCAAGACTGGTATTGTGTCAATTGGGAGTCAACCTGGTGGATTATAAGTATAGACTTAAATGCATATAAGACATCAACCCCAAAAATTCCGTTGAGCTAACTTCTCAATTTTCTCTTAGTGTTTCTTTCCATTGATTACGCGACGCTAACGCGGCGACCAATCACATGAGGGATCAAGATATAACGATTACTGTACAGTCAAACATTCTTGATAAGCATCTGATTCGTCGAAGTCAATATTATGAACCCTTACACTAGTAAAATTAATAATTATATATAAAGACCAGCGT
The DNA here is from genome assembly GCA_963680715.1 of Tetragnatha montana. NCBI lineage: Eukaryota > Metazoa > Arthropoda > Arachnida > Araneae > Tetragnathidae > Tetragnatha > Tetragnatha montana. The sequence goes on along the minus strand of OY796686.1, from coordinate 38,684,975 downwards.
AATGAAATTGCGAAAAAAAAAAACTCTTGAGACCCTTGGGAGCTTCTAAGTTCGCTCAACACATGCTTGGTCAAACCTCTTTTATTACGTATCTTTAAAAAATGCTTGGTTTCCTTTGTTGGAAGTGCTTAGAAAACACGATCAATGATTATTTAGATGATTTGAGTACATACTGTACTTTAAAACTTTCACAGCCGAATGAAAAGTTCCAATAATGAACAATTTCAAAATGAATGTTAGAATTAATTTGCCCAATTAGTGCCTCATTCTACCTTGAAGTGCATAAAGTAAACCAATTCATGAAGAGTAAACATTATTTGCTGTAATGATCTCAATCAGCAATGAAAAAAATTACTGTATTTGAAAACTAATTAAGTATTTTCACATGATGGGAATAGTTGTACTTTTTATATAATAATGAGTTTATCTTTTCTTTCTATAATTTTTTTTTCTAAAAGGATGAAAACCAGGAAGTATTCATTCCATAACTCTAAAATCATGTTTGCGAGAGAACCTATATGAATGTCTAATTTTGTTTCTAAAAAATTGATTTAAAACTATTCTTGAAGGAATTTCTTTAATCGTCAATAATATTTAGGGTTTTATCATCTTATAGTTTTAAAGAGACTCCAATATCAATCAACCATTGCAAATTTCCTTTTAATGATCAATAAATTATAACTCTGATTAATTACTACTACGTATTTAAAAAAATACCTAAACTTGTCTTAATTTAAAAACTAATTTTTGAATTATGTAGGTAGTTTGATGAAACTGGAGTTTATAGAGAACAGCTTCTTACCATTAATTATCTTCCATTTAATAAAAGTATAGTATAAAAATACTAAAGTGTTTAAACTTTATTATCCTTATAAGGAGTTCCTCATGGAGTTTATTTTTACACCGTTCAATGCCGTATTATATTCCAGATATGAGATTTCATTATCAGTGCCAAATTCAACCGTAAAATAAACTAAAGAAATTGAATCCACGGATTGTGTGGAAAATAGTTCATTTTTCCACAATCCCGGTGTTAGATTTTACAAAATACGTAGTTTACTATTCTTCATTCATCAGAAAAGTTTTCAAGGATAGAGTATATTTAACTGTCAGGGCAGCCGAGAGCCACAGCGGGCCCCGGGGCAACGACAGTCCCGGGCCCTCTTTACTTTTACGTACTACCTTAAAATTAATTAGACATAATATTTTTACATATATCTATCACTTTTGACATAATTAAAACGAAACTGTACACATATCTGACCACTATACATTAATTTATTATACTAAGAGTTGTTCAAAGTATTCAATCTTTGTGGAAATCTAAATAATTGTTCGAGTATTTCTTTTCTTCCTAGGTAGGTTTTCTTCATGGAACTAGTACAATAGGTAGTAGTTTCTTGAACAATACAATAACTAACTATTTCAAACTACATTTGTTTTGAAAGAATCACTTTGCACCATAGAGTTATTGCACACACACATATTAAGTAATTGAGGCACTTGGAGGAACATCGAGCTAACTCCAATGTTGGACTTAGCTCATTGTAAGCGCCTCAATGGTTTTCTCTAAAAAATTTCAATATCTTACCTGAAACCTTTGGAAGTCAGGAACGCCAGCACCAACAGCACCAACCTATATTCAAACTAGAGGAACATTCGAACAGTTTAAAAATCCATTCTAATTCTTTTTTTTTTTTAATTTCGAACGCATTTTCAGACTTTACATATAGTATTTTAAGGTACTTTAAGCTTAATTAGTTAAAATAATTTTAGTATTAAACTTAAAATTCAAAGCTTTTAGAATTTTTCCAGTTTTAACTGATATGATAGAAATTTGATAAGTTTTAAAAATTATTGTTTTCCGTCTAAAATGTGTTTTTATTTAATATTCTTTAATATTAGTCTTGTTTTTATGCATTTATTTATGAAAGTTCTTTTAAAACCAGCTGTAGAATATTTTGTTTAATGCTTTTAGAAAACTTTTACGCTAAGTTTTTATCTGATTTAAGAAATACTATATTAAATTTCAGGAATGCTGTAAACTTATGAATAAATCAGTTTTTGTTTCAATATTTTATAAATATATGGAGAAGTAGTCAAAAATGTTATTTTTGTGGGAATGTGTCCCGTTCTTCCCTATGAATTCACTTTTAAGATGTGACATTTAAAATGTATTTTAAGTATGTAATGGATGTATTTTAGGATGTTAACAACACTTTTAAAACCATTTCATGACATTAAATACTCTCATATTAGGAGACGCGTATCGCAAATGAGGGACATTTTGAATTTTAATTAAAATACAAATTTTTAGGGGTTTTTTTCATATAAAAGTATTATGAATTTCGAATCTCTCTCTCAAGGAGGTAAATAATATACAAAATCCCACTTTTAAGTTTTACTGAATCATTTATCACATAACAATAAATTGATATAATTAAAGTGCCATCTCTCACTTGGGAAGCTTTCCTCTAGATATATTGAATGGAGATAATCATACCTAGCTCTGTTGTAATTTTATAAACAATTTTTTAACTAATTCCAAATTTTCCAATATAGTTTTCCAAAATAGTTTTACAGAAACAATTATTAAATAATTACCTTAGCTTTATATTAACAGGATCTAGTCTAGAATAAGTACTATTCAGCTTCCTTCTATCCTTGACCTTTAAACTTACACCATAACAGCTATAGTTCACTATAGTTTATTTTAATTCACACCTCCTTTTTCTAGAAAATTAAAATAACTTTAAAGCTTAGAAAAATCACTTTTTTCGCACTGTATACATGAAACAAACAAATTAATTATTACACCTTTAATCCAATTTAAAAATGCACACTTAAACTTTTCTGTATCAAACTTTTTGTAAAATATCTTAATTTTTATTCATTAAAAAAACAGTTCATTCATGATTAATATAAAAGGTATTTTTAGACCAAGAACATTTATTGTTCTATTCAGATTAGAACGCATTAAATAACAGTTCTAATGGAAGAATCCAAATTTAATCAAATTCATAAAAAAAATTGTTTTAATCAGCCGTTTTTAGAAAAATATGAACTCAATGGAAAAACAATAGCCCAAATTACTATTTCTAATACAAGTTTATTAAATACAAGTTTACAATACAATTTGTATTGTAAACTTGTACAATACAATTTGTATTGTGACATTTAGTAATAGAGTAAAAATACAAGTTTATTAAAATCTGAAATAATTAATAATTCAAGAATCGAATAAAAATTATATTGAACCCTTCTTTCTAGTTAAAATTGTGTTAAAAAATTGTTTTTAAGCAATTTATTAAGCATAATATGGATTTTTGAATAAGAAACATTCCTAAACCCTTAATTTTTTAAGTCTCTGTGGAGTATGAAATTTCGTATAAAAAACTCCCAGGCTAAAAGAGTAGTTAGCAACAAACCGTATGTTTTTATCTCCTTTAGTTTATTTTTTATTAATTTTGTAAAGGTATTAATTAATTTTGGGACAGCCTTAATAACAGACATCATATAATATAATTTTTAATACAATTTAAAAATCATTGATTCTTAAATTTTATTTTTATTTAATAGTGTAATAAATTCTCTTTTAATGATTTATAAAACTTTTCACTGTCAAAAATTTTCCTTTTTTAAAAAAAAATTAAGCAAACAGCAATGCCTTTAAACCTCTCCCCCCAAAACCAATATATACAAAACATGAGACAAAAACAACCTAGTAAAATGCAAAATACGTATACTATTTTCAACCGATTCTTCAATTTTATTTTCATTTAATAATGGAATAAATTTTCTTGTTCTCTAAGTAAATTTTTTTATGGTTTATAAAACTTTTCATTATCGAAAATTTCCATTTTTTAAAAGAAAATTAAACAAACAGCAATGCCTTTAAAACCCTCTAGCATATGTAAAACAAGAGACAGAAACAACTAGAAAAATACAAATACGTATAATATTTTCAACTGTATTTGATAGCTGAAATGTGTATTATGCTTAAAAAATGAATACAACTCACCTAGACGTACGGTCTATCTCAGAAGACTATCGTTAAAAACTTTTTCAAACGATAACTTTGAAACAATCGGGAAAAAATTTTATTAATTTAAAAAAAATTATAGACGATTTTTAAAAACAGATGATACACGTTTAACGGAACCTACGCTTTCTACATCCACATGTCTGCATGGGGCTTGAAACTTCTCCACTGTCCTCTGTGTCTGGGGTCGGTCAAGAGGAAGGCTCATTTCCTGTTTGTTTTGGCTAACGAAAGACCTTTCCATCCAGGGTTGGGGGGTGTCAGGTCCGGTTCGGGCCCTTCCGTGCCTTATCTTGTGACAATTCTTGGAATGTATTGCAGCTTGCAGGTGGTAATTATCTTAGTTTGCTGAGTTTCGAAACGTTGGAGATTGCATATGCATTCCAGGAAGGAGGGGGGCCCGGGGCCCGTTCTCAGGAAGAAGAAGGGTAGTTGGGGAAAAAATCTATGAATGGGTATTCTTGTTTCAGAACGTTTAGTAGTGTATCTCAAGATGGAGATTCTTTACGGGCCCCTATAGGGCTGGGAAAATCCCCGGGCCCGGGGGAAAGTGCCCCCTTTGCCCCCCCCTGTCGGCGGGCCTGTTAACTGTTACTCTATAAGTAAATGCCATCTCATAACTCTATTCATGCGTTTTCTACAGAAGGCCAAGTTGCTCAATTTGAGAGAAATCAACAGGAGAATTGTCAACCTCGTATGATGGTGATAAAAACATTTTCCAAAATAATTGCGCGGCTGTTTTACTTTTTTTTTTAAAAAAACTTAACTCTTATGCTAAACAGTTATGGTTAAAAATATAGATTACTGAGTTTTGATTAAGTGGGCCACAGTATTTCAAATAAATAAATAAAACTTTTTAAATTCTCCTAAGCTTGCTTGTCAAATACGCCATTACGATGTTGGGTAAAAAAAAAACATTAGTTTTGAGTAAGAAAAACGCACTATTTTTTTAAATTAGAGAGGATAAGCATTTTTCACGTTTGCAAAATATGGTCTTCGTGAATTTCAATAAATTACTATGTTTGGGCTGAATTTCAAAAAAAAAAAAAAAATTGTTTGACTTTTGAGAGGACAATCAAAATTATTATTTCATCCGAAATTTCAAAAATTTCTTCTAATTTCTCCCTTACCTGCTTATTCCAATCGTTGCTGGATTATTCTCAGAAGTAAATTCTCATTTTCTGAAATACTTATATATTTTTGAAATATTTTATTTTAAAAATATCATCTTTTCAACTCAATTAATAACAAATAATATTTAAGAAAGTTTCAATTATTTCTATATACCAATACAAAGTTTCATTTAGTTCTGTAAAAAAAGAGATATTCTTGGCTCGCTGTGTTTTTCCACTTTTATACAATTAAATTTGATGATAAGGATACTTTTTTAAAATGCTGACAATATCTTAAGTTTAAGAGAAATCTTGCAGTAGGTTAAAAAAAAACTGTGATTCTTTGAATTCTCGTACATCGTGAAAAATTTTAAAAAATCAAACCATCAATTCACAAAGTTGTAAAACTAATCATTTAAATATTCAACGTTCCTTTAATATAAAAAGACATTTTATCATGCCACATTTTATGAGAACTGTATCATTTAAATAAAAAAAAGCTCGTTGTCAGTCAGTTTTTATTAACTTCTTCATCCTATAAGATAATCAAACTTTCCAAATGACCGAAGTTATTTAAATTTATCGAGATCATTAAAAATTTAAGATTAAACCAAAACAATGGTTTAAAATTAAACTGGATAGAAAAAATAACAGTTGCCGAATTGTTTACAATTTTTTACTTTGATTCCAGAATACCTAGCAACGCTAAATTTCATATGTTTATGCAAAAGGCTTAGCTTTCTTTATATTCATACAATCCAGTTCTTTTTTTAGCTTATGAATCCTCTTGCACAATCCTAATTTATCATGTGAAATTTATATTAGTGCAGTTATTTCATTTCACTTCATCACCTTTTGTGTTACGGAGTCCAAAAATTACGAAAGACCGGCTAATAGAGCGCGGCGTCGTTTGCCGGTCCGACCGGCCGGTCTTTTACCGTCGGCTGGGCGTTCAAGCAAGCTCATGTGGGGGAAAAGGGCTCGGATTCTCTGGGAACTTGAAAATCGATGCGGGAAGTCCCGACCGTTTGGTAAGGAATAGAAGGTTTCGCTTGGCCATTGCGTATATACTTTTTGATAACTTACTGAAACACTAACAATAACACATTTTCTGACTCTGAAATTTCTAATAACACTTTTATAATATTTTTTTTCACACAACACATTCACAACAAAATCGCAATTCCAGTGACGGCTCAGTTCAAATGGGGGTTCACAATTAAATTTTGAAAATACAATTGAGTAAAAATCTCACAGTTAGAACAGAAGAGGGGTTGGAAACTCATCCTGAATAAGGTATTACAAGTTGGAATAGATTTTTTATTAGTTTCTCATTTGTTTTTATTATTGACTTATTTGAACTTATTTCATTTTTATTGGGGGTTCACGTGCTCATGTGCTCCTATGGACAAGCCGCCACTGCGCTATTCAATAAAAAAAACATTTTCATTGTGTGTCCATAATTGTTTTAATTTAGCGTTGCAAAATTATTTCATGCATTTTCAGTATAGCTTCGTTGAATAAAGTAGAATTTGGATAAAAACTTCGAGTATAATATATAGGTTGCATTTTTGTTAAAAATAGAGTAAAATTATAAAAGATTTGAAAAACAGTTTTGGCTTAACAACCGTGATTTCAGCGAAATAATCTAAGACCTGAATTTAAGAGGATGTTAGCAAAAACTTGAAACTTAATTGAGTTCTGAATTGTTATATTCGTTACTATCTTTCTTTGTTAGATGTGATGATCCTAAAATCCGGGAGTTGTGTGTTTTGGGAATGTGTTGTTTTGAAATTTGATTGGACGCGCACTTTACCTAACAAAAAAGACAGTCTCAATAGCTTAGCAGTATCAGACTGCGAAGTAATTAGCTTAATAAGCATTGAATTTTTCATTTAAAAAGATATGATTGGTTTATTTTTTTAGAAAAATGATCTTTCCATTGTTTTGAGTAAAGGCCTTTTTCCCATGTTATTTTCATTTAACTGCCAATAAAATAATGCAGTGTACTTTTACCCTTTAAAAAACAAATGAAACCGTGGGAGAAACAGAGTAAAAGTAAAGAATTGTTTTAAATCATAATACTCAATAAAAACACTGAGAAATCGAATTAACTTCGTGGTAGGTATACATTAGCTTTGTTTTTATCTCAAAAATAGTTATAGATATTCATAAGCCTTCTCAGTTTTTTATTTTATTTTAATCATTGATCATCTTTTTGTACATCTAAACGCAAACAATGGATATAAGAAATTTTAATACAAAGTCAGGGAAGATTTGGAAAGCTTTATTAAAAAAAGGAAGTATTGGAAAGAAAAAAATTTAAATCACTCTCCTAAAATTTGGGAAATTGAATGATGGGTTCATCAGAGTTCATAAATATATTTTAATCCTGACAATTATACAATTTTACTTAAAATAATTCCTGGATTGATTGTGTTTTTAAATCTTAATCTTCCTGTTTTCAATCTTTTAAACAAACAAATGACATAAACATCTTTTTCCTGATGCGCTTTATTTTTCATAACAACCGATAAAGCAAAATAGCCAACGTTGTGAATTTCTGTAAAGTATTAAATTTGTTTTCAATCCTTTGAAAAGTATGTTTATTCGGAGTAATCAGATAAGTAATATTTCAAACTACTGATCATAAGAGAAATCAGATAAGTAATATATCAAACTACTGATCATAGGAGAAATCAGATAAGTACCTAATATTTCAAATTACTGATCATATAGGAGAAATCAGATAAGTAATATTTCAAATTACTGATCATAGGATAAATCAGATCAGTAATATTTCAAATTACTGATCATAGGAGAAATCAGATCAGTAATATTTCAAATTACTGATCATAGGAGAAATCAGATAAGTAATATTTCAAATTACTGATCATAGGAGAAATTAAATTGAACGTTCACTAAACGATCATTAAAAGATCTTAAGTAGTTTATATTCGTTACCATACTTTTTATGTTCATCGGTATTGCAATCGCTTTCGTGAAATCTATCAGAAATCGTGTGTTTTTATTCACCCACTTAATCTGGGAGTCTCCTTTTTTACTTTGAGAAAGCATTAACGGAAATTCTTCCCCTGAAAAAACCACACATCTTACTTAGTACAAAAAAAAAAAAAACGTTTTTGAGTAATATTTCTCGGTATTGTAAACTATTAAGACACTTGTTTATGGCCTGTGATTCATTTTGCAAGAATGTTCCATTTCGCCAACCACATTCGCGACCATGACTGTTGGTCAGCGGTTTAGGAGAGTAATAAATGGTTGGAATGTTTTTTGACAATTAGGGGTTGACTTTACCTTAAGCAATAACCAAACGTTCGCAAGAAAAAAATTAATTGTGAAGATATAAATTAAAAATTGAAAAATTGTGTGCATCACATTATTTTTTATTGCGTTTTTTAAATTGTGATATATTGATGTTTAGGATAAAATACTTAATCACAATTTTAGCTGAAACATTTAGCGCCATTGTTATCTTAGCCTACCATGTTTTTAAATTTTAAATTTTTACTCAAATTTCCTTTTTTGCTCTAGTACAGATTTTAAAGTAAATGTTAGTTAAGATGTAAGTTAATGTTAGTTAAGATGTAGTCTGGTGTTTGTTCAAAAAAGGTTTTGTGTCAACTATAATTTTAAAATTATTAATTGTTTCTGTGATGTAAAAAAGTTTATATATTTGTCTATCGCTGGCACCATATTTAAGGATGTGGTGATTTGAATACAAGATGCAAAGAGTAGAGTTTGGATTCGTATAGGTGTAATTTTAAAGTATAGGGTGGATTTGTACATTTTTAAAACATAACCTGATTCAAAAACTGCAAATGTGTGGAACACTTTTGCAACGCTAAGCGAACACAAATGAACAGAACATATAATCAAAAGCGTTTTGACTGTATTGCTATTATGTTGAGATTGTGTTGTAGTGAGAAGATATAGTGCTGTAAAAGTGTTGCTAAAAATTAAGAAAATGTATTCTTATAGTGTTTTGATCCAAATTTAAGAACACTTTCAGATTCTGCATATTTTTAACACTTAACATATTCAGAACACTATCTCAAAACAATAAGGTGTTAAAGTGTTGTTAATTTGAGGACAAAAAAGTGTTCTTAAATGTCTTTATGATGTGTTGAGCGTTTGGGATGTAGTTTTGGTTGTAAAGTGTTTAGTGGCATGTATTTTTCTCCAAATAGAAAAAAAATTGAAGTTGAAGAAGTCTTGAACGGTAAAATAAACAAAATAATTTTTAAATCTATTGTATCATAAATTACGCATAACCTTCACTCTTTCTTAAAAGAAAATTATCATCACAGATATAATATTTTTTTAATTAAAACTTTATTTAAGCTCTAAGACCATTGCACTACCAGGACTCAACACTGATCATTATACACATTTAATAGGAACAAATATAAGTAGTAAAACTACCAAGAGAAGTTTACCTCTTAAAATAAGCTATCCAAAGCTGTATTTTCCCCACTATTCAATAAAAAGCTCTAAATTTTCTATTGACCACAAAAAAATGACCATAACTAGCTCTATACCTCTCTCTCTATTACTTTTAACTAACTCCCTATGTGGCAAACACATAGATTCTTCCATTTATTCACAATGAATGCTTTGTTGTAAATAACCACTCTGTAGTAGATAGTCCCAACCAAGGTTCAGTTGAAACCTCTCGGCGAGAAACCGGGCGCGAATCCCGCCAATTAACCGTTCCCGATGACAAATCCCGCGGGCGGGGGGCGGCGGCCAACTCCCCTCGCCTCTGATTGGACGCGTGCTCCCAACACCTGGAGATGATTATTGCCCTCCCAATGGACGGCCTGCATCGCAATGAACCATCATCGATTCGTCGCTTTTTTCCCATCTCCCCCGTTTTTTGATTAAGAGAGCGGGCTCTGCTGCTCTTTAATTACCCCTGCGCGAAAGCGTATCCGCGCGCTATTGAAAAACGAACCCGCCGGGGCGTCAATTAAAGATCGGGCTTGTGTTGATGTGGGGTTTTCTCGATGGGGTTTTTCAGCGTATAAAGAAGAGCTTAATGTTCCGTGTTTTTCTTCGATGTGACTTCATTGCTTTTTTTCACGCAGGGATGTTAAGACTAATTTTTTATGGTGGAATTAGGGGACGGACACAATTGGTTTCGGTTTAATCAATTTTTGTCAGGAAAACAAATTTTAATGATATTCTTTCCATCTTTTTATATTTATAAAATTTTCTATCCCAAATAGTATTTTTATTTTTCTCAAGTTTCCACCTCAGCAGATAAAAAGGGTATAGCTAATGTGAGATAGAACCGTTACCCATACTCAAGACTGTTAAAATTACGATTTTAAACTTTAAAAACTGAAATTCATATACTAAGCTGTGCTTTTTTTCCATAATGTAATTAAAGAAGTTTCAGTTAATTTTACAAAATACTAAATAAAATATTTCATTTCAATCATATTTAAAAAAAAAGGGGGGGGAATAAATCTGACGGAAAAAACTTTTGAACAGATATCCCAGACGGCACAGGAAGTCAGATTCAAGCTGGATTTCCGACTTGACATTGACCGGCTCTACCTGGATTATTATAGACATATAGCTGGACCCGACTTCGGCACTTGACGCACATCCAGATTGATTCTAGTTTGATTGCAGGCAATGAATTTAGCTTGATCGAGCTGGAATATTCCTTGATTTCTATTTGATATTCCAGTTAATATCTGAATGAATTTAACTTGATTTTCAGCTTGAAATTGATTTGCCTGACCCCTGACCTGTATCATTAATACCTTGATTTCTATTTAATATTCCAGTTAATATCTGAATGCATTTAACTTGATTTTCAGCTTGAAATCAATTTGCCTGACCCCTGACCTGTATCATTAATACCTTGATTTCTATTTAATATTCCAGTTAATATATCTTAATGAATTTAACTTGATTTTCACCTTGAAATTGATTTGCCTGACCTGGATCATTAATAGCTTGATTTCTATTTAATATTCCAGTTAATATATTTCACCTTTTAAATAAGCACAACCACAACAGTGCACAACAACGATTGCAGTGTTTTTATTTTCGTTCGGTAAAACGCAATTTAAGTATAAGTTTACGTTATTTCTTAGAAAATACAATTACCATTATATTTTTAATTATTTATTAGCCGGTATTTCCATTTATTTAATATTTCACTCAGGTTTCATATTTCGTAATAACTTGATCAAAAATTATGAGCAGCACATTTAGCAAATTAGAAAATTTTATAGCAAAATGCATGAATTAGCAATAGAAAAAATTCACTCATAGTCTTTTATAGAACCTATATCCATTATCATGCTGTAATACAATAACGCTAGAAAGTCCCATTGGTGACGATGTTTTATATCCTATATACTCATTTAACAAAATACTTTTATCAAAGTTGTCATTTGTCAAACTTCCATTTTCTAAATTAACGTTTAAGAGATTACAATCGTGGACTTCATTACTTCTATGTTATTTTTAATGTTTTATGTTATCCATGTTATTTTTTACTTAATTTAAAGACATGCTTAACTTATTAAGAAATTAAAATCACTGGCTTTGTTACATCACATTACATGTTTTATTGAACGTACGAAATATTGCATTAAAATTTTCTTTTAGTTCTTCCCCTGCTGGAAAATTTGATAAACAACATATTTCTTTCTGTTTTGTCATTTTCCTTTATCTTACTTTGAGATGTTAATTAACTCTACCTGTAAACGCTCCACTAATTTCTCTGTACTAATTTGATACGTTTTTTAAGGTTCTTTCAAAATTTTCTTCATTACTCTCTCCATCAGCAAAATTCCCAATCATTTCTTGCGCTTTTAATTAAGATAACGGAAACTAACTTCACTCAGTTTTTTAACAACATTTCCTCATTACCACAAACGGTCTCATGATAAAGTCTACTTCTACACTACAGCAACACATACACCGATAATGTGGAGTCCCAGACAGAAAAGACCCTCATTAAAAACGCTGCGGAACAGAATCGCGAACACAACAGGAGGTGCCTATCTACCTGCACGGCAAGAAAATTACCCTCCCCTAATGCTTTTTCTCCCAGGTTGGGCGCGTATCAAAACGACAGATGGGTGATTTTTGTCAAAAGAATACCCAACCGCAGCCGCCTATCATTAGACAAGAGAGAAAATTAAGGCGGAAATCTCCATCTAACGCTGATTGTGTGATAACTTACATCTAATAAAGCGCTCAGGGTCGAAATTTCGGAATTTCTTTTGTCACGCGAAGGAGATTTTTAATTGGCGCCTTTTTTTTATCATCATTCGTTCCTTAATGGTGAACCGATATGCGCTCCTTCTCTCTCAGGTCTTTATTAGGCTCATCGACTTGTTGATATGAAACAAATATTTTGCGTTTCGCCGCTTTCGAAGAATCGATGATGTCTTTTAATTAGGAGTGGGGGCGTTAAGTTTAAAGAGTCTTTCTTGATCAAAGAAGTTGCAATTAACTCCCGAAGGCGGTTCGATATGGAAGTCGATAAGTCTCGTTAACAACTCCTGAATGAAGGGGGTTGGGATGTTTATCTGATTCTGTGTTGTCAGAAATCAGTGAATGAATAATTGTCTTGATTTCTTTACTAAAAGAGCGTCATCCATCACTCGTCTGATCTGTTGCCAGTATATTGCGACCATATGACGAATCATAGAGAGGCAGACTGACAATATCTGTGTGATTTGTCCGGTTGGTCTTACCGGATTGCGTTAATAAGTGGAAACGTTGCTTAACATGGTTTTTTTTTATCTCAAGGTATTATTTTTACGTCTTCTTCAGTGGCGAAGAGTGAGTTGCAAAAAGGAGATGTGTTGAAAACTGATCGCGATCTAGCCAAATTTGATTCGATCGTAAGATTAGTTTTTTACAGTTTTATACCAATTTGGTAATTTCACTTTTGATATTAGAAGTTGTAAGTATGATTTTGTTAAATCTCAATTTCTAAGAATTCTTGAAATGGTTGAAATTTGGATCATTTGTTTATGTACAGCTTCCCCTGTTTGCAACTCATCATGCTTCGCCACTGGTATTTATGTTCCTTTTCCCCCTGAAGTTAGTCATTGTCTTGTAGAAAAAAATAAAATTCTATCACTGATTGATTCAAATTACCATGAATAAAAGCATTCGGTCCACAAGTTTTATTTTCAAAGAAAAAGTGTCATCAATTTTTCATTAAAAAACATACAAGATTATATAGAAAATATCTTAGGGTAAACCCAAATCTATAAACCTCAATAAGCTACTTGGTGTAAACTTAAAAGAAAACTCAATTACTAAACATTCATTAAATCAGGGAAGAAATAATCGCGAATATTTATGAGAACGAAATGTTATATGTCAAAACAGTGCAAAAGAAAGCATGTAACATGTAAAGATCCGTTTGTAGAAAAACACTTGCAGTTGAATGCAAGTTGAATAATACACTGAATCCAAAACAACTCCTACTGCACCCATAAACTTAATGCATCTATATTTCTCTCCTCCCCGTATTTATACATTACGCCAACAAAAACACCTACCAGCCCAAAAAGTCATCTTCACCTCAATACAGTGGCGGATCCACGGGGGGGGTGATTGGGGTGATCACCCCCCCCAACAAAGTGACCTCGCCGAATTTCCGGCCGAAAATCACATCCCCGATAACATAGCGATAAACTTGACTTGTGAATAATCTCTACTGAGAAACGGCTGTCACCATCTGAGCGAGTATTTTTTCCGGTTTCTCGCAGTGCCCCTTTTCGGCAATAGTATAGCAACTCGTAACTTCAATGCATCGATCACTTTTCAGAGGAACTCCCTTCCCGAACTGATAAGAGCCACCCATGATTGACAGAGGGTCCGCGCTAATGACCACTTTTTGCTCTCGTGGGGATCGGTACTCTTTGGTCACCGGAAATTTCAGCTGGTGTTAAAGAAATCTGTATAGGGGTGAATTGGACCTCATATCGAAGCTGATTACTGGTATAATTGCACACAAAAACCAGAGCGGACGGCTTGTTTGTATATTTTCTAATCTCACTGTTTTTCAACATCTATTTAAGGGCCAATCAAAGCTTTTTCAGAGCGATTGGCAATCCCATATTGGGAGGGGATAACAGCTATTTGTTGGCAGTGGGATGGTCAAAACTTGTGGGCAGAGCATGTCGTACATATGCCAAGCTGTACTAGTAAAAAATTTAGTTGATTTTCTTTCCAACGTTTGACTTGTCTCGTCTTTTTACACTGATTTGCTGTTTTATTAACACTTGGCGTTTTACTATCACAAAAAATGGATTCCGGAAATAGTGAACATGGTCGTGCTCAGAAACGAACAGTGGATCAACTCAGCTTTCGTTTTTTAAGAAAAAGCCAAGAAATGATGTTTTTGAAGATAAAGCTGAGGTAGTTTTGCCATTTTCTGCAACTTTTCTGTTTCGATGTTTCATAATTTTTTAAACTCAAGTATATCACACTGTATCAATTATTAAGAGAAATTGCTATTTTAAATTTTCTTCTTGGTTGCTAAATTCAGAATACATATACAAAAGAAAATTGTTTTATCATTTAGTAATAGATTTAATATTTTTTATGTACATTTATTAAGTTTTTATTATTATTTTGAGAACTTAACAGGGCAGCTTTCAATGTCATTATTACTAATCATTTCAAGGTTCTAATGATTTAATCCGGTTTACTAAATTTCTAAATCGTGAAAAAGCTAAAAGAAATAATTATAAACAGCAAAAAGGCTTTGCGGTAATTTTACTTTTAGTTTCTTTTCTGTTTCTCTAATTTTTCTTTATTTTGGTCTGTCTTGTTATATATTAGTGTATACTTTATGCATTTAAGTAGAAGTTCCATTTTAAAAAGGGAAAATGAATTATTTTAATCATGCATTTAATGGTTTACAATTAAATCAGTAGAAAGTGGAACTTTCCACCAAATATATTTTATGTGTCTTCCTCTTACGAATTGAATGTAAAATTGATTGTAATGTCGAATGCGCATATAGGTAAAATCACCCCCCCCAAACCAAGTCTCTGGATCCGCCACTGCCTCAATAACGCTAGTTCCACTCGGAAGCAAATTTATCGCCTATTCCAGCGAAATAACTCTCTTTGCCATAAACGTCGCCAGATACCCACATAACTCAGACCTCGCGAAATGGAATAGGATGGGCCCAATGATAGCTGGATAAAATGGAAGTTCCGTTCAGGTACATTCATTGTTTCATTAGGCCAAGCGTATACATAAACCGCTGGTCTTGGAAGAGACGCAGTATGTATGGGGGAAGGCAAAAAACCGGTTGTCAAGTGATATAGCTACACCCGGCTTTACTCTGTTTACAAGTAGTTGTGAGTCTTTTTGCCCGATTGGGGAATTTATGAGGTGTGAGGGTTTTTATTGCCGTTTGCTCATTTTTCTCTGTTGGAAGTAGTTTTGGGTTGAATATAAACCTCATTTGAGCAGGAAAACAGGGTTGAATGGAAGGAAAGGCTTAACTCTTGTCAAAGCAAGTCAATTGGATAAATAAAGGAGTGAAACGTTGCCAGCTTAGAATTGTTTGTAATTAGGGATAGAAAGCAATTTTTGATATGCTTAACCTACTTTATGCATGCTAGTTTATTTTTTATGGATTTTTTTCACACTCAATTTGTGGTTTCACTCCTCCAAAGTTTTAAGACTTAAAAAAATATCCAGAGAGAAATTATAGTTTCCAAATAAATTAAGTTAAAGTGCATCCTAGTCAATAAATAATAGCCATAAAATTTAGCAAACCTTTTATAGAAATTGAAGCCCGGTAGCGTAAGTCGTGTAGTAAGGGCTAGTAATTAGCAGTACGTAGTAGGGCTAGTAATTTATATTCTATCATACTACTGCCAGGGTCATATTTACTACGGTCAGTGTAATGAAGACTTTTGGTCCTCATTACTAAAAATCAAAATCTCTATTTCATTCCGTTTAAAAGCTTATACTTCTGAGGCGTTTTTTTTAATGAAGATTCCTCATGATAGTTTATAAAAACTGTTAATGGAATCTCTGCACTTTCTACTGATACTAAAAAAAAACCACCTTTTTTAATGGGAAAAGGCAGAACCATTTTCTTCTCTCCAAACCCCAGCACAAACACAAACCCACAAAAAACGCGAAACACACATCATCAGCAAACTACCAGCATCATATACACTTCTTACCGATACGTGGTAATTACTGGTCGTTAATATTCATTCATATTGCCGGTGAAAACACATCAGCTTTCGCCTTCAAGTTCGCACCACGCCAGATGTTCCCACACCCTCCGCGGCGCGAACTGTCACATGTCGCACGAACAAAAGCTTCGGGAGACATACAATTGCGTAAATTATATCGATATATACTTGGCACAATCGATGGGGGATGCGTGATGCTCCTCTCTCGGGGGACCTGTGACATCTTTTGTGACGGTTCATTAGCGATTGAACCTTAGGTTTTATGATGGCCCTCCCGGTGCTGTTTTGTTATGAAGGTGGATTTTCGGGACAGGAATTGAAGGGAATCAGGAGTTAGGTTGTTACTGGTATCCCATCAAAAATAAGGGTTTATTAAATTTTCTGGGTGGTGTTTTTGGTGAGAATTTTCCTAATGGGTATAAAATCTTGTATATTTAAGATAAAAAAAGGAAGTGTTGAGTTTAAAAAATAATTATTTTATGATTCGACATCGAAATGGATGAAAAGATTGTGCCAAAAATTACCACTTGAAAGTTTTAGAAGTATGTGAAGTTCAAAAAGTTTTTTTAACTTACATAATTTCAAGGAATAAATAGACATTTTCCCCAAGGGCTAATAAAATTCCCTAATAAAAGGAAAACGCAACCACCTAAAATTATTAAATCATCGCAAATAAAAAAACTTCAGCTCATTACAGAAGAAAATTTCATCCTTTAATTTGCACATTAGAGATGAAATAGCTGAAGTTCTTTAGCATATTTTTAAAAGCTAATTACCTTTCATAAATGCAACCCGAGCTCAAACATGTCAAGACTAATATGCATAAAATAATTACAATATTATTTTCTTTTATTTAAAATAGACCGCCACATTAACTAACGACCACAAACATATTATATAAGCTCCAACAAAGACAGATGATATTTGCCCAAGGTGTGCATCCGCGGTCGAGGATGCAAGAGTATTCCGAGTTTATTGACAAAGATAATGATTTCCCCTCTAATGGAGTTTAAGACATCAGTCACGCATTCTTCTTAAAATGAGCTCGCCTTGCCGGTGTTGACTTAACTTCTCAGAAACATTGGCTTTCATAAGCATAAGAGGGCGGTAATTCTCACGTGTGCATGCATGAGGTTAGAGATATGTGGATGTGAGCAAACCCTGTTTAATGCTGATAGTGCGTTTCGTTCTTTGTTTCTGAATTAATGCGACTTAATTGTCTCTGTTGGTTCATATACCTAATTGATATTGGAATGTTTTGAACAGGGTACAGTTGAACTCATCCGTAATTAAATTAGCTGAGGGGATTTTTAAAAAATGTAATCAAAATCAAATCATGGATGAATAATCAAGAAATTCTTTACTCCTAAGTTGAACTTCTTTCGGACACACTGCAATAAATTCCATTAAATTCATTTGTTATTTTAACCTTTATACGTTTTGATAAAAATAATATCTAAAAATTTTGTGTTTTGGGTATAGTTTTTATGAACATCGTCTCTTAAACTCAAAACATTCAAAGGTTCAAGGAAATTCTGTAGTACTCAAAAAGAGAAGAGGGTAAATGTGCTTAAAATTCTTCTGAAGCTCATTTATGCTGGATAATAAATTCTTTTCTTAGCTTTAATAATGAAAGCGATAAAAAAATTGTAATATATTTGCATTTGTCCTATTTATAAAAAATTAGGTATTCTCTGTAAATTATCTCAATACCACCTATCTACACCCTATTAACTTGATAAATAATTTATATTAGTAAAATCTGTCTTCCTTTTTTATGCATATTTTCATAATTTTTTTATGATGCATTTTAAGTGTATTTTTCAAAAACTTCACACCAAAAATCCCTAACTCACCTCACTCCTTTCAACATATATTCCCAAGTCACACATTCCACCATCAGCTCATACCAAACACCTTAAGTTTACGTAACTGCTACTAGAAGTAAACGTAACTTGGCCGTACATAACAAAAATTGGACGAATCTTGAAAGTTTGTGCTGTTTGGAGACATACCCCCTCAAAAAAAAAAAAAACTCTCACACATTCAGCTCCAAAAGACAAAACAAACTGTGAGAAGAGCCCCACTCCAATCAACAGGAAGAAAACTCGCCTATAGTTTGAATACCACATCCCTCTCCACACTTCCAGATTGCGGTCTTTGTATGAAAAGCTGCTCGAAAAAAGGCATAGCAAACCGCCATCACCATTCAAAGGAGGCACTCGTCTATGTAGCGTTCTCACCCATTTAAATGCTCGCACATCAGGTAAAGGGTTAACTAAGCATGCATGAACATCTGCATTGTTTGCTCAAAAGGGTTCCTCTCAGCACTAGGCTGAAATATGATTCCGGATCGCTCGTTATGTGCTGTTAAACAATGAAGCAGTGGTCATAGCTGTTGGGTGCCTTTATGGGAGGTCCGATTCATAATGCTGGGTGCCGTGTTAGAAGTTTTGTAAAGAGCGCTAGGGTGTTTATGGGATTTTTTTTTGGTGCTTTTGTGAAGTTGAAAGACTCGTTTAAGACGATTTTGTCGGGTCTCACATCTCGCGGCCAGAAAGGGATGTTAGTTATTCGCTTTTGAATTTTCAGTGGGGGGTTGGTTGGGGTAAGTGGAACCCCTTTCTGAAGATTAATAACATTTCTGAAGATTAATAGAAAAATTTAGAAATGGTTGTTAAACTTGAACTTATTGACTTATTTTTTAAAGACTATATTAATAAACAAAAATTTATTATTAGTTTCTAATATAATGCTTTACATATTTCTTAACTGGTCTTTTTTTTAAAAATCAGATGGGGTGTTCCACTTACCCCATAAAAAGAGGTAAGTGGGCCAACCACTCTTAACTCTTTTATTTAGGGATTGAAAGCAAACAAAACTTGAGAGGGGGTAAGTGGGTCTTACTTGATAAGCAAACCATTCTGGAAATCTATTTTATATTAGTTCAATAATCTTAAAAAATTCAAATACATGCAAAATTCAAAACATACAAAATTCAAATACATGCAAAACCCATCAGTGTGAAATTTAACTCATTTTATGCTTGAGTGCTTCTTAAATTGAAAAGTTGCTCTTGAATGAAGATGGAATTAATCATGATGGATTATAATTTTACATTTAAAACCCCAGATTTCGAAACATCGTATTTTTACCACAATTAAGTAATTTTGGTAATAACTTAAAGACAAAGAGGGCATGCAAACTCAAACTACAGAACTAAATTTTACACAAATTGCTTTGGTCAAAGCAGGATTATCGTTTCATTGAATAACCCCATATGGCTACTGGGGATGACCCGAGGTCAGCTTCTCCAAAAATTCCCATGGACCCCCCCCCTTTAAGCAAAGTCAACGAACGATCCCTCACAATCCCTTTCTCACCACTGACCGCATCCATAATCACGTGAAAACGTCCCATTCACAGCACTGCCCCACACAAAACAGATTATTTACCCCCTCAGAAGTCAATAATAGAGGTCTCCCCATCAGATGCAGGGCAAGTCGCACGTGCTGAGAGAGAGAGAGAATTTCACGGCACTCTGGATAAAAACTAGAATCCATTGTGGAGGGGGTGCAATCCGTTTACCTGTAATTGACCAGTTTGTAGAAGGGGAAAGGGAAGAAAGGCACACGTTTGACACCGACTTTCGCAGAGGGAGTTGTCGCGGGTCACAGAAAAGTCAGAAGCCGTCGGTGTGTTTGCTATGGGGTCCCATTCAGTAGCCGCGGAGATCGTGTGGGGTCCACTCGAAGGTGCGTGGGGTTCTTGTCGCCTAATTTTGATTGATGATCGGACCCACCAGGTAGGAGGGAGATCTTGGTTGGTTTTGGGAGTTTTGGAGTTTATACGGCGATTTTTTCAGGGTTTTTTGGTGGGTTCAAAGAGTTGCTTTTATTTGTTGACAAAAGAAAGAATTTTGGGGTATTGTTTGGTAGCTTTTGAGACTCTCAACAATCTTTTCTATTTATCAAATTGAGTTTTATTCTGGCCTGGTAATGTGAGTCAAAATGATTGTCACGAAACTTCGCAAAACTCAAAAAAGGATATTTTTTAAAAAAATATGAAATGTATGGAAAAAATTACTTTAAATGGAATGTTATTTTCGTTGGATGATAATACATTTTGGGATGAACATGAACGGATCAAGATTTTAAATTTAGGGCACTGGAATCCAATAAAACACTCTGAGTTTGACATTAAAGTCACGAAATCAATGAAGATTTCTTATACTGCAAGATGTTAAAGGTTTAACTTTTATCCAGCTATATGAATACGTTTAAGACAGCTTTAAAAACAAAATCTTTTACGTGAAGTAATTTTATCCAGATAATTCTAACCTGTTAAAATAGGAAAAACAAATAAATAATGCCATACTTACTATTTTATTTACCAGGACAATTTTTCATTTTTAAATTGAACTGTTCAAACTCTACACTGCAAACGCTCTTCACAAAAATAAACACATTGTAATAACATTTGAGAACATTTTTTGCCCTCAAATTTAGAACACTATTGTTGTGTTGTCAGGTAGAACACTTTTACATCTTATTGTGTTGTGATAGAGGTCTGTGTTTGGGAAGTGGTGTTCTATCCAGAAATGCACGCATTTGCAGTGATACCCATGGCCTTCTAGAAACATTTTTTTTGTTCTTTCTTCTCAAAACTCTACATATCATTTCTAAATACTTTTTTTATTCTTGTCGACAGAATTAAAATATAATAAGAGAGGGTATATTCACGAGGGATTAGATTATTCCCCAATTCTTTTTTAGTAGAAACCATAACTAATCAAACTTGATCGACCCGCCTGTTCCTGTTCCCTAATTAAAAACACGCATTTCGACTTCCCAAAAGTAGTAACTGGAAAATGAAGCATGCCTAATGCCAGTCCGAAATCATTTCCGAACTTGATAGACAATAGCAAATCCTATCTGTGTGAGAACAAAACATTCGTTGCTAAGGGAGAAAACTAAGTTAGAACCGGAACGCTTCGAATTTGATTTCAAGAAAAGACATTTTTGCCGTCTCATCTCATTAAAGAAACTGTCAGAGCAACTCCCAGGTGAAGACGGACCCCAGAATTCCGCGTCTGACACATTCTTAAGAACAAAGTTATCCGGAAACTTTCCCCTGCTACTCCCGATCGGCTCCCAAAAAGTCTCTCGGAATTATTATTTTCATTCGAAATTCCGGGGGTTTCGGGGAGATAAAAATATTCGTTCCGCTGTCCCTGGAAAAAGAAACTTTTAATTACAATTTCTCGAAAAGGGGGGGGGGGAGACGCAAAAGTATGCCTGCTCCCGCGGAATGGAGATTTTGATCGTGAAAAAACGGCTTTTGTGAAGTCGGGAAGGGGATGTAAAGTACAGATCCTTCTCATTTTCGGGAAGTTATTTGTTCGTTGGGCATTCCTTCGCACGTCGAGTCGTGCCCTGTTCGTCTGATTGAAGGACAGGTCTTGTTATAAAGTTGGTTTGGGAGAAAAAACGATATTTTGGGGTGCAGGGTGTCTCAGGAGTGACAACTTGTGACATGCTTTTATGCGAACATGTGTAGTGGGAATTTGTTTATCAAGCGTTCCAGTGGTTGTGGTAGTGAGAAGGTTGGAAAAATGCGAATGTTCTTCGAAATACGTATTTATACCTATATGACTGATAATTTCTAAATATATGAGACTGTACTTTGATAATTAGCTGAAAAATTGACAGGATGTTTAATATTTCTTTTTTGTTATTCAACAGGGACTCACTTTTTAAACCTCTGACCAGGTAAATTGAAAAATACTTTCGTAATTTTATACCTGCTGCACACAGTCTGAATAAGTCCTCTTTATTAGCTCCTATATCAAATTGTAAAATACAAAGCAACTTGGATTACTCAAAATTACTCTTTAATTCGAAATCAGGACATTCTACCTAAATTCTACATTTCTACATTCTACCTAAATTCTACATTTCTACATTCTACCTAAATTCTACATTTCTACATTCTACCTAAATTCTACATTTCTACATTCTACCTAAATTCTACATTTAAATCTACCAAAATTCGATATTTCTCTTGGTCTTGAAATTTCCTCCTAAATCGAAACTACTTTTCCACTTTGAAGATTCTGACGACTCGTGTGTTTGTATGCAGATACTTAAAAGAAATTATGGTGTAGCACTTGTATTAAAAGGAGATTCAAAATTAGAAATTCAACCTCTTCCGCTCTCATAGTGGTCAGCCCCTAATCGCCCCAGAGCAGCACCATCCACCCCTATCAACCCATCTCAGGTGTCCCGTGACCGTGCAAAGCGATCCGCCGCTTAATTCCGATCGATCCGACCAATCAAAGAGAGGTGGAGAAAGGGGCAAGGGCTCCCTCCCACTGACCACGGGCCGCCGGTAATTGACTCTCCTCCACGCACAGTTTGCGCAGGGGCCAACCAGCCAGAAAGACAACCCAATTTGGATTGGACGGATCGATGGCTTTAAATATTTGCCCGTTTCTTCGGGTGTGTCGCTGCGATCGATGCACACATGTAATTGGAGTGGAGGAGTGTGGATTGCCCTCTGCCTTGATGACGAAGATCTGAAGAGACTAGTGTTTGGGAAGTACAGGAATGCGGAGAGTTGAGTTCAATACTAAGGATGGTTTTCACGAACTTTTGCTGAAGCCAAGTCGATAGAGATGATGTTCAATATCTTTTCAAACGAGCGAGAGGGTATTTCACATACAGAAACTATCAGAGCTGTTTAAAGCCCATGAAATATTGTTTAATCACTCAAAAGATCACTAGATACTTCTTATCTAAGAGGAAATTAAAGATGCAAGCACATAAATTGTAATGCATGGTGCTATCGAATCTGTCAAGGAGGATTCTAAAATTTACCATGCAATGTTTACCGTCATTTATAAATTTCATTGAGTATATAAATTTATTCTAATTTTTCTGTCGAAACCCTGCCAAAAATAACCATTTTTTTTTTCATTGCTCCAAAAACAACATCCTTATATGTAAGTTATACTGCATGCTCTCTATGAGGATATTTAGAGAAAGGAATCGTATTAATATTGCATTAAAAATAATTAATTTTTCCTCATTCTATCTTTCATTTCCCCCTTTAACTCCCTTTTCTTTGTCTCTCATTTTTGCCAAATAAATATGTAAGCATTTTTATGTTAGTCATTATAGAGGTTGATATTAATCCATTCTCAACAATCCTTCTCGGATTGCCATTCGTACCTTGAAACAATCTCTGCTTTCTGGGAACATATTTTCCCAAACACATCTCCAATATTTTTATACATGTTAATAAAACTGAACACCATCACAATCCCATCATTCCGTACGAACATCCATACATTTTCCTGCGCGGCGCAATTTTTCGTCCGCTGGCTAACCCTATCGCTCAGGCGTGAAAAATGCCCTTGTTTCGGGGCAAAAAAGGCGTGAAGAATGCGCGAGGCGTGTGAGGGCCGTGATAAGGGCTCGAGGGCTTTGTTTACCCGATGCCCTTATCTCCGCCGGCACAGTTGCAGGCGCTGGGATTGATACGTAGCCGCCACCTTATTGACATGTTAGCGAAGAACAATATTTGAGAGGGCCTTGCATACCGGATTGAGCTATCAGCGCCCCTATTGATTTGCAATACGAACTGGGATTTTTTTTCTCCCTCTGTTGGGAGTGTTTGCAATTGGAATTGGGGGTGCCTGGGAAATTTTGTAACGAAGTCTTGCTGATTTCATGCTGTTTTTTTTTTCTGAAAAGGTGTTTTTTTGGGGGTTAGTATCTTAGAAGATGTTCAGGAACGAAGGTAGTTGCTCCCAATTGCAATTTGGAGCTTTTTTATACTCATCGTACATTTTGGGCTAACGGCGATGGAAAATATTTGAATAAGATTAAAGTCGGATAGTGTCTTTTTAAAATGTGAGGAATGTGTGCCTTCGTCGGATTTTATGAAACGCATATAATTGTATGCATTAGGTACTTAATCCTTCATACTGGTGAGGCATAGGTCAATTCCATCCGAGTAAAGCAATTTAAACCAATTGGAGTTATAATTCTACATAAAACATGATGTAATTCTTTTCTAATACCATATTATAATATGCCTAATAAACTTATTCATAAAAAAAACATAAAAATTTCTAAATAAAAAAAAATATATATTCATAATTGTGTGGAGCGTTTGCAGTGTTTGAGTGGTGAAAATAAATGCAAACATTTGGTTTAACAAAAAATAAATATCTCGTCTGACATTTTTAAAACTTTAACCTTTTTCATCGCAGACGCACCAAAAAGGAATAATAAAATGACAAATTCTCAAATGATCGTTCATAATCAACAAATCAAGTAGCGAAAGAAAAAAAAGCAATCTCGAATCCTTAGAAAAAGGTGTGAATTACAGCCTCGGGGCAACAACTCTTCTCTTTCCAAACTCGACCTTTCCACCAATCGCAGAAAGGCCGGCCTGATAGGTGTAATGGCTGATAACAGGCCAGCATCCGCGCGGTGATAAATTACGCTCTTTATTTCCCCAGACAAAGTCCTCACACGCTGGAAATAAATACAAAAGGCGAGCCTCCGAATCAATGCGGCCGAAGCATCACGAATTAAGCCGAGCCTCATTTACAGCTGCACTGTGATTAGCGGCTCGGGTACGTTCGTGACCAATCGGGAAGCCTCGTATCATTTTTCTCTTTACGACGTGTTCGCCAATCTCCCGACCTTTTCGCCACCGATGCTTTACGACCCGAAATAAGTCCTTTGCAAAGTGGGGTTTATGTAAGTCTTCCGGATTGCGGGGGGTTTTATGTTGTGGGTGGTTTTTGTCCGGGGGTGAGTAAATTTGACCCGGGTGATGGAAATTGCGCCGAAAGCGCTTTTGATGTGCGCTGAGTTATTTGCCGTTAAAGTGTGGGGAGATGAATACCTGGTTGTAGTAAAGGTCGTATAAAAAGACTTGGATGGGGAGTTTCATTGCTTTGAAAGGGTTTACTGACTTATTGTTGCTTTTAAAGTTGGCTTTGCTGATTGAATTTATGTACCATATGTTACCTCTTTGGTGGCGGTTTACTCTGCCTGATATAATCCTTTTTAACTGAGCTGAAGAATTTCATTGACCTTCACTCATCAGTTTATATATTGTGCTTAATTTCTTTAAATTTGATAAAGTTAAATGTGTTCACAAAGGGGATTCAGTGTTAATTTAAACTGAACAGATGATTATTTAATATTATTTAAAAATCTTAAAGCATAAGTTCTGTAAGTTGTAAGGTTCTATTTGTAAGTTTTAATTTCCATGCATTATAATTATTGTTTTAAGCAATTTCTCACTGGTTTTCCAAACTAAAAGTTTAACTTTGCTTGTAATTTTACTTTCAAACTGCTTTAGTTTTACGCACAAATGCGTTTCCTCAACTTTTTTTAGATCATACAAACTAAAAAAAGCATAAATATTTTAGTTATTTCAGTTTTTAAAATATTTTCCAACAATAAAATGTACTAATAATTTTTTTTCGTATGTCTCGGCGTTATTTACGCTAGCAAAAGCAAGATAATCTTCAAAACTATACAACTGGACATTTAGTTTTAAATTAGCATCCCCATTTCAGATGGAATGTTACAAAATTCCCCCCCCCCTTCTTTTCAACCAGAAAATGGTTTCAGATAACAACTGAAATATATGCTAAAATGGGCCGATAAGGATAAATGTAAACACCTGTCAAAAATCTTTAATTGCATGAGATATCTTCATTAAATTTCTTTTAGATTTTCGTAAAAATGCATCAACTTTTAAAAATTTCATTTTAAGTTTAATGAAGTTTTCAGGGATATTTTTACCCACCTTCATTGCCAACCTACATAACTGGATGCTACATTTAATAAAATAAAAAATAATGACTTTATTGATAGTAAACGAAACAACAATCGATAACCTAAGGTCATTTTCCCATCTCATAAGGTCAGGTTCAAATCGGTTTCATTTTAACGACCCCACACAAAATCAATCCCCAAAAGCTCGCAGCAACGTAAAGCACTTCATCACACTCAAACCACCATGTATCTTCACACCCCTCCGAAAAAGCGTGCACACGTTTCGCGCCCGTGAATGGGTAAATAACCACCACCACCCCTTGCCGAGGTATTAAGTAATTGACGGGTTTCGAAACCACTCTGGTAGAGCGCACTTCCATGTTCAACCCGGTTCGAGCGCATTACATAATGGCCAGGGCACCATCAATCGGTTCCAAAAATTCCATCGTTTATATCAAAGTTGTCAAAAACGGATACTTTAAATTACAGTTATTTCTGAGATCACCTTGAACGTGCGATCGCGTAATGTGCGATGATTAGTTCCCGATCCTGTCGGCACGAGGAAAAGACCCGTTTTTATTATTGGATTCCGGATCCGATCATCTCATTTGAATAAAAGAACCGTATGTATTTCTGAGACGATCCGTCCACGATTGTGCCGAAGTCGTAAATTCGGTCTATTAGCAGTGCTGAACATCGATTTGCGTTTTATAGGTAAAAGAAATCATCAATATTCGCCTAGTGGGACACATATCTCTGAAATGCATCTATAACAAAAACAAATTAGACCGCACAATGCCGGAGAAAATTTATAAAACAACCTGTAATCTCGCACCTTGACCTTTAAGCTGAAAGGTTATTGTATTCAATATATAACCTTTTGCACTTGCTATAGATTTACAACTCAAATCGATATCTCACGACATGATTTTATCAATTTTACCGTGTTACTTAAATGTTATCAAACTGACATTCTAAATACGAATTATACAATCCATTTCCCTAGTTTTTTATTTTCATAGGCAATTTAGGTTATATAACCTGAAGGGAGCCGTGCTTATGCTCCTGATGGCTATGGAAACAGTCTTTAACTTTTTAAGAAGGGAAATGCCTATTTTAAACATTTGGACGGGCAAAGCCCGTAAATTATAAATTAGCTTAATTTATTTAAAAATATCCGATGTGAGTTAAGGATTTCTAAAAGAGGGTATATAATTTAGATGATTTACAATCAGGTGTTTACATTGGTCAAGTATAAATCTAAAATTTTCGATCAAAGTAGGGAAAATGTTATTCCTTTGCGAATAATAAAATCATGTTTCAATGCT